>OX401877.1:1215956-2421912 GCA_947859175.1 Gandaritis pyraliata | reverse complement strand
TCCGTAGGTAGTGGACGAGGCATAGTTTTGATAGGGTTAAGGGTTTTTGTTTCTTCTTCAAAGCTTTCTCTTGGGATGGTTATTGTGTGTTGTTCTTCGGATTTTGTAAAGAATCGTTTGGTGCTGGCAAATGGTAGAGTATAGCAGGTAGTCACAGCATGTGGGTTTAGGTTCGGTCGGCTCTTGTTTTGCCCGTTATTATTGCACAAAGATACATCGCCATCTGTATTCTGGACTGTTTCAAATAGATTTTTATCTGCTTTGTATACTTTGTTTTGAATGCTCTGTCCTTATTCATCTTACGTTCAACGGCAATAAAACGCTTTAGTGTGCTTTCTCTATTTGGGTGCATAGTTTCACCATCTGTTTTCCATAGTAAGCCGCATCCAAAACGGCCTTCCGGAAGGCGTCTCGTCAAGAGATGATTCGACGAAGCCGTAAATTGTAGCGAGTTCGGTGTTATCGGGTCCACGCATTGTGGTGGTGTTGACGTCATTGCAACAAGTTTTAGGCTCAGCTTGCTACGTTCGGGTGTTTTCCATATGACAGTGGCTAACTGAAGATAAATGGCCGGCTGTTTTGGTATAATTATGATCGGTTCTGAACGAAGTAGATCTTTAATTTTCGTTTCTGAGCATTCATTCTCGTTGTGGCTTTTATGACCGGTCAATGCCGGCTTTACGGTAGACGTTCCATGGCCGTGTAAAAGCCATTCCATTTTGGTAAGTGATGCCACGGGTTTATTGATGATACCTGTCTTGAGTTCTTGTTTGACTAAAATCTTATTGTCCCAATTATCTTGACCCAATAAAGGTAATAACTGGAGTTTTTCGTCTATACCGTTATGAAGGTTCTTGTGTTGTGGGCGATCATCTATATCTTTGGAACTGACATGCTGAGGGGTGAGGTTCAGCTCTTCGAATATGTGAACAGATACATTCTCGCAGTTAGGTGTTTGTTTCCCTTCGATTGGTAAGTCTACCTTTTCAGACTCGTTGACCTGCATGATGTGTCCGGTGACGTCGTCCATGATTACTTCATTGCTTAGTGCGGTTGTTCTAGACTGTTGAGCTATTTCATCAACTAAAATAGTTTCGGTTGACTTTTCATCAAGCAATGCTCCCACGGTAACAGTACTTTCGGGTCCCGTTAAGTCGACGGGAAGGATTTCTAGGTAGGCCCTTTTGTTTTGTTTGTTGTTGATGTCATGTTTTGTGTTCATAGACACAATTTTAGGCTCTTTGTTTTCTCTTTGAGCGGGCTCACTATGAAGTAATAAGTGATGCCTTTTAACACAGCCGTCTATTGTGCAAGTTTCTGCTTTACAATCCATAACCCTGTGGTCAGTTTTTAAGCATTTAAAGCATGCTGTTAGTGACTTGACGGTTTCCCACCGTTCTTTGATTGTTTGCCTTTCAAACAGGGTACATTTTTGAAGCTCATGCCATTTATTGCACAACGGGCATTTAGTTATGTTCATGGCGGCAAATACCAGTTTTCTCTCTTTCTCGTATTCATCCCATTCGCTATCGCTGTCTTCCAACTTGTAGTTTAGGTGACCAGTGAACATTACTGGTTTGACGGTGGACGTTCTATAGCCATGTAAAATCCATCCTAGCTTTGTAAGTGATGCTACGGGTTTATTTACGCCACCAGTTTTGAGTTCTCGTGTGACTATAAGATGCCAATTATCTTGGCCTATCAAAATCGATGGCTGGATTTTTTCGTAAGTTATACAGTCGCTTACGCTCATAAGATGTGGGCAATCTTGTATGTCTTCGTAATTGATTTGCTGAGGTGTTAGGTTCAGCTCTTGGATAGTGTGGGCAGACATATTTTCAATGTTGTGTGTTTGTTTTCCTCGAATGCATATGTCAACCTTTTCAGATTTTTCAGCGCGCATGAGGTGTCCAGTGACACCCTCTATGGTTATTTCTCTTTTTGGTCCGGTCGCTCCAATTTGTTGCGCTACTTCGTCAAGTAAAAGAGTTACGGTAGACCCTTCGTCGAGTAATGCTCCCACGGTAACGGTACCTTTGGGTCCCGTTAGGTCGACGGGAAGGATCTTTAGGTAGGCCCTTTTGTTGTTGACGTGATTCACCGAAACAGTTTCTGTCTCTTTTCTACTGTCTTCTCTTTGTGCGGGTTCACTATTATGTAGCATTGGGTGATGCCTTCCAATACAACCGTCTATTGTGCAAGTTTTCGCTTTACAATTTATGCTCCTGTGGTTTGTTCGTAGGCATTTGAAGCATGCATTTAGTGTCTTGACGGTTGCCCACCGTTCCATGACTTTTTGGCCTTCAAACAGGTCGCATTTTTGGAGCTCGTGGTTTTTTTTACATAGCAAACATTTGGTTGGGTACATGGCGGCAAATACGATTTTCCTCTCGTCCTCGTATTCGAGATCCGATTCGCCCTCGCTGTTTTCGCTTGGTTCCGAGTCGGATGCATGTGTAGCCGCATTCACTTTATTTCGTAGCGGTACCCTATGGAAGTCTCTTCGTACACGAGGTTTAGGGGCGCCTTCGTATATTTCAAATTGGTCCGCTATTGTATTGAGGAACTTGGAAAGAGATAGTAATATCGGTTCTTCCTCGTGCGCCGCTCTGTACTCGTGCCATCTGAATCGTACAATGACGTTCATCTTTTGAATTATTTTTTCTGAAATATCATATGAATACAAATATTCGACTTTGTTCATCATTTTAATTGTGTTAACGCTGTTAGCTACGGCGCTAGCGAAACTTCCAATACCTGTTATCTCACTGCCCATTGGCGGTATTTTTTCTAAGGCTGCGATTTCACTTTTGATGAGAAACGTCGGTCGTCCGAATCGTCTTTCTAAGGCTTGTAGTATGTCATCGGGGTTTTGGGTTGTATACATGAGTGATTTAACGGAGTCCCTTGCCTGACCTTTTATTGCCTTTCTCAATCTCGCTACGTTCTCGATGTTAGAAAAATACGTCGCCGTATCTTTGAAGTTAGCGCGGAATGAAATCCATTCTCTTGGATCTCCGTCGAAGTATTGCAACTCGTTTATATATTTGGGTGGTACCTTTGGGACGTTTGATTTCGTGCTGTTGATGGCGTCCACGATAGCAGCGGCAAGGTTGGTAACGTTATCATTTTTGTTTTACTTGCCTTTTCTTTCGATGGATTTGTCGACCCAGTCTGACACCATATCGCCCTTATCAACGTCACCTAAGTCGTCGTCTTCAGTAGAGTTATCATCGTTAAGTTGAATAAGCTGTAATTTGGATCTTGCTAGGGCTACTGCGGCTTCTGTATTTTCCTTTTCTTTTTCTTGAAGCTCTATTTGAGCTAAAAGCTGAGCTCTTTTGCTGCTTGAGCTTTTGGAAATGTTAGAACCAGTTGCCCTACGATTTACCACGGTGCCCTCTGATCGTAGCTCTAGCTCACCTCTATGAATAGCGTCGCCTGATTCTTAGTACTCGTCGTATGTTCCGATGCTACTGGTGATGTGGTTTGTGCTAATCCTAAAGTTTTGGCTTTACTCCTTGTAGTTGGAGCGCTCATTTTATTTTTGCCTAAAACTATCTTAAACTATCTATCTAAATCTATCTAAATATCTATCTAAAACTATCTAACCTAAAGTTTTCCTGGTCGGCCAGGCTCCTTCGCCGCAGCAAGTGTCAACTAGCACTCTGCCAATCGACGGTTGCACCTCACGGCGACGGCCTCCTACTCGACCTTCGATGGCGCAGCGCTACCCACGTCCAACTACACTTGGCTCCTCCAGCATCCGTGTCCAAGCAACCCTGTGCCGCTTGAACCAATGGAATTCACTGGTTTCACCAATCAAATGCGTTGGCAGGTGGATTGCGAATCCTCTTCTTAAACACGTCCTTACCTAGGCTAGCAAATCCCTGGTCGGCCGGGCTCCTTCGCCGCAGCATGTGTCAACTGGCACCGTACCAATTAACGGTTGCACTTCACGGCGACGGCCTCCTACACGACCGTTGATGACGCAGCGCTGTCCACGTCCAACTACACTTGGCTCCTCCAGCATCCGTGTCCAAGCAACCCTGTGCCACTTGAACCAATGGAATTCACTGATATCACCAATCAAAATGCGTTGGCAGGTAGACTACACTCCACGACTTGAAATTCACTTCCTAGGCACTTTCACTTATCCTACTTATCCTAGTGATTCCCTGGTCGGCCGGGCTCCTTCGTCGCAGCATGTGTCAACTGGCACCCTGCCAATCAACGGTTGCACCTCACGACGACGGCCTTCTGCACGACCCGCGATGACACGACGCTGTCCACGTCCAACTGCACCCGGTGCTTCCAGCATCCGTGTCCAAGCAACCCTGTGTCGCTTGAACCCAATGGAATTCACTGGTTGCACTCCGCACGATACGTTGGCAGGTGGATAGCACTCCACCACTTGTAGATTCTCCTCTGGCACGCCCAACTACACTGCGTTCCTCGGGCAGCAGTGTCTGATAACTCCACAATTGTCACCAAGCCGCTGCACTACACCACGAAGAAACCGGCGATGTGTTGGCAATGTGCTGGAACCTTGCAGTGTTATTTTCTTCGAACTTCTTAACTTTAGTCCCGTAATCCGGCGCTCGAATGACCATTTACTGTAGCGAACAGGAGCGTCTAGCTTGCCTGCCTGTCCGACAGCCTAAACAATGGGGTTCCGGGATTTGAATGAAAGACGTTTTAAAGAAATAAGACCGCTCAGATGGCGGGAACTTGCGCGCGCGTCGCCTCGAAAGGGAATGGTTGTGGCGTGTAGAGTCATTGAATTTAAACGCAACGCAAGCTCCACAACATCTGGACCGGGGCGTGAGGCCTTTATTGAGCAAACTTAAAACTAGAAACAAAACAATTTCAACTCTATTTCCTTATAAGTTAGGGTGGTTGTCAACAATTGTTCTTCACTTTAATTTATTTTACAATCGTTGTAACTGATGTACACACGGCCACAAGTCAGGTTAGATACGCAATAAAACCATAGTTACGCTATATACATTGCAGAGAATCGTTGGAAAGGGAGCGCAATAGGCAGCGCACCGCATCTCACTCAAAAACGAAACGCGATTCGCACAACTTCAAATAGTTTAAAGTCCAAACAGTCTAGGTCGGCGTGTCTTCGTGTGTACCTTACTAGTTAATAATTATCAAAATGGTACAAGTTAAAAAAAAAATAAGATCTGAAAGACTCATTTTTAATTTCTTAACAATGACATTAAGGTTCTTCCTTCAAAGCCTGAAATAAAATACCGCTAAATCTAAAATACAATAACGAAATGAAATTAAGCCTTGATTCCATTTCACAGCCTGCAACACAGCATTACTGGCCACAGCTCATGCAATAACAGCTGGTTCATTTGTTACAAAACAAGTAATAAAATTAAAAATTAAAAAAAACCCCGAATATTGGACCGATTTTCATCAAACATAGCTAAGAACACTCCCGACTAATTCACCTTTCAAACAAAAAAAAAATCAAAATCGGTTCATCTGTTCTGGAGCTACGTTGCCTCAGACAGACACACACACACCCAGAGACACATCAAATTTATAACACTCCTTCGTTTTTGCGTCGGGGGTAAAAAGTTCGAAAAAAACAGCTTTTTAACGAGTGTCTGTAGCGCTCGTGACGTAGTTTAATCAATCTTCACCGATTATTTAAGTTAAGCAATGTTCTGCGCGGTCACTATTAGGATGGGTGACTAGTGGCATTTACATCTGAGCGCTTCCGTGCTTCGGGCACGTTCTACTGTCCCGGCTCTAGCAGTCGTTAAGCCTGCCCCCGTATGCCAATCTTTTGCTGTCAAGTTATATTTCACTGCCCAGTGTAATTTTTTCAGGTCACGTGGTACAATTTTGTACCACGTGATCATTCATTTTAGACACTTGACTTTAGACTTTTTTAGAAACAAATTAAATGACATCATAATGTCACTATTTAGTCACAGAATAACTATGAGTTAGTATGAACTGACCACGATTTAAAACTTTGCAGTTCAACTTTGCAGTTCAACTTTGATTGGCATACCAATACAGGACTCTGTAAACATCAATTTTCTTGATTTTTTTCAACTTTTGTAAAAAAACGGGATACAAAAAGTAGAGCTGTGACATTTATAGCTCTACCAAGTACGAAAGAATGAATTGATATAAATAAATAAATAATAAATAAATAAATATTCATGGACTTTACACACAACGCCCTCTAGACCCAAACTAAGCAAAGCTTGTGATATGGAAACTAGATGGCTGATAGAATACTTATATACTTTTTTTTTGTAAATATATACTTATAATACATAGTAACACCCAGACATAGAACAAACATCTATGTTTTCCACGCACAAATGTTTGTTCTTGGTGGGGATCGAACCCACGACCAACAGCACGGAAGGCAGAGCCATTACGGACTGAGCTGTGACGCCTGTCAATGATGATGTTATGTAGTTACGCAGCCATTTCAATTTGAGCTGTGTCATTACAGGGTTGTAAAATCCTTTCATTTCCTCATACCCCGAACCAATTTAAATGAACGATAAAACTTAATACATCTCAATTCTAATTTATTTTCACGAATCAACCTACAAGTACATTCTCAATCATCAGTGTCAACCCTGACCAATTTCTCTGAGACCCCTGATTGTAACCATTTTAAGAGGTTTGAAAATTCATGTTACACTGGATAACAAAAGAAACGCGTCATGAATTATAACCAACTTTTTGAGACCTCTGATTGTGATAATTTTAAGGGTTTTTGTAGGTCATATTAGCGTGGTTAATATCCCACGCGTCATGTATTTTAACCAATTTTCCGAGACCTCTGATTGTGATAATTTTAAAGGTTTTTGTAGGTCATGGTAGAGCGTGTGACTAAAACCAGTTATTCATGAACTCTATGCAAAAGGTGTTTGAGTGTAGATGGAGGTCATGGAAGTATTGGTTAAAGATAGTGAAACCTCCAAAATGAGGAAGGAAAGAACCACACACTAACGCCTCAAACTTATAACCACCCCTCTTTGTAAAATTGGGGTTGAGAATGGAAGTAGGTACAAGTTTGTATGAAAACATCGCGAACATGTATAAACATTAGAGTGCTACATGTTTTGACAACAGTAAACGCTTCTGATTGTTTTGTTCAACCCTATTCAATGTTTTCCACTGTGTAAAAAATGACATAGAACTTTACGATTTCTAAAAAAAAACTCTATTTTTATTCTTATGTTCAGCTTTCGTTCATATAACATTCTCAGTGAGACAATGCATTGTTATAGGCAGAGGTAGCCGCTTAACATCAAGTAGGCCATCGGCTTGTTCTATAATTAAGATGCACAAAAGAAATTCTATGTAAAAGTGAGGGTAGTTTTACAAAAAAAAATCTATTGCGATTTTACAAAAGTTCAGTTCAGTTTGTAGAAACGTCAAACAGCTAGAAGTTCAAGTGAAGCTCATAACATTGTATATCGAAGCTAATAAAGTAAGTACATGTTACCTGTACAGCCATTTAGCTAGTTTCCCTTGAAACAAAGATTAAGTCTTATATCGAAGTTCACAAGACAGCCAGACGTTCAAGTTAATTAGCGACAAGTACAGTTGAACAAAGTTTTAGGACGCAAACTTTAGGTTTTAGTGCTCAGTTCGGAAAGTTTCAATAACATGAATATAAGCCAAGTGGCAAAGGACATACTGGATCAATTTGTATGTAATTCCGTGCGACTTAAAATTCGTGTTGTGTAATTCCAAAAATGATGACTGAAAACTTGTTGTCAGTTGTGTTGCACTTATTACTATTTATTTATTTTATATGGCTTCTGTCTGTCCAAACAATTTTGCCAGTGTCAAGTGAATTATTTGAATTAAGTTTAGTCAAGTCAAGTCATACGCCAAGTCATTTGTTTTGAAGACAAAATAGTGGATTATCCCTTCAAAACTTGGAAACGAATTCCATCAAATAATAAAAACATATTTTATTCCAATGGCTCGCACTTTATGCTATGACTGTAAGTATTATTGGTTAAAAATTCACCAAAATTAAAGAACAATACTCACTATAACACCAAGAAAAACAATTAAAATAAATGTGCTATGTTGCTTTTACAAATCACAGATCTCGAATCTGTGTTGCACTTTGTGATGCTAAACTGGTAACTTGATGATATAAGCTATGTTCCCATATCAACAATGCGTAAGGTGCGTTTTGCGCAGTTAGTTCAGAGGGACAAAGATCCTTTGTAACTACTATCTACCTACCTATACCTAGTTTAAAAACTTTTTGAACATTTTTCGGAGTAAAACCCTCCAAGGCCCAGTATTTTGTCGTACAAAAAAACCATCCCTACGAAGAATGGATAACTCAGTTTTCGTAATCGAATTTATTTGACTGATTATACTGCCTACCCTTTTGTGAGTCGATGGTCTGTAGAATGTGGAGGGTAAACGGTTCTTCTGTTCTGCGAAAATAAAGTATTTGCGTGTTTTTGTAAGTTTTTGCATATCTACAACCACACATTCTTAAAAACAAGTTTAAGAGCGGCAACCCTTCTTTTTCTCTTAGAATTAAGAGAAAAAGGCTGTTCGGTGGCTAGAGCTGCCACGAATTTGCCAATATCTGTGTTTATTAGCGTTTACTAGTTTACTAATCTTTTAGCAAAAAGCGGAGATCTGAGTAGGTAGGTGATGAAAAATGACCGGTGAAGAAGGGAGTCTCCAAAAAGTTGATTTGTTAAAATAGATAGGTAGAGGGGCAACTCTATTTTTGTTTTAAAAAATTGTGTGACCGTAGAATTTAGTCATTCATGACATGAGCATAGGGCTACTTTCAGTACGCTATTATAAATATACAAAGTCTTGGTAGAGTACGTAACTCTCTAGTAGTTTAGTCAAACAAGATTTCTATTCTACCAAAAAATGTACCTACTGCAAATACTTTATGGAACGCATTTAAAATTTTGACATGTTATGATCATCGTTCGTTTATCAAGAATTTTGCAGTATAATTTTTGAAAAATATTTCATTTTAAATATATTACTTATATCCCATTTTTCGTGAAAATTATGTTCTGTCAGTATTTTAGCCTACCTGTTTGTTTTGTATCACGCTAGTATTTGTGAGCCTGAAAATAAACAAAAAAACCCTTGACCAAAGATACAAAATAATATAGTCGCACGTCATAGTCATGTCAACTTTAATCCTGTCATAAATAACTATGCAACTTTCCGCCTGCCGTTTGGATTAAAAACAAAACAAATTAAGTGAAAAAAAAATGAAAAAACACAGATCGAAGACCGCAACTGTCAATTACTGTGCTCAATGCAAACCAAAAAGAAAAAAATATTTGGTAGGTACGGCTCAGCAGTGCTTACTTTCTTAATAAAAAAATGTAAGTATACAAATTATTTAATAAGATAAGTGCATGCTCTACAAAAATAAAATTTAGAAAAATACAGTATTTTACGTGTTTTTTCAGTTTTTTTATTTTGCGTAGTCATTAAGTAGGTAGGTACACAACACACTGCCTGGTAAATATTTTTTCGTCTTCAGTGTATCCGTACTTATAAAAACCTAACAAGATTTAGTAAGTACAAAAAAATGCTCCAAAGTCGCTTATAGAGGAACTGCCGAAAGAAAACCTTTCTCCATGTTCAGCTTGAGTGACGTTTTGTGAGTCTGTCACTACAATTCTCTCATTCTGGGGATTATTTCAGTAATTTTGTTAAAGATTTCCTTATTCTGCGAACCAGCTAGTAAAAACATAGTAAAACTTAGCTGTGCAAACCAAAAAAAATTACAAATAGGTACTCAGCAAAAGCAGGGTTTAAAAAAAAAGTAAAAAAAAATAGATTAACGCACTATGAGCTACGATCACCTTAAATATTTTAATATTCAAGATTATTACATTTATCACACGTCAGTTTTTCCAGTAGATAGGAACAGCGCATTTCAAAAACCTTTATTTTCCACTCTTTGTCTAGAAAAAATACCCCATGATTAATAATAAAGTCCACATTCAAATTCAAATTACTTTCTTCACTCCTTTCGTTTTTCGAAATGCAAAAACAAAAATGGCGGCTGCAGCGAGGCGGTGCAAAATGGAGGAGTTGAATGTCAAAAGGCGGTGCTTTTAATACTTTTTATTGTCAATTGCAATTTATGTGTTTATGTTTATAGAAAAACGTGAGAACTTACAACAAAAAGGTTTTCACTGTCAATGGAGTAGGTTGTATTGTTGTATCTTACTGTCGTCAATGTTTTCGTTATCTATGGAAATAGTCACGTGACATGTCATTTAGGAAAGTAATTCTCAAACATTTTGATTTGTTTTTTATTTTTTAGCGATTGTAGAATGTTAACTTAGATTTGATTGTGTGAAAGTGGATATGAATGTGAGAGGAGTAGATTCTGAGTTGACGAATGATAGGAGCGAGTGGAAGAAAAAGACATGTTGTGCCGACCCCGCCTAGCGCGGGATAAGGGCAGGGAAATGATGATGTAGAATGTTAACGTAGCTAGACGTGGCTCAGAGTCAAGTGTAAATGACTCTATGTTTACGTTTCTTTTTTTAATTTTCACAATATCTGGCCGTTAAAACCAGCCAGTAAGAAAAAAAGGTTTTAATGTGCAATGATTTTTGCTTGCGCTACTACCTTTGAGTATAACAACGCTGTTCGATTCGATTTTGAAAATCCAACGGGAGAATTTCATAAGCCAAAAATACTCTAAATTAAACCCTCCTGTCCTGTAATAAGGCTTTGAATTATTCATCATTTGAATTTATTCGCGAATACATTCATACAAAAAATCTCATTGACTGTATTACATTGGACAAAGAGATGGTAGCTTGAATCGGCAATCACTTGATCCTTTCAACATTTTTGTTTTTTTTAAGTTAGAAGATAAAAGTTTGTGGTTTCGTTACATAATGGAAACTCTTTATTTCAATGATATTTTTGTGTCAGATGGCTTGTTCTGTTGTTGCCGATATTTCTAAGACTATAGCTTCTTTTATCCCATTTTTAAGGGATTTCAGTCTCTGTATTAGTTTAAAAGATAATTTCCTTACTTAGGGTGTATTACTTCACTGTCCTTATTAAAACTGGATTTCGTACTTTAGTCTAAATAAGCAGAGTTTTAGATAGCTCATGTTAATGCATTTACCATTTTCAAGATCACCAGCTCCAAATATTTTAATTAATAATTTTAATGGATTTCGGACTTATATTCAGACACTCACACTAAACATTATTGTATTCTTGCTCTAAGGCTTTAAAAAAGCTGAAGTAAAACCCTTTTAAAACGAAAACAAACATAATCAACGGCTACACAAAATGGCGTACGTTGGCGTTCACAAAATGGCGGTATATGAATATGCAATTAAACCGCCAGCTCTCGCACTAACCCGGAAGCTTGGCGGCCGTGGCCTTTCATAATTCATTAGCTCATTGGACGTAGGACTAGGTGGTTGTTTTTTCTGCTCTTTTATTTTAGCATAAATAATCTGTAACCGTGTAAGTTGTGTAAGTTTCGAAAAGGACCGTATGTTGCAGATCGAAGTTTAAAGTGCATTGAATACCTAAAAAAAAAATTGTTCTGTAGATACCTATAGGTAGTATACCTATCTACTTATCGTATAATATTCTATTATTTGTTTAGTTGAGTCCTTATGGTAATGCCTGCCGTGGTATCCTATTACTAAAAAAGCATGTACCTACCTAGCTATAAGACCATTTATCTTTTAGGTTGTATTTTATTTGTGTTTTCTTTGTTGGATGTCATTATTAATAAAAAAAAAATTTTGGTTTAAAAATTTACCGTTATGGATAGGAAATTATAGAAATATTAAACACAACCAAGATTTGAATCTTTACACTATGTATAACCATAATGGCTACTCGAAAATAGGAAAGTAAAGTAAATATTACGTGACAGACGCCAATTCTCCATCTATCCGATTTTTCAAAACCATTTTATCCAATGAATAAAACTAATCAAGTAAGTGTTTCGGGGAGTAGATACAAACAAATCTGACAGTCGCCGCGTTACGTAAACCTAACGTATTCAAGTCACATTGCGCGTCCACACCAACTCGACTGCCGAATGTTGCAGCGTCACCGCGCAGTGTATTTCAAATACGCTAGCGTTACGTTGCGTTTACGATTGTCACATCTATACGTGCTGACCCCTGGTAATCCTCAAGGCTTCGAAGGAAAGTTAACGTATAAATAACAATAAATCCTCCCTAATTATTAGATGTAAACTCTTGGGAAAATACGGGATTTTAATAAAATATTGGTTGCAGACGCGTCCAGCTTTCTCTCGTATTAATCTAGTCTGAAATATATTTATTGTTATTATTCCTAGGTACCTAATTAAATGAAAAATTAAAAAAAACCCCGACTTTAATATCCAGAATGAGCGAGTTAAGAAAAAAAATTACCTTTTTTGGTGATGGCCATATTTGATTTGAAATTTATCATAGTGTATAGTCTTCTACTAGTCAAGCCCTTTCATTTAATACCCATATTGAGGGAGTAGTGAAAAAATATGTAATCCGCCATTTTGGCGGCGGCCATTTAGGACCGATTTTTATCAAACATACTTACTTAGCTAAGAACACTCCCGACTAATTCACCTTTCAAACAAAAAAATCAAAATCAAAATAGGTTCATCCGTTCGGGAGCTACGTTGCCTCAGGCACACATACGACGCGCACACACACACACACACACACACACACATACACACACAGTCACACGAACACACACACACGCACACATCAAACTTATAACACCTCGTCGGTATTGCGTAGGTGGTTAAAAAAGCACAAATTAAGATTCCACAATTGCTATAGAATAGAAAATGTATAAAAAATATGATTTTATTTTTTATTGATTTTTTTAATATTTTTTATATTTTTGGAACAAATTTTCAAAATGTACTTCCATTTATTTCAAGGAAATTAAAGCCCTGTTTACCTGAACAATCGTTTGAAGTCGGTATTTAATACGATACACCCAATTTTCGCAATTATCTGTTTAAAAATTACCGACGCGTTGAATTTACACAGGATTTTCTTTGTCTCTTAGGGGCGTATTTAGGCCTAATTTGGATTACGATGATTTCGTTATATCCGGTCGGTTGCGTTAGGTTGAAAAGTAGCCCTTAAATATGTTGGTTTACTCCAAATTCAGTATTTAGAGAAATAAGTAAATATTTCACCCGGAAAAATTAAGCTTGAATTATGGGAACTAGAGTGCTGATAGAATATTTTTTTGGTAAATGCATATTATACTTAAATAATATAATCATAATATGGATGGAATATTTATATTTATAAATAAGTAAGGCCGTAAAGTAGCGAAGCTGAAGTGGGAATGGGCGGGCCACGTGGTTCGCATGGATTCGGAAAGGTGGGCTCAAGGAGTCACAGGCTGGATACCCCCAGGAGGTAGAAGACGTCGCGGCCGCCCGAGGAAGCGCTGGCATGACGACCTGGACTCCTTCGAGCGGAAATGGGCGGAACTTGCCAAAGATCGCGGGAAGTGGAAGACGAGGGGGGAGACCTTTGCCCAGCAGTGGGACAGTATTCGTTAACTAAAAAAAAAAACAAATATATTTATGTGTTACAAATATTTGTGTATGGCAAACATATATGTTTGTTCTATGTTTGGGTATTACTATGTAGGTACTAGCTTCCGCCCGCAACTTCGTCTGCGTCCCGTAGATCCTGTTGATTTTCCGGGATAAAAAAAGTCTATGTGTTAATCCAGGCTACGAACTATATGTAATCCAAGTTTTTTCTGCGGACTAGTAGTTTTTGCGTGAAAGAGTAACAAACATCCATACAAACTTTTGCGTTTATAATAATAGTAGGATATAGATGGAAATGTTAAGTTCAAGTATTCAGAATGAAGATGGCGCTAAACGTTGCTCGTGAGGCAGGAAGTAAATACATATATTATTTCCCGTATGTCATCACAAATTCATATTTCTGGTTTGTAACCGGCCTAATTAGGCGCAAGTGGAGGTCTGACTACGTTGTCTTTTTATTTTAACTTTTAAATGTACTGCAGGAAGAAAAAACTGCCCGTTAAATATATTAATAAAAATCAATGATTTTAATGTGTTCGTCAATGGGACATCTCGCCGAGGAATAAGTGGAAAGCTTACCCTAATATTTTTGCCTAACAATGGGACGAAACACACAGGTACTAGGTACTAGAAAAAACTAAAGGAAGAAGTAGGTACCGCAGAATTGAGCTTATCAGAGTTCAAAATACTATGTTGACTCGAAAACTTGACAAATAATTTGAAAGTATTTTTTATTTTAGATTTTAGACCTAATTTTAAAGCTTATGAAATAATTAAACATGAAACCAAAGCTAAGTCATCCAACACGAAAAAAAAAATACAACCGAAATGAGAGCCTCTTTTTTTCTGAAGTTGGTTAAAAATTCTTTTTTATACAACACTAGCAGTTACCCGCGACTTCGTAGGTGTCTACAGTTTCCGTGTACATTATATTATCTGTGCGTGTACCGAGCGGATACTTTGAGAACCTTGACATTACACCTCATTACACCGAACTCGTACTGGAATGTCAAACGCTAGTCGATAGACCAAAGAGGTAGTACTACGCCCTGTCAAACTGACGTGACATGACATGACAATGAAATCCTCTTGCCAATTGGCGCTGCTAATCCTTTTCGTTCATTTTATCCTGTAGATCCTGTTAATTATTTGAGATAAAAAGTAGCCTATGTGTCAATCCAGGTTACGAACTATATATATGCCAAGTTTCATCCAAGTTGGTTCAATAGATTAGACGTGATTGAAACACAAACATCCAAACATCCAAACATCTAAACTTTCGCATTTATAATATTAGTAGGATAGGATAGGATTAGACTCATAAATCTTTATCACTACAAACAAGTTTTTTACAAAGTAAGTGCGCAACATCCGTACCAGTTTTTTTTTTAAGGCGACATCGTTCCGGTAACTCAAGCGCTTGTTAGTGCAGTTTGTTTCGCAGTCATTAAACAAGTACTTTTAAATACCCATAACATTGAATCTTATTTGTATGGGGTTAGGGAAGAGTTTTGTGTGGAAGGAAAAACGGATGTTGGATGGAAAGATCATTTAGCTGGGTCATAGAATTAATAAAAGTATGGCTAGATGATTGATCAGCCCCTGTATTCCAATCTTTTGCTGTCAAGTTATATTTCACTGCCCAGTGTAATTTCTTCAGGTCACGTGGTACAATGTTGTACCACGTGATCATTCTTTTTAGACACTTGACAGCAAAATATGCGCGAAAACACGTCAAATGACGTCATAATGTCACTATTTAGTCACAGAATAACTATGAGTTAGTATGAACTGACCATGATTTAAAACTTTGCAGTTCAAATTTGCAGTTCAACTGAGATTGGAATACCCCTGCAGAGATGAATTGACAATAAACTTGTATAGTCAATATCATAAGTACCTAATGGATATATTACGGAAATCCTCAATGTGCAATAAAGTTTCAAAGAGAGCATAATTATTTTATTCAACCGCAAGTAAATGAAATTAAAAAATTAAAAATCTGATAAACTTCTGTTTTTGAAGCTCAGTAGTCTTATTACACCCTGTATACAGTGTATTGTAATAACCACCCTGTATAGCATGCCATCTGAAGGCCTATTTTGATGTTCACCCGTCTTCCATCAAAGGGTAGCTATAAGCAGATCTGATGGATCTTCAATCCACAACTCACAATCAGAATCAGATCTTTTGAACCGTTTTAGTGATGTACTGTGGCAAGAAAAGCCGGAAAATCTGATAGGCTGCCCCTATTTTGTCTCAAAATCCTCTTGATTCTAATGTTTTTAAACTTTTCATAAACTACGCTATTTTCTCATTCTCCGCATAGTAGGTAGATTCGGTATTCGGTAGATAAGTACACAAGGTGCCTATTGTAGCAGATTGTTGTTTTCATGCCAGTATGCAAACGTGGTGGCGACGACCGCATTTACTTAGTTTCTCGGTCCCTAGACCAATTAAAAAGACGCTTAATAAAAAATAATGAAATGTTTTCAAAGTCAAAGCTAATTTAATCACAAAAATCGCTCATCAAAAACCCCTCGGGCTTATGGTATGTAATAATTTAAATTCATGGTTCTCGAACATTACGAATATAAAAAAGCCGGACGGTACGATGACAACCCTAGATGCAATGACTCGTTGCATTAGCTCCGATCCAGATTGACGGAGACGCCCTATCAATAAGAGCTTTTAATTGATCGTACGCTGGTGTAAAGCATAAGCGATAGTTGCATAATGTATTTACCTATCACCACAAGGCTGCCTGCCACCTTTCGTTGTTATTCAAGTTGAAAAAAATTAATAAGTGTTTTTTTTTTCGCGTAGACACTATTCAATTCAAACGTAATTCAATTCAAACGTAATTTATTCAGAACTAGGTACATATAGATCAAATTACAAGATAAAACGATGAGACAGCAAAAGTTATAAACTGTGTAGCTGTCTCAACGCCCACCTCCTAAACCAATGTGTAATTGTTCTGACAAAGATATAAAGTAAAATACATACTAATATATTAGTTTAAAACTATTAGTTTCATAGAAAAAGTTTTTCATATTTATGTGTACTTTAATATCCCGAAGTTTTCGGGAATGGTCTTGTTGCACCTTGTACCTATTGACAATTCCCTGAGCACCCCCAAATCCTGAGCAGTTCTAAAAGCTTCTTCTTCTTTTTTTATTTTTGGCCTATGTCAGTCATTTAGACACAATTTTGGCCAGTAACAAGTGAATATTTGAAATATTGAAGTATTTAGTCAAGTCGAGTCATTCGTCAAGTCGTTTGTTTTGAAGACAAAACGGTGGATTTTCCCTTCAGAACTTAAAAACGAATTCCATGAAATAATAAAAACTCAAATTACACATTTATTCCAACGGCGTACACTTTATGCTATGACTGCAAGTATTATTGGTGAAAATTCCACCAAAATTAAAGAACAATACTCACTAAACACCAAGAAAAACAATTAAAATAAATGTGCTATGTTGCTTTTACAAATGACAGAACTCAAATCTCTCGTATAGCTTAAATTGTAATTTGTCGTGTCGTGTCACAGACTTGTCTTAATCACAGCTTGTCAAAGTCAAGGTTCATCGAATCCCAAAAAATGCTCTCTCCAGACTTACGTTCTGCGAATTATTGTGCGTCATGATCTATTTAAAGTTAAATTGACTTGTATTTTGATGCATTTAGCACAGTACAGTTGTGTACAGACGTGTTTTGCACAAATTGATGTCTACATTAAAACTATAGCTGTCCTTGTTGTTTCAGTCTCTAAAAAAGAGACGGTAACATTTTTAAAGTTATTCACATACATCTCGCAATCTAATATCAATCGAGTTCCCATAGTACAAGCTTTGTTTAGTTTGGGACTAGAGAGCGTCGTGAATATTTATTTTTATTTATCTCGATTTCATGTGGTGGACATTTTTATGAATAAGAAAATATTTATTCAGCAACAGTATTAGACAAGTCTCCAAACTCCATATACAATATAAAAAAAAATTGATAGGCGTCACAGCTCAGTTGGTAATGGCTCTGCCTTCCGTGCTGTGGGTCGTGGGTTCGATCCCCACCGAGAACAAACATTTGTGCGTGGAAAACATAGATGTTTGTTCTATGTCTGGGTGTTACTATGTATAATAAGTATGTATTTACAAAAAAAAGTATATAAGTATTCTACCAGCCATCTAGTTCCCATATCACAAGCTTTGCTTAGTTTGGGACTAGAGGGCGTTGTGTGTAAAGTCCATGAATTTATTACAAATATACGACCAATTTGAAATGTCCTTACACCCATGGGCTCCCAGAGTTCTTTAGTTCTTTAAATACAACACTAAAATCTTGAAACCGATCACGTTTTTGACGTCAACTGTACACACGGCCACAGGTTAGGTTATACACCCAATACACTCATAACTACGCTACATACAATGCAGAGAATCGTTGAAAAGGAAGCGCAATAGGCTAGGGCGCGCGCCGCGTTCGCAGCCTGCCCTACACAAACACGCTGTCGTCCTCCCTTTCTCTCTCACACGATTCGCAACGTTCAACTTCTAATAAATTAAAAATCCAAACAGTATAGGTGGATGTGTCTTCGACTGTACAAGACGCCGGAGTGATAAGAAAATTGAAAAAGCAATTATACTCTCAGCTCGATTATCTGAGTCGTTATCTGACAGATATGTACCATTATCTGGATGCTGCGATCTGAATGCAAATGTGCTGATTAACGTAATCTTGATAGCTTTATTAAACTTCGGTATTCTAAGTCGTTTGTTATCTTTTATCTAGACTTTGACATTAAATACTTTTCATAATTTTTAAGGTAGGTTCAGCGACTTTTTTATATAACTTTGCATTAGCTTTCTGATAATGGAACGCTACAATTGTGCTCAGGTGAGGGCAAAAATGAAAGCATTTTGAGCCAAGGTATATTCCATATTTGTCAGTGGTTTAGTTTGAGTGAGATTTTTTAAGTTACAAAATAAGATACGAGTGTAGTTTAATTAAAATCCATTGCATTATAATCGTCATGTCAAGTTAATCCGTGGGAAGCTGTATATAAGAAGTACCTACCTACTCGTTATCAACTTACTTTTTTTTTTCCATATGTGCATTGTCATACTTCCAACGACACGACATCGGCACTAACACGATATCGTGGCAAGCTAATATCGGCGACGACAACGATATTTTAGTTCATGCCACTAAAATTATAATGTCAGTATAGCATAGCAGGATTAGTCTCAAAGTTCCCTTGTCGTTTCCCCTTAAGGGGATTTTGCGACTTTTTGTCCAAAATCCCCTTGATTTCATGCCAGTACGCAAACGCCCTTGCAAGTTCAAGGTTAAATCAATTTTCATTTTCCTTATTCTTCAAGTAGACTAAGAATTTGTTGTTTTGCAAACTTAATAAAACTTAGAACATTACTGTTTGTAAGAATGCTTGAAGTAAATTCGATCTTTTGTTCGAGTTTCACTTTTAAAAGTGTCGTAATAGTATTCTTGTTTGAAGTAGTAATAACAGTCGAGGAGGGAAGAAGTAACGGTGTGGACAACTAGTGCCTTTTCAAATGAACGTGGATGCTAACTAAAACTTATTTGAAATGTGAAATAGGCTCTTCAATTTTTTTTTACAACTTAATGATTGGACGAGCCAATAGCCAACCTGATGTTAAGCGGTCACCTATCATTCTGAGACATAAAGGTGTTAAAAACCGGAACACAGCAATGCGAGCATCACTGCTTGGCGGCAGAAATAGGTAGGTACGGTGCTAGTACTTCCCCGGACTAGCTTTTTCATAAAGAGCCCTACTACTCCTAAATTCTAGCTATAAGTTCTTCAATTCAAAATGTATTCTATTCTAGGTAATACAGCATACCTTAGAAAGAATTATTTATTTACTTATTTATTTAATAAAGCATGGATGAAAATATGCTTTTGATTTGTATCACTCAGAATTGATGAAAATAAGTAGGTATACTTATCTAGAAGTAACTGTATTATAGTGAAGCCTAAGTATATTCTGGAGCCGTTCTGGTATCTCTTAATTCCTCCTTGAAGCTTTTTCTATTCCATTTCCCAGCGTAAGATTGTGTGCCTTATTCTGAACACTACTACAAGTCTGCAAGACATGCACAATTTGTACTGTTCGACTGAAATTACCCGATAATTGTAGATCTTGATATCCTTTTTAACAGACTTCAAAAAAGAAGGAGTTTCTCAATTTGGTGGTATATATTTTTACCTCAGAACTCTGTCATTTATTAACCGATTTGAAAAATTCTTTTTTTTTCTAAAAGGATGTACTTCCAGGTTAGTCCCATTCAATTTTCATCAAAATTGGTGCAGTAGTTTGGGTTATAAATAGAAATGAAAAAAAATTGCCATCCACGTGCACGAAATTGCGTATTTTTGCTTTTCTATGACTTTTTAGTGGTGTTTACGGTCACTACATTCTAAATGATCCTTGTGATTTTATTGAATATTGAAATTTTTGACTTTGCTAATGAACTGCCATCATCATCAGTTGATGATGAAGCCGGTTTGTCTAGTTTTTTAACATATTAATGATTGTAAAACTAACTTGTTTCAACCTAGAAATAAATGCTCTTGTAAAATGTTTGAGAAAGCTTTGAGAATAACCCCCAAAGTCAGATAAGGCGCGTCGCGGGAGGCAAGTTGAAAAGGGTTCCCTGATTAGCGATGTACCACCCGGAAATATATTGCCGTATCTACCTTTTCATTTGTTTTGTCGTTGAGGGATTGCGATTCTAATTACATGTTTTCTTTTATTCTTTTGGGACAGCCCTAATACTTAGGGCTCTTTGTAAAAGTAAACTACTACGAGAAGTACGATGGCTGTAGTTATTTCTCCAGCCAAACAGTGATGCTCGCATTGCTGTTTCCAGTTTGAAATGGGTGCCGGTGAAGGCACATTAGAATTTATTCCAAGGAAAATTAGGACTAATACAGTATTGTACCTGCCTGCAGTCGGTGATTTGAACTCTGTTTTCTATCTCTAGCATTTAGAATTCAGAGTTCATTTTAATAATTTTTTTTTGTTAAAAATTCTATTTTCTTAAGAAACTATTGTAAAATTAAGAAATACAGTATTTACAATATTTTTAATATGTAGACATGAAGCAGTTGAGCTATCTACACACCGTTGCAAATGATTTATAGATAGCTCAACTGATCCAAATCAGTACCGATCGGAAGCGTGGCCAAAACACTGGCTGCATTGCCGCGCTGAATAATTGATATAAATAATTACAGGCATATTTAAATGTGCCTGTAATTTTTTGAGACATAAGTCTGAATGTCATGGGTGGAGTGCAATGCACGTTTACAGTTATTTTTCCGATCGAGCCCACCGGCTGGCCTATTGGTGGGCCAGATAGGAAAAATCAAATCGAGCCCACACATTTGCAAAGTGGGACTGTTGGGATTTCTTTTCTGATCTGGTTTCCAGTACAATAATCTGCTAGCTTGTATTAAATGAGCAGATTTTTTTAATCAAATACGAATTAAAGTATTGACAGTGGACGTGCACAGCGCGGTAATGCCCGTGCAATGGGATCGACATGTTGCCTAACGTCGTGACCGTATTTAATTGTTCTATTAGTTTTATCACGTCCAAGGTGTCTGGGAGAATAATTAATTCTTAAACAAAGAATAAAGTTGCCAACTTTAAGCTTCAATTACGCCATCCTGTTCTTGTTTTTGATTAATTATTTACTCGAATTCCGCATTTTCACGCTCGTTTCTCTTCAAAGTTTTCAATTTTAACGACAATCGTCTATCGCTATTACAGAGTAGCGAAACCAATTAAAAAACAATCGAATTTTGTTTCTTTCATTCGATTCCCATTCTCCGCATAAAAGGCTGATTTTTGTATACTATACAGGGTGTAACATAATGTTCCTATAAGTCCGAAAGGGGGGTATTCTACACGTCATGGCGAACAACATTTGTTCTACGACTTTTAATATTTCGAAGTTTTTCATTCATGAAAAGCGTCATTAAGTTTCCTTAAAATAGCATTGCACACGCGTTAAAGTGTCTATGTGTGGGTGCGATGTGATAGGAGAGTGCGTGAGCATGTGTACTACTAACAGGCTGGATACATACGCAAAGTAAATAAACACTAAGGGTGGTCGCAAACTCCAAAGACAAAAAATTTAAAAAAAATAGAAATTTCCACCATGTTGTATTCAACTTTTGCACATGCCAATCTATTCACGTGTTTGGTCTGAATAAGACCCTTTTTGGCTTATAGGGACAATATGTTACACGTGGTATATAAGTACATAAATTACTCAAGAGCGGGTGTAGAACTAGATCTAAACCTTACATCCCGAAGGTACCTAACCAATAATAGATTACGTCACCAAGGGCTAAATTATTGTTCCCTTGACAAGGGTGGCGCACTGGCATATTGAATCTAGATCGAAATAAATGAAAAAATGTCGTGTTCGAAGTTCAAACAAAAAAGAAACGAAATTGAATTTTATACTTGTTCACAGAGTCAGTCATTCCTAACCGAAGATTGGAAGGGGTGTTATAAGATTGACAGCGTTGTATGTCTGTCTCTGTACCCTCGTAGCTCCAAAAGTAGAAAATGTTTCGCGTATATCAACATGTAGATTTGCGATTTTACATAATTACATTCAATGATTTTTCACTTTTCTTCAGAAAATCATTATTTGGATTACCTAATACCTATTTATATAATTATTACACGGAGAAAAAAGTTAGGTATGAATAAGATTCCTGAATTTAAAAATCCTCATAGTAAACTGTATTTCTTATTTTCTTTAAAAAGCGTCACACGAGTTCCAATGCGGAACCATTAAGTATTTTCAGCTGAAAAGCTTCAGGCACCCTTAACCAGGTCAGCGTTTCAGCAATAAACTTGCTTACAATCCTGAAAGGAATTGATACACACGGGAAAATACTTGTAACATTTTATAGATTACCGAACCCACTAATCCACTATTATGGCTTATTCCCAGAAGTTCAAAGGACTTTGCATAAAATAAATACCTACTTACTTAATATAAGAAAATGTAACAGAATAATTGTGCACACGCAAACATATATAACACACTAAAGTTATAACAGTGATAAGTGTACTATGTTTATATTATAACTTTATGATTTGCCATCACATAAGTTATATTTAATTTTCTTGGTGGAGGTCGAACCCACAACCAACAGGAGAGAGACTATATCGACTGCAGGGGTATTCCAATCTCAGTTGAACTGCAAAGTTTTAAATCATGGTCAGTTCATACTAACTCATAGTTATTCTGTGACTAAATAGTGACATTATGATGTCAGTCATTTAATTTGTTTTCGCGCATATTTTGCTGTCAAGTGTCTAAAAAGAATGATCACGTGGTACAAAATTGTACGACGTGACCTGAAGAAATTACACTGGGCAGTGAAATATAACTTAACAGCAAAAGATTGGAATACGGGGGCTGAGCTACGAAGTCTATCAATTATGTAATTTATTCTTCAAGGTAGCACCATCATTATAAATACATTTTTGCATGGCTTCTGTCATTAAAATACAATATTTAAGTACTTACAGCGGATACCGGAATTCGGAAGTGTGCAACTTGGTTCGTTAACAATGAGTTTGTTTTTATTAAGTTCAAAATTCAAAATAATAATATTTTGGAGAAAAAAGCGATAAAACCGAGCCTTATGCTCAAAAACGTTCTATATTTTCATATCGGATAAAACCAGCCAATCTCACTCTTTTGGACGTTAGAACTGGAACGTACTGTTTTAGATTTTTATTTAGATAGTGTCGTTAACAAAATGATCTAGATATACCAGCTATTATGCTTTAGAATTGATGACAAAAAAATCATCATACTTAATGTACCTACTTAAGTATGTATATTGTGAAAAAATTACCTACTTTAGTTTCCCATTTTTGAGCAACCGGACAAAAATTCGAACAAAGAGTTATTCGACTACCAAAATTACTCAATAGATATTTTAGCGCCATCCGTATATATTTAGTACAAATAAATCGTAAAATAGAAAAAACCACATTGCAGCATATCAAAAGAATATATTACTGGGCTAAAAGTGATCGATCTAATACCCCACAACGTTCATAAAACTCAGTGAGATCGATAAAAGGTGGTAGAAATGACCGAATTTAAAGCCGAATTTCGGACAAAAAAATCACTTTTTGTCCGAAACGAAATAGAAAAACTAATAAAGCCCATTTTGCAGATTTTGTTAATATTATATTATAATATTGTAAATTGTAAATAATGTATTTAGTCGTAACTTTTTTAGTGATTTTTATAAAGTTTTAAAAAAATTGCAGACCATTTTTGGAATTTAGGACAATAGTAAAATATCCGAAATAAATAGACTGATGTCTTCGTGTTCGATGATTCCACTGTACAAATACTTAAAATAGGTAGTCATACTAATATATGTATCTATGTATGTCCGATAGGTATCTACTACTAATAGTAACTAGTCCGACAAACTCTGAATGAAGATTGAACTTTTATTTTAATCAAAACATAAAGAAAATATTCTATGTATTTTCAATTCCTCATATCGTGATTATAATGACCGAAAATAGCTCAACCGACATTGGCTTTAGTGATACCTCGTGTTTATTTTGCCGAATTTTCGCCGAATCCTGACATAAGTCCGAAACCCTGGACTATTCCTGGTTTTTCAACGAACGTAAAACAAAGTAATTTTGGCCCTTTTCGACATTTTATATGAGTATAAAATGGTATCGTTACTTAAAGATTTTTCGGGTTTTTACGAGGCGTGGCGGTTTGCACAAATAAATGGGTACGGATATCATGCCTACCGTTATTCGTTAAAAGACATCTCCCTTTTTTCATGAACCATAAAAATAAGTGCTATACAAAACCATCAATGAACTTAAAAAAATATAAAACATTTTTATACAATGACTCAAGTAAATTCGTACATTTCGTGTGTATCCTATCCTATACATGAACCATAAAAAAATGGATGCCATTAAGATAAATCAAGGCTGTAAATCTAGATGATTTAAGTATACCTATAGCATCAGTAGCCACTTTTTACCCATGCCCCGATGTACGGGAGGCTGCAGTGCCTGGGACATGATGTAGATGGAGTAGGCTTGTAGCACTATACCATCCTCTCAGCCTAGTGTCTATCCACAGGAGAGACAACAATACGTGCGGAGCTGACTAAGCCAAGGGTTTCTGAACGATGTTTTCCTCTACCGTTTAAGAGTACTGAAATACGCGCTTACAAAAATAGTCAATAACCTTTTAGAAATTAACAAAACCAACTTATTCATAATACACTATTATTATTTTATTATTCACTTATTAATTTATTTTATTCATTGATATTATATCTTAAAACATGCAAATTGAGTAGAAATAACTTAGTTTAAGCCCTAAAGGTACAGATACTTAAGTTACTAGTAAGTGACCTTATCTAATCAACCGTTATCCAATCTTTCGATAAGCTAAACCAGTTTTGATAATGTTTTGACCACACAAGAAGTTATTAAAACTAATCTATGGCTTTCTTATTAATCAACTTTGTTATAAAATATTTTAATAAACTTGCTCAATGGTATTTTTATTAATTGACTAAGCTTTTAACGTGGTTTCTGTTATACAGGATGTACAGAAATGTGACGTTATTTGGTTTAAAATTGTTATTTTAGGATTGTCATTCATGAGTGTTTATGCTAATTTGAACCTTAGACTAAACACAGTAAGAATATATGTATTTTAAACATTTTTAGACAAGTTTATATTGGCTAGTTATCGAGCCAGTATAAAAAAGGTATTTTTGTATTTATTCAAGGCGCCACTTTAGAAATACAAATAAAAAGATAGTGACAGACAGACACTATCGTGTTTGATGTAGATAAATCCTGTCGTCTCATCGATAAATTGATGAGACAGGTTGTATGCCTTGTTAGCAATAGCAGTGACTATATGATGGAAACCATTGCTTGGTAGAGAAAATTAAATGTCGAATGGGTAATGAAGATTGAATCATAAATTAATCTTTCAAAAAAGTTATTTAGGCACAGTTACGAACGAATCTGATAGACGCCGCGTTACGTAAACCTAACGTATTCGAATCATATTGCGCGTCAACGTCAGCTCGACTGCCGAACGTTGTAGCGTCACCGCGCAGTGTATCTCGGATACGCTAGCGTTACGATACGTTTACGATTGTCACATTATTCGTGATCAAGGCACTGAATGTTTAAAAATGAATGACAGTCACATGACCATTCCGATACATTTTTGATGTATTCTATTCTTTGTCATGGTAAAGCCCAACTTAACAATCGTTATAAATAATCGCATTTCTTAATGAGCAATTTCCGACAAGGAAAAAGTAGGTACGTGCTTGAGAAAAATTTATTTGTCTTTACAAAGTATATTTTAGACGAATAACAAAAATGAGTTTATTAAGAAAATTCATTAAATATTTCCCAATAAAAGTTGTCGAAGCTCAAATTATTAGATTGGGAGTAAGATAACTTGTGAAGAAATTTGGATTACCTAATTTTTAATGATAAAAGTCATGTCCTAAGTATACTACTGGTATGTCGATGTTTTTTAATAAAAAAAGCTCAGACAAGGTAAGCTTTTCTAGAATTCTCGCAGTGCGATGTCTCACAAGGCACGTCCTCTTATACCTAACTGCTTGTCATGACATTCTACACACCCGGCATATTGTATGACGTCAATTATTGACAAACATGCGTTAAAAAACAAAAAAACACTGAGATTTTTGCATTCTATACAATCAAACTAATTAAGATTTCCTCTCACTATGCTTAAACACACAATTATAACCCTTATTTCAATGTTATAAAAAGTTCAAAATTCCAACCACAAATACACATGTCAAACAAAAGATGTGCGAATTTAGACTCTATGCTCTAGTAACAAGGCACAGCCAAAAAGTTTAAAATCCTAACCACAAATATACATGGTGAACAAAAGAAGCACAAATTTAGATTCTATGTCCTTGTAATAAGTACCAAGGCGTGGTATAATCGGTTGGAATTTGAAATAAGAATCCCGCTGAGACTCATTCACTCAGATTCGTTCATTCAATGCACGTCCATTCAGAGAGAGTTATTTTAACAAGCAAAAAGTTCGGAGACACGCGACCGACTCGCGACTTCCCTGGATTAAAAGTCCACCATCTGCTAGGATAATAAAGACCATCAGAATAAATTATTGCAGAACTACAGAAGAAGTAAGCGGCAACAGCATTGTTCAAAAGAAATATAAAAAAAAACTTTTGAAAACTGTTCAACTTCTTTCTTATACCTACATCGTTCGGGTTCAACCGATTAAAAAACA
Source organism: Gandaritis pyraliata (assembly GCA_947859175.1). Lineage (NCBI taxonomy): Eukaryota > Metazoa > Arthropoda > Insecta > Lepidoptera > Geometridae > Gandaritis > Gandaritis pyraliata. The sequence goes on along the minus strand of OX401877.1, from coordinate 2,394,917 downwards.
CTAACCTATACCTACTTGATCAGAAAAATGGGATTTCTGGTACGTATGAAAAGCCTGAAACCTTGTAGATAAATGTTAAGGACACTTACCTCCGTGGTAAATTAATAAACATCATTTAAACACCGGCATTGTATCCAAAAACTAAATTAAAAAGTTCGACAAAAATGGCGTCGAAAATTATTTTTATCTCTTATAAAACTTTAAAATTTTCAGTTGTAAAATTTGATGTATATTGCCCGGCCTTTTTGCGTGTTGAGGCGGGAGAAGTATTACCAGTGCGCAATGTAGCTCGAAATATAAAAAAACCGTTCTTCAAAGTAAATCCTCTGCCCATAACAGACAGTCATTAACTCGGTCGGCGAATCATTGAGCACAAGAAGATTATGATTAATGAGTTGAGGATGAAATGGTCCTTTTTCGCCCTTTTACACCCGTATTTTTATCCACTCAAGTTTTTCTCCACTCATTGCTCACTTTTTCACACTCTATCGTGGTTACTAAACTGAGAGGATGGTATAGTGCTACAAGCCTACTCCGTTTAAATCATGTCCCAGGCACTACAGCCTCCCATACATCGGGGCATGGGTAAAAAGTGGCCCCTGACGCTGTATAAATAATCAAATAAATCAAAAATCAAAAAGGTACAGTACGCACAACGGATCTTAATCCCTCTGAAGTTAGGTGCAACAGACGATTGTGCATGTACTTTTGTTCGGAAAAATTCGCTTACCTCCAATCCGACCCAAAATGAGTTCAAATCCTTTATGAATACTATAAATTGGCACACTTTGGTTTTTTATGACTGGATAAATTGTAAGTACCTACTTAGTTGAGCTATCTATAAATCGTTTGCAACGGTGTGTAGATAGCTCAACTGTTTCACGTGTATTTTATAAATATTATAAATATTGTAAATACTGTATTAGTTGTAATTTTCTTTGTGAATAAATAAGTTGTAAAGTACTTACTACGTAGGTACCTTTAGTGACTAGAGATACGGGTGTTGGTCTTTTAAAGTGAACTAAAGGACCACCCACTCACAGGCTGATGATAGGGTTTTTGCTATTTATATTTTAATTTAAACTGGACATCTTTAACTGAATAATACGTACCTAATAACTTATGGAGAGGTGGTAGATACAAGTAGATACCGACATTGCAAATAATTTTAAAGTTACACGTAAACTACGCCGGAATCGGAGCGTACGGAGCGAAAAGCTTTGTTGCTCTATACAGGGTGTAACATAATGTCTCTATAAGCCTATAAAAGGAGGGGTATTCTACGCGTCATGGCGGACAACGTTTGTTCTAACACTTTTAATCATCATCATCATTTCAGCCCGTTTGCACCCACTGCTGAGTATAGACCTCCTCTTTATTGCGCCATTCTTTCCTGTCCCTTGTGAGTCTCAACCATTTATTCCCAGCTCGTTGTATTATGTCATTGGACCATCGGGCGGGTGGTCTGCCTCTTGGTCTACGAGCATCCCTTGGCCACCATTCTGCTTTTTACACACTTTTAATTTTTTTTCTACACTTTTAATATTTCGAAGTATTTCATATATGAAGAGCGTCTTAAACTTGCCTTAAAAATAGCATTGCACACGCGTTATAGTGTCTATGTGTGGGTGCGACGTGATAGGATGGTGCGTGTGCATGTGTACTATGCACGAAGTAAACAAAAACTTATAAGTACCTAGTTGTTGCAGATTCCTAAGATAAAAAAGAAAAATTAGATCAAAATATGTTGTAGATATTCAACTTTTGCACGTGCCAATCTATTCACGTGGTTGGTCTGAATAAGCCCCTTTTCAGTTTATAGGGACATTATGTTACACGTTGTATTTTCTATTGAAACGTTGAATAGATAATTCAGTTTTCGCGTTTTTGCAATATTTCCATACCGCATTCAGCAAACGTTTGGAAAAGCTTCGTAGCCAGTTTTTCAATAATTTAAGCGTTGATTACTGAATGTTAGCAAACACGGTGGAGTGAGAAAGAGCGAGAAACAGGAAATTAAATGAAATAAAACGGGGGACGTGCTGAGAAATGATTTTATGGAGTTCCGTAGCTTTAAAAATCAATGGACCGCGTCACAGCTCAGTCGGTGTAGTTCGGTTTTCCATGATATGGGTCATGGGTTTGATTCCCACTGAGAATAGACCTTTTACTTGGTCTAACACGGCCTCACAACTTCATTCTTATCTGGTTCATGTTATAAGTATCTTGGCCTTTCTCTACCACGTTCTTTTAACATTTTCTTCGAAGTGCTTTAAAAGATCCCAAACTTAACTTTTTTTGTTTAAAATTATCATGCTATTTGATTACGGCTTCACTGAACGAAAACTAACCTCTTGAAATAATAACTCATTTGTTAGTAAAATTTTACGAATAACATTAATTAAATTAAAAATTTAAAAAACCCCCGAATCTTGGACCGATTTTCATCAAACATAGCTAAGAACACTCCCGACTAATCCACTTTTCAAACAAAATCAAAATCACTTCATACGTTCAGGAGCTACGTTATCTCAGATAGACACACACACACAGACACGTCAAACTTATAACACCCCGTCGTTTTTGCGTCGGGAGTTAAAAATAAAATCTGTAAAAATAAAAACCATAGGCACTGAGGGATTTTTTCTTGCAAAAGGTAAGTCTTTGTAAAATGTAAGTGCAGGTTATTATTTCCCACTTTTAATTAACCGTTTCTGTCATTCAGCACCGGTACCCTAAAAATCTGGCTGCACACGCCGCGCGCCGCTAACCAATTAGCTTAGTAACGCGTTTCCACTGTTACTTTGTTTGGCTTTGCTTTGCAACGTTAAAAAACTAGGTTTTTTCAAACCAAATATACCAATGTTGGTTTAAAACATTAACATTTTGAAGGGGGTATTTACCATAACGGCAACCGTAAATTATCATTGTAACAAGTATTTAAATAAAAAATTTAAAAAACCCGCGAATCTTGGACCGATTTTCATCAAACTTATTTAATTTAACATAGCAGCCAGTGTCTTGGGCACGCTTCCGATTGGTACTGATTTGGATCAGTTGAGCTATCTATAAATCGTTTGCAACGGTGTGTAGATAGCTCAACTGCTTCATGTGTATTTTGTACATATTATTAATATTTTAAATATTGTAAATACTGTATTAGTCGTAATTTTTTATTTAACATCAAATCATTAAATATATAAATAAACATTCCCGACATCAAACAAACAAAAACAACAAAATCAAAATCGGTTCATCCGTTCGGGAGTTACGTTGCCTCAGACAGACACACACGCAAACTCACAGATACGTCAAACTTATAACACCCCGTCGTTTTTGCGTTGCGGGTTAAAAAGCGCTTTACCATCGCGTTCTCGCCTAAAAGCCCGTAACGATGACCAAGCTGTGCTGTCAATGGACACATTCCTAATATCTGGTACACTAACTAACGGATGGTGGCAAGTGGTCAATTCAGAAGACATTGTTTTTGCAATTAACCGGGTCTAGCCTATCGGTAGTTATTTACTGCCAGTTAAGAGCCTTGTTGGGATAATTGGTTCAAAAAGTGTTACAGATTGTAAAACTATATTGGATAGTATAGTTAGCAACGTAATTCGATTAACAGATTGAATTTTTTTAAATCCAAGCAAATGCAATCATAAAATGTTATAAAAAAAAATATACTAACAGCTCTCATACGAATAAATAAATAAATATTCATGGACATTTCACATAATGCCCTCTAGTCCCAAACTAAGCAAAGCTTGTGATATGGGAACTAGATGGCTGATAGAATACTTATAATACAAAGTAACACCCAGACATAGAACGAACATCTATGTTTTCCACGCACAAAATGTTTGTTCTTGGTGGGGATTGAACTCACGACCCACAGCACGGAAGGCAGAGCTATTACCGACTGAGCTGTGACGCCAGCCCCCGTATGGCAATCTTTTGCTGTCAAGTTATATTTCACTGCCCAGCGTAATTTTCAGGTCACGTGGTACAATTTTGTACCACATGATCATTCTTTTTAGACACTTGACAGCAAAATATGCGCGAAAACACATCAAATGATGTCATAATGTCACTATTTAGTCACAGAATAACTATGAGTTAGTATGAACTGACCATGATTTAAAACTTTGCGGTTCAACTTTGCAGTTCAACTTTGATTGGCATACCCCTGCTGCCGAATGATACAATCCCAATTATATTTTTACTGAGAATTGCTCGTCTAAGGATACCGAGGAAGTAGAACTGACCAGTGCTTTCAAGGAAGCTATAGCTTTGACTTAACTGCCCATATTTCCATTGAGTCACACTCCCATAAAACCAGGTTATCCATTGAGCCACATCCACATAAGTGGAACAGATAACTCCTGAACAGGAGACAAAGGGTCCAGTTCTAAACCGTTTATCTATTGTCCATATACCACTGGTTATTGTATCCAATTATAAACAGCATATTAGGAGTTAGGGTATGTATTCAGGAATATACTACGGGGGCTAGTTATAATTTAGTCTTAATCACCGAATAAGACTAATTATTTATAGCCCCCATAACATATTTCTTAAAACTTCTACGCCCCTTTTGAAGGGAAAGAATATATCGATATTGTCTGCTTTCGAAAGGGGAGTAGAAGTATTAAAAAAAAATTGACGCAGAAACATGGAGTCTATTTTCCTATAGGTTGGCTGGAAGAGAACTGGTTTTTTTTTGGGTTAAGCTCGCTTATATGTAGGTACATGTTTTAAGGTAAAGTTATTTGTTATACTTACTTTTCGCTGTGTACAATCCCACTACTATTACTAGTTGTCCTGTGAGAACATAGACCTCGCAAGCCTTTATAACCATGCAATAACCGACACTTTCCCTTTTACCCTGGCTAAATCGAATTTCAGCTGCTTGAATTTTCCAATAGGCTTTACCTATGTAGACTTTTGAGCAAATTAGGGGTATAAGTTTTAGCGATTACTCGCGTTCCCTTGGTCCTAGGAGGTCGAATCTGGTGTCTACGGATTTGTCTCGTAAAGGCGAAGAGGACTGTGTAGTCTCATTGATATTGGTAGGAGTCAATTTTCGGGAAAAAAATAAAAAACCATTTCCCCTTTTTTCCCCTTTTCTCTCCTCTTTTTTGGAAATATTTTTACACCATCTTGTGTAGAATAAAGTTTTACGTGTGTTTCTCAAATTTGATTGAAATCCGTCTATAAATAACGCTACAGCAAACCTTCCCCTTTTTCTCCCTTATTTTCCCATTAATCAAAAATCCCCGACGACAAAAAAAATCTTATAATTCATATAACCTGTGTACCAAGTTTCGTCCAGATCGGTTGAAAAATGCGACCTGTAGAGGAGAACAGACATCCGGACAAACGCATTTTTGGCCAATGTGGAAACTGAGACGCTTCGCTCGCTTCGCGCGCTCGGTCAATAAATGCCAAAAGATGTTTGGAAACTTGGAATACTAGTTGTCCTGTGAGAACATAGACCTCGCGAGCCTTTATAACCGTGCAATAACCAACACTTTCCCTTTTACCCTGGCTAAGTAAATCTAATTTCAGGTGCTTGAATTTTCCAATAGGCCCTTATGTAGACTTTTGAGCAAAATAAGGGTATAAGTTTTAGCGATTACTCTCGTTCCCTTGGTCCTAAGAGGTCGAATCTGGTGTCTACGGATTTGTCTCATAAAGGCGAAGAGGACTGTGTAGTCTCATTGATATTGGTGGAAGTCAATTTTCGGGAAAAAAAATGAAAAAATAATTTCCCCTTTTTTTCCCTTTCCAGTCCCCCTTTTTGGAAATATTTTTACACCATCTTGTGTAGAATGAAATCTTTCGTGTGCTCCTTAAATTTGATTGAAATCCGTCGATAAATAACGCTACAGCAAACTTTCCCTCTTTTCTCCCCTATTTTCCCCCCAATCAAAAATCCCCGACGACAAAAAAAATCTAATAATTCATATAACCTGTGTACCAAGTTTCGTCCAGATCGGTTGAAAAATGCGACCTGTAGAGGAGAACAGACAGACAGACAGACAGACATCCGGACAAACGCATTTTTGGCCAATGTGGAAACTGAGACGCTTCGCTCGCTTCGCTCGCTCGGTCAATTAAGTATTATAGTTCGTAACCTGGATTAACACATAGGCTACTTTTCCCGCTTTTTTTAGGTTATATATGTTTTTCGATGATGAAGTCCAGGGTAACTGCTAGTAAAGAATAAAGAAAGAAGGAAAAACATTGTAAGGATTCGATTTTTATGGAAATTCAAAAAATATGTCAGTAACAAAACAAGAGAACCAATCTCTCCCGAATATGAAGTCATTGTAGTCAGTTTTGCCCCACTGAGAAGCCAAAGTAGCACTCGAGACCTCTCCAGAGATTTAAACAGCTTTTTTTTCATCGTTCGGTTCTTACCCGCACCTCCTAAACCAAATCGGTAGAGTTGGTAGAGTCGAAGTATTGGTGATCCATATGAAACCCCCTTTCTACTCCTACTTAATACGACCCTGGACGGGACTTTCTAGGACCATATTAGTAGAGGTACCCTATGATGGTCACTACATGTATTTCAATAATTGGTTGAGTCAATTGTCGTTGCAATTACAAACCCCAGTATTCGGTATTAATTAATGCTAAATTCTCAAGGTATAATTGATTTAATTGAATTACAAAATGGGTTAATCGCAAAATCATTTACAAAATAATTTCTGAATTTAGTTTTAAAAATCACTTTATAATATTGTATTTATTATCTAGATTAGAATAATATTTTTCTATGTTTATATGCTCATTTGTTTTTTTTAATATATACTTAGGTACTTAGGTATGTTCTACGGTTTTGAGATATAGTATTTAAAAAACGCTTTATGTTACCATATTTAATTAAAATACTTTTCACACCAATTTTTAAGCAAATTAAATGGATAAAACATAATTAAAGAAATTTAAAAAAAATTAAGCAATTGATAATCGCCGTGGGATCTTAAAAAAACCAGTTGAAGGACATTTACAACCAAAATAAAGGCTCTATCACACTATACTGACAAGGAAGTAAAACCACGGGTCAAGCTAATATAAATTAAGTGGCTAGTGTAAAAATCTGATGAAAAATATTCTGGAAGATAAACATAAGAGAACTAAGTATTTTTATTATTTAATTTAACCCTTTCGTAGCCGAGGCGAGTCCGTTAAGACCCTCAAAAAAATTCGGTTATTACTTTACTTAAAAAACAGAACTCAATTTTTTCTTGAATATGAATCTAAATGTGAGAGAACCTTAAATAAATTCCATTCAAATAAAATAAAAACTATACGAGTAACAGAGCAGGTGCATCTGAAGATGACCGAGATAAGAATTCAATGCATCTAAATAAAAACATTAGCAAGGATTGGTTTAGAGCCATTTATTTGAGAGAAGATTTAGATGAAATCTTTTTAGGGTTAACTTTGGATAAAAAAATTTAATTAATATAAGTAATACAATTTATTATTTTTTATACAAAGTAGACAAACAAGTTTATTGTATTCTGTAAATATTGTAAAAAGGTTGTAGCGAACAGGAGCGTCTAGCTAGCTGCCTGTCCGACAGCCTAAACAATGGGGTTCCGGGATTGAGTGAAAAGACGTTTATAAGAAATAAGACCGCTCAGGTGGCGGGAACTTGCGCGCGCGTCGCCTCGAAAGGGAATGGTTGTGGCGCGTAGAGTCATTGAATTTAAACGCAACGCAAGCTCCACAACATCTGGACCGGGGCGTGAGGCCTTTATTGAGCAAACTTAAAACTAGAAACAAAACAATTTCAACTCTATTTCCTTATAAGTTAGGGTGGTTGTCAACAGTCTCCCCCTCGTGCGAAAATGTTGAGCACTCTACATGTGGGCGACAACCGAATCTTCTAAGCAAGTAGTTTATAAATTCTTCTCTAAGTCTCTCTAAGTCTTTTCAAGATTGTGAATATGGCTCTGACATTATTAATTTACTTTAAACAGTTACAAAATACTACTTATGTCAACTTAATCAATATAATTTATTTATTTGCCAAAAAAAGTGGTAAGTGGGCGTACAATTACAGTTTTCAATTAAAAAACCATTCAAATTTTGCAAAATATAAAACACGAAAAGAGTCGTAAGAGTAATTGAAAATACAATACAAAAGGTATTTATAAAACGAGTCAAAACTATGTTGGTAAATAAACACAAACACATAAACAAAATCAGTAATAATTGGTGATTGGAAAATTTCAGCATATAAAAAAAATTACGTGATAAAACCAATCAGAACTATGCTTATTAAACACGCACACAAAAGTAAAATCAAACTAAATAAATCAAGTAAAAGGTAAAATCAAAAAATAAATCAGTTGGTAAAACATTCAACCGTTCAATAAAAAATTGATTTCAAAAAAAATATAAAACACAAAGCCAAATTAGTAATTGAAAACACAATACTTATAAAAGGAGTCAAAAGTATCCTAATTAAACACGAACACAAAGGCAAAATCAAATTGGTAATGGTAGGTAATAATAAGACATTACAGCATCATAGGATAAAAACACTTAATAAAATATGAATTAAGATAATAAGATGATTCAAAATCAAGACATTAAAGTACTTATTATTATTATTATTATTTAAACCATGCATATTTTTATCAAATAATCATGTCAAAAATAATGTAACCTAATCATGTCAAAAAATGCTATACCATGTCATCAACACTTTATAGACAGACCAGAGTAAGTTCTGGGTCCAACTTTCGGCGTCATTGTTTTCTCGCGGTACAATATCAGGTGGTCGCGAATGAGCAAGATAATTACTGTTCTTAAATAACAAGGAGTGCAACATTACTTCGCCTTGTCGTCGGCTTTGAAGCTCGGAAGTTAGGGCCGTCTGTACGGTCGGTACGATCGGTTGCCATGCGCCTCCCATGTGCGATGCTTGCGCAGGTATACTTTTCCAGGCCTTTTGTCTATTTTCAGTGGCTTTGCTCATTTCTTTGTCTGTTATGACGAGTTCCGTTCCGTTACTGTTGCTGTGCACTTCGGGTTTTTTTGTTCGTGCCATTATACTCCGTATTGTCAATGTTGCGCCGTCTGTCTTTAATGATAGAGCGATTCCATGGTGTGCCCATTGCTTTTCTTGCCGGTTAACGGTTACTTGCATGGGGCCGAAGTAATCTCCGCGGCTGTAAAAATGCTGTCCTTTTCGAAGTCTCTCCGTAGGTAGTGGACGAGGCATAGTTTTGTTAGGGTTTAGGGTTTTTGTTTCTTCTTCAAAGCTTTCTCTTGGGATGGTTATTGTGTGTTGTTCTTCGGATTTTGTAAAGAATCGTTTGGTGCTGGCAAATGGTAGAGTATAGCAGGTAGTCACAGCATGTGGGTTTAGGTTCGGTTGGCTCTTGTTTTGTCCGTTATTATTGCACAAAGATACATCGTCGTCTGTATTCTGGACTGTTTCAAATAGATTTTTTATCTGCTTTGTATATTTTGTTTTGAATGCTCTGTCCTTATTCATCTTACGTTCAACGGCAATAAAACGCTTTAGTGTGCTTTCTCTATTTGGGTGCATAGTTTCACCATCTGTTTTCCATAGTAAGCCGCATCCAAAACGGCCTTCCGGAAGGCGTCTCGTCGAGAGATGATTCGACGAAGCCGTAAATTGTAGCGAGTTCGGTGTTATTGGGTCCACGCATTGTGGTGGTGTTGACGTCATTGCAACAACTTTTAGGCTCAGCTTGCTACGTTCGGGTGTTTTCCATATTATGACAGTGGCTAACCGAAGATAAATGGCCGGCTGTTTTGGTATAATTATGATCGGTTCTGAACGAAGTAGATCTTTAATTTTCGTTTCTGAGCATTCATGCTCGTTGTGGCTTTTATGACCGGTCAATGCCGGCTTTACGGTAGACGTTCCATGGCCGTGTAAAAGCCATTCCATTTTGGTAAGTGATGCCACGGGTTTATTGATGGTACCTGTCTTGAGTTCTTGTTTGACTAAAATCTTATTCTCCCAATTATCTTGACCCAATAAAGGTAATAACTGAAGTTTTTCGTCTATACCGTTATGAAGGTTCTTGTGTTGTGGGCGATCATCTATATCTTCGGAACTGACATGCTGAGGGGTGAGGTTCAGCTCTTCGAATATGTGAACAGATACGTTCTCGCAGTTAGGTGTTTGTTTCCCTTCGATTGGTAAGTCTACCTTTTGAGACTCGTTGACCTGCATGATGTGTCCGGTGACGTCGTCCATGATTACTTCATTGCTTAGTGCGGTTGTTCTAGACTGTTGAGCTATTTCATCAACTAAAATAGTTTCGGTTGACTTTTCATCAAGCAATGCTCCCACGGTAACAGTACTTTCGGGTCCCGTTAAGTCGACGGGAAGGATTTCTAGGTAGGCCCTTTTGTTTTGTTTGTTGTTGATGTCATGTTTTGTGTTCATAGACACAATTTTAGGCTCTTTGTTTTCTCTTTGAGCGGGCTCACTATGAAGTAATAAGTGATGCCTTTTAACACAGCCGTCTATTGTGCAAGTTTCTGCTTTACAATCCATAACCCTGTGGTCAGTTTTTAAGCATTTAAAGCATGCTGTTAGTGACTTGACGGTTTCCCACCGTTCTTTGATTGTTTGCCTTTCAAACAGGGTACATTTTTGAAGCTCATGCCATTTATTGCACAACGGGCATTTAGTTATGTTCATGGCGGCAAATACCAGTTTTCTCTCTTTCTCGTATTCATCCCATTCGCTATCGCTGTCTTCCAACTTGTAGTTTAGGTGACCAGTGAACATTACTGGTTTGACGGTGGACGTTCTATAGCCATGTAAAATCCATCCTAGCTTTGTAAGTGATGCTACGGGTTTATTTACGCCACCAGTTTTGAGTTCTCGTGTGACTATAAGATGCCAATTATCTTGGCCTATCAAAATCGATGGCTGGATTTTTTCGTAAGTTATACAGTCGCTTACGCTCATAAGATGTGGGCAATCTTGTATGTCTTCGTAATTGATTTGCTGAGGTGTTAGGTTCAGCTCTTGGATAGTGTGGGCAGACATATTTTCAATGTTGTGTGTTTGTTTTCCTCGAATGCATATGTCAACCTTTTCAGATTTTTCAGCGCGCATGAGGTGTCCAGTGACACCCTCTATGGTTATTTCTCTTTTTGGTCCGGTCGCTCCAATTTGTTGCGCTACTTCGTCAAGTAAAAGAGTTACGGTAGACCCTTCGTCGAGTAATGCTCCCACGGTAACGGTACCTTTGGGTCCCGTTAGGTCGACGGGAAGGATCTTTAGGTAGGCCCTTTTGTTGTTGACGTGATTCACCGAAACAGTATCTGTCTCTTTTCTACTGTCTTCTCTTTGTGCGGGTTCACTATTATGTAGCATTGGGTGATGCCTTCCAATACAACCGTCTATTGTGCAAGTTTTCGCTTTACAATTTATGCTCCTGTGGTTTGTTCGTAGGCATTTGAAGCATGCATTTAGTGTCTTGACGGTTGCCCACCGTTCCATGACTTTTTGGCCTTCAAACAGGTCGCATTTTTGGAGCTCGTGGTTTTTTTTACATAGCAAACATTTGGTTGGGTACATGGCGGCAAATACGATTTTCCTCTCGTCCTCGTATTCGAGATCCGATTCGCCCTCGCTGTTTTCGCTTGGTTCCGAGTCGGATGCATGTGTAGCCGCATTCACTTTATTTCGTAGCGGTACCCTATGGAAGTCTCTTCGTACACGAGGTTTAGGGGCGCCTTCGTATATTTCAAATTGGTCCGCTATTGTATTGAGGAACTTGGAAAGAGATAGTAATATCGGTTCTTCCTCGTGCGCCGCTCTGTACTCGTGCCATCTGAATCGTACAATGACGTTCATCTTTTGAATTATTTTTTCTGAAATATCATATGAATACAAATATTCGACTTTGTTCATCATTTTAATTGTGTTAACGCTGTTAGCTACGGCGCTAGCGAAACTTCCAATACCTGTTATCTCACTGCCCATTGGCGGTATTTTTTCTAAGGCTGCGATTTCACTTTTGATGAGAAACGTCGGTCGTCCGAATCGTCTTTCTAAGGCTTGTAGTATGTCATCGGGGTTTTGGGTTGTATACATGAGTGATTTAACGGAGTCCCTTGCCTGACCTTTTATTGCCTTTCTCAATCTCGCTACGTTCTCGATGTTAGAAAAATACGTCGCCGTATCTTTGAAGTTAGCGCGGAATGAAATCCATTCTCTTGGATCTCCGTCGAAGTATTGCAACTCGTTTATATATTTGGGTGGTACCTTTGGGACGTTTGATTTCGTGCTGTTGATGGCGTCCACGATAGCAGCGGCAAGGTTGGTAACGTTATCATTTTTGTTTTCCTTGCCTTTTCTTTCGGTGGATTTGTCGACCCAGTCTGACACCATATCGCCCTTATCAACGTCACCTAAGTCGTCGTCTTCAGTAGAGTTATCATCGTTAAGTTGAATAAGCTGTAATTTGGACCTTGCTAGGGCTACTGCAGCTTCTGTATCTTCCTTTTCTTTTTCTTGAAGCTCTATTTGAGCTAAAAGCTGAGCTCTTTTGTTGCTTGAGCTTTTGGAAATGTTAGAACCAGTTGTCCTTCGATTTACCACGGTGCCCTCTGATCGTAGCTCTAGCTCACCTCTATGAATAGCGTCGCCTGATTGCATGACGCTAGTCTTAGTACTCGTCGTATGTTCCGATGCTACTGGTGATGTGGTTTGTGCTAATCCTAAAGTTTTGGCTTTACTCCTTGTAGTTGGAGCGCTCATTTTATTTTTGCCTAAAACTATCTTAAACTATCTATCTAAATCTATCTAAATATCTATCTAAAACTATCTAACCTAAAGTTTTCCTGGAAGGCCAGGCTCCTTCGCCGCAGCAAGTGTCAACTAGCACTCTGCCAATCGACGGTTGCACCTCACGGCGACGGCCTCCTACACGACCTTCGATGACGCAGCGCTATCCACGTCCAACTACACTTGGCTCCTCCAGCATCCGTGTCCAAGCAGCCCTGTGCCACTTGAACCAATGGAATTCACTGGTTTCACCAATCAAATGCGTTGGCAGGTGGATCGCTAATCCTCTTCTTAAGCACGTCCTTACCTAGGTTAGCAAATCCCTGGTCGGCCGGGCTCCTTCGCCGCAGCATGTGTCAACTGGCACCGTACCAATTAACGGTTGCACTTCACGGCGACGGCCTCCTACACGACCGTTGATGACGCAGTGCTGTCCACGTCCAACTACACTTGGCTCCTCCAGCATCCGTGTCCAAGCAGCCCTGTGCCACTTGAACCAATGGAATTCACTGATATCACCAATCAAAATGCGTTGGCAGGTAGACTACACCCCACGACTTAAGATTCACTTCCTAGGCACTTTCACTTATCCTACTTATACTACTTATCCTAGTGATTCCCTAGTCGGCCGGGCTCCTTCGTCGCAGCATGTGTCAACTGGCACCCTGCCAATCAACGGTTGCACCTCACGACGACGGCCTTCTGCACGACCCGCGATGACACGACGCTGTCCACGTCCAACTGCACCCGGTGCTTCCAGCATCCGTGTCCAAGCAACCCTGTGTCGCTTGAACCCAATGGAATTCACTGGTTGCACTCCGCACGATACGTTGGCAGGTGGATAGTACTCCACCACTTGTAGATTCTCCTCTGGCACGCCCAACTACACTGCGTTCCTCGGGCAGCAGTGTCTGATAACTCCACAATTGTCACCAAGCCGCTGCACTACACCACGAAGAAACCGGCGATGTGTTGGCAATGTGCTGGAACCTTGCAGTGTTATTTTCTTCGAACTTCTTAACTTTAGTCCCGTAATCCGGCGCTCGAATGACCATTTACTGTAGCGAACAGGAGCGTCTAGCTAGCTGCCTGTCCGACAGCCTAAACAATGGGGTTCCGGGATTGAGTGAAAAGACGTTTATAAGAAATAAGACCGCTCAGGTGGCGGGAACTTGCGCGCGCGTCGCCTCGAAAGGGAATGGTTGTGGCGCGTAGAGTCATTGAATTTAAACGCAACGCAAGCTCCACAACATCTGGACCGGGGCGTGAGGCCTTTATTGAGCAAACTTAAAACTAGAAACAAAACAATTTCAACTCTATTTCCTTATAAGTTAGGGTGGTTGTCAACAGTTTTCAACTCTATTTCCTTATAAGTTAGGGTGGTTGTCAACAAAGGTACTGTATTAGTTGTAATTTTCATTGTGAATAAAATTGCCCACCTGATAGTAAGTAGTTACCGTAACCTTGAAAGCTACTTTAGAACCAATTAAAAAAAAACTTGCTGGATTAAATTACATTCGTCCACGCTACGATTTAAACTAAAATAAATTGCAAGTAAAACAAAAATTAATATTGTTTTACAATCAAATGTAAGAAAACCACCAACTGTATATTTTACAAAACAAATATTTTACCTGTTTTTAACTTTTTTAACCCATCATAGACGTATGGTCTGCAGGGATATTCCAATCTCTGTTGAACTGCAAAGTTTTAAATCATGGTCAGTTCATACTAACTCATAGTTATTCTGTGACTAAATAGTGACATTATGATGTCATTTAATTTGTTTTCGCGCATATTTTGCTGTCAAGTGTCTAAAAAGAATGATCACGTGGTACAAAATTGTACCACGTGACCTGAAGAAATTACACTGGGCAGTGAAATATAACTTGACAGCAAAAGATTGGAATACGGGGGCTGAATATCCAGTTACAATTTAAACATCAAATTTTTTAACTATATTATATTTCGATTATTGCTATTTGTATTTACATCGCCATTAATATCGAATACGTATTTACTTTATCGATTCATCCACACTCGATTACGGCTCTCGTTAGTACAATATTAATAAGATCATTACGGCTTGATTAAACCGATACCATTAGTCGATACAAAACATCCAAAATGAATCCTTTAAAGCGCGAATCGAGCAGAAAAGATAAGGGTTCAGTGCATAATTGACTAAATACATTCACAAAGTGTTTCAAAGGTTCCTACAAAATGAAAACAAGATTTTTTTTCATAAAATAATAGTCAATTTATTCAATTAATTAACACGGTGTTAAAACCATTTACTTACATTAATTAATACTAGATAATAGTCAAGAAATAGGTTACAAAGTATGTCAAAATTATAGATTAAATACATTAAATTAGAATTATTAATATAAATAGTAATAATAATAGTAATCTAGATGATTTATAAACGGATGAAACGATTTTGATTTTGTTTTTTTTTTGTTTGAAAGGTGAATTAGTTGGGAATGTTCTTAGCTATGTTTGATGAAAATCGGTCCAAGATTCGGGGGTTTTTTAAATTTTAAATTTAATAACTTGTAAATACTAGCGTCAAATTTCAAAATAAAGGCTCATCGATAACAGATTAAGCAATTTTTACTGCCATCATACCACGACACGACATCTAAGTACACGATATCGGTATCTGTCGTGTGCAAACGCTCAATATGACCCCCTGCACATTTAAATACTTTTGTAATACAAAAACCTATTAGTTTTAAATCATTATCATTACCAACGAACAAATCCTTTGTGTTCACTGTTCCATTACAAACCAGTAATAAATATTCCCCCGTGACAACTACACACTTCATTTCTGACAAAACAAAAGCAGTGTACCTTCATTTGCGATAATTGAAACGAATAAAAAGAACAGACTTTATTACGGAACCCTAAAAAGAAAAAGACAAGGACATACGCTTCACTGGTCAAACTGGTTCACGGCGCCACTTCATTGACGAGAAAATGGGTGGTAAAAAAAAACGCTGAATGAGATCCCGCTACAAACCAAAATCAACCGTAAAGTTATTAAGCCACAACTGAAAGTCGTCTAGCAAATCACGGTCAAGATAGGCTCGACTTCAGTAGCAACATGTTAAGAATTTTTCGAACGCACGCACACACAATTTCCGCTCTTTTTGCCAAGTTTTATCATTGACATAAGGTTCGAATTGGTCTGACATGAATTCTGAAGGGTATTTTTTGTTGTGAGGTGGTACCGTTTTAACAAGATCCTTTCGATAATCGACGGGTTGAATTTAAATGTTATTGTATCGGTTTAAAGTATGTGTGTGAGGGTAAGAATGTGTGCGTTTTGAAGTGTCCATGAATTGTATTTTGAGTATTTTTGAGAACACAACACTCTCTCACGTCACAAGAGATAGAGGCATCATACTATACAGGGTGTTACAAAACTACTCTCGAAAAGTTCATGGGGATAAAGTACCCATCAATACTAACAACTTTTTCTATGGGTCAAAAGGCAGTACAGTACGCACAACGGATCTTTATCCCTCTGAAGTTAGGACAAACGATTGCGCATGTAATTTTGTGCGCTAAAATTCGCGTACCTCCAATTTGACCCTAAAATAGGTTCTGCGCAGATACTTCAGAGGGACAAAGATCCGTTGCGACTACTATAGTATGAAACAGGATTTTTTTGGGAGTTGAACATTTTTATTACAAAAGCTGTTTTATTTTAATGTTTATAAACGCTACTCATTTTACGACTACCCTCAAATTACAATGCATACAGATTACAATGAAAGTAATTAACCAAAAAATTTAATTAAACGGACGTGGTTAAGGTTAATTTACGTTTATTACGGTACCATTAATAATTATTCGAAGTGGAGTGTAACTACTACCCACTCTGTAAATGGGTCAGTCAGTACTCGGTCAGTGTAAATTGTGTCAAATAGAACAATGTATTTTCAGGAACAAAAATTAAAGATTTTTATGTTTTGTTTATCATGTCTACTTACTTACGTATTTACAAAAAAAATAGGAATTGCGGCAATGATCTAGTTCCCACAATACAGTCACACATCAACCTATACACTGTTTGAACTTTGAACTATTATCCCACCACTATTATAAATGTCAAAGTTTAGATGTTTGTGTTTCAATCACGCTGTAACTACTACTGGTTCGATTTAGATGAAACTTGGAATTATTATAGTTGGTAACCTGGATTAACACATAGGTTAGTTTTAGCGCTTTTTTTGTTTTTTTTACGTGGACGAAGTCCCGGGTTTTTGTATGTTCAAGTCAAAATCTAGTAATTTATATGTTGCCAATCATGCGCTTTTGCCTACTAATACTTTTTCCGTTTTTTTAGGTTACTTATACATATATTTTTTTTGTTTTTTTTCCGTGGACAGAGTCGCGGGTAACTGCTAGTCGTTTATAAATTCGAAGGTTAGTGCTATCAAAAGTGCTTTGTACTAAAAGGTACTTTGTACCCAGTAACTTAAAACAAGATTTAAATTGGCATAACTGATACTTAATTAAAATACCATGTAAACTTACAGTATTATGCCTCAAGGCATTATTTTGTCATAAAAAGAAACATCTATGAAAACAAGAAAGTTTTGTTTGTTAATTTTATAATTTTTTTCAATTCATAAAAAAAAACCTTTTTGTTCGTACTTAAAATACTTACCTAGTAGTTCCGAGACACCGTGTACTGTTTTTTTTAATCTCTTTCAAGAGAATATTCATACTATGTTCACGCAACCGAAGACACGGGCAAAAGCGAGTAACCCATAAATTAAAGGAAACAGGTACAAAGCCATAAATCATTAAAAAAAAAACTTAATAGACAACTCGATGGAAAAAATTGTCTTATCGCTGTTATTAGCGACGTTTAAGAGATATCATTCATTATTCTTTAATCTTTGCCGCTTTTAATCTAGTACGCGAGATATTTACGAGAAGTTAGCTCTTGTCAATGACTTTGTTCGACCCCAAATTTTTATACAAAACTAGGTTCTGCCGTGACTTTTTCCGCTTGTTCGTCCACTTAATTTTTCGGGATAAAAAGTAGATTATGTGTTAATCCATGTTACGAACTATACAGGGTCACAGAACTATACAGGGTGTTACATAATGTCCCTATAATTCGGAAAGGGGGGTATTCTACACATCATGGCGAACAACGTTTTGAAGTAGTTCATTCAGGACAAGAAATAAAATTAAAAATTTTAAAAACCCCCGGATCATGGACTGATATTTATCAAACATAGCTAAGAACACTCCCGACTAATTCACCTTTCTAACAAAAAAAAATCAATATCGGTTCATCCGTTCGGGAGCTACGTTGCCTCAGACAGACACACACACAGACACGTCAAACTTATAACAGCCCGTCGGGTTTGCGTCGGTGGTTAAAAATAGCATTGTATTCTATTTTTGTATGTAAAAGTTTATTATTTTTTGCGCTTACGCTGTTTCTTGTTTTACTTGAAGTTTTCGGGACTGATTTTATAACACCGTGTAGAATGAAATTATTATGTACAAAGGATAATTAAATTGAGATTTCACGATGGTTTTGAAATGGTGTCAAACAACAAACAATAATTCTAAATTCAAACGTTTCGATCGCAAAATTTATATTTCGAACGTCGATAGCACGTTTGTCGTAAATTGTGACCATAGAGTAGTGACATGCCTAGATGGACTACTCCGATTTATTTTTATGAAAAATTTTGATAGAATAAAAACAACACATACTTAAGTATACCTAGGTAAGTATTAAAATATAATGAATTTATTGTTTTTTATTGTATTTGTAACAAACTCTATATATGGGTCCGATGACTGAGAGCGGGGTTGAACAAAATAAATGTTTGCATGATTTAGGTACAAATATTTTTTGATGGATTTCGGTTTGAGGAGACGTTCGGAATGTCGAAGGTAGGTAGAAGATATCTACTTCTAGTTTCTGATATCTACAAAAGAAATGAGTACTTTGTTACTTTTTTCTATATAGGTAGGTAGGTACTAGAAATCTTCGAAAAAAACTTTTGCAACCACTGTACCAGGTAGTTATTTTTGGGTAAGCAAAAATTAATTTAAATAATACCTCTTTATGCAGTCTATAACCTCCAGTAGAAATCCCCTCGGATACCTTGATAAAATGTAGGTAATAATTTCTATCTCGCCCCATCTAGAACTCTAACATCTACGAACACGATTCTTAAGAGAGCTACTCTGAAAACTTCGTTAAAATCTTTATCGCATTGCTATTTCTTGTGCTTTTATGTTTTTTATCTTTCGATTTTATGTGATTGAACTGAAGGTTCAAAATGCATTGAGTTTTGGTTTGATTGAGTTCCTACTCAGGTGAATGTCATTTGGTATTGAGAAAACTCAAGTTAAGCTTTCTTCATTTTCTTGAGAAGATTTTACGAAAACATTTCTTAAATGAATGAGATTTGTCCTATGCAGTATTTTTAACCTGCGACCAAAAAATGGAACAGGTGTTATAAGATGGACTATCAGTTTGTCTGTGCCCTTGTAGCTCTGAAAGGGCTCCGATTTGAATGCAGTTTCATTATGTGAAAAAGGTAACTTATCTGGGGTAGCCATGTTTGGTGAAAAGTTCTATTTATTTGTAGTCCCACTCCTTAGGAAAATATGACGTCCTTTCTATTTACTTTACATTTTACGCACTTCGTTCGGAAAATGACATTCACATTTTACAAGAATCGTTAAAAAACATTTAAGTATATTTTATTCTGTTAGTTATTTTTAAACTTTTTTGCAAGTAGCACACATAACATAATACACATTCGAAAACGGTAAGTAGTGTGGTCTTATGACCTTAGCCTGACCATAATGGCAAAAAACTAAACACAATAAATTATAAGTACTATAGCAGGGGTCACCAATTAGTTTCGCTCGGGGTCCGGGGAAATGAAATGACCATCGCGACCCGCACAACATTTTAGAGAATTTTTTTATTAAACAAATGTAATTAAGCACGGAAATAACAAAGGTATTTTTTTACATATCAATGAGAATAATTACTTTTTTTGTTGCGGAGTATCTGTCTGAAGTTTGGAGCATGTACTCTGTAGTGCATGTTGCTGTGTTCTCGCGGTCCGCACAAAATGGATCGGCGGCGGTCCGCCATTTGGTGACCCCTGTACCTACTATAGAATGTGTAGAGACACTAGTGTGATAGTAACATATTTTCTCTATTGCCTACAACGATAAAATCTAAGTATACTATCTATAAGGAGTGGAACTCTTTACCGGCGTCTGTGTTTCCGAACACTTACAATTTGAATGTTTTCAAGAGGAGAGTGAATAGGTTTCTTCTAGGCAAATGTGCTACATCGTCGACCGCATCGTCACTTACCATCAGGTGAGATTGCGGTCAAACGCTTGTCTATCCTACTAATATTATAAATGCGAAAGTTTAGATGTTTGGATGTTTGTGTTTCAATCACGTCTAAACTACTGAACCAACTTGGATAAAACTTGGCATATATATAGTTCGTAACCTGGATTGACACATAGGCTACTTTTTATCTCGAATTATTAACAGGATCTACAGGATAAAATGAACGAAAAGGATTAGCAGCGCCAATTGGCAAGAGGATTTCATTGTCATGTCATGTCACGTCAGTTTGACAGGGCGTAGTACTACCTCTTTGGTCTAACAACTAGCGTTTGACATTCCAGTAGGTACGAGTTCGGTGTGATGAGGTGTAATGTCAAGTTTCTCAAAGTATCCGCTCGGTACACGCACAGATAATATAATGTACACGGAAACTGTAGACGCGTACGAAGTCGCGGGTAACTACTAGTAATGTATAAAAAAATGCATTTTCAGAGTAGCACCACTCTCTAGTGCAAAAATAAATTGGCATTGCTACAGCTAGTGTCACTTGCAGTATTTGTAACGGCTGCTGTGAAAATATTCACCTGTAACATGACACTTATAATTGTATGTGTTCACTTATTTTGTACGTTATTTCGCTGTGTAATAATTTATAAGTTTAAAAAACTTGAAAAACCAACTTCAATTCGACTACCGGCTTCATCATCAGATGATGATGATGGCAGTTCATTGGGAATGTTCTAGTGACTATAAACACCACTAAAGTTACAGGAAAGCAACATACGCAATTTCGTTGTTGGCATATTTTTTTACAGTTATTTCTATATGTAACCCAAACTACTGAACCGATTTTGATGAAAATTGAATGGGACCAACCAGGAAGTATATCCTTTCAGATAAAAAAAGAATTTTTGAAATCGGTTCATAAATGACGGAGTTCTGAGGTAACATTACAAAAATACAACCGAACTGAGAACCTCCTCCTTTTTTGAAGTTGGTTAATAAATATTCAAGGACATTTCACACAACGCCCTCAGCGGGGACCGAACCCATGACCCACAGAACGGAAGGCAGACCTAATCTGACTGAGCTGTGATGCCTTTCAATATCACGGACCCGATATCGACGATACTCTGGTGAGGGAGTTTTAAGGCCGCCTCTTATATCACCTAGTTATATAAGACGATTCTAAATGATCCTTGTGATTTTATTGAATAAGGAAATTTTGACTTTGACTTTGAATTTGAATTTGACTTTGACTTTGGTTTTGACATAGTGACCGCGCAGAACGTCGCTTAACGATAATCGGTGAAGATTGACTAAGCAAGCCACGATATCTTACACATTTAGTAATAGACGCTTGTCGTTTGTCGTCGCGGACACCGATATTGTCGTCCTATCACACTGTCGTTGTCGTATCGGTATCGGTCAATATGCAATCATTCGTGTGGGCTTGGAACGACGAACAATGGCATTACCGCGGATAAATCGTATAATGTATTATTTACAGCTTAAGGCTTAGCTTAGTATTTAGAGCTGTGGAGCTGTGGTATATTTTAAGCTTCCGAAAACAGAATCTGATACTGAAATTATAATCATTATCACCCTGAGAAGTCCTGCTGGAGTCTGTCAGTCGGTAATAGCTCTGCCTTCCGTACTGTGGGTCGTGGGTTCGATCCCCACCAAAAACAAACATTTCTGTGTGCCAAAGATGTTTGTTCTATGTCTATAAGTAGGAACATATTAGTATTATTCTTTTTCAAAATATTATTAACGTTAACCCGAAGTTAACGGAAGTGGTTTTATAACACCCTGTATAAGAGCCGGTTGAAGCCCCCCTGTATTAAGTAATACAAATAATGGCAATATATTGTACGGAAACATCTCAAAGCTGGTGCTTTGCCAAAAGTTTGTTTTCACAAACACGGTGTGGTCATAAGCTTGATAAATTAATAACAGACCTTTTGTTAAAAGGAGTGTAACTTAACGTTATCGGTTTAGTGTCATCACGACAGCTGTCACAACGAAAACGAGACAGATAAACAAGCAATTGTGCAAGCAAACAAGCAATTGTGCAAGCAAACAAGCAATTGTGCAAGCAAACAAGCAATTGTGCAAGCAAACAAGCAATTGTGCAAGCAAACAAGCAATTGTGCAAGCAAACAAGCAAGCAAGCGTGATGTTACTCTGCCGAGGTCCAGTCTGAAAACCAGCGCCGCGCCGCTTCCTTACCCCCGTTCGGGAGTGGCATAAAGCTGAGACTGGACCTGTTTGACAGCAATTTGTTTTTGTATTGTATTTGTTTATGTCTGTGTTTTTGTGTAATGTCTGTCAAATAAATAAATTCTTATTCTTATTCAATTAAAAATTTAAAAAAATCCCCTGACTTTGAAACCATATTGAGGGAGTTGTGAAAAAATATGTAATCCGCCATTTTGTGGCGGCGGCCATCTTGGACCGATTTGCATCAAACATAGCTAAGAACACTCCCGACTAATTCACCTTTCAAACAAAAAATCAAAATCAAAATCAGACCGTTTGCTACGATGCTTCAGACAGACACACGTTTTTGCGTCGAGGGTTAAAAAAGTATGAAATTACTTGATATTCCTACCAATCCCGAAAGTGGAAGTGTAAAAGATGCATTAGCGGATCAACGTGACGTCGCCGTTGACAGCCGTGTGTGTATGTCGCCAATATTTATTTTTCAATCATTTGCACTGAAAATGGATAGATTTCAAGATTGTACGTAGGTACGGTTCTTTGTGAGAGTTCGACCGGGTTCAGGACTATCAGCGTACCTATTTCATGCGCCAAGCAGTGATGCTCGCATTGCTGTGTTCCGGTTTAAAGAGTATGGATGCCGACGTAATTATAAATAAATAAATATTCATAGACTTTACACACAACGCCCTCTAGTCCCAAACTAAGCAAAGCTTGTAATATGGAAACTAGATGGCTGATAGAATACTTAAATACTTTTTTTTTTGTAAATACATACTTATAATACATAGTAACACCCAGACATAGAACAAACATCTATGTTTGCCATGCACAAATGTTTGTTCTCAGTGGGGAATTACAGCACCTTTATGTCTCTGAGGGATGGGTACAATGCTTCACCGAGCACGTCCTCAGTGGACGTGCTCGGTGAGGCAATGCATTGTTATAGGCCGAGGTAACCACTTAAGATCAGGTGGGTTATCGGCTTGTTCCATCATTTGGTTGTGATATAAAATGAGAACGACGCGAGAAAGAGAAGGAATACGTGTATGTCTGTAAGATAGTGAGCTTACACAAATAGTTCAGTTACTCGTGATTAATTATAATAAAGTTCATCTGAGGGATCCGCGTGCATTCTGATTCTACATGGATGGTTGGATATACTAGCCACCGTACCATGCTTTCAAAGGTCTCTAGATTGCAGTCACCGGCTATGACGACCGTTATTTTGGTTTATACAAAGATTGAAGGTCCAGCAGAGATATTCTGCAAATATTGCCAATCCTACTAATATTATAAATGCGAAAGTTTAGATGTTTGGATGTTTGTGTTTCAATCACGTCGAAACTACTGAACCAACTTGGATGAAACTTAGCATAGGTATATATAGTTCGTAACCTGGATTGACACATAGGCTACTTTTTATCTCGAATAATTAACAGGATCTACGGGATAAAATGAACGAAAAGGATTAGCAGCGTCAATTGGCAAGAGGACTTCATTGTCATGTCACGTCAGTTTGACAGGCCGTAGTACTACCTCTTTGGTCTATCAACTAGCGTTTGACATTCCAGTAGGTACGAGTTCGGTGTAATGAGGTGTAATGTCAAGTTTCTCAACGTATCCGTTCGGTACACGCACTACGCCCTGTCAAACTGACGTGACATGACAGGACGATGAAATCCTCTTGCCAATTGGCGCTGCTAATCCTTTTCGTTCATTTTATCCTGTAGATCCTGTTAATTATTCGGGATAAAAAGTAGCTTATGTGTCAATCCAGGTTACGAACTATATAATATATGCCAAGATTCATCCAAGTTGGTTCAGTAGTTTAGACGTGATTGAAACACAAACATCCAAACATCTAAACATCCAAACATCTAAACTTTCACATTTATAATATTAGTAGGATAGGATAGGATAGCACTCCCGTCCCGACTAATTCTACTTTCAAACAAAAACAAAACAAAATCAAAATCGGTTCATCCGTTCAGGAGCTACGTTGCCTCAGACACACACACACACATACACACAGGCACGTCAAACTTATAACACCCCGAAGTTTTTGCGTCAGGGGTTAAAAATGAGATTCATCGCTATATAACGGCCACCGCTTTCAAGAAAACCAGGACATTGCCGGACCTATTCTGCATCGAGAAGCAAAATCAATGGTTTACAAATAATTAGGAACATCGATATTGCTCGCAGTTATTTATCAAAACTACTAGCAGTTTTCCGCGACTTCGTACGCGTCTACAGTTTCCGTGTACATTATATTATCTGTGCGTGTACCGAGCGGATACTTCTTTGAGAAACTTGACATTACACCTCATTACACCGAACTCGTACTGAAATGTCAAACGCTAGTTGTTAGACCAAAGAGGTAGTACTACGCCCTGTCAAACTGACGTGACATGACATGACAATGAAATCCTCTTGCCAATTGGCGCTGCTAATCCTTTTCGTTCATTTTATCCTGTAGATCTTGTTAATTATTCGGGATAAAAAGTAGCCTATATGTCAATCCAGGTTACGAACTATAAATATGCCAAGTTTCATCCAAGTTGGTTCAGTAGTTTAGACGTGATTGAAACACAAACATCAAAACATCTAAACTTTCGCATTTATAATATTAGTAGGATAGGATAATATGTTATACGGAACATAAAATCGCGGTTAGAAGTAAGTACCTAAATAAATCTTGATATTGAAAAGGTAAATTATGACTAATACAGTATTTACAATATTTATAATATGTTCAAAATACACATGAAGCGGTTGAGCTATCTACACACCGTTGCAAACGATTTATAGATAGCTCAACTGATCCAAATCAGTACCAATCGGCGTGCCCAAGACACTGGCTAATAAATAAATATTCATGAACATTTCACACAACGCCTGCTATTCCCAAACTAAACTAAGCAAAACTGGTACCTACTTGCTAGAAACTGGTAGGTAGGTTTTTTTCGGCGGTTTTTTAAATTTTTCAAATGTTAGTGATAAGTAGACGCAGTGCAAATCAGCGCAATGCCTCAGAGGACACAATATATGAGAATGGAACCCGCACTCTAGTCTCTGTCGATTAGTTAGCCGCGTTACATCTGTCGTCAATCTAACTCAGATTTCTTGAACTCAAATAATACCTAGTTATTGTAAATATTTACTCTTATACCGAACGTTGATCCCTTCTATACGCAGCTTACATAGAAACTAGTGATGTGCTCGAGTTTACGGATACGGAAGTTAACGGATCTTTAGTTTTTACAACGAATATTAGATTAGAAAATTTTTTATTGCACTTAAACAAAATAGTACAAAGGCAAGCTTAATGCCATTTAGCATTTTCTTCCCACTAACCTTACCTTTTAATATTACCGGGTAGAGTACGATAAACATAATTTATAAGTTTAAAAAATCTAGTAAAACCGACTTTAATTCGACTACCAGCTTCATCATCAGATGATGATGACAGTTCATTGGAAATGTTCTAGTGACTATAAACACCACTTAAAAATCACAGGAAAGCAAAATACGCAATTTCGTGCACGTGGTTGGCATATTTTTTTTTCAGTTATTTCTATTTATAACCCAAACTACTGAACCGATTTTGATGAAAATTGAATGGGACTAACCTGGAAGTACACCCTTTCAGATATTTTTTTCAAATCAGTTTATAATACACGGAGTTCTGCGGTAACAAACATTAAAAAAATTAAAAAAAAAAAAAAACTGAATTAAGAGCCTCCTCCTTTATTTAGACAGCATGTTTCCGTATCCGGATTTAAAATCCGTAAAGGATTACTAATTCCTGTCCATCCAAAGGTTGTCTGGAAGAGATCGCTTTTAGCGATAAGGCCGCCCATTGTACTCTCTATTTTTTATGTTTCTTGTATGTTATTTCTTTCTTTAGTTATGTAATGGATCCCTGTGCCTTGATCACGAACAAATGTGACAATCGTAAACGTATCTTAACGCTAGCGTATTCGAGATACACTGCGCGGTGACGCTACAACGTCCGGCAGTCGAGCTGACGTTGACGCGTAATACGATTCGAATACGTTAGGTTTACGTAACGCGGTGACTCTGTTCGTGATCGGGATTCAAAAGTAGGTACACTATATACAGTAGGCATGTATGTATGTAGGTATATGTATATTATTATTATTTGCTTTGTATGTATTAGGTATATTTTGTATGTTAAATTATATGTATAGTGTCTAAGTTTCAATATTTTTTCTATATTATCTTTAGATAGCACCCCTAGTTTATTACCTCGTAGTCCGTCCGTCCATGGTTGTCTGGTAGAGATCGCTCATTGGCGATAACACCGCCCATTGTACAATTAGTTAAGTTTTGTTTTGTATGTTATAGTAGTCCCTAGGTTAAGGTGTGCAATAAAGTATTTTCTATCTTCTATCTATCTACATCACTAGTTATAAATCTACTATGAATATTCTGTGTTCAAGTTAAAATTAAACCAGCTTTGTAGTTAGCTATAGTTATAAATCAACGAGAACAAGATTACAACGAAATGGTGAAAATGGGTATAATAGATGTTTTATTGGTGTTAAAATTAGCTGAAATATTATGATAGCTAGGCTGTTTTCGAACGCGAGATATTGCGATCATAATTTTTCAGTGTTTTTTTTTAGTATAACATCTCTGAAAAAAAAATCTGTGAAAAATTTTGATAAGTACTTATGTACTTTATGACATCAAAGCAAAATCGAACCATTTTTTAACTATGTAATTTTTATTACTTAGTTTAATTCGTTACCTACCTTAGAAATTAATAGGACATTCAGTTTTAGGTATTCCTACCTACCTAACTTATCTAGACGGATACCGTATTTACAATATTTACAAAATACACATGAAACAGTTGAGCTATCTACAAACCGTTGCATTTATAGATAGCTCAAGTGATCCAAATCAGTAGCAATCTAGACGGTGTAGGTACCTACGCGATCTCGAACGGTGCGCGGTGGTGGTCTGTCAGTTTGACAGCTGCAGTCGCTTGATCGCGTCGTCGCGTCGGTTAGAACGTAGCTTTACGCTTAAATGGCTAAACCTTCGGTTTTGTAACCTTGGATATGCATGAGGTTACACGGTCCAAATAACATGACACAGATTTCATGTAAAATGCTGTCGGACACAATAGGTGACAATGCTGTCGATTCTGTTGTTGCATTTTTCTAAACTAACCTAATTTGACAGCGCTAAAATTATAGCTGTCTTTGTCGTTTCAGTTTATGAGAAAGGGATGGCAACATTTTTAGTGCTGTCATTTAGAAAAATGCGACAACAGAATCGATAGCATTACCTACCTAGGTACAATATAAGTACTTACCTACATACCTACTGTGTTTTGTAATATATTGATTACAAGAACAAACATTTGTGAGAAGGAAAACATAGAAATCATTAGGTAAATAATGGGCATAGAATCCTAGATGTTTTAAAAAAGTAACTTCGCTTGCGATCTATGTCTATGGATTTATCTATGTCGATTAGCAACAGTGCCATCTATCGGGTGTAGTTCTAGTAGTTCTTATGTAGCGCACTAGATGGCGCTACACTGTATTTAATTAAATCCTGTTAGGTATCTAGAGGATTTGACTCGCATTGAAAAGACTTACCTACTTAACAACTCTTACATCCAATAAAATTGAGCCACCAATTCCACTTCATTCTTTCCTTTCATCCGGTGTTTGAAATCCGGACAAACGATTGTAATCCGGATGAACCGGCTATCGGTCATAGCCACGGCTTAGCGGCCATTCCGCCATTGTGAACCCGTGATATAAAAATCTACGAAAAATAATCTCAGAAAGCTTAAGAATAGCTTTTACTACATCTACGAAATATTGTCCTTAAAATAAAGATCATGTTGAATCTACAAACACTTTATTGCGATGTAGGTTATGTACCAACATACAGCCTAGTTTTATCTAATTACAGATAACTATTTATGTAGAGTAGCTACTTTTTATTTCATTCTGCTAGGTACCTACGGGTAGAGAATAAAAAAAAAACAATCGGCGGTTGTAGGCAACCTGGCCAACAGCCGTTCAGGATTTCCTAGATCCGCTGACTTAAGAAGGGTACTAGATACCTAGAATACCTAATAAGGGTACTTTTACTTAGGTACCTAAAAGCAACCTACCCCTACGACTACATGACCATAGATCACTGACAGAACTATGACGGCAGCGTGGCGGGGCGGCGGCGCGGCGCGGCGGCGTGGCGTGGCGTTTGGTTGGTTGGCGACGAGAAATAGATAGAGTTGGGACAGATTACGTAGGCGAGCGTAAGTACATTTATCGATAAATATCGACAGAATATTTGATTCTCAGTTTTGTAATGTAGTAAAGAAAGAAAGAAAGAAAGAAAAAGCTTTATTTGACAACACATCGTAATACAAACATAAAACAAAAGTATCTAGAACTATAATAATATGTTGCTAAAAAGGTGGCAGCTCAGCATAAATGTTGAGTTGCTAAAAAATGCAATTCAACGCTGATTTTCAGCTGAACCCAATCTAGCGACGGCTTACCTACGCCAGACCAAAGCACCAACAATCGGGGTTTGACAGTACCTACGTATCAGCACAGCATGTACAATTTTATAAATGATACCTATTACTTACCTAGCACTGAGTGTTATGAAAACAGTATAAAGATCCGAAGTGTGATATATATATATAGTAGGTTCTGTGTTCTATTCAACAATTGTATTTTAATAGGTAGGCCTACCTAATATCTAATTTATTTAGTAAAAACTAAAACATTTTCTCTAGGTAGAAATTTTGACCTCATATAGTGTTTCAGCAAGTTTACTGAAAAATACAAGAATTTAGTAAAAATAAAACCAGAATCCAGTGAAGAGTACTGAAGTCAGAAAAAGAATACGACAGCAGCTATTTAAATAGGAACTTAATGGTTTAATTTAAAAGGGCAATTATAGAAACTATTTCCTCTCAAGCTTCGGTTTTAACTTTGTTGGGGAAATGGAGAACTTTTAAGTAGGTATTATTATGTTTTTACTTATTAATACCTATAGTTGTGACCTAGCCTCCATTTTTTTAAATGTTTGACGTTATATCTACGTTAATTGGTACGGACACCGCTTCAATGAAGATCACTTACTTTTAATGTACATTTTTCTGACATTCACATCCTATGTGTGTGTTAAACACGTCGGTTTAAGTATAATTTGAAGTTGATGTCAAGGAAATGTCTTTCTAAAAATGAATTTACTGTGTTCTGGAATAGATTTATACGTCTTTTGTTTACTCGACTAACAATAGCTTCCATAGTGAGTTCAGTCTTCAGTCTGCTCTCCAACAAGAAGGGAACGTGATGAAATAACAGTCTTAGCAACGCTATTTTACTAAAATAAAAATATACTGACTTGTTGCCCGTAAATTAAACACTTTGATTAAAAATACATGTAGCGGCGAGGCGCGCGGTTCTCGATCGGTTTCTGGTGGCGCCTCTGGCTACCTCGTTTTCTGCCGGCCGGAGCGCTCTCGTTCGGTTCGCAGTCTGGAGATGCCGTCGACTTGTATCTCTCGTCCGCTCGTTCAACCAACGTTTTAGTCAAGAAACAGTATCGTCAAGAAACAGAAACGTCAAAGAAACAGAAACGTCAAAGAAACAGAAATGTCAAAGAAACAGGATAGTATTTATTCTCGAGCTCTTCTATGTACTAGCTTCTAACTTGCTACTGGGCCGATTACTTTCTTCTAGTCTTCACAGCTTGGATTCAAAAATGGAACTGGCCTCAGTAACAATTGGTCAAATATTTATACATCTCTAGGGCCGGCGTCGAACGCTCGGCTGCCGAACCATTCACAAAGCTTTCGCCGCACGTGTGCGAAGTTGGATGCGCGCGTTGGTTCATTTTCGACTTTATTGACTCTATTGTTATTCCTATCGTCTTTTGTCTTATTTGGGTCTTCCTAGAAATATTGCCTGCCTGCTATCTGTGAATGGTTCGAGATTCTTCGTTTTAAGGAATAAAACAATCCTAAGTATTTTACATTTCAAACTTACATCTAAGCCCTAGCTATATAGGTTTAACTCAATGTCTTTATTATCTTATACTTATATCTACTTAACCCTCTGCAGCTGACATGGTGTCTCTTGGACACCGCCAAACCGATATGTGGTTGCCATCTCGCAATATGGCGCGATATAGTTTTGTCTCGCTCAGTACCTTCCTCGATTGGTGCCCGGCAGCGGGCTGTGTGTTGCGATCGGTCGCACGGGTCATACGTCGGGCGGTAGAAGCTAAAGGTGTCTCTTAGACGTAAGTACAGCAATAAGACCTGATTCTGTTAGACGTAACCTCACAAAGACCGTTCATATTCCCTAGTGTCCGATATTCATAATCTCAGTAAAATATGTAACTTTTCATAGTGTCTCGCATACATAATCTCAGTGTTACTAAGCTGATTATCTTTTTAGAAGGCAAATCCTGAGAACTCTGGTCCTGGACCATCCAAGCCTTGTTTCAACGGGATGCCACGGAATATTGATACACACATTGAAGACTGACTTCAGAATTTAGAGGAAGAAAATGAGTTTAGTGACTTTGATGATTCGGTTGAAGACCCGGATTTTGTGATTGAATAAACAATGGAAACAATTTGAGAAACGTGAGAGAAGGGGATCTCAGGAAATTATGAGATAGGAATTAAACGAAAGTAACGACAGCGATGTTAACGGCAGCGAAATTGAAGACGACCAGCCACTGAGGTCATTTACTTGGTACTGAAGAACATGGGCGAGCAGTTTCAAATCATATTGGCTAGAACGGGTTTTTATGGTCAAAAAAAGATATCGATGAGTGTTGGTTCTTCCCACTTTGAAGAAGCAAGTCTATAAAAACAGACAGAGCTTCGCTTGATCATCAGAAAAGTTTTCTGTGAGGATTTGCCTCTTCTTCTTGAAACTTCCATTCCAGCTGGACCATCTGGAAGAAAGCTGTGTAGCTTATGCCCCAGCAGACTTAAAAGGCAGACCAGGTTTAGCTGCTGCGCTTGTAAGAAAGCGATATGCCTATAATGCGCCGCTCAAATTTGCCAAGACTGCAAATTTTGACCTAAAATAAGGGTCAACTTTGAGATTGCTTTGTGCCTAAACGTATCATACGATTTCGTTGATATTTTTTCTGGTTTTATATGATGGCTTTTAAAAACAAAATTTGCTTAATTTTAGGGCAAAAATTAATAAATGTTTTTTTTTTTAATAATTTCTAAGGTCTGTTATCTTTTGTCTAAGAAATTGATCTCAATAAAACTGATTCTATAATAACTAATATATTGTTTTATTCCAATAGATATTTATTGATTTCGTAAGTTTATAAACCGATAAATAATAATATAAATAAGTATTTATAAATAAACTTTTATTTAATGGTAATTCACGCTAGTTTAGTTGACGTCTGATAGACACCACATCAGTAGAATGTTAACATTATTTTCACCTCAGCTGCAGAGGGTTAAGCTAGGACTTAATTATCGATCATTTTATTTATTTTCAATCTTATGCTATGTAGTGGACGTCGCTAACATTTTCCCCGCCAGTGCGCGGTGGTCCGGGCACTCCATCCACTGGTTGCGACGTCTTCACTGGAGCCACGAGGATGAGTCTCGACGTTGGACGCTTCATGATGCCTCCTCGTGTCCTGACG
Organism: Gandaritis pyraliata; assembly: GCA_947859175.1. Taxonomy (NCBI): domain Eukaryota; kingdom Metazoa; phylum Arthropoda; class Insecta; order Lepidoptera; family Geometridae; genus Gandaritis; species Gandaritis pyraliata. Next base: position 2,362,812 of record OX401877.1, on the reverse strand, counting down.
TTCACAATTCTCGTTCTCTGGTCCGGCCCTCGGAATGTTTCTTCTATAACCCCACGTGGCCATGTGTTTCGTGGAAGTGATGAGTCTGCGATGATCACCACGTCGCCTTTGCAGAGTTCCCGGTTCTTTCGGTCTTTTACCTTTCGCGGCATGAGGGTCGGAAGGTACTCTTTCAGCCATCGACTCCAGAAATGGTCGGCCAGTCGTTGCGCCGTCTTCCAGTTTGGTCGTCCAATGATGTCGGAGTCGTCGAATTCTCCCAGGGCGGCTACTCCACATGACCTCCCAATTAAGAAGTGATTGGGGGTCAAGGCTTCTTCATCTCCTGGATCCGTGTTCAGGTGTGTCAACGGCCGGGAGTTCAGTGTGTGCTCCACTTCCGTGAGTAGAGTGTGAAGCACTTCTTCGGGTGGGTTTCGTTCTCTGAGGACGGCTGCTAGCGCGGTCTTGACTGATCGCACCATTCTTTCCCAGGCTCCGCCCATGTTTGGAGCTCCAGGAGGGATGAACTTCCACTGGAATCCCTCTTTTTCTGCCGCCTCGATGAGTTCTTGTCGCTGTAGCTTCTTAATTTCTGCTCTCAGCTCGTGGTCCGCTCCGACAAAGTTCGTCCCGTTGTCACTAAATATGACTCTAGGACTTCCTCGACGTGAAGCCATTCTCCTCAGCGCCATTATCATTGAGCTGGTACTGAGTGATGCTGCCAGCTCTACGTGGACTGCCCTTGTGGTCAAACAGGTGAAAAGGGCGCCCCAGCGTTTCTCTTTCCTGCGGCCGATGGTTACGTGCATGGGGCCAAAGTAGTCAACACCCGTGCACGTAAACGGAGGCTGATGGTGTGCTAAACGTTCCCTCGGCAGGTCTCCCAGTGGTGGCATCTCTGGTTTCGTTCTTTTTATTCGGCACCACTGGCATTGATGTGCCACTTTTCGGACGGCGTCGCGAAGAGATAGTACCCAGTACTTCTGCCGCAGCTCATTTATGACCGTTGCGTGATTTCCATGATGCAGATGTCGGTGGTAGTGTTCTATGAGTAGTTGCGGCATGCGGCTCCTTCCATCAAGGACTGGTAGATTCTTCTCTCCATAGTTCATCTTCGACGTTCGGCTGTTGAGACGTAGTATGCCGTCCGTGTCTAACACGACATCGATCCTTTTCAGTCGGCTGGAGTTCTCCATTGGCTTCGTTTTCTTCAAACTATCGATTTCGTTCTTAAAGGATTCTTCTTGGCTTTGTCGGATAAGGGCTTTTTCGCCTTTGTTCAAATATTCTGGTTTGATTGGTAGCCATCTTCTTTTTTCTTTGTTCAATTTTCCATCGGTGACGCTGTTGGTGCTCTTGTCTCGGCGGCACATGTCTATGAACATGTACATTCTCGCTGTCGTTCGGAGCAGGCGCATCCAGTTACCAAACCTGTCAGGATCGGGCAGACTTGATTGCTGGATAGTTTTGGTCATAGTACAGGTGGCTTTCTTGACTTCTTCGGGACACGAATCTTCGTTTTCTATCTTTTTTACCGGCCAGTCAGAGTTCGGCTGGTAAAGGAATTCGGGTCCAGTGAACCACCTCGCCTTGCTGTCGAAGTTCTTTGGCACATTTCTCGTTGCGTCGTCGGCTGGGTTGTGTTTGGTGGGAACCCATCTCCATTCACGTGGCTTGGTCAGTTCTTCGATAGCTGCCAGTCGGTGGGCGACGAACGACTTAAAACGTCGCGGATCTGCCTTCATCCATTGCAGTACGGTCGTTGAGTCGGACCAGAAGACCCGAGAGGTGATGTTCAGGTCCGATTCTTCGGATATCGTGGTAGTCAGTCTGGCTCCTAGTAGTACCGCTTGTAGTTCGAGGCGAGGAATAGAAGTGGTCTTGACGGGAGCGACCTTGGCTTTCCCCGCCATCAGCGTGATGTGGATCTCCCCGTTCGCCGCTGTAGTTCTCCAATATACCGCAGCGGCATATGCGGTCTCGCTGGCGTCAACGAAGGTGTGTATCTCACCGGTTCTGGTTGCTGGCGCCAGGCATCTGGGGATCTTCAAGTCTCGGAGTGCTTTGATGTCTTCAACGTACTGGTTCCAGGCTTCTCGTTGATCTTCATTGACTACCTCGTCCCATTTTACTCCAGTCCTCCATAGATCTTGGATTAACTTCTTTCCCTTGATAAGAGCTGGAGCGACGAGACCCATTGGGTCGAAAGTTGACATGACTGCGCTGGTCACTTCTCTCTTTGTCGGGGCACGACTTCCATCTGTTACTTCTCTTGGGGAGTTTCTCAGTCCAATATTGAAGGCCAGTGCGTCATCGCTGGCTAGCCATCTCATCCCAAGAGTTTTCTCTTCGTCCCCGAGTCGTTTTTCTTTCGGAGCTTCTTCTGTTCTCACTCCAACTAGAGCTTCTTCTTTGTTGCTTGCCCATTGGCGAAGTTCGAAACCGGCTGCTCGATGAACCTTGTATACTTCTTCCGCCACCTTCGCTGCTATTTCTGTTGTCGTAAAGCTCTGAAGGTAGTCGTCCATATAGTGGTTACGGACGATTGCTCTGGCTGCCTCTGGATGCTCTTTTTCATGCTTCTGCGCGTTCAAGTTCTTTACGAAGATTGCTGTAGCCGGCGAGGAAGCAGCGCCGAAGATAACTGATCTCATTCGGTACTCTTTCGGGTTATCTCTTCGGTCGTCTCCTCGCCATAGAAAACGCAGGCTATCGCGATCCACCTCTCTGATGCGGATTTGCAGGAACATCTCCTTGATGTCAGCGACGACTGCCACCGGCCCTTCGCGGAATCTCAAGAGTACTCCAAAAAGGGATTGGAGCAGGTCGGGTCCGGGGAGCAGAGCGTCGTTGAGGCTCTTTCCTTGATATCTGGCGGCAGCGTCGAACACGATGCGTGTCTTCTTCTTCAGGGGGTGTACCACGGCGAAGTGCGGCAGGTAAAACGTACGGCCTGCGGTGGAGTCACTAGGAGCTTCTTCTGCGTAGCCACTGGTCAGCAGATTTTGCAATTGTTTGCTATATTCTTCCTTGAGAGTGGCGTTCTTGTCCAATTTTTTCTCTACGCTTATTAGCCTGTTACGTGCCTGGACGTAGTTATTCGGCAACGTCTCGTCGTCTTTTCTCCACAGCAGTCCAGATTCATATCTTCCATCGGGCAGTTGTTTCGTAGTGTCTTGCAATACCTTCAGGGCTCTCCCATCAGCGTCGTTACTGGGTCGCTTCTGCTGGATTCCAATGGAATCTAGATCAAAGTATCGTTTGATCATTTCTTCGAGTGTCTCTTCATTGTCCCCAGCATGGCAGTGGTTCACGTACTTCACTGGATTAGTAGATCCGGTGTGGCATCCGTGAAGTACCCATCCCAGACTTGTCAATGACGCGACGGGTTCATTTCGCTTTCCTTTCAAGATCTTACGGGAAATGATTAGATCCCAATTGTCTTGACCGATCAGCAGCGTTGGTCTTTCTTTATTATATAGGAGGTCGTCCTTTATATTTCTCAAGTGGCTGCACTCCTCAATCGCCTTCTTGCTGACGTACTGCGGTGCGAGCTTTAAATCTTCAATAGTGCGTACTCCCCTTAGTGTACGCTTATCTCTTCTTTGAGCTCCTTTTATTTTCAAATCCATTACTTGGGAGTCATTTTTCTCAATAATCTTTCCACCGACTGTTTCTAGAATCAGTGATTGCTCTCGGCCGGTGGCTCCGATGCGGCAGGCAATGTCCTTGTCCAACAGTGACACTGTCGATCCTTCATCGAGCAGTGCGAGGACGCGAGTAGACCCTTTCGGTCCGTAGATGTCCACCGGTATCATCTTTAGGTAGACTCTTGTTCCATCTGCTACCGCGTATACGGATTTCACGACGTTCTTCGTGTCTTCTTTTTCAGTACTCTGTTGCGACGAGGATGACGGTTTCTCTTGCTGCGTGGACGGTGTCGTCGTTTGTGGGTCCGGCTCCGAGTGCAGCAGGATGTGGTGCGGTTTCTTGCATTTCTTGCAAGGCCGTCCTTTACAGTTCATCCTCGTGTGGCGACGGCGTAGGCACTTGAAGCATAGGCGTTTCTTCACCACGATATTCCATCTTTCGTTGGTGCTTACTTCCTTGAACTTCTTGCACTCCGTGAGCCAGTGTTCCCCTTCGCAGTGCGCGCAGAACTTTTTATATCCTTCCGAGGTTGTAGCGACTGTGTCTCTCTCAACGTCATCATCATCATAATCTTCTTCTTCTTCCTCCTGGGTGGCGTGCACCGGGTGTCTCGAGTTACCGAACCTCTTTTTCGGTAGCTCCGGTGGTGCAATCTTTCCGCACAAGTCAGCTTCAACTTCGAGGAACCTTTTCATCTTTAAAAGTTCTGGTTCTTCATCTTCCAAGCGCGCACTGAAGTCAAGCCATCTGTACCGTAGTATGGGAGTTAACTTCTCAATGATGCTTCGACTCATTTCCGGCGAGTACAGGTAGTGTGGCTTCTTAAGGGCATTTATCGTGGTCACTGCGTTACTCACGTGACTCGAGAAAACGCAAATGTCCCGTGGAGTGTCTCCTACTCGTGGGAGCTCCTTGATCTTCTGGAGTTCTGCCAACACTAACTGCTCCGGTCTTCCAAACCTTCGTTCCAAAGCATCGATGACTTCCTTGGGGTCCGAGGCCACGAACAACAGGCTTCTAATCGCTTCCTTTGCCGTTCCCTTTACCGCTTTCCTGAGGCGAGCCATATTATGCACTATTGTGCATAACGCCGAACTATCTTCATACGCCCTTTTAAAAGGCAGCCACTCCTCATGTGCCCCATTGAAATCTGGCAAATCCCACATCTTCGGTGACGCGGTCATGATGGAATGTGGCTGTACCGGTCTTGTAGCGCTTATGATAGCCTCGGCGAGTTCTTTTATATCTGACTTCTGTGTCTGAGAGCTCTGTGGTTTGTCCTCAGTCGTTTCATACGTGGCGGTCTGCGCTACCCAATGCTCGACGTGAGTTGATTTCTCCAAATCATAGTCTTCGACTTCTTCTTCCGATAGACATTGGGTTAACTCTAGTTCCGTCTGCGCAAGGGCGGCGGCAGTCTCAGCAACTTCTAGCTGCCTCTTCTGAAGTTCTCGCAGGGCTTCGAGTTCCATTCTCTTTGAAGACTTGTTCGATCTTGCATCCTCTCGCGCTTGTGGAACCAATGAACTTGCAGACGTGAACGGTGGGGCGACAGGTCTTCCTCCAATGTCTTGCAGAGTCTTCGTGGTTCCTTTTCTCACTCTTGTCTGAGCCACAGGTTCGAACGCGGGAGCGGGGCGCGCGCTCGCGGGCGCGGACACGGACGCGGGGAGCGCAGATGGCGCTGGCGACGCGAGCGGGTACGCGATCGCGGGACGCACGCTCGCGGGCGTGGTTTCAGACGGGATCGTGCGCGGGGGAGCTTGCCTAGACGCGCGGGTCTGGGCGAATGTCGTCTCGGACGCGGTACGCGGGGGAGGGGCGGCAGCGGCGGCCGCTACCGTCGCGGCGCGAGTAACCCTCCCTTGCGCCGGGGCAGCGGGCCCTAGGGCGACGCTAGCGGCGGCGGCGGTGGTGTGGTGCGAGGCACACGTCCCGACGGGTGTCCCAGTGGACGTTTCGGCGGACGCCACGGTCGACGCGGAAGTTCGAGTCGCGGTCGACGCGGACGTGTTCGCGAACCAGTCAGTAGCAGTCGTTTCCATCGAACCCTCCTCTTCAGTTCCGGAGGGCACGGGAGATCTTGAACGGACGATAGGCATCTTCAAACCTTATTCTCCGGATCCGGCTCGAAGGACCAGAAAATGTAGCGGCGAGGCGCGCGGTTCTCGATCGGTTTCTGGTGGCGCCTCTGGCTACCTCGTTTTCTGCCGGCCGGAGCGCTCTCGTTCGGTTCGCAGTCTGGAGATGCCGTCGACTTGTATCTCTCGTCCGCTCGTTCAACCAACGTTTTAGTCAAGAAACAGTATCGTCAAGAAACAGAAACGTCAAAGAAACAGAAACGTCAAAGAAACAGAAATGTCAAAGAAACAGGATAGTATTTATTCTCGAGCTCTTCTATGTACTAGCTTCTAACTTGCTACTGGGCCGATTACTTTCTTCTAGTCTTCACAGCTTGGATTCAAAAATGGAACTGGCCTCAGTAACAATTGGTCAAATATTTATACATCTCTAGGGCCGGCGTCGAACGCTCGGCTGCCGAACCATTCACAAAGCTTTCGCCGCACGTGTGCGAAGTTGGATGCGCGCGTTGGTTCATTTTCGACTTTATTGACTCTATTGTTATTCCTATCGTCTTTTGTCTTATTTGGGTCTTCCTAGAAATATTGCCTGCCTGCTATCTGTGAATGGTTCGAGATTCTTCGTTTTAAGGAATAAAACAATCCTAAGTATTTTACATTTCAAACTTACATCTAAGCCCTAGCTATATAGGTTTAACTCAATGTCTTTATTATCTTATACTTATATCTACTTAAGCTAGGACTTAATTATCGATCATTTTATTTATTTTCAATCTTATGCTATGTAGTGGACGTCGCTAACAATACACCTGTCATTTTTTTATGATTAACTATTACAATTGGTACATAAATGATAGATCAGATTGTTTTACTTTTGACAGATAATAAACACTGCTGAAATGGTTGACCCCCAAATCCTGAGAAAAATGAGAAAAAAAGAGAGTGTTTTATGTGAAAAACTTTTAAGGGTTACAAGTCTATTAACTAAAAAAAAATATCCTATAGATCTATATAGGTAGGTAGGCTTCAGGGATAGGCCTCGTTTATGTAGATTTATTTTACAGAATAAAGTGTTTGTGCCACAAAACGGACGTCTTATGTCTGCTGTAATTTCTTAGAAAACTGTAACGTATAGAACTGAATGATAGACATTAACGTGATATCTTCATAATCATACCCATCTCAGGATGAAACATTTATCATGGATAAATAGGTGGGAATTGTCATAAGGCTTTTGTAGACCTCATTAGCTTCCTTTCACGTCACTCTATGACAAGAAACGTCAAAATTACGAGGTTAACGTTTTCCGCCTGTGGGGAATTTATGGGAATTTGTGTAGTTTATGAAAATAATTTTTTGACGACGTACTTACCTAGGTAGGTAAGTAAGGTAAGTAGTTACCTAGATATAGTAGTTACAACGGAACATTGTCCCACTGAATATCTGCGCAGAATCCTATTTTAGGTCGAATTGGAGGTAAGCGAATTTTTCCTAGCGATATTATGCGTAGGTATTCTAAAATATATTATGTATTGATATTAGTAAAGTGGAAAATTAAATAACTAATTAATAAGTATCGTAATATCGTTATGTCCCAAATGTCCTAATTATTCTAATTAATTAACTATGTTTGGTTACATTGTTCAATGGTACCTATCTACTTCAAAATATCAATACATATAGGAATTCAAACACAGTAGTACCTAGTAGGTAGGTTATTTAGGTAGTAAGTAGGTATATAAATGAAACTAATGACTAATAATGAATTTTCATCGTGATATCAGATCATGACGTCATCATATCACATCACATTACAATCATCATATCCACGTGCTATATAGCCTGCATATGACCACTTCAACTTACTAATTCTGATTATTTTCTGATGATATAGACATTGAAAAATTGAATCTATTTTCATCTAAGGAAATAGTGGGGAGACTTCAAAGGACACTGAGATTGCGGTCAAATGTTTGCTTATACTTAAAAATATGTTATAAAAAAAAATAGTCACTTGCGGGGGCCATCGTATAAATAAAACCAAAAAAGCTTGAAAGCTTCTAACCCATTTTATACAACCGTTACATAATACTCAGAGTATCGAAATTCTAACCCCGTAAACAACTCGGCAATGTAATGATAACAAATTATTCGTTAATGAACTCCAATCGCTTTGACTTCAAATAAACCGGCTTAGATACCCCAAGGCGTATCATTTATACAAACTATATCTTCGAACATGCTAATTACAAATTTAGGTACCGTGTTTAGACACGAGGGATCTAATCGAGTACATATAAACCTTACTCATGAAACTATCGATATACCTCACAAAATAGAGTCTCTACACCCAATCTAGTATATCCATATAAGCGACAAGATACGTTTATTTGCCGAAAATTGGTCAAATTGGTAGTGGTGAATTTTGGTCTTGTGGTAACGATTCTTTAAAACTTATTCACCCTCGTTGGGTAGATATCGCAAAAATGTTAGATGTGGGATATTTGAAGTACATAAAAATAAGAAAAGAAAATAGTTTTCATCGAAGGCAATTTAAAATTTAAGAAATTAGGAACGTACGGTTAGTAGGATAAGGGACTTAAATTTTTTGTTGATATTGATTGGTACCTCTGAAGTGGTTATTACGACCCTCAGTCATAAGGAGTATGACGTAAAGAGGAGGATAATAACACCAGTAGGTAATTGATCTAAATATATCATCAAAACTGCTTAGAAAACTACAAGTTCCCAATGAAATCGACTGAATAATTAAAATCAATTGAGATTCAGATCGTAGTTTATTCATAGATGATTAATATTGAAACAGCAAAGTCCCGAATCTTGTGGTTTGCAAATTGAGCACAAGTTTCCAATTGGTTTGACGGTAAGTTTGCTAGGGAGGAAGTTCATTGCGATTTTCCACCAGAGTTCACTGGTATGATCTATGAGTGATGACTCGTAGGTACTTTGCTTGGTGTAAATAGGTAGTTATAATTAGTCACACTGCAACCGGTGAAATGGATTTACTCTATGATTTGGGAGATATTCCTATCCTAATCGTTACTACCGACCGATATAAAGCAACAATTTGTTTGTTACATAGCTTTATATTGCATTATTTTTTTATTATCAATGAATTTGGTACAAATGGCGTAAAGGCTGAAATTTGATCAATCCATATACAATATTGAAGCATTAGATTATTAAATTTGGTTTCATATTGATATATAAACTCATGCTAGGCCAATAACGTCTGCGGTTTGGGAATTGAACTTGTCTTAGTAACAAATTTATGCACTAGTTGAAATTTGAAAGCTTCTGTATCTGTGTACTAGAGATATTTACGTTAGATTTGGCTTAGCTATTATCTTACCTACTAAATACGACTTACAAGTTAATTTGACCAAAATTTTATGGGTTGGTACCGCCTAACTCCGGTCCGGCCTCTCCCCGTTGTAGATTACCAAATAGTTACTACTTCACCAGTGAACGGTACAACAGCAGTCAATATAACGTCATGAAAATCTTCATAAATCCTCTTCATTATCCAATTAATTTTAAATCTGAATATAGAATCTGAGATGCCTCAAAACTGGTTTTCGAGCTGATATCCTCGTGTCTTGGAAATAGCTGCACCAATTTTCACCAAACATAACTAAGAACCGTTTCAGATTAAGCAGTTTTATTACGAAGAAAACCGCATCCAAAGGAGCCTTACTTTCGGAGCTTCGGAGGCAACTGAAAAACACACCATCAAGCAGAAACACCCCTTCTGTTTTCGGTCGGGGGCTATAAACAGTAAACGCGACTTTCTATACTAAGTTTATGAACTCTTTAATATATTTTACGTTTATTAAGGAACTCCTAATGAGAACAAAAAACGTATTTAATACAGATAGACAGATAGACAGATAGACAGGCATTTATTTGCACACTAAGTAACACACAGTACACTTACAGAACAAAACCAACAAAAATAAAAATAAAGTAAAAAAGTAACAGAAAAATGAAGCTAGTAGGTGTTTGTGTGCTACAGCAGCAAAAGGGTTTCGACTCAGCGTATCCCTAACTACCCGAAGGTAATTAGGCGCTGTTATTCTGTCGAAACCATCAGCCAATAGACCCTGTGAAAAAGCCATTGTGTAATGTTGTGTAATAATGTGTGAGAGTGTCGAGGTGTATGAGTGTCAAGGTGTGAAACGAAACTCAAGTCTACGTTATTCCTTTACAAATCAAAATTTCCTTTTTACATAAAGTGTATTAATATCTGCCAGTGCCTGCAAACGTAATTATTCTAGAAACAAACTGAATTCTACAAAACCATTAGCATTTAGAAGAAAATTCTAGGAAACTACTTTTGTTACCGGCTTTCAAACGAGAGGTTTTTTAATATAACCAAATTAAAATGGGTTACTAGAAAATTGTATTGAAATAAAAGGTTAAAACAATACTGAAGCATTGAAAGACTGTTTTCAGAAATACCTATAAGGAAATCTTGTAGTTTCTCTTTCAATTTTATTTCTTAAAAACCTCTTATTCTTCAAAGAGCATTTTCTGTTCGTTTTGTTTGTCAAAATGTCTGAATTCTTACCGGTAAATATAATAATCTTGAGAAGTCAGTAGCTAGGGAAATGTTAGAACGCGAAAAGAGCTTTTTATTAAGTGCTTAAAAACCTGTGTGTCAGTAATAGCACTGTATATTTTTCAGTCTTGTCGAACGCCGTTTAGAGTTTCTTAGCTCACCACAAGAAGGCAGCAAGCTATCCACACACGAGCGTACTAATGGTTTGAAAATTGCTAAAATAACCATTTACAAACAAACTTGATTTACTACACAGCAAGTCTTTCTAAAACTATTATAATAGTTTTTAATAAAAAGGTGAACATTAATATTATAATGCACAAACGCTACATTTTCTACGGCTAGTGTCAGTGGGAGCTTAGACTGTAAGCACAAAAGATAGCTCGACACAAGTTTAGCGCCAAACGAAGTGTTTGTCTGCGGATTTCAGCTTCGGTTCAAGCTGAAATGTAAACTGGGGAGTCAAGCGTCAGTCTTACAGAGGCTCAGTGAAAAAAGAACTTTATCTACCTAAGTTTAGGTATGATTTGGATTGGATTTGTTTCAAGGTGCTGATTATCTTGTCCTGTCAAAATGTTATTGCCACTTTCGCTCGCTGAATTTAAGTTTTTTAGATTTTCATTCACAGTAGGTTGTTACTCTTTAAAAATTTCACTTTTTAACGGCTTTATCAAATTATTTCTTACTGTCGCACATATGTTTATATAAACCAAAAATTTATCAATTTAGAAATTGATTGTCACTTGTATGACAGCAAAAAGATGACAGCAGATTTAGCAGCAATTTTAGCTAGCGTAGCTTAGAAGACCAAAAGATGCAACAACCACAAGTAGGTGCTGTGTTTTATGTCATTAACGTGAAGTGGAACATTTCTTCCGTCCTTAAACTGAGGCTCAAGTCTAGAATCTAGAATGCAAACCCTGAACTATGTAGAATCACGTAAGTCACTCGCATCTCGCATACAATTAATGTAGCGCGTCCCAGCTAGTCCCAGCTTTGTGCGCCATGTTTGTTTCTGTAAAACACACTGATCTGCATCTAGTACTGTGTAACAAGTAAATGCTTCTATTTCTACGTATTTATATCACGTTTTATGTGTAGAAGTAGGTAGGTATTAGACTGACCTGGTACTTAGGTCACACAAAGAGGTACCGTCGTCAGACTTTTAGGTACATTGGCAGCGGTCGGTGATTTGTACTAATTCGTAGAAATCAGAGTTCATTTTAATAAGAATTTTAGAAGATTTTTTCTTAGGTAGGTATATGAATATTGTTTTTTTTATATGTATCAGTAAGTTCCTACTTAAATTAAAAATGGTTCATTACTAGTAGGTACATGAAAGGCATGTAAAATTCTACATCTTAATAATTTTAATGAATGTATACCTTTATACAAGACAAGGCTAATTACCGGTGCTTCGATAACCTTTTGTAATAGAAATAACGGCAGAACAACAGTAAAACATTGTCAGTAAGTAATTAAAATTAGTTCGTAGACGTTTAATATTAAAATCCCGCTGATTTGATAAAAGTCAAACAAAATTAGCCAAACATCAACCAAGAAACCTCACTATAAATTTTATTAAACGACTTGTTTTATGGCCACTAAAATTAATCCGCATAATAGTGCGGTGTCAAATATTATAAATCGTGTGTAGACTGCACACAAAATCATCCAAAACGTAGTTTCATTTTATAGTACACTATAAAATTAATATTAACAACTCGGAACACATTTTACAAGCTTATTTTTGAAAGTCTACGTTTTTGATAGTGTAGTGTGAATATAAAATTAGGTTTTGACAAATCGGATTATCAAAATAAAAGTAGGTAGTTGTAAAAGGTAGATAGTGTATTTATTTTTAGGTTATGTAATAAAAAGGTACCTACATTTACTTATTAGAATAGAAAATTCTACTGCTAGGTTTATATATTTTAATGCTTAGTAAACATGCTATGTACAGTCGGCTACACATCAACCTAACAACGGTTCGAACTTTGAACTATTATAATTTGAATGTTGCGAATCATGCGAGAGGGACGATATGTTTTTATGTGAGACTCGCTGCTTGCGCGCCACGCGCCTACACCTATTGCGATCCCTGATTCGCAACATTCACATTATAATTGTATGCGCGTGTTGTTCTGACGTGCGTATGCGGTGAGGCGCGCGGGGTTCGATCGGCCGTTCGGCAGTGCGGCGGCCTCTCCAATACACGTCTGGGAGGTGCTGGATGGAGGAGTGAGTTCCCAAATAATAACTCGATGATCTGCCGGTACTTGTTCCTTTATTCAAGTTCTCTTGTCGGGGGGTGCTCGTCGTTCGCACTGTTCATGACAAGGCTGCTACAAGACTACTACTTTTCTGGGCGAGCACCCCGGTTTATAAACAAATCTTAACAATAGTAATTCTACCTAGCTTTTCTGGAACATTCTTGACCCTTCGGGGTACGTTCCCATGGTTTCGCTATTGGGGCCGTAATTTTATGTCTTTACGATACCCTGTTCTTATTGTTTCCTATTTTTCTGTTGTTTCCTATTTCTCTATTGTTTTTAAATATGTTTTAGGCAAGCTGTGCTTTAAAAATCTATACAATACACGCTTTCTAATTTACCCTAGCTATAAACCTGCAACTTATTATCTTAAAAACAATTCTTAAAAGATAGGAACAATTCCTGTAAACACAATATTGTTCACATCTGGCAGGTTCTAGTGAATTCCAAACAAGACAATGTGGTCGTTGCTAACAATTTCCCCGCCAGTGCGCGGTGTTCCGTGCACTCCATTCTTCGGCAGCAACGACTCCTTCGATACCATGCGGATGAGTCTTGATTCCGGTTTTTCTTTCAGTCTTCCTTTGGGTAGCACGTTCATGCGGGTCCTCCCGTCGGGTCCTAGGAGTGCGTCCTCGATTACTCCATGCAGCCATGTGCTCTGCAGGAGCGAGGAACCTGCGATGATCACGACGTCGCCCTTCTCGAACTGTGCTGTTTCCCGGCCTTCTGTCTTTCGTGTCACGAGGGCAGGAAAACGTTCTCTCATCCAATTGCTCCAAACGTCGATGGCTATTTTTCTTAGCGCTTTAATCGCGGTGCCAGTGCTCTGCGATGCAGCCTGCTCCAAGTGGGCTACCCTCGCGTTCAACCAGATAAGGGCGCCCCAGCGCTTTTTTCTTCCACGGCCGATGATGATTACGTTCATGGGGCTAAAGATGTCAGCACCCATGTACACAAGCCGGCTTAAGTTCTCGCCTGGCTTCTCATTTTTCATATCGTCGATTTCTTCTTTCATCGATTCTTCATGGCTTGGTATGAGCTTCGGACATTTGGGTTCATTTGGCAGCCATCTTTTTCTTTCTTCTTTGCTCAGTTTTCTACCGGCGACGCTGTTGGTGATCTTCTCTCTGTGGCATATATCCATGAGCGTGAATACTTCTCCTGTGATCGGCAGCAGGCGTGTCCAGTTCCTGAGCCCACCAAGATTGGGCAGACTCAGTAGCTGGGCAGTTCCGTTCGTTGTACAAGTGGCTCTCTTCTTTTCTTCGAGACCCAGATCTTCTTTTTCTATCACCTTCACCGACCAGTCAGATTTCGACCAGTAAAGGAGCTTGAGTCCCGCGAACCACCTCGCCTTGCCGTCGAAGCACTTTGGCATGTTCCTTGTTGCGTCGTCAGCTGGGTTGTTCTTGGCTGCCGGCCGGTGGCCGACAAACGTCTTGCGTCGTAGGTCGGTCTTTATCCATCGCAGTACAGTCACTGAGTTGGACCAAAAGACCAAAGGCGTGATGTTCTGGTCTGACTCTTCTGAAATCGTGGTAGTCAGTTTGCTCTCCCGTAGTTCTGCCCGTAGTTCAAGACGAGGAAAGGTCTCCTCGAAAGCCACTTTGGCTTTCCCCGCCATCAGCGCATTGTAGATCTCCTTTTCAGCAGTCGTAGTCCACCAGTAGGTCGTTGCTCCGTTTATTCTCGTTGATGGCGCTGGACATCTAGGGATTCTAACCGTTTGAAGTATCTTTATGTCATCTTCGTACTGACCCCACGGTTTTCTCGGTTCTTCGCTGACTGCCTCGTTCCATCTCACCTGACTGACGAGCCGTTTCATCCAGAGTGATTTCTCTTCGTTGCCGAGCCTATCTTTCTCTGAAACTTCTTCCAGTTTCACTTTAGCCAATGCCTCTTCCTTGTTGCTTGCGTTCATTACCCATTGACGAAGTTCTTCGGTTTGTTTCTGGGCTCTCTCATTGGTGTCGTTTCTAGCTCGTCGCTGCTTAATCTCGATGGAATCTTTATCAAAGTGATGTTCGATTGTCGTCTCGATTTCCTCTTCGTCGTTCATTGTTCGGCAGTGATTTATGTAGTTCACTGGCGCAGCATCTCCCGAGCCATATCCGTGTAGCACCCATCCCAGGCTGGTTAGTGACGCTACAGGTTCGTTCCGCTTTCCTTTCAGGACCTTTCGTGTGATGATGAGGTCCCAGTTATCCTGACCGATGAGTAGGGCCGGTCGTTCTTTCTCGTACAAAAGCTCGTTCATTTTATCTTTCAAGTGGCTGCATTCTTCTACGACCTTTTTGCTGACTTCTTGAGGTGACAGCTTGAAATCTTCCACGGTGCGTACGCCTTGTAGAGTCCGCTTGTCCTTTCTGTGTGCCCCTTTGATTTTCAGATTCATCTTCTGAGAATCCTTTTTCTCGATGATTTTTCCACCGACGGTCTCAAGTATCAATGACTCCTTCTTGCCAGTGGCTCCAATGCGAGCAGCTATGCCAGCATCCAATAAAGACACCGTCGAACCTTCGTCGAGCAGTGCAAGGATGCGGGCGGATCCTTTCGGTCCATACACATCTACCGAAACCATCTTCAGGTAGACTTTAGCTCCATCTGCTGTCGCGTAAACGGATTTCACTATGTTCTTCGCTTCTTCACATTCATTTATCTGAAGGCAATTCGAAGTTGGGGGCTCCTCGTGCTGCGTAGCTGGTGCCGGTTCTTGTGGCTCCGAGTGCAGCATGGTGTGATGCGGTCTCTCACATTTCTTGCAGGCTTGGGCCCTGCAGCTTGTTCTCTGGTGGCGTCGACGCAGGCATCTAAAACAAAGTCGTTTTTCTTTTGCCACTGTCCATCTTTCATTCGTAGTTGCTTTCTTGAAATTCTTGCACTCGGTGAGCCAATGTTCCCCCTCGCATTGAACGCAGAATCTTTTGTATCTCTCAGAGGTCGTGGCAACTGTGTACATCTGATCCTCTTCTTCGTCTTCTTGCGTTGCGTGCACCGGATGTCTAGTGTTCTCATGTTTCCTTTTTATCGTTTCCGGGGGCGCAATCTTTCCGTTAAGTTCTGCTTCTGCTTCGAGGAACTTTTTCATTTTCATCAGTTCTGGCTCTTCATCACCGGTGCGCGCGCTGAAATCAAGCCAACGATACCGAAGTATGGGCGTTAACTTTTCGATGATGCTTCGGCTCATTTCCGGTGAGTACAGGTAGTGCGGCTTATTCAGGGCATTTATTGTTGTCACTGCGTTACTCACACGACTCGAGAAAACGCAAATGTCCCGCGGAGTGTCTCCTACTCGTGGAAGCTCCTTGATCTTTTGTAGTTCTGCCAGCACTAACTGTTCCGGTCTTCCAAATCTTCGTTCCAACGCATCAATGATTTCCTTGGGGTCAGAGGCCACGAACATCAGGCTTCTAACTGCCTCCTTTGCCGTTCCTTTTACCGCTTTCCTGAGGCGAGCCATGTTGTGCACTACTGTGCACAGCGCCGAGCTATCTTCATATGCCCTTTTAAAAGGCAGCCACTCCTCATGTGCCCCATTAAAATCTGGCAAATCCCACATCTTCGGTGACGCGGTCATGACGGGCTGTACCGTTCTGGTAGCGCTTATTATAGCGTCGGCGAGTTCTTTAATATCGGACTTCTGTGTCTGAGAGCTCTGTGGTTTGTCCTCAGTCGTTTTGTACGTGGCGGTCTGCGCTACCCAATGCTCCGCGTGAGTCGATTTCTCATGTTCATACTCTTCGACTTCCTCTTCCGACAGACATTGGGTTAACTCCCGTTCCGTCTGAGCAAGGGCAGCAGCAGTCTGGGCAACCTCCAGTTGCCTCTTCTGAAGCTTTCGTAGGGCTTCGAATTCAATTCGTTTCGACGAATTGGTCGATCTTGCATCCTCCCGCGCTTGTAGAACCAATGTATCCGAAGACGTGAGCGGTGGGGCGACAGGTCTTCCTCCAATGTTCTTCAGAATCTTCTTGGTTCCTCTTTTCATTTTTGCCTGAGCCAGAGGTTCAATCACGGGAGCAAGTCGCGCGCTCGCGGGCGTGGTCTCAGACGGGATCGTGCGCGGGGGTACTTGCCGTAACGCGCGGGTCTGGGCGAATGTCGTCTCGGACGTGGTACTCGGGGGAGGGGCAGCAGCGGCGGCTGCTGCTGATGCGGCGCGAGTAACCCTCCTTTGCGCCGGGGCAGCGGGCCCTAGGGCGGCGCTACCGGCGGCGACGATGGTGTGGCGCGGGGCCGACGTCCCGACGGATGTCCCAGTGGACGTTTCGGCGGATGCCGTTGTTTCTCCGGTCTCTGTCAATATCGGCGTTCTCAGAGACCATTCGGTAGTGGTAGCGCCCGTCGAATCCCCCTCCTCCGATCTGGAGGGTACTGGCGATCTTGATCTGACAATCGGCATCTTCACTCTTCTATCCGGCTCGAAGGACCATTAAACTGTATGCGCGTGTTGTTCTGACGTGCGTATGCGGTGAGGCGCGCGGGGTTCGATCGGCCGTTCGGCAGTGCGGCGGCCTCTCCAATACACGTCTGGGAGGTGCTGGATGGAGGAGTGAGTTCCCAAATAATAACTCGATGATCTGCCGGTACTTGTTCCTTTATTCAAGTTCTCTTGTCGGGGGGTGCTCGTCGTTCGCACTGTTCATGACAAGGCTGCTACAAGACTACTACTTTTCTGGGCGAGCACCCCGGTTTATAAACAAATCTTAACAATAGTAATTCTACCTAGCTTTTCTGGAACATTCTTGACCCTTCGGGGTACGTTCCCATGGTTTCGCTATTGGGGCTGTAATTTTATGTCTTTACGATACCCTGTTCCATTGTTTCCTATTTTTCTATTGTTTCCTATTTCTCTATTGTTTTAAATATGTTTAGGCCAGCTGTGCTTTAAAAATCTAAACAATACACGCTTTCTAATTTACCCTAGCTATAAACCTGCAACTTATTATCTTAAAAACAATTCCTGTAAACACAATATTGTTCACATCTGGCAGGTTCTAGTAAATTCCAAACAAGACAATGTGGTCGTTGCTAACAATAATAGTTCAAAGTTCAAACAGTATATAGGTTGATGTGTAGCCGACTGTACTATTGTAACCACCTACAAACACGACAAATAGGTGGATACTATGGTTATTTACTTTTGTAAGTCACACATTTATAATTCATACATGTTTGATTTTTTTCAGGAACATTAAGATTATTCAAATAAATATATTTTTGTATTAATAATGTACAGACAGTTATCTTAATAATACCTACCTCGCATACCTGTTCTACAGAAATCAATTCTAAGCATCGTGATTACCTCTAATACTCATATTAGTAGCAAGGTTGGTATCTATATCTACGTAGGTAGGTAGCTCTCTATATAAAACCTCAGAACAGACCTAATAGTTAGTAGTTATCTACTAGTAGGTACCTTACCTAGTAAGTAGGCAGACTTGGAATAAAAAATCAAATAAAATGAAAGTTAAAACCAGTAGGTACATCTGCTTCTATAACTGGAAACACGAGCATGCCTGCGTTTTCTCAGTCCCGTTTCGACTTCATCTATTGACATTAGTTTACTCACAAATCTCGACTTTAATTACCCCATAGCTGACAACAATAAAAATAACTAAGTAAACACAATTTGAAAAATAAGCAGACGCTACTGACTTTACGATTTAAAACGAGGCGCTCAATACCAGTATAAATACTGAGAATACTGCGTTTGTAGGTAATTACAGGAATACATTCCAATTGTAACCGTAATGGCTCACAAAGGAAATTAACTGACAGCCATTGTAATAAAACTGTGTCACTGCACAAAATATTATATCGATGCGAAAACAAAACGACAGAATCGAAATTCGATTATGAAAAAGTTATCGATAAATAAATGATGGGATAGGAGCTGCTCTATTTTTTTGTTCGCCGTTCGTCCCGTCCCGTCCCGCCCGGCGCCCGTCCGTCAGTTTCGTTTTTACTTCAGTCGGGCTTCGGCTCTCGTGTGTATTGGACGTCTGTTGCTCCGTGCTGGATTTTCGAAAATCAACGCTCGCGTAATTTCGAAGTGACCAAAACGGATTGAAGTTAGTGAATCAATCGTGTTGAAGTGGAGTGGTATAGTGTATTGAGTGATCAATTTGTGCTTTTTGGATTCTTGGATAGACTATTCGTCTAAAACAGGTTTGTTATTTTTTCTGAGCTTTGTAATTAGGTTCTCGTCTAGCATTCTTTGAGGGAATCCTAGGTATTTAGGTTCTATCCGTGTTATGTTGCCAATGCGGCAATCTAGCTTATTAACAGCTTATGTAAGTAGGGTACCTAGGTATTCAATCGAGGGGTAGGTTTGTGGCTAACCTATTCAGCTCCAGCCGTTATAAAGTGGTATACTATACCTAGGCTTCCCAACGTTTTTACCTACAATTCGACATCCCATGGATGTTTTCGAGAAGCACAGTGTCCTAGGTACCTTCTAATATCTAGATAAGATGAGATAGAGATGAAAATCGGACTTTTAACTTATTTTAACTTCTGCTTAGATCTGGTAAGTCTAAGACGGTAGGTAGGATGCTCTACCTAAATAGGTTAGGTACATAAATAGTAAGAAACTAAGGTTTACCTAGGAGGTAGGATATCTACCGAGGTATCTAGTGTAATTAGGTAGGTAACTACAGAAATAAGTGTTACAAATTGGTCGTATGCTAAAGGAGGCACTTTAAATTAAAACTTATTCACATTTTTGGGTATCGCAAAAATGTTGAATTTGGGCGCAAAAACTTACAAATTAATAATCTTAACTTACACTACTAAAATTAAATATCTAGTTAACATAGGTTTCTCACTTGTAGGTGCTACGAACCTACCTACTAATAAGAGGTGTTTATGAGTATTACACTCGTTCCTTTATTGCCTAGGTCGGCAATGCAGCCGGTAAACCGTGGGAAGATTGTCGTTACGAGTTGCTTCTAAATCGGTTCAGCCGTAACAGCGCGTTTTACGCTCGGTTGCTGGATCATGGGTTTTACAGTATTCGCGAATTCTTGGAGCTATCATAAACACGAAGTTGGTCACGAATCTTACCTCTTATTCATATCGTTGTATCGTAAAAAAAACGTTGTAAAATTAGAACACTTAGCTCAAAAAGCCTCCTTATTTTCAGTCGGGTTTTCAAAATATATTTTTATTTAACTAACCATCTATTAGTTGTCACAGCGGATCTGTGTCCCTCTCTGAAGTATCTGCTCAGAAACCATTTTTAAATAATTCGGAGGTATATAAGCGAATTTTTCCGCACAACAGCCCCCGTATTCCAATCTTTTGCTGTCAAGTTACATTTCACTGCCCAGTGTAATTTCTCCAGGTCACGTGTTACAATTTTGTACCACGTGATCATTCTTTTTAGACACTTGACAGCAAAATATGCGCGAAAACACATCAAATGACGTCATAATGTCACTATTTAGTCACAGAATAACTATGAGTTAGTATGAACTGACCATGATTTAAAACTTTGCAGTTCAACTGAGATTGGAATACCTCTGCTGTACATGCGCAATCGATTGTCGCACCTAACTTCAGAGGGATAAAGATCCATTGTGCATCTAGCTACGATTTATAACTCTATCATTAAGAGTACGAAAGGTCTCCGCATCTATAAATCAACTGACTTTTAACCCAAGCCCCTAAAACAAAAGGTGTCGACAAGACCCCTTGTCCTGAAAAAACATAGACCCTCTAGGGTTATTTTTCATCCCTTACCATGTGTACTTTGAAGATAACAGAACATTGTGAAGAAGGTACCTGGTACCTAACCTACCTACTTAACTCGCTGAAACAAAATACCTGAGGTTATTATTGCAATTATGCCTGAGATTCCTCTAAACTAGTTTTCAGAGCCTATGCCGAAGAACCATCCCAGATAAGTAATGTTTCTTAAAAACCGCATACAAATAAATAGTACCTTATATGTTAGGTGTATATTATATTTTATTTGTATTGTCTTGTTATTATTGTTAAGTACCTATTGCTTCTTAAATTATGGACTGTATGTTGTACATGTGTTGTCTGAAACAAAATTATTGAATTGAAAATAAATAATCATGAACATTTCACACGACGTCCTCTAGTGCCAAACTAAGGAAAGCTTATAATATGGGAACTAGATGCTGATAGAATACTTATAATACTTTTTTTGTAAATACATACTTATAATACACTAGTAGTTACCCGCGACTTCGTACGCGAGTTTAGTTTCCGTGTACATTATAATTATCTGTGCGTGTACCGAGCGGATACTTTGAGAAACTTGACATTACACCTCATTACACCGAACCCGTACTCGAATGTCAAACGCTAATCGTTAGACCAAAGAGGTAGTACTACGCCTTGTCGAACTGACGTGACATGACATCATCCTGGATAAAAAGTAGCCTATGTGTCAATCCAGGTTACGAACTATATATATGCCAAGTTTCATCCAAGTTCAGTAGTTTCGACGTGATTGAAACACAAACATCCAAACATCTGAACTTTCGCATTTATAATTAAATCCCACCAGACATAACAAACATCTATGTTATTTTATATAGGTAGGTAAAGTAGGGTTTATATTGTCACTTTACTAGCTGCCTAACCTAGGTATTTCACTTTAAATAGTCTAGGTATTTTAACATTATACCTACACAGTGGAGTACTCTGTCCGTACTACAATTAATATTCTGTTACACACCCCATCTAACTTATTCAGGCACTTGTTATTTTAATGACCATTCGCCCTGAAATGGTAATTTTATCTGGAAGTGGGCTCGCTTACCTTACCTGCCTTCAGTGCTGCCATTTTAGCGCTTTTTGTGTTAGATCTAGCGCTTTTTTGGGGGTGTGCGTTTTAGAACTGCGACTAGTGGATGATAAGTGATTGAGGTTTATGGGTTTAGACACTTTAGACACATAATTATAGCGCGGTTTAATTAATTAATTAAATTCTAGAGTTTGTGTTCAAAAAGAAATAAGTAATATGGCGACTACGAATCAGAAGGCTCCCATAAGACTGCCTCCCACCTGATAGACCGATGACATTCTTACTATCATGAGAAGTCGGAATATTCAGTAGAGAAAGCTCAATTGTTAGGTATTTTTGGAAATACCAAAACCAAATACCAGTTTGGGACTAGAAGGCGTTGTGTGTAAAGTCCATGAATATTTATTTATTTATTTATTTATTTTTGGAAATCTATGAGGGAGGACTTTTTAATGCAGCCCTCTGATTGTCTATCTTTTAATACCATCAGAATTAGACAAATTACAATCAAAAAGGGAATTTACCGTGCGATAAATTATGATTATGATCGCGATAAAAAAACTTTTAGTCCGATTTGAATTTTAGATCTGGCAACATTTGCTACCTATAACCTCCCGTCTACATGTAACTTAGTAACAATTTGCCTTTTCGTTTTATTAGAAAAGTTAAAAGTTTTTTTCCCCACTTTCGTAACATTACCTACTTATCACGTACTTCTGATAATCGAAGGATGGTTTTTTACCATCTCAGACCTTTCCATTTTTAACCCCCGACGCAAAAACGACGGAGTGTTATAAGTTTGACGTGCCTGTGTGTGTGTCTGAGGCAACGTAGCTCCTGAACGGATGAACCGATTTTGATTTTGTTTTTTTTTTGTTTGAAAGTTGAATTGGTCGGGAGTGTTCTTAGCTATGTTTTATGAAAATCGGTCCAAGCTTCGAGGGTTTATTAAATTTTAAATTTAATACTTAACTTGTTTTGAAAAAAATAATAATGGTCCAACTGATGTTTAGTGGTAACCTAGATGCATGTAACAATGCATTACCTTACAAAGCAAGACGCATTGCATTGCTTTAGAGGACGTGCTCTCTAAAGCAATGCAATCTAATGCGGTCTAGAATCATCCCCTACCCCCCCACTCCCCCCAACCCCCCCTTAATGAGTGTGGCTCATTACTCGAATATCATGACTCTACACTCTACTTTGAGTTACACAAAACGGTTCCCAAGAGTAATGTTATAAAATACCTTTTGAAGGATATTCCTGTATTAAGTTCTTATCTGCAAGATAAGCACAGGAAACTAAAGCAGATGCATTGATAACGCGGTACAGTCGACAGCAAAAATACTTAAGAGGTATATCTCATTTTTGATTCTAAATGATCCTTAATTCTTTATTGCACACAACACAGGACATAAACAAAAGACAGAAATAGATGACATGTACAAAGGCGAGCTTAGCACTAACAAGAGTTTTCTTCCAGCAAACCTTTGAGGTGAGAGAGGTGACTATAGAGGCAGGTCCGTGTACATAAAAGGTTATAATATAACGGAAATTCGATACTTACTAAACTAACAAATCAATATTATTAAGAAAAATGATGTAAGTAATCTAAATCTATCTAAATGATCCTTGTGATATTATTGAATAAAAAAAATTTGACTTTTACTTTGATATGCTGGAATTCTCTGAGCCGCTACACTACAACAAAATACCCACATGTGTTAATCCTGGTTAAGAACTATAATATATTCCAAGTTTAATCCAAATTGGACCAGTAGTTACAGCGTGATTGGAACACAAACATTCAAACATCTAAACATTGACATTTATAACTTGTGGTATAACTTATGACGGCGACTGCACCTGTCTGTATGTTTGTGTGAGACAAACGTGTTTGTGTGAAGCAAACATTACAAAGATAAAGATTTTTATGTCGCCGCGATTGCGGGATTAATTTATAATGTTTTTTGTTAAAAAAACAGGATGTGATTAAGACTTTTTGAAGCAGGTTTTTAGCACAAAGATTGAGCCCGTACACACGGCCACAGGTCAGGTTATACACCCAATACAACTATAACTACGCCACGTACAATGCAGATAATCGTTACAAAGTGAGCGCAATAGGCGTAGGCCCGCGCCGCGCACGCAGTCCATCTTGCACAAACACACTGTCATGCCGTCCCTCTCGCATGATTCGCAACGTTTAACTTATAATAGTTCAAAGTCCAAACAGTATAGGTGGACGTGTTTTCGACTGTACTAGTGCTAAGGGCACTATAATCCGGTTTCAAAGTCGAGCGGAACAGCATTTTCCTGATATTTTCTTTATTTTCTTTGTAAGAAGAATTTAGTCTCGTTATTTGATAACTAGATGCAGTTCAAAGATATTGGTTCTTAGAACCGACAAACGCTTGGGCTGTAGGTTCAATGGAAGACAATGAAAACTCTTCTGATGGACTGTGTTTCAATCACGCTGTAACTACTGGTCCGATTTGGATAAAACTTGGAATATATTAACCTAACCTGGATTAACATGAAGGCTACTTTCCCGTTTTTATTTTTAGGTTATATTTTTTTTTCGTGGATGAAGTCGCGGGTAACTGCTAGTAAATAAATAAGCCGGGATTCCAAATACTAAAAGTAAACCATACATAGAAAGGCTACAGCCTGCTAAGTGCTACAACTGTATAAATAATATACGCCTTGATGATAAAAAGCAATCAAACTGTGCATTATATAGTTTATATACCTAGAACATCAAATTTAATACCTAGCCTAGTAGATAACAAGCCATAAGATCTGAGTAGTTAGAGTACTTTACCTACTAAAGCCACTAATAAATAATAGCACTTAAAACGGTAAAGTTTAAGGGCGTCTTGCACCAGAATCACTAAACGTATTTAACAGCTAAATCGATTTAAATCTGACGTATTTGTATGACTTGACAACTCGCTAATTACTATTTAAGAGTTAAACACGTTTAGCGATTCTGGTGCAAGCCGCTCTTAGTACTATACGTGACTGTACTCTTGTCGTACGGACACTCCGCCCCGCGCAAAACAGAGTTACCGCACCCCACCCCGCAAAGTGACAATTCCATATTGCGGGTACTTACATACAAAATGGGTGTACTCACTCATAAATCCACCATTTTGTCTTCAAAACAACTCGACAAATCGACTTGACGTATGATTTGACTAAACTTATTTCAAATAATCCACTTGACACTGACATAATTATGTGTCGAAATGACGGACAGAGTCCATATAAAAGAAAAGAAGAAGAATTAGATAATCTGTGCCGTACACTTGTGTGAAGTGCCAGGGATGTGCCAAGTCGAAGTCTCAACCAACAGCGCGACAGTAAAAAGTTGTTGCTGACTTTACTATGTCGATAAACGTTAACCTTCCTATAAAGTCCTGTTTAAATTGAAAATAGACGCGGATAAAGTCTTGTTTTGGTTGAAAATGGACTTTATAACGCAGTTGTTAACGAACAATATCCTTTGTTTTGTTCAATAAATATTGAAACTTCAGATTTGCACTGGGTTTTTATGTTTGTATATTCACAGTTATCGATAACAATAGTCGTGGGGAATCTTGACACTAGCATCGGTAATGGGTCACAATTTAAAACAAACATATTGATAAGTGCAAAGAGACACGTTGGCCGCCGCGCCTTATTTTACACTCTTAGAGTGCTCTATAAAAGAAAACGTGACATAATGATGATAATTTGGAAGGAAGTTGACTTCCCAAAATATTGAATACTCATAATTGTATTTTCATGATTGTATGAGTATTTCCCTAATGTTGAATTTCCACAATATCAAATTATAATATCCCAAAATGTTGGATTCTCATATTATCGATGAATGTACCAAAAAACCAACATACGGTCTAAATCACGACCATATTTTTTTTTTTTTTTTTTTTTTATTTATTTAGTGCACATTATTTGTAAAGAATGTACACTAATATGATTACAATCTAGCCACAAAGTGGGCTAATAAGTAATTTAAAATTAACTTAAATTGCTAGAATTGCTTAATCTAAGAACGTGTTCATTAACACGTTTCTTATTGTCTCTATTTAAGATTTAAGGGAAGACACTATGTTCATGTGTTCTTTAGTTAACGACCATATTATGTGTACAATGGCTTCCTTTTCAGCTTCACATATTTATTTATCCTGAAATCACGGTACACACGGCTACGCAAAAACATGTCGTCACTCTCGCACGTTTCGCAAGATTCGCGACGTTGAACTTGTAAAAGTTCAAAGTCCAAACAGTCTAGGTTGATGTGTCTCTGTGTGTACGTAATACGTTACTATTACCTCTTTTAAATCCAGTAGGGATCATTACCCCAAAAAAACAATCTCTTATCTACTTCCTAAATAATCAGAATTCTCATTCGAACACAAAACATGTCCAATCTATGTAGATCTTAATCAAACCGTAGACCATTCGTCATGTCGCCCTAATTTTATAGCATCTACACACGCAAGTATCAAAACTATATTTTACTGGTGAATTAGGATACTTGCCAAAGTCTAGACATCTAGGCCCCTAACTACTAATTTAAATGTATACAACGTGTTTTGGTATGTAATACACAAAATGGTTTGGTTAGGTTATGAAAATGAACAGTAATGATTAACAGGAAATTTCACTTTCAGTTTCCGTAATATAAACCTCTTTGTAATAGTTACCGTCTAAAGTTTTGACAACCCTACGCTGGTCTTAGAGACGTTCGACCGTAGAGCTCATTTAGGGTTGACTAATCTTCAGTTTTGTCCTAGGTTTTTAAACTTTATGAAAACTCAAAACAATGCGGTTAGACTAGTGTCTTGGGCACGCTTCCGATTGGTACTAATTTGGATCAGTTGAGCCACAGATAATACGTTGAGCTATCTATAAATACATGCAACAGCTTATAGATAGCTCAACTGTTTCATGTGTATTTTGTATAAATATTATAAATCCGTCTACTATTATAAATGTCAAAGTTTAGATGTTTGGATGTTTATGTTTCGATCACGCTGTAACTACTGATCCAATTTTAATGAAACTTGGAATATATTATAGTTCGTAACCTGGATTAACACATAGGCTACTTTTCCCGCTTTTTTAATAGGTTATGTTTTATTTCGTGGACGAAATCGCGGGTAACTAACTGCTAGTAGGTAATAAGTCGTAATTTTCATTGCGAATTTTCTAAAGTTAGATTTGTCTGATTATTACCGAAGCTAAGTAATGAACTACGAAGTTAATTTAGATATTAGTCAAAGCCTAGTTCTAATTGCTTACCTATTTAATACTAGAAGTTACCCGCGACCAAAAAAAAAGTTTTCTTGCTATTTTAACGTGAAAATACTTTTTATTACTCCTGATAATATCTGAAGGTAGGAGGAGGTAGAAGACGTTGCGGTCGCCCGAGGAAGCGCTGGCATGACGACCTGAGAGGTGAGTACGAGTTGACAATGTAAAAACCGGTGTCAAACGTCTGACGCCGAGCACACCGGTGTGCGCTGCTTGGTATGGAAACACTGAGCGGGAGCTTGACGAAACCGAGCTTCTCAAAAAATCCGCTCAGTGTTTCCATACCAAGCAGCGCACACCGGTGTGCTCGGCGTCAGACGTTTGACACTGTTTTGTACATTGTCAACTCGTACTCGCCCCTCTGGACTCCTTCGAGCGGAAATGAACGGAACTAGCCAAAGATCGCGGGGAGTGGAAGACGAGGGGGGATACCTTTGCCCAGCAGTGGGACAGTATGGGTTAATTAAAAAAAAATACCTAGAAAGTTACAAATTACGTAACTGCTTGCAGCTCAGTCGGTACTGGATCTGCCTTCCGTGCTGTGGGTCGTGGGTTCGATCCCCACCAAGAACAAACATTTGTGTGTAGCAAACATAGATGTTTCTTCTATGTCTGGGTGTTACTATTATAAGTATGTATTTACAAAAAAAAAGTATATAAGTATTCTATCAGCATCTAGTTCCCATATTACAAGCTTTGCTTAGTTTGGGACTAGAGGGCGTCGTGTGAAATGTCCATGAATATTTATTTATTTATTTAATTTATTGTTAAATATTATACAGGGTGGACTGAACACGTACGGTCTGTAAATGACTGGTAATATTGAATGTTCGATTTGAGTGAGTTAGCCTCATTTGTGCCGCGTCGGATCGGATCCGAGATTTGGATGGCGTTATGTAAAACAGTTCAGGAATTATTTAAAACGAGCTTTTTATGCTTAAAATCTTTACTAACAGCTTTTATTAGTAAATCATAACAATGTATATAAAATAAAATAAATAAATATTCAGGGACATTTCACACAACACCCTCTAGTCCCAAACTAAGCAATGCTTGTAATATGGGAACTAGATGGCTGATAGAATTACTTTTTTTTTTTGTAAATACATACTTATAATACATAGTAACATAGTAATATAAAAACAGTAAATCCTGTAAATCTTAATATCTGATAAACTCGACTATGTATGACAGAACGGACATACAAATACTGAACCCTAAAAAAAGAAAGTATTTTTTGCCACAAGGTATATCATAGACTTGACTAGTGTTTTGCCCGTGACTTGTGTTCTTGAATTCTAAAATAAGCTTAGTCAGGGAGCATAATCGTGACAAAAGATTAAAAAACTGTTTATTTTTTGCCGAAAATGAAATGAATTGAAAAAAAACTTAAAAGCGTCATAGAAGTGCTGAAACGATAAGTTATTCTTTTCATTGAATGTTCGATTTGCGTGAGAGAGGCTCATATTTCTATGTCGGCATCAGAGATTTGGATAGCGTTAGGTAAAACAGTTCACGACCTTACGCTGATATCATTTTACGTGTACCACCTGTGGTCGGTCGTCTGCCTGATAACAAGCCACATGTGGCCACTGCCTCCGTATGCCAATCTTTTGCTGTCAAGTTATATTTCACTGCCCAGTGTAATTTCTTCAGGTCACGTGGTACAAAATTGTACCACGTGATCATTCTTATTAGGCACTTGACAGCAAAATATGCGCGAAATCACATCAAATGACGTCATAATGTCACTATTTAGTCACAGAATAACTATAAGTTAGTACGAACTGACCATGATTTAAAACTTTGCAGTTCAACTTTGATTGGCATACCCCTGCAGGCCTCTAAAAGTCACTTCCATGTCACTTTTAATTTTATTTCTTTAATTTACTACCTCAGAAAAAATGTAACTTTATGGTTAATAGACAGATTGAATTAGAATTACACTGTAAAACTTTATATCTTGATAAAATCTCCAATACTCTAAAAAGAACGCGTGTCGGAAATCACAATTTTATGCGGCAGATGCAAAAAAAGTACGCAATATCCAGAATATTGTCATTTTCACTACACAATGAAGTGTATTATAGACGACTAGATTAGCATGGTATGGACACGTAATGAGGAGGGATGAAAATCATGTTACGAAAAAAGCTATGAATATGAGTGTGAATGGGTATGCAAGTAGAGGAAGACCGAAGAAGAAGTGGTTGGATTGTGTGAAAGATGACATGAATGTGAGAGGAGTAGATTCAGAGTTGACGAATGATAGGACAGAGTGGAAGAAGAAGACATGTTGTGCCGACCCCACCTAGCGTGGGATAAGGGCAGGGGAATGATGAGTGAAGTGTATTATAATTTTATCTACCTGTCATTTGCTTTATCCGTCCTTAGTAAATAGGTATGATATGAATCAGCTATTTACATACCACATAATAACCCCCCGTCAACCGGAAGTACACCCGCAAGATAACTAAGTTAGAATGGTACTTTGAATTAACTTCTTGGCGCGTTATCGTATACCGTTGTCCCTAGTTTAGTCACAGAATAATAAATAGCTTGTTTCTGTAAAATGCTGGGTCACTGAGGGAATTACTTTATTGCACACAAAACTTTAAACTAACTTATAGTACAATGGGCGGCTTTATCGTTAATAGCGATTTTTTCTAAGCAATACATTACTTCATTAGAATTATGGCAACCCTAGCCTTGTAATTTAAACTGATTGTAAGCCATATTGAATCTAAAATCAGTGTAATAAAGTTTATTTTGTAATGAAAAATTAATGTTAGTGATACGAAGTTTTTTAATGCGTGCCAAGCAGTCTTTAAATTCTAATCATTGAATATTTAACCGTAAGTATTGACATTACATTAAATATTAATTAATTTAAAATGATTTTAAAAACGTGTTAGATATGTTAAATAGATTTTTTGGGAAATAGTTTTTTGTAATTAAACTAACGGATTACGTGTTGTGCAATGAAATTAGCCAAGTGCGTCGGTAATTAGCTCTGCCCTCCATGCTGTGGGTCGTGGGTTCGATCTCCAATGAGAACAAACATTTGTGTGTGGCAATCATAGATGTTTGTTCTTTATCTGGGTGTTACTATGTACAATTACAAAAAAAGTATGTAAGTATCCTATCAGCAATCTAGTCCCCATATTACAAGCTTTGCTTAGTTTGGGACTAGAGTGCGTTGTGGGAAATTAATGTCCATGAATATTTATTTATTTCTCAGCAAAAAAAATATTGTGGAAAATGAAAGCCTTGAAAATCTTGAAATTCTCAAGATTTTTCCCAATAATCAGGTCTTTAGTTGTCTAACATTTTCGCAATTTTGTTTCATAGTAAGTTAAAATGCCACTGGCTGGCTGTGACCAACATTTTTTGGATTGCAGAGTACCGCACCGTAAGAATTTAATATCGCTAACTCCGACTTTATAAGTTTGCATTTCTTTTAATTAAATATTTCTTGGCAAACAAAGTAGGTAGATTAAGTATTAAGTTAAATAACTGTGGTTATAATATAGGTAACTTAATGTCTTGTTGAATTGAATATTTTCTTTGAAATTTTTCAACTTCAACTTCTTCTTCTTGGTTTATTGCTTTAGCGATATTTTGTCACATTTTTATGCCGATGTAGAAATTAAAAAAAAAGGTGAAAAAAATCCTCTTAATATTTATAAATAGCTTACGCCCGCGACTTCGTCCGCATCTCGTTTGATCCTGTTGATTTTCCGAGATAAAAAGTAGCGAGCTATACCTATGTATTCCAAGTTTCATCTAAATCGGACCATTCGTTTTTGCGTGAAAGAGTCAAACATATATCCATACGCGTTTATAATATTAATAGGATAATAATAAACAAAGCAATTTCAAACCACTGTAATGAGAAGCTTTGAAACCCATTATTTATCTGAAAACCTTTCATATTTCTGAAACTATATCT
The DNA here is from genome assembly GCA_947859175.1 of Gandaritis pyraliata. Lineage (NCBI taxonomy): Eukaryota > Metazoa > Arthropoda > Insecta > Lepidoptera > Geometridae > Gandaritis > Gandaritis pyraliata. The sequence continues at coordinate 2,332,175 of OX401877.1, read as the reverse complement.
GCTTGCAATTTCCGTCTCAAGTTCTCCATGAAATGCAAATCCACTGCCACTCTGAAGTCAATTTCAAACGAAAATATACACTATCGCGGTGTATTTTAAAGCTAAAATCACTTGGGGAAAGATTGTTTCAATCTAGAAGAGACGTGCATGAGATTTGGTTCGTTTGGCAGACTCCAAAATCTTTTAGATTGCTTATTTAAAAGTGAAACTTTTTATTTTTCAGTGCTTTTAAAGTCTGTAATTTCTTTGTATTTATTTTTCTCCCAATATAAGTTAATAGTTTAAGCTACTTACTTATTATATTTTTTAAATGTATAAATATATTTAGAATTATACAAGTACTTGTTTAATGGGTGTTTCTACAAAAATTGGGTAACTCGATGTCATCAGTCAATAAAACGATGTATAATTATATTTTGTTTATATTTTATGATTAATTTTGAACAGTTAAAAGTCTTTTATTTGGTCACCCAATTTCAGCTATTCATTTTTAATACAAATTTGTAAAACTTCACAATATATGCTCAAAAAGTCAGTACTTTGGCGTGTCACAACCTCAAAAGCGCGCAATCAAATAGCTGTGTATTAAATATTACCTGTAATACCATAAAACTTAATATTTCACTATAATCTGTAATGTATTTAATATTATATAAACACAATTTTCATAATTTATTTTCTCACCGTTGTTGTAAAAATAATAAGAAACTTTGTGTTCAGTTTTATTCGTCAGTCCGTTGTGTGTTGTTCGAATTTGAATTTCTCGCTAAATACCGGTGACTCAAATTCAAATCCGCGTTAAATTTCAAGGTTGGTACTAAAGTTAGCTGCAGACCCCGCCATTGTTCAGCCGCCATTACTGTGCCAGTGTTAGAGTTGTGTTTGTCGTGTGAATACGTGCCGATCCAGTCAAAATGTCAGTCCTATGGTGAGTCGCTATTTCCTTGTAAATCTGTGTTATAATTTAATTTATACATAGTTAACTTTGATTTGATAGAATGTAGCTTCTTGATATTCGAAAACATCAAAATAAACGTTAGTTCTAAAGATAACCTCAAATTCATGTTTGTTTCGTCAGTCCGTTGGCGTCAGTCCGTTGTCTGATGTACTAACTTTTTGAGCGTGACTAAGCATTTTTATTACTTATTTCAGTTTAAAACATCATGGCTCCTAAAAATTTGTAAAATCTGTGGAAAAACTTCGAAAATCAGAATTGAAGAAATTAGCGAAGACATAACTGAAAAGAAGAAATTAGTGAAGAAGGCCCTTTTCGGAGAAGTTATCAAAATTGAATTAGAGGAAAACTACACTAAAATAAAGAGTTATTAAGAATAAAAGAAACGAGCTATATCCGGAAATGTGGTAGATAAATACAAATTATGGTTCCTTTAGTATTTTACACAGTATTTTTTTTTTTAATTGTTATCTAAATGAATTAAGATTAAAAAAGAGACTCAAAATATGTGCCATTATTAGTTTCTAAGAGATTTCTTCTAAAAGGGGAATAAATTTCTTACATATCTTATGAAGTTGTGCATTTAATCAGTACTTTGTCACCCTCGTCAGTCCCCTGGAAGTCAAATTTGGAAAAATCGAAATATCTCCGCATCTACTTTAAAAAGTGACTGGCCCTATCATGAGCAATATATTCATTAGATTAGCTATCTTATAACGCGAATTTGTAGGAATTAGATTAAAAAACTATCATAAACAAAATATCCCGAAAAGTTACCCAATTTTTGTAGAAACACCCTAATAAGATTTTTTCAATCAAACATAACTTGTTATATTTTCTAAAAAAAAAACAAGCGGATAAATGTTTATTATTCCAATGCGGAACCCTATTTATGACGCAGCATAAACTCCAGTTTTGCACGCTCCTCGAGTATCAATGATAGAGTGAGACAGAGTGCTATTATCATTGCGAAAGAGCGAGAGGGAAGATAATAAAGCCCAATGAGGCTCGCACGATGACGCATCTGCTCATCTATCAAAACCTTATGATAATGATGATGGAAAATAAGGAAACTGATACTTTTGTGATGAAAAAGTGTCGTTTCCGTGTGACAAAGATAAAGCTCTATAAATACTGTCTTGTAATAAAAAATTGGGTAAGTACTTCGTTCCTGGTTCATGGACAGTTTTTTTTTTACAAAAGTTATAGGCAAGGTTTTGACCACAAACTCTTGCTGTTGATGTAATAATGCAAAATTGCCTCATTCTTGATTAACGACTGCCATAATTGACATCCCAGTGTGTATTTCAAAAATGGAACCTCCAAATTCAAATTCCTTTTTTGAAAGAAAACTCGAATCCTTGAGATTGTTGTTGGACGGTGTTACGCAATAGTGCGTGTGTGGAACTATTACCATATTAAATCTGACAAAACTCGAATAAAACCTTTTTTTTAATAAATGGTCATAGAGATAAAAAGACTGGCAGACAATGCTCTTAGCATTAAGTCCTCCTAGCACTACCTATTTGTGTGAAATTTTAAAATAAATAAATAAAGCTGTGCCTGTCTGTAAGTACTGTAGGTTTTCAACAGTTGTGTTTTATACATCCTGTATACACCCATATTGAAAGTAGCCTTAGCTTCCTCGCAAAAATGGACACCATGTTCACCTCAATACAGCAATATTTTAAAATTATTATGATTAAAAAACAAATTAAAAACATGTCCAAATTGGACCTTTGTCGGTAACTTACCATTCTCAGTCCAACACTATTACAAGTCGTAAGGTCCCAATTGGTCATAAAACTTCAGAAAAAAACGAAAAATAAGCGTTTATTATTGAAGTTTCACTTACAATGCGGGGTTCTTTGGGCCGCTGTCCATAACTATCAAAGCGGCCGCGCAGTGTATAACATTTTTTCATTTATTGTTTTTTTGCGTAGACTTAAACTTGAGAAAATTGGTCCCAACTCTCAAATAACTAGGTACAAGCTGTAAAGCGATTTAAGTATCAAAATGTGACAGACAAGATAATTTTGCGATCGAAATGGTTACCACCTCTTTCGTGATTACTGATTGGACGGTTACTGTAATTATTAATTTTGAATGTACAGCTTTTTTAAATAACAAAATTACAACCAAGTTTTTTGAAATCTATACTTCGCAGTAAGGCAGATGGTCGTTGCCATGGCAACCTAATGTGACCCCGTTAATTATAATTTCCCAAGCAAGTATGTAAGTCCTTTCGAACAACTCTGCACATTACTGCACAAATAGAACAAAGGAACGCAAACAAAACAATGCATTCGGTTCACAGAATTCTTTATTTGACATTTTGAATTTCGAACGTGAGTTAACGAAGAATTTGAAATAATATTCAGCCAGTTCGAAGTTCGAAATTCAAAGTTTATATACATCATTTTGTGCCTATTTCACCATCTCGTGATCCGTCAGGTATAAAATAAATATTTAAACTGTTTTACACAACAGAATTATGTTGCTAGTTTGGTACATTTACATTGTAGGTAGGTCGTTATTTAAAAAGTTCGTTATGAAGGTTTTCTGATTTAAAAAGTGTGACAATATAATTAATGGTGAAAGTCGAAAGTGTCCAACTATCACAACAATTTTATTGTAGCTTCATAACACTGACAACATCGTAGAATTCATTTGTTTTTACTCGAGATGTGACGTCATCTGTCTCTGCTACTTTTATAGAATGTTACGATTATTAGACCCCTCTCTTTCATTCTTATTTTCCTCGAAGGTTAGTCGGTCGAAAGATTTTTTGAGCCCTCGAACATCAACACAACACTCTAAAGTATTAATTTTCGACGAGAATTTCATTCCGATTGTCGAAAAAACCAGAAGTGTAATTTCGTCCACCAACAATGTGTTGAAAGTAGCCCCCAGCGGCTACGGGACCCTAATAACTGTAATCAAACAAATAAGAGGTTCGCATCTCACGTATCATACGATGGTACCTACCTACCACTGTGTGTTCGAACTTCGGCTATTCTAACAGCCTTCAAAAAAAGGAAGTTCTCAATTCGTTTTTCCCTCAGAACTCCGTCATTTATAAACGGATTTGAAAAATTCTTTTTTTATCTGAAAGGATATAAATCCAAATTGATCCCTTAAATTTTTCGTCTAAATCGGATAAGTAGTTTAGCTTTTAAATCCAAATAACTGAAAAACATATAGCACCTACACGAAAATGCCAAACAAAATAATCAAATTCCTAATTTACATTTTAAAGGTAGAAGTAAAATTGACATAATTAAGGGCCTGTCACCATCTCTGAATAACGTTATCCGTCAAATAAAAATATTTCTGTCTTTTTTTTTTGACAAGTCTAAAGTAGAGATAGAGATATTTTTATCTGGTTGTTAGCGTAATCACGAGATGGTGAAATAGGCACTTAGTATATTGTGGTGTGACGTAGGTACAGAGGTGTCCATTTCGCTGCGTGTTTGAGAGAAAAAGTTAGTAATAATATTGTGATCTGTGTTATTCTAGACTTTGTATTAAGCACTATCTCTCATTCACGAACTTGGTTAGTTCAATGATCATCAATTAAAACAGTTAACGACGAACGCCCCGTAATTGCCTGTTCATTAAACTCGTAACATAATATTATAAGTTCTGTTTACTGAGTGTAAACTGGTACAATTTTTTGGTGAGTGGTACAATTTTGTACCACGTGATCATTCTTTTTAGACACTTGACAGCAAAATATGCGCGAAAACCAATTAAATGACATCATAATGCCACTATTTAGTCACAGAATAACTATGAGTTAGTATGAACTGACCATGATTTAAAACTTTGCAGTTCAACTTTACAGTTCAACTGAGATTGGAATACCCCCTCTGATGTGCTATTTTTCACTATAGACGCACCTTTAAGTGGACATAAAGGTATAGAAACATTGAGAAGTTGAATTATTGTAAAAAAAATTAATTGCCTTTTTAAATTTTTTTGAAATATTAGACGTAGAATCAGTTTGACCTATTAAGACCATAGTCACCGTGGTTTTCCACCGCCAATTACTTAGCTAAGAGTCGAGGAGCAAAGACGATCGCGAAGATCTGGTTATGAACCCTTTCATTTGAAGGCTTTACCTTTACCTAGAAATAGGGTAAACAGGTTTTTAATAAAAAGGTTTGTTACCATGTTAACCTATTTCGTTCTTTTCACACTGCCAACGACACGATGTCGGTGGAGAGCTACAAACAAAATCAAAAATCGTCTGTACAACGTGTAACATTGTCCCTATAAGCCGAAAAGGGTCTTATTCAGACCAAACACGTGAATAGATTGGCATGTGCAAAAGTTGAATACTACATGTTTGAAATTTCTATTTTTTGAAATCTTAGAAATTTGCTACAACCCTAAGTGTTTATTTACTTTGCGTATGTATCCAGCCTGTCAGTACACATGCTCACGCACCTTTCTATCACGTCGCACCCACACATAGACACTATAGCACGTGTGCAATGTTATTTTTAAGGACTTTAAGACACTTTTCATGAATGAAAAGCTTCGAAATATTAAAAGTCGTAGAACAAATGTTGTTCGCCATGACGTGTAAAATACCCCCAATTCGGACTTATTGGGACATTATGTTACATCCTGTACATACTAGGTGCCAGATCTTCGCGACCAGTGCCTTGATGTTCGTGACACTGCGCGGTGACGCTACAACGTTCGGCAGTCGAGCTGGCGTTGACGCGCAATATGATTCGAAAACGTTAGGTTTACGTAACGCGGCGTCTGTCAGATTTGTTCGTGATTACCCCTCAGAACCTAGAACGGGCAAGACAATATCTCCGTTAGTTTTTTTGACAATATCTCCGTTAGTTCTCACTTTATGATAAGAATATGTATGAATGAATTAAACTAGACGACATTTTCTACAACTTATGTTATAACATAATTTTTGTTAATGTATATTTTCAGAGTATGAGCGATGCAAAGTTTATTCTAGCATGTGAGGTGGCAAAATGACTGGATTGAGCCGGAAGGTACCTATTCAATTGAAGTCGGTTACCCTAGTTTTTTTAAACTAGCCTACCTACCTAACCTAGTTTTTGCAACTGGTTTTAAAAATTTCTTTATTGACATTGTACATAACAATACCACTATTGGAAATTAATTTGAAATTTGAAAATTATGACATTTCATAGATTAAATCCAATTTGACTCAATGGCTTGCTGAAAAATGCTTTTATTGCATAAATAAATTCTTTGACTATAAAATATAGGTAGGACTAATTTATAACGAGAATGATTTATTAACGTACTTATTTTATTTATTCATACGCCTGTAAAGGCAGGTTTTAGTGAAACATATGCTATTTTTTAAGATCCTTTGACACCTGAAATTTATTGAATAAAGATATTATGAATTATTAATTATGAATTAAACTTATAAATTATTTCTAGTTGGCTGATACCATCGTAGAAAACCCTAACAAAACACTGCGCTTCTGAAACTTTCCCCAACCTCATTTCATCTCTTGAAATAAAAATCGTGGCAACCTAACTTTTCGCCTGAATTGATAGAACTTTTTTAATATATTTCGAGAGTTTATAATTGAATCCATAGGGGGCCATACAATGTGAAAAAGGAAGTAATAATGTTGTTTTTCCGGTCATAAACAATGACATAATTTCTAAAAAAGTTTCGACAAAAGTTAAGGGTTTTAGAAACTCTGCAGGGGTATGCCAATCAAAGTTGAACTGCAAAGTTGAACTGCAAAGTTTTAAATCATGGTCAGTTCATACTAACTCATAGTTATTCTGTGACTAAATAGTGACATTATGACGTCATTTGATGTGTTTTCGCGCATATTTTGCTGTCAAGTGTCTAAAAAGAATGATCACTTGGTACAAATTTGTACCACGTGACCTGAAGAAATTACACTGGGCAGTGAAATATAACTTGACAGCAAAAGATTGGCATACGGGGGCTGGTTCTTAATATTTTGTTATTTTCAGCTTAACCTTTAGTTGCTCGCAAACCAAGTAAGCGTAAAAACATTGAATATTGTTAAGTATAGATTTTTTTATAAGCAAACGTTTGTCCGCAATCTGATGGTTAGTGACGATGCGGTCGACGATGTAGCACATTTGACTAGAAGAAACCTATTCACTCTCCTCTTGAAAACATCCAAATTATAAGTTCGGAAACACAGACGCCGGTAAAGAGTTCCACTCTTTGTCGTCCCTCATGATAAATGTTGACGTAGGCTAAAAATAATAATGTACTTATTGTGTAACTAGCTGTTACCCGCTACTTCGTGCACGTGTACCTTTTTTCAGACGTTTTACATTGGCTTTATACATCAAAACTTGTACTAGGCCCTTTAAAGCAACTGACGTGACGTCGTCGTCGTCAAAGTATGTTTTATTGGCGCTGCTAATCTCGTTTGTATTTTATCCTGGAGGTCTTGTTCATTGTTTGGGATAAACCGTAGCCCATGTGTTAATCCAAATGACGAACTTTATATATTCCAAGTTTCATCCAAGTTGGTTTTCAGTAGTTTCGACGCGATTGAAACGCAAACACGGAAGACCAGCCCCCGTATTCCAATCTTTTGCTGTCAAGTTATATTTCACTGCCCAGTGTAATTTCTTCGGATCGTGGTACAAAATTGTACCACGTGATCATTCTTTTTAGACACTTGACAGCAAAATATGCGCGAAAACAAATTAATTGACATCATAATGTCACTATTTAGTCACAGAATAACTATGAGTTAGTATGAACTGACCATGATTTAAAACTTTGCAGTTCAACTGAGATTGGAATACCCCTGCAGCGTTATAGTAGTCTCAAGCTATAAGCACATGCTGAGTAGTGACCGTTTTTGTACTCACGTAGTCAATTTATTATTAAGCCAACACAAATTGTAACTATTTTATTAGTGACTCGAAATAAACTTTTTCTTATCTTGCTTATTTTTTTTAAACATCTAAACTTTGACATTTATAATATTAGTGGGATGGCTGAGTAAGTTACAATGTGTTTGATTTTTTTTCAGTGTTTCATCTAAAACGCGGGTTTGTGTTACAAAAAGCTTTCGCATTTAATATTCTTAGTAGAAAAGGAACTATATCCTTCGATAGTCGAATTTAGATTCTAAGAAATATAATACCCTTTGAAAGTATTGCGTATCATTTATTATTACAAAGGAAACCCTTTTTTGGTGTGGCTTAGAATAAAATAAAAGGTTTTCTGTGGAAATATAACTATACAATATCGGTAAATAAAATATTTATGTTCTTTGTTCACTTGTAGTTGACGTTTTCGACACGTGCCTATTTCACCATCTCAATATACTATCCATCTCTGCTTTTGACTTGGCAAAAACAATGGTAGATATATTTTTATTTGACGGACAGCATTACTCAAAAATAGTCTGTTTCACCATATCTGAATAAGGATATCCTTCAAAACTCTACTTAGCATACCTAGCTACAGTGCGCACAACAGATCTTTATCCCTCTGAAGTTAGGTAAGTATAATGCAACGAACGATTGCGCAAGTACTGTTGTGCGAAAAAATTTCGTACTCTCTGCGCAGTCACTTAGAGGGACAAAGATCCGTTATGTTATGACTACTATGCCTATTGCCTACCTACCGTCAGTTTTGCTATTTAAGAAAGAAAGAAAGAAAGAAAAAGTTTATTTCGTGTCACTAAATAATTACAATATAAGTTTTTATTTCAACTATTTATTTATATTTATTTATACTACCTACCTAGTAGTATAAGGGAAGGTAGGTTAGGTACAAAAAATACCTATTATACCTTTTCTAACACAAACGTTTTTAAATTTAAAAATAGCCACGAGACTGAATCCAGTGCCTACACCTACATACAACCTAACCTACTTACAAAAACTAACCAAAACTTTTTAGTTTCCTCTGTCAATGTGTCCCAATGAATTCGTTATTACCTTTTCACTCCGTCCCTTTTATATTAGACTTGTCTTAGATTTGGCAAATTGAACAAAGGTAAGCTAAAAGCTGGGCTTACTAAAAGCATCCGTAAATTGATATGTAGGTACTACGTACCTACTTTCAGACGTCGCCTTGTTTAAATCTAAAAGTTTTTGCATTACTTTTTAAACATTTAGGCGTTCCAATGACACGATTACACGACATCTTCATGATATTATCTCAAGGTAATATGCCTGTAATAGCACCGGTACCCTTCAAACCGGAACACAGCAATGCGCGCATCACTGCTTGGCGGCAGGAATAGGAACGGTGGTAGTACTTCCCCGGACGAGCTCTTTCATAAAGACCTCTTACTACTGGGTTTTGGTCAGCAGGGGTATGCCAATCAAAGTTGAGCTGCAAAGTTGAACTGCAAAGTTTTAAATCATGGTCAGTTCATACTAACTCATAGTTATTCTGTGACTAAATAGTGACATTATGACGTCATTTGATGTGTTTTCGCGCATATTTTGCTGTCAAGTGTCTAAAAAGAATGATCACGTGGTACAAAATTGTACCACGTGACCTGAAGAAATTACACTGGGCAGTGAAATATAACTTGACAGCAAAAGATTGGCATACGGGGGCAGTGCGAACGCCCATTTTAGTTGAAATAAAAAAGGTTTTTAGTGGAGAATCTATAGAGATTTTGAAATAAATGTCGGTGAGCGAAGCAAGCTGCGATTTCTCGTCTTTGACGGCGCTTTCGACGCTGACACGTCACAATTTTTATTGTAATCAATTTGTTTTGTGATTGTATGAGATTCTTCGCCAATATGGTTGTCGTGTCGGTAACAGTGTGCAGCCATAATCTTCCGCAAAGCTAACTCGAGTCAATCAGCTAAGAAAACAGTTATTTCCTTTCAACACAGTTTCTAGACCTCGAAATTCTCTGAAAATTGGATTAATTTCCACCTTTATTTGTTCTCATCCCACCCAATTACTGAGTGCTACTCTTCGAATTGGAATAGGGAGCATGTAGCATCTGGACGAAAAAATTTAGAAGCCTTAGGAGCTTGTCTTGTATTGGCTCACTAGGCGAACCTATGGGGCTTTATAGCTCGTAGTCTGAGTTCTATTTTGTTGGTGTTGAAAAAAATTAGAATCGAGAAACTCGCAGTTTTTGTATGGATAAAAATAGTTTGCATATCTCCCGCTAAAGACGCATAGGTTTTCATACAAAATGAATTCGCTGTTAGCTGTCTGTACATTACTGTGCAGGTAGAAAGCCAATATTAAAATCTTAGCAAATATTTATTAAGATTCGTGATTATTTACCGACATTTTACCAATCATGGCAAATACCTCAAATCGTGCACGATTTGAAAGGAGAATAAATTTTTGTTTTTTCCTCCTATCTACAAGTAATTAAATAAAAAATTTAAATAACCCCCGAGTCTTGGACCGATTCTCATCAAACATAGCTAAGAACACTCCCGACTAAACAAAATCAAAATCAGTTCATCCGTTCGTGAGCTACGTTGCCTCAGACACACACACACACACACACACACAGACATGTCAAACTTATAACACCCCGTCGTTTTTGCGTCGGGGGTTAAAAACTTAGCAATTTCGCGTCCAGAAGTCTATCAGGCATTCAAAACTGGGCAATATAAGCAAGCATTTAATAAGTAGGTGAGTTGGCGCGGTTCCCACACCTGAGCTTTTCATTTTGATATTTTTGAGTCTGATTAAAGAGGAATATTCTTATCTGGAGTATTCCGGAGTACTTTGGGAGCGTGAAATGAGGCCGCAAGATATTGCTATCTCAGTTTCTAACCAAGTATTGCCTAGCGTGTTCATCATCATTTCAGCCCGGTATCACCCACTGCTGGGTATAGGCATCCTTCATGCAATGCCAGTCTCCTCTGTCTTGTGCGCCTCTCAACCAGGTGTTTCCTGCTACCTTTACGATGTCGTCGACCCGTCGCGCTTTCGGACGACCCAGATTTCTTCGGCCCGATTTCGGCCACCATTCAGTCTTTACTCCACCGGCCATCACCACGTCTAGCCAGTTGTCCTGCCCAACTCCACTTGAGGCTTATTGCCCTATCCCCGACGTCGTACACTTTTATAAAGCCACAGAAATGGATTAAATTAAAATGGCTGTCTTGTGTTAAACTCGTATGTTGTTGAAGCACGATCTCTAATTTCTTAAATTTTAGATACCTACCTATCAGATTCTAAAGATGAAAACCAATAATGTTAGATGCGACATTAAAGAACAATTTATGAAATAATAGCGACATCATCATTCCCCTGCCCTTATCCCACGCTAGGTGGGGTCGGCACAACATATCTTTCTTCTTCCACTCGCTCCTATCATTCGTCAACTCTGAATCTACTCCTCTCACATTCATATCACATTCATATCAGACAAAATAATAGCGTCCGTTCAAAAAAAAAAAATATTAGCTACTCGTACTTGGGCTGATAAAAACAGTCATTTTCTAAAACTTTTGAGGTTTCTGAAGACAACTTGGAAAAATTAAGTTGATTGCAGGATACCTGACTACTGAGTGTACCTATTCCTGTTCGTGTGTCACTAGCCTATGCGTGGTCAGATACAGGCTTACCCAATTTATTAAAAAGCCCACTAGCGTTTTCATTTTAGCTGTTTTTCTATGGCTATTTTTATTTATTTCACGCTTTTAACTCAAAGTATGCTGGGACAATTAAAGCTCCAACGATTTTGGCGTTAGATTCGAACGACACACATATATTTTTTTATAGTAAAGCATTAAATTTCTGCGTAATATCAGTTTCCATGGAAAATAGTCTCCACGTTTAGTTCTGGTTTTGTTTTCGCATCATCGTTTAAAAACGCAATGTGACCCCATCCCCAAGTGCAATACAATACGTAAGTAAGTAGTAAACGAGACCATAAATGACAGAAAGAACTGCGAAGAAAATACTTAGCTATTCTCATATCTATGATTGAGATAATAAGGTCAGGATTCGCTTAACTTCATGACAGTAATACATCACCTGTACTTTCAGCAGTTCAGCACATCCTCGGCTCGCACTTACCACTCTTTAGCCTGAATATTCAGACCACGTTCTGAATGCTCGGATTTATGTAGGTACGTGGGTATTTGAAGATACCGGGTTAAACCGAGGTTCCATAGAGAAAACACCCCTATTTTTCAGTTGGGGGTTAAAATATACTGTGTTAGTTTTAGTATACACCTCTTGTGTTTTAGTAAGGTCTCTTTATGAAATTCGTCCGAATTTCGAAAGTTCGGTGAAACAAAATAAATACGTATTCTTGTAATTTTACTGAGTCGTTCGGATTTGATATCAAACTAACGTTATTTCAATCATTTTCTATCTTTAATTGAACTGTCATTTTGTTAAGTAACGACAAAAGATCGAGAAAGTCAGGAAGACTGGCAGACAATGCTCTTAGCATTAAGTCCTCTTAGCACTACCTATTTGTGTGAAATTTTAAAATAAATAATAAATAAAGTTTTCCAAGCATAATAAACTATCCTCGATTGACGGTTGAACTTGTTACTTTCCTGAGTAACTACAATTTCCACACTGTCACCGACACGACACGACATACACACGATATCGACGGAAAGAAAAGGTACGGACGCTTTCACACCGTGTCAGCACCGACATTTTTTCGAGAGCTATTGACATGTCGGAGTCGTCCAGTAAATCTTTCCAGCCCCCCCTATTCCAATCTTTTGCTGTCAAGTTATATTTCACTGCCCAGTGTAATTTCTTCAGGTCACGTGGTACAATTTTGTACCACGTGATCATTCTTTTTAGACACTTGACAGCTAAATATGCGCGAAAACAAATTAAATGACGTCATAATGTCACTATTTAGTCACAGAATAACTATGAGTTAGTATGAACTGACCATGATTTAAAACTTTGCAGGTCAACTTTGAGATTGGAATCGCCCCCCTGCAAAATTGTGGTTTTATTTATCGGCAAATTGTGCGAATGTAACTCGGAAGTTATTTCCTCATCTCCTCCAACTTGTTCCAACTAAGTCCTGGATTACCTACGTACCTCGATGAGCATAAAATGGGGCAAACCGCGAACGAGCCCAAAAGATCCTTGCAATATTCCGGCCTGCGTCACTTCAGCTTTCACGGATAATATCATTTTTGGTTTCACTGAAATCAGCTTTGAATTAAAATCTGGGTGAATCAAGGAGCTTAATAAAAACCGTATAATCACGTTGCTTTGTATTATAAACAGGAGAGAGGTGAGTAGGTACCGTGGAAACCATCCATGCTCATAAATGGAACTTCTAGTCATTTAGTTTTTTACGGAGACTACCCTGGTTCTACAAAAAATGAATGCTATCTGCGTTTATAACTGAGTAGCCCCCAGGAGCTCTAAGCACACGAAATTACCTCAAATCTCTAGTGCCTACCAGCTACCACCAGATGGTAAATGTCTAAGGGGGTAGTTATTTAAGTTTGTGACCTACCTATACCTACCTACCTACATATTATATAATATCTTTGTATCTTGCTTGTATCTATTCTTTGTTTTCTTATTTTATTTTTCTTTGTGTATGTATTATCTAACTTTTTGTGCCAAAATATTTTTTTTTATTTTCATTTTCAAATCAGAGGGATCTCCAAACATCCTCCTTCATATTTTTCAATAACTGCTTAGTATTCTACATGATAAGAAGTGATGGAGTTAAAACATCCCCGCGTTGGTATATTTCATTCTGTGGTGGAACCGAACAATATCGCCCAAGATAAGCTCCTAAGTTTTATTTAAGCTGGTTGTAGATCGCACTCTTTATTCTTACGAGACTCCCTCGATCTGAGGAAAATTTCAAGTGAAGTGTAGTTGGTTTTGACATAAACATTCCGTTGGGTAGGATACACGCACACTTGGCATCCAAACGGCAAGCGACCAGAAACTGGTCTCGTCTATGTTACGATCTTCTTATGACTTTTAGGCTGCAAACACACTTGGTGGCCAAGTCGTGGCGGTCAAATTACTTCGTTTACCTTTAAAATGTCGATCGCCGCGGCCAGACGGCAGGGAGTGGTCGTGGCGACTGGTTCTAACAGTTTTGACCGTCGGTTGTCAGGCTATTTGTTTTTTCATAGGGCCCAACATCGAATGCTAGGCACAAAATGTAAAGCACAATATATTATCAACTCCACGATGAATCACAATATAATTTCCTAATCGGACACCCGTAGAGCTACTCCGACCACCGTTCCGGATTGGATCCGCGAATTTTGACAGTTATCGTATGCATTACATACCATAATGTATGTTAATGTGGTGTTGGCGTAGGATGCTCAGAATTCCGTGGACGGCGCATCGTACCAACGCATCAATCTTAAAAGAACTCAGTATCAAAACCAGACTATCCACTGTTTGTCTTCGCCGAATCTTAGAGTTTTTCGGTCACATTGCCAGGAAGGAAGCTGACAACCTTGAGAAACTAGTTGTCACTGGCAAAGTGGAAGGAAAGAGATCGCGAGGACGGAGTCCTATGCGTTGGAGCGATCAGGTTCGCTCAGCACTGGATTCCTCTGTCAGTGACGCTGTTCGTTCCGCAGAAAACAGATCTCGTTGGAGGAGCATCGTGCAGAAGGTCCTGCATAAAGGTCACGACCCTCATCAGTGAGGATATCGACGCAAGGAGGAGGATGTATGTTTTCGTATGCTGGAAGATAATGAATGCTATATAGCATTAAGTTCACCTTGGTACTGCGTTGTTATCTTATGTGTAATGAAATAAAGTAGGTATTTTCCAAGTCCAATTCGGAATGGTGGTCGGGAGTAGTTCTCGCACTGGCACCTAGAATCACCTAGTTATATAAGACGATTCTAAATGAACTTTGTGATTTTATTGAATAAAGAAATTTTGACTTTGATTCTACTGGCCTGGCCGTTAAACCGTCTAGCCGTCAAGTCTGCGTGTAGCCTTACGTAGTTAGTATTCTATACGTGACAAGTCGCAAGCCCATCACCGTCAAAACACTATAGAAAACCTTTTCCTCTCAATGTCAACCTCCGTATTGATGGTCCAGGGTTGACAGCTTGTAAATGATTGATGAAACAAAACGTATCAGCAGTCTTTTATTTTCCGTTTGATGCGTTTTGTTTACTGTTGAAAATGAGTTTTATCAGCCTGACATCCACTGACATAGATCACGTCTAATGTTTTCAGAAATAATGATTTGGAGAGAAGATTCGCAGATTATTGTGGAAATTGGTGGAGCTGTTTCCAAGTTATGAGGATATTCATCAGATCTGAAAATCAGTTTTGAGGAATCTCAGGCATAATTGCAGTTTGAAACATTTAGTTCATCTCAAAGTATTATTTGATGAACTGAAGTTCATACTTCAAGGTCTAATGATGACCAGCAATGATGAAGAGGATCTAAGGGGATTTTCATGGGAGTCTATATTTTTGTAAAGTTAACATATTCTACCTTAGGATCGGTTTTGTCTAGTAAGTCTAGTTTGCTACCACTAAACTTATGCTCAACAAATCTACAACTAATAAAGAGTTACAATAAAAGTTAGTTTACGAGCCCTTGGAGAATAACTATGAGTTGAATCACGTTCCGTTATAATTTAACTTTTCGGAAAGGTTAATTTGTCATGACTTTGAAATGGGTTCCTACTTCCAGTTTTGGATACTTTATTACCACAAAATGTACGTATTTCAAATCTTAATCTAATGTTCACGCAAATAAACAGTTATTATGAAAACTCCGATAGAGAACTAAGGTGGTCGATTTAGCTAGAAATAGAAATTATTTATTTTACGCAACATACAAATAAAGAATAAATAATAAAACATTAAAATGCATAAAAAAGGAACCCACTCAGCAAATGCTTTGGGTGCACGGTGGCTCCTTTAGCGCTGGTTTTCAGGGGTGCCGAGAGTGGAGTGGCGCAAAGCCTCTGCGACACGCTGTTTTACAAATACTTATTCTACTACTTATTGCTCAGAGGATTAGCAAGCTGAAGTGGCAGTGGGCCGGCCATATTTGCCGTAGAACCGACAATCATTGGAGCAAACGAATACTCGAGTGGAGACCGCGTTTAGGCAAACGTAGTGTAGGACGCCCTCCGGCGAGATGGGGCGACGATCTGCGAAATGTAGCGCTGACACTGGATGAGAAGAGCCGAAGACTGAGCTCAGTGGCGCGTCTTGGGAGTCCTAGCAGTGGACTGCAGGGGTATGCCAATCAAAGTTGAACTGCAAAGTTTTAAATCATGGTCAGTTCATACTAACTCATAGTTATTCTGTGACTAAATAGTGACATTATGACGTCATTTGATGTGTTTTCGCGCATATTTTGCTGTCAAGTGTCTAAAAAGAATGATCACGTGGTACAAAATTGTACCACGTGACCTGAAGAAATTACACTGGGCAGTCAAATATAACTTGACAGCAAAAGATTGGCATACGGGGGCTGGTATAGGTTGATGATGACGATTATGACTACTCTCTTCTAACTTCAAGATATTTGCAAATTCAAAGAACTAAATGTCTGGGTTTAATCATCAAATTCTCTTCATAAATCAATATTTCAACCAATTAGGAATATGGAGACGATAGACGTCCCAATTAATATCCAAGTCATTAAGTTTATTCGTGAGACATTACTCTCAGGCGTTGAGAGTAGAACCAGCCAAGTGCGAGTAGGGGACTGGCACTAAGAGATCCGTATTAGAACACTTTGGCTAGGCACTAAGATTCGTATTCGTACTGCAAATTTGAACTGCAAAGTTTTAAATCATGGTCAGTTCATACTAACTCATAGTTATTCTGTGACTAAATAGTGACATTATGACGTCATTTGATGTGTTTTCGCGCATATTTTGCTGTCAAGTGTCTAAAAAGAATGATCACGTGGTACAATTTTGTACCACGTGACCTGAAGAAATTACACTGGGCAGTGAAATATAACTTGACAGCAAAAGATTGGCATACGGGGGCAGAAATCCAGTTGAATCTTAAATCTTCTGATCAGTGGTTTCGTTTCTTCCAGTTATTTCCCAGAAGCAGTTTATTCCCTTATCAAACACCCTTTCCCACTTGAGATTCACACGGTCCACATTTCCTCAAACAAAAGTGGTCCAAATACCCAAAATGTATTTTCCGAGAACTCGTCTCCTTATTCGCTAGGAAGCTGCACCGGGACGCGATTATCATCATCATCATTTCCCTGCCCTTATCCCGCGCTAAGCCGTGTTGGCCGAGTGGGTTTGTACCTCGACTTTCGATCCGAAGGTCGTGGGTTCAAATCCCGACCGTGCATCAATGCATTTTTCGTTCGGAAAATTTATATGCGCATTAACACGAGCTTTACGGTGAAGGAAAACATCGTGAGGAAACCCTTGGCTTAGTCAGCTCCGCACGTATTGACCTTGTCTTTCCTGTGGATACGGCTGACTAGGCTGAGAGGATGGTATAGGTGCTGGGCAAGCCTACTCCATCTAAACATTGTCCCAGGCACTACAGTGTCCCGTTAAGTGTAGGCATAGGTTGCCTCCTGACGCTGTATAAATCATCTTCAATAGATGTAAAGGCCTATTATTATCCCGCGCTAGGCGGGGTCGGGACGCGATTATGTCGCGTCAAAATCGCAATAATAATAAATAAATATTCATGGACATTTCCCACAACACCTTCTTGTCCCAAATTAAGCAACTCTTGGGTTATGGGAACTAGATTGCTGATAGAATACTAAGGGCGTCTTGCACCAGAATCACTAAACGTATTTAACAGCTAAATCGATTTAAATCTGACGTATTTGTATGACTTGACAACTCGCTAAATACTATTTAAGAGTTAAACGCGTTTAGCGATTCTGGTGCAAGCCGCCCTTAGTTTTTTTAGTAGGTAACGCCCTTAGTAGGTACCGTTTTCGTGTAATTATAAAATCTGCGTATATTATCTGTGCGTGTACCGAGCGGATACTTCTTTGAGAAACTTGACATTACACCGAACCCGTACTCGAATGTCAAACGTTAGTCGTTAGACCAAAGAGGTAGTACTACGTCCTGTCAAACTGACGTGACATGACATGACAGCATCCTCTTGCTAATAATTGGCGCTGCTAATCCCGTTTTTTCATTTTGTCCTGTAGATCCTGTTAATTATTCGGAATAAAAAGTAGCCTATATGTCAATCCAGGTTACGAACTACATATATGCCAAGTTTCATCCAAGTTGGTTCCATAGTTTCGACGTCATTGAAACACAAACATCCAAACATCTAAACTTTCGCATTTATAATATTAGTATAATATAATATTAGTAAGATAAGATAAGATAAAGCATAGAGTCACGGGCTTTTGCCGCGCGTTCTCGTGATTTGGAGGGCACGGTACACTGTCGGTCCCGGCTCTAGCAGTCGCTAAGCCATGTCACCAGCAGGGGTATGCCAATCAAAGTTGAACTGCAAAGTTTTAAATCATGGTCAGTTCATACTCACTCATAGTTATTCTGTGACTAAATAGTGACATTATGACGTCATTTGATGTGTTTTCGCGCATATTTTGCTGTCAAGTATCTGAATGATCACGTGGTACAAAATTGTACCACGTGACCTGAAGAAATTACACTGGGCAGTGAAATATAACTTGACAGCAAAAGATATACGGGGGCAGAGTCGCTACTAGCTCATACAAACGAACGAAGAAAAACATCCGATTTATTCGCGTTTCTCACACTTGTTAGTGAATAAGGGGACCAGACCTTTTTATCCGGGTTTCAAGTCCGTGGCTTACCGGGTGCCGACTTCCGGTTAAATGTACCTACCTGGATCGAGAAAATGAAAGTCAGATTTACTTTGATACAAAAAGGTTGAGTCTGCGCTTCAGATATTGTGGTATAAATTATAAATCCGTACAGAAAATATAAACGTCAATGTTTGTTTGTTTGTAATACAGGCGTAATTACAGGCACATGAGACTTAACACCTTTATGTCTCAGAGTGATGGGCGCAGTGCAATGCATCACAGGGCACGTCCTTTGTGGACGTGCTCGGTGCGGCAATGCATTGTTATAGGCCGAGGTAACCACTTAACATCAGGGCCATCGGCTTATTCCATCATTTAATTGTATAAAAAAAATTACCGGGAAAAATATTAATTGGCCATATTATTTTGTTCTGCCGCGGGAATCGAAGCCGTACTTGCTCTTTGCAAAAGTAATGTGCATAGTTAGAGTGGTAAGTTTGACACCTAGTAATTGTACTGTCAGCGTCAAAAATAAGCAGATAAAAGCTTTGTCGAAAGCGCTGAAGGCTCTTTTCGGAAACTGTAATTATGGTAACGTTACGGATTCCTAAAAAACGTTAGCCGTTAAGATGGACGTAGAAGATCTTCTCTTTTTAACCAACGAAGCAAAAACGACGGGGTGTTATAAGTTTGACGTGTCTTTGTGTCTGTCTGAGGCATCGTAGCTCCCGAACGAACAAACCGAATTTAATTTTGTTTGAAAGGTGAAATTAGTCGGGAGTGTTCTTAGCTACGTATGATGAAAATCGGTCCAAGTTTGCTGCCACCACAAAATGGCATATAATTTTTTTTCATAACTACCTCAATATGGGTATCAAATGAAAAGGCTTGAGTAGTAGAATACTATACACTATGACAAATTTCAAATCCAAGATGGCTGCCAGCACAAAATGGCGAATTATATTTTTTTTTCACAACTGCCTCAATATGGGCATCAAAGTCGGGGTTTTTTTTATTTCTAATTTAATTACCTACCGTGTTCTCCTCATTAGTGACTGACGTGATAAGGCCGCCAACCACTACGCACAACCTTCTTCAATCATCAAGCAAGTCCACTGAAGACTTGCTCTGTAAAGCAATGCACTGCAAATGGCGCCTACCAACACAATACCTTTTAATCCAGAACAACAGAAAAATGCCGCAAAAACCTTTTTACATCTTAGACAGTTACGACCGTTACATAACGTTCGGTAATTTTTAAAAACAGAAGACGAATATGGAGGTTTTACAACATCCTCTTTATTTGCGTGATTATGAAAATTACACGGTTTTTATGAAAATGCGACCAAAAATAAAATATTATTTTTCTTAAACATGGCGGTGTCAAGGTTCTTTTCCTTTAACATAATTATGCCAGAAATTATGTCTTTTCTCATAATTACCGGAAAACATTCTGTTTGTTTTTTTTTATGTTTATTCTTATAAAAGATATAAGTCAAATTCAAATTCTTTATTGCGCTTTTATGTTGCATAAACAGGTGTTAAAGTATGTAGAGTATCAAACATAAACCCTGTTAGGGCACAGCAATTAGGTAGGTAGATAAATACTTAAATATTAGGTGGCACATTGGTGGCACGTGATTCTCCCGAATCACGAATGTAATCCTTAGGTGCTTCATCGCATACATTATACCTACCATCATTTCTTGGTAGGATTCTAATGGTGTCTTAAACTAGAGGGTAGTCCGAGGTACATGTACCTAAGTGAAATACTATCTCCGTGGGAAGTTCTTATTTCTATTTAAAAATGGAACTGACCACAGCCTGGTTTTGAAAAGACTAAAAGGCGGGAAGCTGGGAACGCAAGATTCTTTAAACCTCGCATTCATGATGAAAAATCATGTGTTATCCTCAGGTGTAGGCTAGGCTACTCATTGCTGTCGATTCTGTTGTTGCATTTTTCTAAACTTACCTAATTTGACAGCGCTAAAATTATAGCTGTCTTTGTCGTTTCAGTTTATGAGAAAGGGATAGCAACATTTTTAGTGCTGTCAAATTAGGTTAGTTTAGAAAAATGCGACAACAGAATCGATAGCATTATTACACCCTGGAATTATTTAGAGTCCTCCCTCGCTCGCCAAAATAACTCGGGTGTAATAAGTAGCCTACCCCTTACAACAATATACCAATAATATACTATAAATTAATTTAAAAATTAATTTCGGGATTTATTTGAAGAATACTTAAACAAGTAAGTAATTAAATTAAAAATCCCCCGAATCTTGGACCGATTTTCATTAAACATAGCTAAGAACACTCCCGACTTATTCACCTTTCAAACAAAAAAAAACAAAATCGTAATCGGTTCATCCGTTCGGGAGCTACGTTGCCTCAGACACACACACACACACACACACACACACACACACACACACACGTCACACCCCGTCGTTTTTGCATCGGGGGTGATAAAAGGGGGATCAGAAAAGTAAAAGGTTGCATTATAACCTGCATAATTTGATGAAAATACAAGTTTAATTTTGATATTCTTGTAAATTGAGTAATATTACGGTTTGAAAATGACTTAAGCTACGGTGTATAATAAATTAAGCTAAAAACCTCTTTAGTATATTATTCAGTTAATTGGCAGTGTCTCATTCCAGCAACCGTATGCCAAACTTTTGCTGTCAAGTTATATTTCACTGCCCAGTGTAATTTCTTCAGGTCACGTGGTACAATTTTGTACCACGTGATCATTCTTTTTAGACACTTGACAGCAAAATATGCGATCAAATGCATAATAATGTCACTATTTAGTCACAGAATAACTATGAGTTAGTATGAACTGACCATGATTTAAAACTTTGCAGTTCAACTTTGCAGTTCAACTTTGATTGGCATACCCCTGCTGAGCCCGTAGTCTGAGTTTTGTTTTGATACGAATATCTAAAGCGACTTGCGAGATATTTTGTATCATAATTTATAAGTTAAAAAACTGGAAAAACCGACTTCAATTCGACTACCAGCTTCATCATCAGATGATGATGATGATGATGATGAACTGTCATCATCATATAGTGAGTATAATGAACTGTCATTGGGAATGTTCTAGTCACTATAAACACCACTTAAAAGTCACAGGAAAGCAAAATACGCAATTTCGTGCACGTGGTTGGTGTTGATTCTTTAGAGGAACAACTGGTGGGTTTTTGCTTTTCTCCAATTAAATGCGGTTTGAATGTACAAACTGGGTTCATTGGCAAATTTAGAAAAATGTTAAAATTTAGGTGTGCACAAAGAGTCATCGTTGCTAGCAGTAAAATGGTAGGCGCTACGCCGCAACTTGGCATATTGCATTGTTGCTAGCAGTAAAATGGTAGGCGCTACGCCACAACTTGGAATTTTTTTTAGTTATTTCTATTTATAACCCAAACTACTGAACCGATTTTGATGAAAATTAAATGGGACCAATCTGGAAGTATATCCTTTCAGATAAAAAAAGAATTTTTGAAATCGATTCATAAATGACGGAGTTCTGAGGTAACAAACATTAAAAAAAAAAATAAAAAAAAAAATAAAAATAAAAAAAAAAAACATACAACCGAATTGAGAACCTCCTCCTTTTTTGAAGTCGGTTAAAAACGGTATGCGCCTGTAGATTTGCAAACGAGATACTGCGAGTTTCTCGATTCTCGCTTTTCGGAGATCAACAAAATCAAACTCAGACTAGGCTCTGATGGAATTACCAATTGTTAATTATCAGGCATCTTCTTGAATATTTTATTTAATTAAATCCTGTTAATTAGAATCGATTGATCCAGAAGCGTGTAGCGTTGCGAGAAATATATTCTGTGTTATTTTAAGCTACAGCTGGAGTTTTACTTCGTTGATTTGCGAAAAGTGATTCGCAAATTTTGTACGGAAGTTTCTTTAACAAAAATATAGGTGTCGGCATTAAACTATGACACAAAAAAAACCATCATTTCATTACAAACAACGCTAAAAGTTAAGCACTTTCTAAATGTCGTGTTTTGACACTTGTCATAGTATCTTTTACGTGCATTGCAAATTGATACTCTTAAAAGTGTTCGACGATCAAGTCGTCAATGTTTACTTAAGAAATGTGCTCACGCCCTCGTTGAGCACAATTATACATATAATTATGCAATTATATATCGTATAAAATAACTCTAAGACGATATCACTTGACGTGTCGTGGATATTCAACAAGCAGCCTTCAGTACCAACAAACGTAGAGCCCACTAGTGGGCAAAAAAGGTCTGAAACCAAAAACACAATAATAAACATTTACGTACACCGCTTCCGTGGTTCACCTATGTCGAAATTGGGAATAATTAAAGTACGCCTAAACCCACACTAGTACCTAATTACTTAATACAATGCTTCAGTGTTGAGGCGAGAACGTAGTAATTTACCATTCACTACTATTTTGTAGAAGAATAAACGGGTACATAGAAGTGAAACTCGCTGAGTAAAATTTTTTGTAATATCTAGAAGATGCAAGGGTCGTATATATATGGTAAGAGTTTAAACTACAAACTACTGTAAATGCCACCCATACAAAATTACCATCCTGAGTAACGTAGCTGACAAAACATCATAGTTCACACAACGATAAACTAAGAACTAAGAGTTCACTAAAACCAAGTTCAACGGTTTATTATCTTAGTAAAGAAGATTTAAGTTTTTATTATTAATTCGTTTTGGCATCGGATCATACTGTTTTCGTTTTTTGGCATCGGTTTACGGTCTGCAAATACAATATTATAGGTAACTTCAACTAAACATTTACGAGTATACTCGTAGCTGACACTGGGTACCCGATACGAGTATAATCGTAGTTGGCAGGGAACGTGTCGTTCCAGCTAATTACCTTACGTCTTAGAGATAAATAAATGTTTATTACAGTTTTCAAGCAAGGTTTCGTTTTATACCTGTCTATACCTAACCTACTGATCTAGTATAGAGCGTATTGCATTATTTATTTGCTTCCGTTAGTAGAGGATTTTGGACGATGTTGTCTGCGAATAAAATGCGGTAGTTTCACTTCTATTGCCAAATGATTATTTTATGCAGCCGGAGAATAAATTTCCACGTTGAAGTAAGGGCTATTGTTAAAGTTTTGGATGGTTGGCCAAATTGGCAATTTTACAAGCTTTCTCCACAGACCGATTTTGATAAGATTTATATCTCCCATAGGCCTCATTAAATGACTCAGTTTCAGTTAAGTGTATTTCCTTTTACAGCCGATTTACATACTCATAAGTACAGTAGCATGTTAAGTAGCGGTGGAGTTACACTGCACGGTGTAGATGTCGTACCAGAGACCGTAGATTGAGTTTTATTTTGGTGATTATCGAAAAGTGTGAATCGATAAAGTCACAGTTTTGTAAAAAAAAATGGGTTCGTTTACCAAACGATATTTGGACTTATTCCAGAATTCCCCTGCGTGTTCTGTCTGCGAAGAGAATTTCAGCAGGGGTATGTCAATCAAAGTTGAACTGCAAAGTTTTAAATCATGGTCAGTTCATACTAACTCATAGTTATTCTGTGACTAAATAGTGACATTATGACGTCATTTGATGTGTTTTCGCGCATATTTTGCTGTCAAGCTAAGTTTAAGCTGCTAAGTTTCGACAAAAAGTCCAGCCCCCGTATTCCAATCTTTTGCTGTCAAGTTATATTTCACTGCCCAGTGTAATTTTTTCAGGTCACGTGGTACAATTTGGTACCACGTGATCACTCTTTTTAGACATTTGACAGCAAAATATGCGCGAAAACAAATCAAATGACATCCTAATGTCACTATTTAGTCACAGAATAACTATGAGTTAGTATGAACTGACCATGATTTAAAACTTTGCAGTTCAACTTTGAGATTGAGATCGGGCGCTAGAGGTAAACCAAACAAGTTACATAATAGTCATCTATTTATTTGAAAAATCCACAAACAGTACTAAAAACTACGCTTCTTCGTACAAATAAAGTCTAAATTCCATTGGCGTCCCGGCATGTAGTCGGACCAGTAAATAACTTCCAAGCAAGTGAAACTCATTCAAATCGGCCATTCTGAGTTTTCGAGCCCTTACAGAATGTCTGCTGTAGATTTATGAAACTGTTTCAATAAAGGCGCTGGGACCACTTGGAATTGGCTATTCCTCCATTTGCTAGTGACCCTGGTGACGTCATGGACTTTCTGTCTTAATAGCTTAAGACCTAACCTCATTATAGTTCCCTTATTTTCATCCCCACTGAAGAACGAGTGTTATAAGCTGAACGGCGTTGTATATCTATCTGTTCGTATCCTTGTAGTTTTGAAAGTAGGGCTCCAATTTGGTCCCCGATACGATTTTCTTTGTAGGAAATTGTCTGATCTGGGATGGTTCTAAGCTATGGTTAGTGAAATTAGTGCATATATGAGGATTATCATCAGTTTTCAGATTTGAAGAATCAGAGTTCATACACCAAGGTCTGATAACCAGCATGATGAGGATCTAAGGAAATTTTCAGATTTAGGAGTAGATAGATAGATATATTCTTTATTGTACTCCACTTAAACTAATACAACAATAATACAGACTCTTTAGGAGGTAAGTATTAGTATATTAGTATGAGTATTAAAAGGTTTTACGTATTCAGAGTCAAAATTGATAGGGTTCCCTCAGGGAACGGCTTTTGCGCTGTTGTTGATTCAAGCTCCAAAAAAACTAGTCCTCAAGCTAAATCATGGTCTCGATAAGTACCTCTTGTCTCCAGTCGTCACAGTGGTCGTCATAAACAGCGCCCGACTGAGCAATAGACATCCAATTCGTTTGTCAATAAACACTATTTCGGTACTCGCCACTGCTTTGGTAATTAACCCTAAAATGCGTAGTCCTATTTCCTGACCACAATTGGGACAGGTGGATCAAAGGAAATCAACGGTCTGTTGTAACTCAAATTGAAATGTCAGGGAAATGTGACAGGCGTCACAGCTCAGTCGGTAATGGCTCTGCCTTCCGTGCTGTGGGTCGTGGGTTCGATCCCCACTGAGAACAAACATTTGTGCGTGGAAAACATTGATGTTTGTTCTATGTCTGGGTGTTACTATGTATTATAAGTATGTATTTACAAAAATAAATTATATAAGTATTCTATCAGCCATCTAGTTCTCATATCACAAGCTTTGCTTAGTTTGGGACTACAGGGCGTTGTGTGTAAAGTCCATGAATATTTATTTTTATTTATATTTATCTAACTTTATTCACAAAGAAAATTATGACTAATAAAGTATTTACAATATTTATAATATGTACAAAATACACATAAAGCAGTTGAGCTATCTACACACCGTTGCAAAAGATTTATAGATAGCTCAACTGATCCAACTCTATTTATTTATCTAACTTAACTACGGAATATATTTTTGCGATTTTGGTAGGTGTCCGAGAAAGGACGGGTAATTTTGAACGCTATTTGCAAACTTAACAAAATAAACCTTTGACCATAAAAATCTCCTAAGATCATCTGTATCATTACTGGTCAGACCTTGGAGTATGAACTTCAGTTCATCAAATCTCACTTTCAAATGAACTGAATGTTTCAAACTAGCCCGAGCCTTAAAAACTGGTTTTCAGAGCTGGAAACCTCATAACTTGGAAACGGCTAAACCAAACATAGCTAGGAACCATCCCAGATAAATCACCTCTCTTAAAAAAAGTTTGATTTCTACTATTAGAGCTACGATGGCACAGACAGACAGACAGACACACAACGCCGTCTGTCCTATAACACTCTTTTTGTTTTTCGGTGAGGGGCTAAAAATAAAGCTAAAACTTGGAGTTTGACCTCCAATTCATCAATTCTCAATACTTTGAGATGAACTAAATGTTTCAAACTGCAATTATGCCCGAAATTTCTCATAAATGGTTTACCTACCAGAGCTAAAAATATAAGTAGCTTAAAGTTTACTAAACCGTCCCCATATTTTCATAACATTAACCTTTGAGATACCATAATCTATCTATAGTTAGTTACGGGTATGTTAGTTGGTAACAGCAATTTGTTATGATACAGCCCTAATGTTGGACATTAGTCACATGTGTTGTCTCTTTCTTGCATTAAATACCATGGAATAGAAAATTAAGCTTTGTTAACATCCTACTAATATTATAAATGCGAAAGTTTAGATGTTTGTGTTTCAATCACGTCGAAACTACTGAACCAACTTGGATGAAACTTGGCATATACATAGCTCGTAACCTGGATTGACACATAGGCTACTTTTTATCCCGAATAATTAACAGGATCTACAGGATAAAATGAACGAACGGGATTAGCAGCGCCAATTTAGCAAGAGGATGATGTTGTCATGTCATGTCACGTCAGTTTGACAGGACGTAGTACTACCTCTTTGGTCTAACGACTAACGTTTGACATTCGAGTACGGGTGCAGACCGAACAAACATCTATGTTTGGCACACACAAATGTTTGTTCTTGAAGAGGATCGAACCCATGACCCACAGCATCGAAGGCAAAGCTATTACCGACTGAGCTGTGACGCCTGTCAAATTTATTTATTTAAGCTTGACATTTAGTGACTTCTCAACGTTCAGATGGGTTTATGGGTGAGAATTTTCCTGATCATTACGATTGAGAGGAGATTATAGGTAAAACCGTTGGTATGTTTAATTCTCCGACGATATCGCGTTGGTATCTTATCGGTGGCTATGGGACAGCCATATTCATGACTTGTATAAACCTCTGTAAGTTTAAAAACAGTTTAAACAAACACGAACTACTTTGAAAAGGTTTTTGAAACACAAACATAAACCGCCGTAGTTTGAAAAACTTAAATGAGACATTCAAATACTTTAGTATGAAAGCGTTCGTTCGCACGGACTTTTAAGGCCGCCTTAAGGCATCCGTCGTCGTTTAACGACTGCTGGCATACATTTCTCGAATGCAAAAATACAAAGGTGGCTAAATGGATTTCAACTTACGATCATTTGATTGCAAGGTAGTTGCTACCATTAGTCCAGACCTGGACTATCGTGTCTAGAACTAGATTTTACGAGACTGACATCCATTAATATTAATTATTTATTCTCTACAACCTACCCGCATTTATTATTCTACTCGTTCAAGACCAATTACTTACTCATCTCATTAATATATTATAGAGGGTAGTTTTCAATTTCACAAAGTTTCCCCTCAATATTATGTATTAGGGGAAGAACGTGACCAGTTGCCTCTTGCCTCGTAAAACATATTTAACCCAGATTTATTTAGTTGTATCAGGTTAAATATTAATCCTCGATTAAAAAGGACGTAATATTTTTAAGCCTTGGTGTGTCCGTTTAGGTTCGTATTTTTGGGTGATGCCTGATCTCTAATCATCCGCACACCACTAGGTACACAGAAGTGAACCGTATTTTCGGGTGTCTAGATGGCTTTTAAATTTGTGGTCCATTCTTCTGTAGAGTTGTGACTTTCCGAAGCAAAATATCTACTCACATAGTTAGCTTTATAACTTTGTTTAATTTGGAATTCCACAAACGGAACTTTTTTCAGTCATGGATATGAGTTTTACAGACATTTAAATTTTTAGAGTTCTTAAAAAAATACTATTTTTATCTGCGCATTTGTCATAATAAGTTACGAGTGATATGACGCTAAAAACGATTTAAAAATTGCAGTAATTTCGTCGATGCATTAAATAAAGGAGATGGCCAGCTATGGTAGCCACACACGTTCCAATTTTAAAATCACGTGTTTGGAAGAAAGTTCTCTTTGCCTTCGTAATTTCTTGTGGAAGATAGCGGAAACCCTCTGTACAAAATTGAATACGTGTATGGCAGTATAACACACACATTGACCAAAAAAAAAACAAATAAAGCTAAGATATTTCTCTGCTCGCCATAACTCTATAAAATAAATTGTCTTTGTGTATCTTCCGTATTTTTGGTACGAACTGAAAAAATAATCTTGGCGCCATTTTTTGCAGAAGCTCAAATTATTTCGACATAGATCCCTAAAAGCATTTTGCAACATAATATGCTAATACTCAACTCAAATATGCTAATGTTGGCAAAAATATAGCTGAGATTGTCCTTCGTTTTTACACTGCTAGTAATTTGTCAAATAACCCTTCTGCTGCGTAGGTAAATACCTTCTTTTTAATGCTAAAAGTGGCCAAGCTGATGGAAATTGGTATTGAGCACGTCCAAACAATTGTATTACATCACATAGTCCACCGACCTTAGACATTCCAATCTATAAGCAAGCTGTAAGTATCTGTGACGTACCCACCTGGTGCCGGCGGAAGACCAGCGTTGTGTCATTTTGACGCAACACCATGCTGAGTTCGTCACCAATTTGTAAATGTATTGTGTGTGTATTATATACTAGCAGTTACCCGCGACTTTGTACGCGAGTACCGTTTCCGTGTACATTATATTATCTGTGCGTGTACCGAGCGGATACTTCTTTGAGAAACTTGACATTACACCGAACCCGTTCTCGAATTTCAAACGTTAGTCGTTAGACCAAAGAGGTAGTACTACGTCCTGTCAAACTGACGTGACATGACATGACATCATCCTCTTGCTAATAATTGGCGCTGCTAATCCCGTGTTTTTCATTTTATCCTGTAGATCCTGTTAATTATTCGGGATAAAAAGTAGCCTATATGTCAATCCAGGTTACGAACTATATATATGCCAAGTTTCATCCAAGTTGGTTCAGTAGTTTAGACGTGATTGAAACACAAACATCCAAACATCTAAACTTTCGCATTTATAATATTAGTAGGATTGTATGTGTCAGCGTGATTTTACCAATAAATGTTTCTTTCTTTCAATCCGTTACTCTTACCTCCGAATTCAAACACACATGCTGAATAGTCCGCCAAAGAGCTTGTCCGGGGAAGTACTAGCACCGTACCTATTTCTGCCGCCGCCGCCGCTCAGATAGAAACCTTATAAATCTTCCAAAATCGATCTCGGAAATAAAATTCGGAGGTTTATATAAAGGGCCAAGTGTTAAACATGACCCAATGCCCTTTCCAGGACTGTTGAGGATAAAATGAATAAAAGTCCCAAAAAAATCATTATTTCACGAATAAAAAGAAGGAAAAACCTATGGCGTAGTTCCTTTGAAGATGAAAAACAAAATTCAGAGAGAAAATATCTGATATTATATTTTTTCTTATATGACACAAAAATACGAATTAATGTCGTGTATTTTGACGCCTGAACGGATTTTTTTTATTACGGTTTAGAAATATAATTTATTGATGCCGGTCCTTTGAAAAAATTATTAGTAGAGGTGTTATTCAGCATCTATAAGTATGCCCGCTAATTGCCGAGTTAAGAATATTCCGTTCAAAGCTAGAAAAAATTTGTGTAAATGGTCCAACATTTTTGAGCTTGATATCCGTTTTATCTGTATTCAAATAAAAATCCCAGAAACATCTTGATTGTACATGTTGAACAAAACATTTTTGACGGTTTGAAACTGGGTCGATCCAGCTCTAAATATTTTTCAAAGCGAAACCTGAAAAACAAGAGAATTCTATAAAACGTATCTGACATTCTTTTTTTTTTTTTTTTTTTTTTATATAATATAGAATGTCCTTTGGCCACAATCTCACCTGATGGTAAGTGACGATGTGGCCGACGATGGAGCAGGACAGTCTAGAAGACACCTATTCACTCTTGCCTTGAAAAGACCCAGATTATATTTCAAAACAAAACAAAACAAACATTCAATCATTCAGTTTCAAAACAAATACTAAAGTAGTAGTCGAACTGGCAGCGCGTGCATTCTTGCAGTCATAGCCTAAAGTGTGAGCCATTGGAATAAATGTGAATTCGTTTACAAGTTTTGAAGGGAAAATCCACCATTTTGTCTTCAAAACAAATGACTCGACTTGACTAAAGTTATTTCAAATAATCCACTTGACACTGGTAAAATTGTCTGTCGAAATGACGGACAGGGGCCATATATAAAAGAAGAAGAAGAAGACGGCTAAGCGAACAAACCAGGACAGGCCCGGCGCAAATGCGCTTGCAGCCTAAAAGTTTGCACTAAGCTCTAGGGTCTTGTGTCCATCGTTCTTAGTTGAAAAGAAACACTAGAAATACTTTTTAAAGTTTGCTTTAAAAATTTTTTGTTAGTTTAGTTTGAGATGTACTTGTACAACGGGCGGTCTTATCCGCTTAATAGCAATAGCTTACATTATTATTATCTGCTGGGGCTGGGGGGGGGGTAGGTCTACAAAGTTAAAAAAGGGTCACGTAATATCGGTACGTTCCCTGTCAGGTGTGAATCCTGCAGAAGCACTTACTTAAAAACCATTCCGGGGTGATTACCCCCCCTAATGACTTACCAAACGGCCCACTGGAGTCCGCAACTTATTATAATGTTCACTTAAAAAGCCAGTTAAACAAGTAAAATAAAAAGAGCAATTTGAGTCGACCATAAGAACAATATTATTAAAATTATATGAAACACAAGCACTTTCCTGTTTGCTACTGAAATAATTTGGTGTACACTGCGCGGTGCCTTGCGGCTGGTTTTGCTAAATTACCGCGCAGTGTAACTCAAAATACTGGCAAATCATTGTTTTCAGAGTAGATTTTGGAATAGCATTACGTAGTAATTTTCAAATTTGTGTCATAAAATCTTCGTAATAAAGTAAAAGTTGGCTCGCGCTACAAGACAAGTGTTCTCAAACAGTAGCAGAGTAGACATAGGTACATCATCAACTATTTTTCCTTTAATTTTATTTATTTACATACAATTAAACCTAATATTGTCATACCTTAGAAAAAAAAACTTAACTTTTTATTGAAATGAACTCTGATTTCTACCTGTTAATATTAATAGTACAGGTAGAAAACCAAGTTAACCAGTTAAATACCTAATTAGAAAATAGGCGAAAATGTGCTTTTCAGCATTTCCAGCCCCTATAGCCAAAATATCCAAAATGTCAAATGATTTTTCGTATAAAAATGTAACTCTTAAGTTTTGATTCGCGATGGTAAAACTCGGCAAAATGGGCAGTCTTTCCCTAAAGTGGGCAAAAAAAAAACCATTGACAAGACAATGAATTGGTAACCAATTTAGCCGTTTCTCATTCATCTCGTGTTTTTCCTCGTCCTCATCAAGATTCTTGTACAGTTTCCCTTTTAGGATATTTTTTGTCTTAGAATTAGGGGTTGGTTTCTCAAAAGTAGTGGCCGTTGTATAACTACCGACATTCGTTGGAAGAAATCAATTTGTGACAATAATTTTGTCGATTTGGTAGTTTTTTTTGACTAAATTTTGTCTCTCTCATCATCATCATCAACCAGCGGCTATTTTCACACTAACCGATATGCCTACGCAATGTTGGTAGAAAAACTAAATTTCATACATTAAACGTTTAGGTTTAATGTATGAAATTTAGTTTTTTAGTACCTATTAAATGCTTTCAAGCAAAGGATTCTCGACTTTGTAGCTACGAAGTAAAAAATATTTTTCTAGAGTGCAATTAAATTGCAATTAATCTGTGACTGATCTGTGTCTGCTCAAATGTGACTTTTCCCAGTCCAAAATGTATCTAAGGAATAAATTACTTGAATAGATGTACATTTTCGTAAACACTCTTGTTTTGCTGTCAATAAATTTCCAGAACATTTTTTTTTATATAATAAAGAATGTCCTTTGGCCACAATCTCACCTGATGGTAAGTGACGGCCGTTTTGACGTTCCCCGTTTCTTAGCAAACCTGTAGGCGTAGATATTATACTCAAACATTTTCCGGCCTCGAAGACGTAATGAAAGACAGCTTTTTTTCATTTAGATTCTGGCTTGCATCTTGGGTACCAAATGGAATACCAAAAATGTCGGATGGAATTTTTTTGTGATAAAAAAATGGGTGGCTTATTAAACGATAGAAGTAAAAACTTCTATCATCAATTTAAATCTTGATTATACTTTTTATTTAGTTTTGTTTAGTCCAGGATGAGTAGTTTACGAAATATCACCGCTTGTTGTCGAGTAAAGCCGAGTAAAACCGATACAGCGTAATAAAAACTCGTACACCCGGCCACAGGTCAAGTTATACACCCAATACAACCATAACTACGCTTTATTCAATGCAGAGAATCGTTGGAAAGGGAGCGCAATAGGCTAGGGCGCGCGCCGCGCTCGCAGCCCATCCTACACAAACACAATGTCGTCCCTCTTGCACGTTTCGCAATGTTCAACTTTTAATAATTGTAATAGCAAAGTCCAACTAGTAGGTTGACGTGTCATCGTGCGTACAAGCTAAAAACTAGCACCAATTTCTCTAACCATTTACATTGCACAAGGACCGAGTTGAGTAAACCCAATTTGCAACTCAAGTCAATAAACAGTTCAACTCATTGTAGAGCTTGAAATAACTCAACTCGTCACGTCACATCACTGTTTTTTAGACCCAAATAACGTGTGGTGTAATAGCCCCTTTAGCGCGGATTTATAAAATGCTCTGTCACTGTCACTAGCATGACAACGAAAAGAGATGACAACAGATTTAGCTGACGTTTTACCTAGTGCAGATTTAGGAGACTAATATGAATATACCCCTTCATATAACACTGGTTAAAAACACTCAAATGCTGTAGTGACATTCAGCCGCGATGGTTGCATGATGCGCGACTAAGTCAGGGAATTACCTTACTTTTCTCTTGCCTTAGAGGACAACGCGTCTAAACCTTTTTAATACATCTTTGGTAATAACGCGTTGGGAAACTTAACAACCTATTTATACCCATAAATGGGTCTTTGTCCCTACTCCCGAGAAAAGTAGACCCAAAAGAATTGAAATAGGTATTTAGGAAGGAAACTTTCTTTCATCGCTTCCTTGCTCACAATAGACGGTTTGGCATTAAGACTGGTATTACGAAAAATCCTAGTTTTTTTACTTATCTGTAAAATATAACTAAATAGGCTAATAAAATCATAATTCTACACTTGTGGGGTAAAAATTGGTATATTTTTGCGGGGGGTTACTGCATATCAGTGCTATCGATTCTGTTGTTGCGTTTTTCTAAACTAACCTAATTTGACAACGCTAAAATTATATATAAATTATGGTCTTTGTCGTTTCAGTTTCAGTTCGTCGGCGGCAACATTTTTGATGCTGTCAAATTAGGTTAGTTTAGAAAAAGCAACAACAGAATCGATAGCACTATCATGTTTTTTTTATACATTTTTATGTATTGTCAGATTTTTTAACCCCTTTAACGGTATTTTAAATTAAGAACAACCAAAAATAACTAAAACAGTTAAAACAAACCACCAGGCACCATTACTTAAAGTTTATATTGAGTATTCGATTTCGAAATAAATCGAATACTTAATCGAAGAAAAATAAAAAAAGTTTTAAAACCGGGTCATAACAACATGGAAGTAAAAATGGATAATATTAGTATCGAGCTGATTAAGTTTTAATTAAACGCTTATCGGGAATAGCCATTTCTCTTCTCTGCAATCTGAGGGGTGATTCTCTTAATAAAATATACTAAAAATATGATTGGGATATCATAAGAACTTTATATGTTCAAATGGCTCTTATGACATAATCCCAATGATATTTTTTCTAGACCTTATTAAGAGAATGAACCCTCCGTCTAGAACAAATGCTATTTTACTTAACTTTTTATTTAAATAATTAAAAAAATATAGATAAATAGATACGAGATAAAAACTTTATTGCACACGCAGAAGAAAGAAATTACATGAAAGAGAGAAACATAAAAACATAAAAAAAAGAAAGTACAATGGGCGGCCTTATCGCTAAAAGCGATCTCTTCCAGACAACCTTTGGATGGACAGGAATGACAAAAAATATAGAACGGCGTTGTACAAAATTTTAAACCTAATAAATTAAAACCAAAATATCAAATATCCTACTATACATACTTAGTATATTTAAGTATTTGATACAAAACGAATTGCATTGCGTCAATGCCGATAAGACCCTAAGTTTCATGTACCTGTAAAAATACTCTTGTGAATAACGTTGTTATAACGCAAACTTTGTTATCAAATCTGTAAAACTTTATTTAAATCCCGAAAATCTTATCTTCATAATTACATCCGGCGGTTTTACACTCTCCGACACGACACGATATCGGCGGAGAGCTTATCTCATACGTTATTAGTAAACAAAAGGTTAGGTATAACATTATACGTTTTCAACCGACTTCAAAAAGGGAGGAGGTTCTCAATTCGGTTACATTTTTTGTGTTTGTTACCTCCGTCATTTATATACAGATTAAAAAAGTATATTTAACCTCATAACTCCGTCGGTTTATAAATAAACCGATTTCAAACATGTTTATTTTATCAGAAAGGATGTAGCTAGTTTCAGATAAGATCCATAATATTTTCAGTTTGGTTTATATAAATAAAAATAACTGGAAAAAATATGCCATCCACTTACACGAAATTTGCATATCTGTGACTTTTTAGTGGTGTTTACGGTCACTAGAACGTTTACAATTAACAGCTATCATCATCTGATGATGAAGCCGGTCGTCAAATTGAAGTCGGGTTTCCTAGTTCTCTGTTTCATCGATATTTTTGTTCAAGCCACTGACATATCGATATCGTGTCGCTATCGTTACCAACAACAACAATCGTCCTATTCTGGAAAATCCTCAATTTCCGTGAAAGCTTTCTGTGTTAACTGTATTCGTAAGTACGTGTTTAATACCTTATTTGGGGGTATCGGGCGCAGTTGAATGTTCTAGAAGCGAGATCTAAGTCGTTAAAACTAATGTTTTTTGGGTCGCAAGTTGGAGAAACGTGCGGTTTTTGGTTACATTTTTTTTTATTAAAAAAATACCGGTTTTTATGGTGATAAAAAAACCGGTTTTTTTATTTAAAACACACATTTTTTATGTAGACTCACCACCGCGGCGCTGGATGATGTAAAATAGTCCTTTTGATAAATAAACTCCATTGCAGAAGATAAAATACAGTGAATCATGGTTGCACTATTACATTGCGTTCTTAGAACTCCTTCGTAAATAAGAAGACTGGTTACTGCATTGTGCAGATGTTCCTAACCTGCATTTTACATGAACTCATAAAACTGAGTGCTCCAAACCTCACGTTTTTAAATTTTTGCCACATCCACTACTTCTATTACCATTTTTCTTGACTCCGCGGTCACTATGATATATAATTCAGATGCTCTTAGCTTTTAAATCTACGTACTATTTAGACTAGATGTACTTATGCCTCTTTAGTCAGTTGTCTTTGATGGCAACTATTGCCTATAACAATGTCTCTCTGAGCACGTCCACAAAGACGTGCCCATGCATTGCACTGCGCCCATCACTCTGAGACATAAAGATGTTAAGTGTGATGTGCGTGTAATAGCACCGGCACCCATACCCTTCAAACCGGCACACAGCAATGCGAGCATCACTGTGCACAGAAATAGGTGCTAGTACTGAACCCGGACGAGCGAGCACACAAGAAGCTCTACTACTGATAAATTAAATTGTTTAAACAAAGGTACAGACGAAGTCTTAATCAAAATGTCCTTGGCACTATACGTTAGTTTTTACATCGCTTTAAAAAAGTCTTAAACGAAACCTTTGCTTAACATTCTTTGTAAATTTATATGTCTCGTCTTATAAAGTAATGGATAAAGAAACCGTCTCGAGGTGCTCTCAAACCACTTCACCAGTATCGCAGAATGCAGCACTTGGCGCTCCTAAACACATTCTTTCATTAAATGAGTGTTTGACTTTTATTCACAAAGAAAATTACGAGTAATACAGTATTTACAATTTATATAATATTAACAAACTACACTTGAAACAGTTATCTACAAACCAGTGAAATTAAATTTTATTGTACCTATTATTATTCAACTTATTGAAAGTGATTGTAGTCTTTTTGGCTTATTCCTGACAGATAACCAAGACTAGATAACTGGTTATCTCAGAGGAGTTTTTTTCCTTACAGATAACCACGGTTATCTACGAGGAAAAAAAATTCCTCTGAGATAACCAGTTATTTGAGAGGATAAAAATTCCTCTGAGATAAATAGTTATCTGGTCTTTGTTATCTGTCAGGAATATGCCGTCTTTTTAACGAGTTTCTTAAATAGTACACAACTTTTTTTTTTATAAATCTTGCATGCCAGTGCTTCCTGCTTTCTATTTTGACACGTCCATTTGCGGCGACAGTGTCACATGTCGAATTTATACGACTTTTTGTGATAATTTTTCTCATTTTTTTCAATAGCTATAATTTTGTTCAATAAGACGACATTTTTCTCTATATTTTAATTCATTAATAGCTAGGTACTCTTTATTCGCTTTATACAAAGTTAAAAACTCGTTTTCTGTAAAATTGCGGTTTTTGAAATGTCACACTATCGTCGCAGATGGACAACAAGTTCACAGAGCTCAGCTTCATAGCGTCATGCGGCGTGTCGCCGTTTAGCCATTCCGTAAAGTCGTCTGCAAGAGCCCTAAGTAAGAAATGGCTTTTCCGGCGGTAAGATATAAATAATGGAAAAAAACCAGCTGAAAAGTGACTTAAAATAATGACGTCGTATATAACTTTTTTAAAGGAGTTTTGAGTAATTTCCGGTTATACCCGGTTTTACCGGACTGGGGTATCAACTTTTTGACTAAGTGAAAGTAATATATTTTGGTGGCGTTTTCAAAATATTGGTTAAAGAAAAGCAGTTGTTGTAACTTGTATTTTTGTGTTGTAAGGGGTAATCACGAACAAATCTGGCAGTCGCCGCGTTACGTAAACCTAACGTATTCAAATCATATTGCGCGTCAACGTCAGCTCGACTGCCGAACGTTTTAGCGTCACCGCGCAGTGTATCTCGGATACGCTAGCGTTACGATACGTTTACGATTGTCACATTTATTCGTAATCATTTTATAATCTGTGGTACGGTGTTTGGTCGAGAGCCGATTTACTCTCACGCTGTAATGTTACATACACTACGCGGCAGCGACGACTCGTCTGCGGAGCGTTTCTGCGTCACCGCGCAGTGTACCTCTCTCGCTACTATTGAGTGTGTAAATCGGATTTTAGCGCCGCTATTTATCTTGCACGTTATTTTTTATGTTATGTACAAAAGAAAAGTCTACGCGGACGAGTCCGTAGAGAAAATCGAGTTAAATTTAGATGGTTTGTACCATTTTAGTTTAGCTTGCAACGTTAAAACCGTCTCTTTGAGAGGATAACTCAATAACTACGACCTTCCACTTCCATTTATAAAGTTAGAAGGTAATTTAGAATTTCATGCAATAATATACTCATTCTACAAGAGTTTAAAGACTACAATAGAATGATAGCGATATTAGAATAATTCGACTAAAAAGTAGCTGGTTTGACTTCATAATTTTTCAAAAGTTTATTTACAACAGAAACTATAGTTTCAACTCTAAAAGGGGATGAGCTTTGTTAATCAACCCCTTGAACAAAAATCACAGTTCGACTTATTTTAAACTGAAAGCTTAAGAAAATCTGTGAAAGCGTGAAAAAAACTATTTTCCGACCGACTTTATAAAATTGGATTTAGTCATTGAATAATTTTTTTTTTTATTTACTTGACGCAAATCACAGTAGGCGCTGACATCGATTTACAAACCCCCACTGATATACAGGGTGTAACCTAATGTCCCTAGAAGTCCGAAAGGGGGGTATTCTACACGTCATGGCGAACAACATTTGTTTTACGACTTTTAATATTTCGAAGTTTTTCATTCATGAAAAACGTTTTTAAGTTTCCTTAAAAATAGTATTGCACACGTGCTTTGGTGTCTTATGTGTGGGTATGTGATAGAAAGGTGCGTGAGCATATGTACTAACAGGCCTGGATACATACGCAAAGTAAATGAACACAAAGGGTGGTCACAAATTGCAAAGACAAAAAAATTAAAAAAACTACAAATTTCCAACATGTTGTAATCAACTTTTGCACATGACAATCACGTGTTTGGTCTGAATAAGATCCTTTTCGGCTTATAGGGACAATATGCTACTTACACGTTGTATATAATATCGTCTAGATGTCGGAAGCGTCCAATGTGAAGCCCAATAGGGCCTTTGAAGAAACATTACAATCACATTACATCAAATCAGAAAACAAAAAAGTGTTTTTCTTCGTGTTCGACGCAATCGGTAGAAAATAAAATCCAATTACTACAATTCATTTTTCGCTTGAAGATAGAATTTATTAATCTTTTCACCGCTCACCTCAGAAGCAATTTTCTGCAAATTGCCCTTTTTATTTTAACATAAAGGGGTGGGGATATACATCCCCACCCCGACATTACCGAACGACATTAAAAAACACATGTTTGTTAGTACATCTGATAAAGAAACTCAATGGATATGCCCTATCAATTAAAAAAGCGTGTATACTACGGAACATAATATGGCTGCCTTCTTAGTTGTATTGACAGCAGATCTACCACAAACTCGGAACTAAACATGGCGGCGCTGGTTACGCAAACATAAAATCATGACGTCACAAAAATAATTCGAAGGGACAAAATATTGTTTTATATCTCTTTCAACACATTCAGTATTTGTTTGGTTAAAAAGAAACAAAATAATATGTGACGGCTTATGTGTCGATTTAATTTGTATAGTAGAATGGGACATCTCCATGTTTATGGTTTCCTACCTCTTTGGTTATTACATTTTGAAATAGCGCTGACTTTAATAATGATAGCGTCAATATGTCTGGGTGTTACTATGTATTATAAGTATGTATTTACAAAAAAAAAGTATATAAGTATTCTATCAGCCATCTAGTTCTCATATTACAAGCTTTGCTTAGTTTGGGACTAGAGGGCGTCGTGTGAAATGTCCATGAATATTTATTTTATTTTATTTTATTTAATATTTACCCATGTGATTTCATTGAATAAGAGTTAACGGCTCCACCAATTTTCAACTCACATGGCTGGCTAAACTTGTTTCAATTAAACTATTTATTATTACAGCGGTATTACTAAAACTATCATGAAATGGGGTCAAAGAATATTCAATAAGATAGGGCTGACAATATCGTATCAACACGTTCCGGGTTGAGATTCAATGCTATTGTCACGTAGGCTTCGGTCTTGAGGGTTAGGGTGGGGTTATAGTGACGGCGATAGCGGGTATATCCGCGGTGAGCGATGAGCGCAGCGGGCAAGTTATCAAAGTCAAAGTTTCTTTATTCAATAAAATCACATAGATCATTTAGAATCTACATTGGCTGTTGCAGTCAAAAGTCAGAAGTACTTCTTTTAATAAAGTTGAAATTTTATTGAGATTTAGTTGTGCTGTGGGTCGTGGGTTCGATTCCCACGAACATTGCACCAGAATCGCTAAACACGTTTAACTCTTAAATAGTATTTAGCGTGTTGTCAAGTCATACAAATACGTCAGATTTAAATCGATTTATCTGTTAAATACGTTTAGTGATTCTGGTGCAAGACGCCCTTAGTTATTACTTTTTAGTTTTAATTTTATTTTTTTTAGTTTTAAGTTCACTTTTATCTGTTTTTCCCACTGTTAATTTGTGGTGGTTAAAAAATATTTTATCAATAGTTTTATTAATATGTATTAGAATAAAAAGAACTTGTCTAGTCAAACTATACTACACGATACCAGGGGGGTGGTTCTGGGTATAGCAGAGATTTTACTCTAATAGGGATGACGTCGAATCTCGGTCGAAAACTGGTTTCACCCACTAGTGACAAGAGTTTTCAACATCATTTTGAGGTTATCCCTATTAGAGTAAAATCTCTGCCGAAGTGAGAATAAGGCCCCATGTGTCGTAGATAAGGTAGACATTTAGTGATTGAGGGAGCGAGTCGCTATCGCTACAATCGCGACAGCCTTCGCGCTTAGGAGCGATTTGGAGTTAATTGCGATCGTGACTACGATTATTCTTTTGAAAATGGAACGGAAATTTAAAGTTTATTTTGTAATTTTTAACGGTTTTTTTAAGTTCGGTTTTTGATTGTGTATGTAATTCAGGTAGTTAAGTCGATTTTTGAAAACATTACGTGTAACACTAGTATACGCAAGATAATCACTATCAATAGAGTGTTTACCTTATCTATGGTTGGAAGGACAAGATGGCGGACACTTTTTAACCGACTTCAAAAAAGGAGGAGGTTCTCAATTCGGTTGTCTGTTTTCATTTTTTTATATGAATGCAACCTAATTCAAATTCAATGCGATTAGGTTACATTTCATACTTCACATAAATCGCGATTTTGTTGTTGCATTTTTCTAAATTAACCTTATTTGACAGTGCTAAAATTATAGCCATCTTTGTCGTTTCAGTTTATGAGAAAGGGACGGAAACATTTTTAGCGCTGTCTTAGGTTTCAAAACATGCAACAACAGAATTGACATAATCGTTCTTTTCGAATTTACAATAACCCCTATTGTTACAACAAAATTAAATATAATTCTCTATTTTAGTATTA
This sequence comes from Gandaritis pyraliata, assembly GCA_947859175.1. Lineage (NCBI taxonomy): Eukaryota > Metazoa > Arthropoda > Insecta > Lepidoptera > Geometridae > Gandaritis > Gandaritis pyraliata. Next base: position 2,290,990 of record OX401877.1, on the reverse strand, counting down.
TTTATCGCGTAATGCATCACCACATCTCAGCCTTATCAACACCTGTCATCCTTACCTTTGTGATTGGAAAAAATGGGAAAACCCGATTTTGTACCGTAGTTTTGGGAAATGGATCCGGTTTTTTTCCGGTTCGAGGGCGTATGAATGTCGCGTTGTATAGCCCGATTTTGATTTAAATGTTGAACGAATCTGACAATAAAATAATAGAACAATAGAACGTATAATATTAAGACTGGTTTATTGTTTGATTTTAACGGTTTTTACCGATTTTTTCCTGCTCTGAGGGCGTCTTGCACCAGAATCACAAAACGTGTTTAACAGGTAAATAGATTTAAATCTGACGTATTTATATGACTTGACGACTCGCTAAATACTAAGCGATTCTGGTGCAAGCCGCCCTGAGTGTTGCATACTTATTTTTTTTTGTAAATAAATAGGTATATTGTTTTATTCTCTAAATTATTTATTTATTTGGGTTGTTAATTTAGAGTGAGTTCAGGGGTCTAAAAGTGTATGGAAATTTATCGTTTTTATTCAGTCTTTTGCATAAGTACTATTGTTTATTTATTATTGTTTATTTATTATTGTTTATTTATTATTGTTAACGTGACAGAAAAGCCGGTAAGTAAATAGAAATCATCGTAATTTTTTTCTAATAATGCTCTAAAAGTTTAATACTGATTTGGATCAGTGGTGCTATCTTTAAATCGTGTGCAACGGTTTGTAGATAGCCCAACTGCTTCATGTGTATTTTATAAATAGTTACTGTACTAGTCATAATTTTCTTTGTGAATAATATATTTATTACAATGCTCTATAATTATTTACCTGCAATAATGACAGAATTACAAAATGTCAAAATTCGCAAAATGACGGATAATATTATGCAAATCCGGACAGTCGCACATTTTAGTTAGGAAACGTGAACAACAAACTAAAACATGAATCGGATAACAAATTAAAACTAAATCCCAAATCAAACGTCGGCACAATTAAAATAAACGAATCCTAACTGTCAACAAATACACACGAATTACATTAAACATTCGCCAAAAACATTCTAACCGCGATAATATTCCCAACTTCAAAATACATTGCTTCATTATTATTGCAGGGCGTCTAGTCGCAGCGACGCGTGACCCGAGGGCTGGTGATTATCTGGGCCAGCGAATCAGCATTGCTATTCAGCGCGGCAATGCAGCCAGTGTCTTGGGCACGCTTCCGATTGGTACTGATTTGGATCAGTTGAGCTATCTATAAATCGTTTGCAACGGTGTGTAGATGGCTCAACTGCTTCATGTGTATTTTGTACATATTGCTTCATTAGCTAGCTATTCTCCACGCTCTGAATGTAAACCGCGTAATGACGCAGCAGTGTACGTAACACTGAAATGTTGTAGTTCAAAAGCCTGAAACCTCAAACCAAATTAGTCAAACTATTTTAATGAAAATTCGGCAAAGGCCACATGAACTAGAAGTAAATTTAACGAGATTTGCATATTTTAGGAGCAAATAGAGTCAAGAGACCGGTTTAACCGGTTTTTCCTTCCTTTTATAACAACAAATGACGGCTCTTTGATCGTATGTCCGAATTGTTCAGCGCTTATTCGTAGGTACCCCTGATGTTTAGGTAATATATCTCTCTGTTGTTTCTCACTGTACCTACCTGCTGGGTTTGTACCTATGTACCTTTCCTACCCTTGCCTACCTACTGTATGTATGTTTTGCTGGAAATAAAGATTTTTCATTTTTTTTTTCATTTTTTAACCAACCTCAAAAAAAGGAGGAGGTTCTCAATTCTGTTGTAGTGTCCGTTGCTTAAGAACTCCGTCATCTATAGATTTTATCCTGTAGATCCTGTTAATTATTCAGGATAAAAAGTAGCCTATGTGTCAATCCAGCTTACGAACTATATATATGCCAAGTTTTATCCAAGTTGGTTCAGTAGTTTAGGCATGATTGAAACACAAACATGCAAACATCTAAACTTTCGCATTTATAATATTAGTAGGATAGGATTTAAAACCAGTCTCTTTGCTGTAAAGTGCCGACGTTAGTCGTCAAAAAACCGTATTCGAAAATAGACACTTAAAAGTACCACGTAGAGACGTCTACGAAAGGTGCTACGAGCGTAGCTACGTGTAGACTAGACTCAAGTCCGCATGTAGCCTAACATAGATTTAAATAAATAATAATATAAAATAAATATTCATCGACATTTCACACGACGCCCTCTAGTCTCAAACTAAGCAAAGTTTGTAATATGGGAACTAGATGCTGATAGAATACTTATATAGGTACTTTTTTTTTGCAAATACATATGTACTTATAATACATAGTAATACCCAGCCCCCGTATTCCAATCTTTTGCTGTCAAGTTATATTTCACTGCCCAGTGCAATTTCTTCAGGTGGTACAATTTTGTACCACGTGATCATTCTTTTTAGACACTTGACAGAAAAATATGCGCGAAAACTAATTAAATTACATTATAATGTCACTATTTAGTCACAGAATAACTATGAGTTAGTATGAACTGACCATGATTTAAAACTTTGCAGTTCAACTGAGATTAGAATACCCCTGCTGACATGGAACAAACATCTATGTTTGCCGCACATAAATGTTTGTTCTTGGTGGGGATCGAACCCACAGCACGGAACACGGAAGGCAGAGCTATTACCAGCTGAGCTGTGACGCCTATAAACTGTTTATAGAACTTTGTTGTTATTATAGGTAAAAGTAGGCTATGAAAACAGACTTAAAATATCTACGTCCACCCACACGTAAATGGTTAATGATTTTTCTTTGTGTCGTAAAGTTGTGTGAACTCTGGTGGAATTTTGTGAACTGGGTTTATGTAATTTATTTAGTCTAGACAGAAAAAACTCTATAGTAAAATGTAGTGCTTATGCTATTTTAGTCTAGTATTTTAGTCCATAATATCATAAATAACAAAACTTATTATTATAAATAGACTACAATATTGATTATGTTGATACAACATAGATAATTATATAGGGCTCTTGGTGTGAAAGAGTTTATTTTTTAATGTTTGGTACCTCAGAACTCCGTCAATTATGAACCGATTTGAAAAAAAATGTCTATTATAGAAAGGATGTACTTTCAAATTGGTCCCATTCAATTTTCATCAAAATCGATTCAGTACAAATAAAAATAACTGAAATAAATATGCTATCCACGTGCACGAAATTGCGTATTTTGCTTCTCTGTGCCTTTTTAGTGATGTTTACGGTCACTAGAACATTCCCATTGAACTGCCATAATCATCTTCATCTGATGATGAAACCGGTAGTCGAATTGAAGTCGGTTTTTCTAGATTTTTGAACTTATAAATTGTTTAGGCAACCATAGCATGACACCAACAATGCAACAATTAAAAGCATTAGGTGGAAATGAATCATCATTATATGAGATTTTCACATGTAATTAAATAAAAAATTTGAAAACCCCCGAATCTTGAACTGAATTTCATAAAACATAGCTAAGAACACTCCCGACTTATTCACCTTGCAAACAAAAAAAAAACAAAATCAAAATTCGTTCATCCGTTTGAGAGTTACGTTGCCTCAGACACACACAGACACGGCAAACTTATAACACCCCGTCAATTTGCGTCGGGGGTTAAAAAACGCAGTAAGCAAAATACATCCACGTTGAAAAGCAGTTGAAGTTATCTTGCCCAGTTGCAGAATAATGTTAACGCGATAGTGTATATTGCACAAGTTTGAATTGCACACGAGCTTAGGATTTTGAATTTGGTTTCAGCTGTTTCGTAGTTTTGATAAACGACCTGTTTTCGAGTTAAATACACTATGTTTTTGCTGTGTTGTTAGTAGCGAGAAGCGATGTAGAGTTTCAGTTTCGATAATTAGAATCGAAACGGGAATCGAGAACGTGGGTTTTACAAGTTTTCAATTTGAATTTAAAATCAAATTCCATATTCAATTTCATATAAATTCAATTTAAATAGTCGATGACGCCTGACCCCAGGGCTGATGAGTATCTGGCCCAGCGTATCAGCAGGGGTATGCCAATCAAAGTTGAACTGCAAAGTTGAACGGCAAAGTTTTAAATCATGGTCAGTTCATACTAACTCATAGTTATTCTGTGACTAAATAGTGACATTTTATGATGTCATTTAATTTGTTTTCGCGCATGTTTTGCTGTCAAGTGTCTAAAAAGAATGATCACGTGGTACAAAATTGTACCACGTGACCTGAAGAAATTACACTGGGCAGTGAAATATAACTTGACAGCAAAAGATTGGCATACGGGGGCAGCATTGCTATTCAGCGCGGCAATGCAGTCTTGGGCACGCTTCTGATTGCTACTGATTTAAATCAGTTGATCTATCTATAAATAGATTGCAACGGTTTGTAGATAGCTGAACTGTTTCATGTGTATTATGTGAATATTATAAGTATTTAAGTTCAAACTCTATAATTATTTGATTTTAATTTATTTAGTACGGTGAGTTAACGGTGGAGTTTACCTATAAAACCATGATTTAAGTTAAAGGAGACGTGTATGCAAAGCAATGAGTCACTTTGGTTAGTCAAAGGAGGGCTTCGACTCTATACGCACGCATGGATCCACCCTTTGAAAAATTAAAAGTCTTACGACTTAATTTCCGGACACAGTAAGTATTTTCTCGTCCCTTTCTAGTTCGTTTCGCCAAAACAGAGAACATAATAACTTATTGAGTTGTAACCACAAACATTTTTATTAGGCTAGTTACCTTTTTCAAGTAGGTTTTCTTGTACCACAGATGGATTATATCACGTTAAAAAAGTGAATGTCTATGTAAACTTTATTGGACACCTAAAAAACAACAGAACGCTTTCAGAATCTTTTAGGAGACCAATCACCGTCTATATAGTGGCGCCCTCATCACCAGAATGAATGAACCACAAAATACAAAAAGATCCATAAAAATACTTGATGAATGTCACCGTCATCTCATCGTCACAAAGTACCTTATTATATTATTAATAGAATTTATTTGGTATCTATTTCTAGATACCAAAAATGACTCCATAAATACCTAATATTTGACATGTAAATCTATGCCATTAATCAATCTTAAAGGACATTATGACGTATTCAATTGAACTCCAAATTGCAGTGCCCCTACGGGGTAAATGTACTTACTCTACTTAAGTAACTACATTAAATAAATCTTAATCTAAAAGCGGTTGTGTGCGGGTATTCGCGGTTGTAACAGAACTCGAATAATGAGATTTTGATGCTCGACGTTCATAAGTCCAAAACTTCCTCTTGTGTACTGTGCCCTTCACTTGGAATTAAATTCCATTGAAAAATGAGCTTTATTTAGCTCATGTTAAGCTCAAAAGTTGCGGGAACTATTTGCTGAATACTGAAAGCAAAATGGCGGTCCTATGTTCTTGTTATGAACAAAGTTTAGATGTAAACCACCAAACCACAGATTTACTATAGTCCCTTCAATCAGGATAGATAGAGTCTGTCCATTTGTCAATATTGATGACGTCATAACTATGTCATGACTCCGCAAACACGTGTAATTTATTATCAAAATGGAAAGAAGAAAGTAAAGTATTGATTTCAGACACAAAATTAAAAACAACAATAATTTTCAACTAAGAAAAGCTCACCTAAATTGTGCCGCAAAACAGAACTTGCCTTAGCATATGTCGGCCGAACATACATACTAAATCTCATGTGCCTGTAATAGCACCGGCACCCATACCCTTCAAACCGGAACACAGCAATGCGAGCATAACTGCTTTGCGACAGAAAAAGGTTCTATTGATCAGCAATCTATTTACCATATTTCAAGCTTTGCTTAGTTTGTGACTAGAGGGCGTCGTGTGAAATGTCCTTGATTATTAATTTATTATTTATTTATCACCTTTGTGTCTGATAGATGGACGTGGTGCAGGGCACGTCCTCAGTGAGGTAATGCATCATTACATCAACTTACAATCAGGTTGGCAATCGGCTTGTTCCTAAAAAAATAAATAGTCTGCTCAAACATTTTTGGTCCTGATATAAGAATCGAACTCACACCTTCAAATTGTCTCAGTATGAGCAACTGATACAGAGCGATATACAAACAAACACATCGATCTCCAGAAAAGTAGGTACTTAAAGATAAGAAGGTCCATCTGTCGATCTCTCATTATTGATGACGTCATTTGTCGGACTTCCTACCCTTATCTACGACGCTTTATAACTAGACACGTCATATATTTTATTATATTCAAAAAAATTGCATCAAAACATATCGCAAATATTATATTTGCTACACAGTATGAGATACGTTTAAAAAACTAGGAAAATAAGACTTCAATTTTTTGACTCCCTTTATCATCAGATGATGATGATGGCAGTTCATTGGGAATGTTCTAGTGACCGTAATCGCCACTTGAAAAGTCGAAAAAAAAGCAAAACACGCAATTGTTTGTTTGAAAAGTCAAACTACTGAATCGATTTTGATAAAATTTTATGGAACCAATCTGGTATATAGCCTTTCAGATATATTTTTTTTTTCAAATTAGCAATCCTTGAAACATCTAAAACTGGAATAGTGGATAGTTATTAGAGGTTGGTTTTAAAATACTCAGATAACTGGATTTCACCAATAGTAACCATGGCAACCAAAGATTTTCATTTTAATTAAGCTCTGCAGTCAAGCCGCTGTTACTAGATGTAGATACTCAAACAGTTGTATGATGTGACGCTCAGAGACGTCGGGCAATTACCTTACTATTCGCTGGCCGTTTAAAGATCGCGGGTGGCGCATTTAGTACTACATTTTAGTCCCACCCCTACCCCCCCTTCTTTAGACGCGGCATGCATACGGGGTGAAAGTGACGGGTCAAAGCGATTTATTTTGATTTAAAATGACCTTTTTCTTAGGGTATTTTGGGGTTAAACCCCATGCGTAAGCATTCATTCGTCATTTGAAGTCCGCACTACAATGAGTTTATTTCGTAATATTTTTTTGTTTTTAACGTATTCTCGTTTATTTCCTAAAACTGTCGTAAAACCGCAGTTTCAAAAAAATAGCTAATCATTTGTGGATTTTTTTAAGCTTCTAATACTCATGTACGCTGTACATAACGGCTAATAGAAATAACACGTATACCATAAACATAAGGTTGATAATCGTGTACGGCGTCACATTAAGGCCAAGGCACTGAGCACGAACAAATCTGACAGTCGTACCGTAAACCTAACGTATTTGAGTCATATTGCGCGTCAACGTCAGCTCGACTGCGGAACGTTGTAGCGTCACCGCGCAGTGTATCTCGGATACGGTGTTACGATACGTTTACGATTGTCACATTTATCCTTTCTTAGACCCTCGGTTAATCCTTAGGTAAGCAAGCTTTTGCAAATATTTGAAGTCTCTCAGATTAATTAAGATAAAAAGATCGTCTTCGTTTGTTTTATCGGTTTGTGTATTTTGAAAAGAGGTTTTTAGTTAAAATGTAGCGTATTTTATATAAATGTTATTTTAACTTTCAGGCTAAATACCCCTAGGATAAATAAAGTTTCACTTAGCTAAACAAGCATTAGATAATATAAACAGAGTAATGAGGTAACTTTTCTCCCTTGGCTTAAAAATCAGACTCTTTTCACACCAACACGACAATAATACGATATCGGCGAAGATCTTATGTCATATATTTAGTACGAGGGCGTGTGTACTTGTTTTTCAAACGGTCAATCACACAATAAAGTATTTTAAGGGTGCAATTTTATCAAATATCCCAAAATCCCTAATCCCTAAATGTATGACATAATAAAGCATAAACGACGGGTATAATTAATTAAAAATAAGTCAAATACCCCATTTACTTAGTTTCCTTAAAAAGCCATTGAAACCTCTATAGACTATAGTTAAGCGTGGACCGTATATGCCTGCGTGCAATCGTAAACTATGAATGATTTTTGTACAAATATTTAAACAAAACAAAAGAGGCAGAGCAAGAGAGAAAAATTCGCAATAACATCTTTGATAACTATAATAATAATTTTTTTTTTACCACAACATAGGTTTAGAATTTTAACATAGCAATAAATGGGTACAAATACCTCGACCGCATCGTCACTTAACATCAGGTGAGATTGCGGTCAAATGCTTGCAGAAAAAGTAATACAGTATTTACAATATTTATAATAAATCTTTAGGTGGAAGTACCTGAATGTTATCTTACTAGATTTCACTCAGAGAATCAGTTTTGGTCTACAAGCAAAAACAGTAGCGCCATGCGTTTAAATAGAGTCGAAGCGCAGCTTACGTCCATAGAATATGAATTTTCAAAGGCAGGGCTTTCAGGGTAACCCTTCGCTTTTGTTCGACAAATAGAGTGAAATGGAACGTAGATGCACGTAGGGGTTAAGACTTTAGTCTATAAGAAACGGTGGACGTTACATCACTCACCGTTATAGCGGTGAAAATGACGAGACGTTTCAAATGAAAAGTTGGTTTTTAATAGTTTTAAAGTCAATTTTAAAAATAATTCAACTTTTTCTATCGTCATTATTATTCTATATTTTTTGTATTTTTTTTTATAAATACAAGAAATACAAATAAATCAAATTCATCTCTAACGACTCGTGTTTGTGAAGAACAGAAGAAAATATAGACGATAGAATACATATTTGTCATACAAAACACAGAATGGAAATAAACAACCTATCAGAATCAACAAAATAGAAATAGCTAAACCAGGGATAATATAATCGCTAAACTCATTAATTTACATGATTTCTACAGTAGGTACCACCTAACCAGTAGATTCTAGCTAGTCTTGTCCCATATATGCAGCCAAATTGAACCAGCCCCTGTTTTCCAATCTTTTGCTGTCAAGTTATATTTCACTGCCCAGTGTAATTTCTTCAGGTCACGTTGTACAATTTTGTACCACGTGATCATTCTTATTAGACACTTGACAGCAAAATATGCGCGAAAACACATCAAATGACGTCATAATGTCACTATTCAGTCACAGAATAACTATGAGTTAGTAAGAACTGATCATGATTTAAAACTTTGCAGTTCAACTTTGAGATTGGAATCGCCCCCAGACTCCAATTACAATTTGGATGTTTTCAAAAGAATAGTGAATAGGTTTCTTCTAAGCAAATGTGCTACTTCCAACTTCGTCGACCGCGTCATATTTACCATCAAAAATTGGGTCAAACATTTGTCTATAATGTTAAAAAACCTCCGCTATCTTACGGTCTCGTTATCGTAACAAATCCGGGCTACACGCGTTTTTAACCCCGCAAATGGGACAGTGTGTCCAGGTGGCTGATTTTATACCATTATCCGTTCTGCAGCGCGAATACCTTCTGGTTGGTTGACCTTTTTGACCTCACGGGCGTATTTAGACGATTTATTTTACTAACACTTTCATTCGAATTGTTCCTTTCCGTTACCCCAATCGGAACCCTGGTGACATAATGGACAAAAAAGTACGGTCTTTTAATTTGCTTTTATTTTGACCTAGATTTTAACCCACGAGTTTCGGGAAATAAAACATCGTTGACAACGAAAATTAAAGGCGGCTTGCACCAGAATCGCTAAACGTGTTTAACAGCTAAATAGATATAAATCTGACGTATTTATATGACTTGATAACTCGCTAAATACTATTTAATAGTTAAACGCGTTTAGTGATTCTGGTGCAAGCCGCCCTAAGGGCGTCTTGCACCAGAATCACTAAACGTATTTAACGGCTAAATCGATTTAAATCTGACGTATTTATATGACTTGACAACTCGCTAAATACTATTTAATAGTTAAACGCGTTTAGCGATTCTGGTGCAAGCCGCCCTAAGTGTTTTAAAAAGCTTTTTTTTATATTGACCACTAACTGTCTTACTTATAATCGCCACCTAACTTAAACACTGTTAAAACATTGCGTCGCTATCTAAACAAAACAGTGCCTATTTTAAACGGTGATTAAATGACTGAAGATGAGAGGCGATTATAAGTAAGCCCCAGAAGAAGAAAACACGTCTATTTATGTTTTTGTCTGTCTTTGATCTGACCCTTAATTATAATAGTTCATTTAACCCTATTTATTATCACGATCAAAGAATACCTTTACCAACAACGCCTGTCAATATCACAGCGTCCCTTTTAACCTGTCATTCGCCTGCCAGCTTGAAACAACTGAACGTGACCAAAACTTTTGACTCTTCGTACCATAAATGTCACTTATGTCATGTCGCGTCAATAAGTATGTCATGAGGTGTGGAGGTGTCCCCTGGGTGTCGGCCTACTGAGCCAAAGGTCGGGTTTTATCCATGGTATTGTTTTTGCGGTTTGAAGGTATAGAAAAAAATATGTTTGGAAATGTTACAAATTCAAGCTGCCCCTGTATTCCTATCTTTTGCTGTCAAGTTATATTTCACTGCCCAGTGTCATTTCTTCAGGTCACGTAGTACAAAATTCTACCACAAGATCATTCTTTTTAGACACTTGACAGCAAAATATGCGCGAAATATTCTGAATCCATTCTCAGAATCCACATCAATTCCAGTAAAGCTATACGTCAACAAAACATTACACGACGCGCGAGGTATTGTATCTCGCTCACAAAGGAATCTGGCAAAAACGGTTCGATTGTGATATTGTAATATCACAATAAGCATACGTTACGGGTTAGAATGTAATGTCGGTTTTGTATGTAAAGTAAATTTGTGGGATTATGTGATCCGCCCCGGCTATGCACGGGTTAAATTATGAAAGGATTGAGGCTAGTTGGTAGTTTAAACTGGATTATTATTCGTTCAGTCCATTGCTACTTTTGTACTGGAAATGTTTACAAATGAATTAAGAAATGATGCTTCTTCTTCTAATTTAAGAGCTATGCTCTTGTCGGCGTATTGTATGCATTTCCCGCCAGGTTCTTCTTTTCAGGGCAGCTTCCTTGACGTCCTTATACGACATGACATCGATCTTCGCCTTCACTTGGCTCATGTAGCTAATACGCGGTCTTCCTCTTCCTCTTTCCTTCTACCTTCCCTTCAATGATATTTCCGATTAAGCTGTCATGTCAAGAAATGATGCAAACACGCGTATTATGACAGTTATTATAAAGTAAGGTCCCTAATGTTCGAGCGATCTATCTTCTTTATTTAATAAATCTGTGGTTCTTTTTTTGCTTTTTGTTTTATGAATATAATATCTGTTGATTTTATTTATTTAATAGTTTTTATTATTATTACAGGTAACTGGATTTTCTGGAAATTAGTAAGTCAGATAAGTTTTAACAAGATCCTTATAAAATGAATTAAAAAGCACTTTTATTACTGTCTTTTAGGTTGTCATTTTTTATTTACAGAATTATATAAACATAGGTAATATATATTTACACAATTACTAGCTTCTGCCCGCGACTTCGTTCACGTCCCGTTTTATCCTATTGATTTTCCGGGATAAAAAGTAGCCTATGTATATCAAGGCTACGAACTACCTGTATTCCAAGTTTCATCCAAATCGGACCAGTAGTTTTTGCGTGAACGAGTAATAAACATCCATACATACAAACTTTCGCGTTTATAATATTGGTAAGATATAGTAGGATGAGTACTTATACAAATATCTTAGAAAAAAAATCTTTTGCTGGATGATTAGGTAGGTAGGTACTATCGGCACAATTTCCGCCTTACCACTTTTGAAACTGCTTCGCTTGCAAGCAGTTAGCTACCTGACCCCGCCTTTTTCTTTTGTCTTCTTATTTTGACCAACCAGAGATTTAAACATCTTATTATTTTTATGACGGCCCATTGTTTTCATAACTTTTACACCCGAAATAATTTGCTTCTATTGGTATTCAAAAATTGACGGCTAGTCAGTTCACAGAAAATGCACCCTTAAGGTGGCAAGGCAGAACTTTTGCTGATGGTACGTCTGGATAAAGTGTAAGATTATGTCTTCCTAGAAATAAGCCAACTTTTTGCAAGAAGGAAGAAAAATAGGAAAAATAGTTTATTCAAACTTTGGTCCTTATCTGTTCATTTTCGTAGGTATATTATGTTACATTTCTTCCTTACACGTAGGTATTATGTAAAAATATTATACAAAAAATTTAAATCCTATAATAATCAAAAGTATATTAAAAAACACTTGAGAAAAGCCGAAATTCTTTCCAAAACACGTTTTAAATTTACAAAACAAACAGAGACTTTGTTTAAATCCCCCTGGAAGTTATTAAGGGTATATACAGTGATGGGGCGTTTCAGATTTTATTTCGGCAATTTTCGGCGTTTTAGTCCTGTGCTATCATCTTGGCAGAAATATTGTCTGTGTAGGATTTATGAGACACGTTTTAATTCAAGCTTAATCTAGCTTTGTTTAGAATTTAAGATAGAATTCGAGATTTGATAAATATATATTTATTTGTCCCTAACAGGTATTTTTTTTATATAATATAGAATGTCCTTTGGCCGGTAGAGGTAGAGGCCGGTTTACGCAGGTAGAGGAAGGCCGAAGAAGAAGTGGTTGGATTGTGTGAAAGAGGATATGAATGTGAGAGGAGTAGATTCTGAGTTGACGAATGATAGGAGCGAGTGGAAGAAAAAGACATGTTGTGCCGACCCCGCCTAGCGCGGGATAAGGGCAGGGAAATGATGATGATGAGAATGTCCTTTGGCCACAATCTCACCTGATGGTATGTGACGATGTGGCCGACGATGGAGCAGGACAGTGTAGAAGACACTTATTCACTCTTGCCTTGAAAAGACCCAGATTATATTTATCAGGAAAGACAGAAGACGGCAACGAGTTCCATTCCTCGGCAGTTCGCATAATGAATGTAGATCCAAAACGTTTGGTGCGAATGGCTGGAATGTATAGTTATACCGTAGGTACATAATTGTGCGTGGAAAACATGGATGTTTGTTCTATGTCTGGGTGTTACTATTTAATTATAAGTATGTATTTACAAAAAAAAGTATTTAAGTATTCTATCAGCCATCTAGTTCTCATATCACAAGCTTTGCTTAGTTTGGGACTAGAGGGCATCGTGTGTAAAGTCCATGAATATTTATTTGTTTATTTATAATAACAATAATGTAAGGTAGGTATACAACTAAAATTTGTTTGAAAGGTGAATTAGTCGCGGGAGTGTTCTTAGCTATGTTTGATGAAAATCGGTCAAAGATTCGGGGTTTTTTTTTAATTTTAAATTTTATTACTTGTTCTTATTTTAGTTACATCTATCTATCTATTATCTTGTGTTAGATAATACTTCTTTCTTGTTAGTTCAACTCTAGTATTTATCTAGCTATTGTTGAATGTGAACTTGGCTAGAGGGGAGGTTACTAGCTATATATCTCACCTTTATCTAAAATGGCCATTAAGACGTGGCCGAACTGGTCAAGTCACTGCAGCAGGGGTATTCTAATCTCAGTTGAACTGCAAAGTTTTAAATCATGGTCAGTTCATACTAACTCATAGTTATTCTGTGACTAAATAGTGACATTAAAATGTCATTTAATTTGTTTTCGCGCATATTTTGCTGTCAAGTGACTATAAAGAATGAAGAAATTACACTGGGCAGTGAAATATAACTTGACAGCAAAAGATTGGCATACGGGGGCAGATTTGGTAGGGTAGTAAAATTGATAGCCGAAAATAGTGCTATGGCCGAATCGTCGGCCAACTTTCGGGTCTTTATGAACTTTATTTTTAAGTAGATTGCGTGTCTAGAAAGCATAAGTTAATTACGTGAATCAACACTAGTAGTAGGTATTATAAATACGAAGGAGGGCCATTCTGTTTGCAACGTACACGTTTACTTACGATGACACGCTTTTAACCGACTTCAAAAAAGGAGGAGGTTCTCAATTCGGTTTTTGATTTTATGTTTGAAACCTCATAATTCCGTCATTTAATTTTAATTTTCATCAAAATCGATTCAGTAGTTTGGGTTATAAATAGAAATAACTGAAAAAAAAATGCCAACCACGTGCATGAAATTGCGTAATTTGCTTTCCTGTGACTTTTAAGTGGTGTTTATAGTGACTAGAACATTCTCAATGAACTGTCACCATCATCATCATCGCTGGTAGTCGAATTGAAGTCGGTTTTTCTAGTTTTTTAAACATATAATTATATCGCCAACAATCTAGTCTCAAAGGAAAATTGGTATTACTACGAATAATTGTAATAATAGAGCTCTTTGTGAAAAAGTTTGTCTTGAATGAAAGTATGAAAAAGTGAGTACAAAAACCATAACACGACTATTATAAAAAACGCTCTTAAAAGTGACGTATTTTATTTCAAGTATAAAAGAAGAAAAAATATTCTCTTTAAATTGTTATAAACATATAGTGATGTTTAGAGGATAACCGTAGTTGTAATTCGTAAGTTTATGAAGAAAATTCTATGCATTTTAAAGACGAAAAAAAAATGCGCCAAAATTAGTTTAAACATTTCCCTCCCTATCAATCATCTTCCGATATCCAAGAAAACGATATTACGTTCTATTACAAAAGCAAAAGATTTGATTTCGTTTGACAAGTCGCTTGAAACCGAGTATCTTTGTAAGCACAAACGTATAGATTTACAAGGAGCGTAGCGAGCTGGATACGAATACGAATTGAATTTTAGCGAAATCAGAGTGTAAGGGTGTCGTAAGTTTACGTACTCGATAGTGATTTAATCGTGTCGATTTTGTATCGATATTAAACTGGGGTTTCGATACTAGCGACCGCGCGTGCGATTTTTTATTTATTGAACAAAACCACGACCGAGTCGTAATATGATTAAAAATCATAGGCCCTGCATAATCTGAAAAAAATCGTCCTTACGTTTTTGATAAATCAAAGTCAAAGTCAAAATTTCTTTATTCAATAAAATCACAAGGATCATTTAGAATCGTGTTATATAACTAGGTGATTCTAGGTGCCAGTTCCACGAGACCAGAGCCTAGAAGAAGAACGGTTGATTATTGACCTGCACGCTTAGTATAAGAGCCAAACACATCCTTTCTTTCTACCAAAAAGAAGACAATTCATAATACGTCCTTTGCTTTGTTAGACAAAAACTGAGACAGCCCCCGTATGCCAATCTTTTGTTGTCAAGTTATATTTCACTGCCCAGTGTAATTTCTTCAGGTCACGTGGTACAATTTTGTACCACGTGATCATTCTTTTTAGACACTTGACAGCAAAATATGCGCGAAAACACATCAAATGACGTCATAATGTCACTATTTAGTCTCAGAATAACTATGAGTTAGTATGAACTGACCATGATTTAAAACTTTGCAGTTCAACTTTGCAGTTCAACTTTGATTGGCATACCCCGGCAGGACTAGTTTTAAGCTATTCTAGTAGCGGTTTAGAGCGCATCATGCTTGGCTTGCTGGTCGTCACTGGTATGAAATACCTTTTTGCGACATACTGAGGTGTAAAGGTGTAATTCCTCTGAAATAACTGGTTATCTGAGAGGAAAAAAATTCCTCTGAGATAACCAGTTATCTAGTCTTGATTATCTGTCAGGAATAAGCCATAAATTCGTGGTCGCTGTTGTTGGAACTGTACCTTAAAGCTGTTACCATTACGATATCGTTTCAAACGTAGACAGAGTACCTGTCATTCAGAATGTTTGTATTTGATAAGATAATTAGTTAATTTGCAAGATAGATTAATGGATCTTGTCTTCGCCTTGTTTTAAGAGGATATTCCTCGTGCAGTGGCGACCTTATCAAATCAAACCAATCAAATCAAATCAAATGGGTTTATTTGCGACCATATAAGTACACAAATAAGGAAAAATAATAAAAGGTACAATTCTAAATTAAAATTA
Source organism: Gandaritis pyraliata (assembly GCA_947859175.1). Taxonomy (NCBI): domain Eukaryota; kingdom Metazoa; phylum Arthropoda; class Insecta; order Lepidoptera; family Geometridae; genus Gandaritis; species Gandaritis pyraliata. Next base: position 2,275,149 of record OX401877.1, on the reverse strand, counting down.
ACACATAGAGATAGATAAACAGATAAATGAATAAATATCAGAGATTAATCATTATCATTATCAGCCTGAAGTCCACTGCTGGACATACGCTGTTTCGTCGCGTGTCGCCTCGTAAGCTACTCCTTGTTCGTGTCCATTCATTATCCACGGGTTGTATTTTTCAGCAACATTTTCACCCCCCCCTCACCCCTCTCCCCCCTCCCCCCCTTGGCAATACATGGTGAGGTTTTAAACTAACCCTTTACCCAAAATAACGTGTATTTCTTGGTAGAAAGTAAAATCTAAACCAGAATAATAAGGTTTAAAAATCGTTATAAATACACGTGATATATAAAATCATAGCTACACCTCCTTGTGATATTTCGTGATTTTTTCGAACCCCCGCCCCCCTTTTGAGTCTCTCGTGATTAAGGGACGACCCCATTGATTTATTTTTTGTATCCCATCCAGTAAACGTCTGATACCTATGTAAATGTAAAGCCTCGGGCAAACATTCGACGGATAAAGATTACCATTACGGTATTGAAAAATTTATTTGTATGTTAACTTATTTTTCAGTAATCTTTTTGGAGATTACTGTATTTTTTTAAGCAAATATTAAATCTAAAACGTCCATGATGGAAAATTTATTCTAACAGTAAATTTAGAACAAAAGAATTTAATTTCTATCTCTAGCATTTAGAATTCAGAGTTCATTTTAATAATTTTTTTTTTGTTTAAAATGATATTTTCTTATTAGTATTTGTATATAGTTATTGTTTTGAACAAAAGTATACAAAAATTAGCGTCTTTTCTTCATCTACTTTCAGAATTTATGCAACTTTTCATCCACTAGTTCACAAATGTGGTCACTTCTAGTCCACATCTAGCTCTGTTCCACGTCCAGATACTTCGTCACACCTGCCATGGTATCGATCACTACACGTCAAACGTCGGCTTAGGTTCACGACTTCTGACTTTTGTTTTTTTTTATTGCCATCCGGAAACTTGGCACAGTTTTTACGGCAGGGATCACCAACCGTTTTCGGGTTTAATTAAAAAAAATATGAACGTAAAAAATGTGCTATTGTTTCTCGTAGTTAACAATTCATACCAGCTCTGTTTTTAAGCTATTTTTAAATTAATACTGCATCGTTTAGCCTTCTTATTATAAGTAACTTGCGATAAGTTGCGCGTAAATGTAAATGTAAAAAATCGAACCCCTTTATTCATATTCTCCAGTCATTTTAGCGGAGCTTTAAAAATGCTCTGTCACTGTCACCTGCATAGCAACGAAAAGAGATGACAACAGATTGAGCAGCCATTTTAGCTGGTGCAGCTTTAGAAGAACAATATGAAAATACCCCTTTTTGTCCTTTTCCTCCTCGTGGTATAGCCGTGAAATATAGCCCCATACACGAAGTAGGTAAAAAATTAAAAGTCCTGGATGAAAAAGTACCTAGCACAGCAAATTGGAATGTGCTACCCGTGTTAACCAAAAATAAGTGGCTGTACATCGCTGCCAAAATTCTTTATGGTTTCGACAAAAAAGTAAAAAGAAAACATTCTACAAATTATTACCAATTTAGGTAATTTTAATGTACATTACTTCATGACTTTTAATCTACACAATGTAGATTGGTAAATAGAATATAGAAAACACTATTGCACACTACACTTACTTATGCACGTAGTACGACGGCTAATATTTTTTGACGTTTGAATTTCGATTTCAAGTCACGAAGCGCGTACACTGCTGCAACGGCGTACAATTCCTAGTTCTAATTACAAACGGATGGAGCAGTGTACTCGCAACTGGACATAGACCAACGAAGTTTTAGAGGTGATATACGTTGGCGCTATAAATATCACTCGGGAGTTTCCGTCACACCCGTTACACTGTCAAGTGAACTGTATACGTTTCTGTCATTCTTTTTTCTTCTTCACATTGAACCAAAGTCGTAGAAAACTGCTGTATTTCACAAACCCAATCTATTGCACCAGATGTTTACGAGAACCGCAAAAAAACAATTAAGTGTGGACCCAAAGGATGACATTTATTAATCCGCCATTTTTGCCAATGTCGGCCATCTTGTTTTTGGTCGATATTAGACAATCTCTTTTAAATCATTGTTCTGTGGTTCTTTAGTCCCTATTAAAGTACTTCATATCCAAAAATCTCAGTCATACATTATCCTTTCTAACATATATGTATATATACAGGATGTTTGTATAAAATGAAAGAGAAAAACCATTGAAATAAAATTAAAGTTTTGTGTTCATTCCCACCAATAATTGAATTTTCTCTATCCCTCAGCATTCTCCACTTTAGAAAAAGAAAAACTGGTAGATACGGACTAACGAAGGTGGCTCTGAAAGTCGGGAATGGAAAGTGGCCATTTTTATTGTACAGTTAACAACATAAAGCAAATAGATAGAGAGAAAACTTGAAAAAAAAATTTATGACTGAAAATTTTATAATTCTATTTTAAACTATAAAAAGTAGATAGAGAGATAGAGAAGCAAATAGACAGATAGATAGAAAACGAAAAAAAAAATTATGACTGAAAATTTTATAATTCTATTTTAAACTATAAAAAGTAGATAGAGAAACACTTTTTTGGCATCGATGGAAGACATCGTGAAGAAATTCGCCACTTAGCTGGCCCACTCGGGGTTAGAGGACGATAACCTACTCAGTTTAAACTCGTCCCAGGCATTACAGCTTCCCGTTCATCGGGGCATGGTTTAAAACTGGCTCCTGCCCCCGTATTCCAATCTTTTGCTATCAAGTTATATTTCACTGCCCAGTGTAATTTCTTCAGGTCATTCTTTTTAGACACTTGACAGCAAAATATGCGCGAAAACAAATTAAATGACATCATAATGTCACTATTTAGTCACAGAATAACTATGAGTTAGTATGAACTGACCATGATTTAAAACTTTGCAGTTCAACTGAGATTGGAATACCCCTGCTGACGCTGTAAATCATCTAGATTAGATGCAAAGAGAAATAAGGGATGATACACATCGAACGCTAACAACTAGAAAACAAATTAACGCCGAGAACAACGATTTTAAGCTTTTATACACAGTTTAAAAGTAAATTAGCTTATTTTTGTGGAAATTAGCCAATTGGCACATATCCTGACGTTTACCGCCAGATGTCGGCAATGTGTTCTGTATATAAATAAGTAGGGGTGGTTTCAAAAAGTTTTTTATAACAAAAAGCCACAGTTTTAATTCTACAAATTAAAGAATAATAATAATTCATAAATAAAAATTTCATAATAATTAATAAAGAATAATAATTCTATAATTAAAGAATAAAGATTTTTTTAAACTGATAACTATAAATTAATGCGGCTTCGGCTGTAAAAAAATATTGTAAGTACTTACCCAAAATCCTGATACAGGCAGCGTCAATAAAATGTCTAAGATGTTACGCTTACGGCACAAGATTTTATAAAAATGTGCCCAGACACCTGTACATGTGAAAGCATTATTTATAAAGTCTAGGTAATTCAACTGTTTATGTAGTGCTTAACTCAAATAGTCAGGCTTTAAATCTTAGCTCAAAGTTGTAAACAACAGTAGACCATAAACCGATGAAGGATTGACTATTTTCACACAACACTGATACGACATAAAATGTCAAAACTGCATAGCCCAATGTCGCTCCACCCATCGACAGCTCTTCTCGACTTGCAATTTCGGTGCTATTCTCGTCAAGTTTCAATGTAACCATACTGAACACGGTATTTAAATATATTTCTTGGTAAAAAATATTAAACAAAAAACGCTAGGAAGCAGGCCGTAGTTTGTTGCCCGTTCTTCTAGACTCTGGTCGCGTGGAACTGGCACCTAGAATCACCTAGTTTTATGACGATTCTTTCTGGTCCTTATGATTTTATTGAATAAAAGATCTTGGACTTTGACTACACTGACACGATATCATCGGAGAACATTTGGTGGACGTTTTCAGACGGTATCGGCTCCAACAACGATAATATGACATATCGTTGTCGTGTCGTGTCAACATCGGCAAGTGTGCAAACGCTAAATTGTCGACTAACTAATTTAAGTTATGTCATAAATAGTTATGGTAGATAACAAGTTGGGTTGTAGGCTTAACGATCCTATATTTGACATTTAACTGGGCTAGGTGCCTTTACACATGCAGACGGTATAAATCCTGCAACTCCAGTAAACCTGTTTAGTAACAATAACTGAAATATAATTTTTTTATGGGTAATAATATCTACCGTGTTTTATAATTTTCTTTATATTTCAGAATTTTTTAATAAAATTCAATATAAAACTGTATTCATCTTTTTTGTAAACTACATAGAGTCTAACCACACTTAGTTTGCAGCGCTTAGAATGTCACAGAATTTGAAAACCTGTAGTTGGAAGCATTATCTCTAACTATTTGAAAGCCTATGCTTACGAAAGTTACAATCTTTTTGTGGTTGTTTATTTATTTCGGTGCCGACTTAGCGTGGTTGCACTATCAAAGTTTTAATGCCAATTCTCATAGGCAGCTGCACTGAGTGACATTTCATTCATGCTAAAATAATTCTTATAAATATTTAATTAAATAAAAGTCTTGAACTAAATAAAAATACCGAACTCTATTTTTAATCGCAGTAAAAACGACAGCAGCTGGCAATATGTTGTACACAAAAAGCCTAGGAGAGAGAAATTCCTAAGAAACCGAACGTGAAAAACGTAGCATAGTTATAGCGTAGCAATAGCTACGCCGTAGAGCTACGCCGTAGAGCTACGCCGAGTTAATAGTGCTACGAGATTTGTGGAACTGAAACTAAAATCGCTAAACGTGTTTAACTGCTACTTTATGTTTAGCGATTTTTATACAAGCCGAGCTTTGTTGCGCAATAAAATGAATGAATGAATTTATTTGCAAAGTAATGATAATAAAATACTCCAATCCGTCCATGGCAACCAATTTCAATTTCAATATGACATAGATGTCTACATTAAGTAAGTAAGTAAAGTAAATTTTCATGGACATTTCACACGACGCCCTCTAGTCCCAAACTAAGCAAAGCAATATGGGAACTAGATGCTGATAGAATACTTATATACTTTTTTTTTGTAAATACATACTTATAATACATAGTAACACTCAGACATAGAACAAACATCTATGTTTGCCACACACAAATGTTTGTTCTACATTATGTTTTACAAGCTTATAGATGCGTTGATGTTCTGTGGAGTTTCGTTTCTATGTTATGTCTATTTCAACAAGTCTCGGAGATTTGAATTCGAAATATAGAAGCATTTTTGCATTGGTCTTTTTTGTGCAATGTTTGAGTGTTTTGTGAATTTGTGACATTTTGACAATTTGGTTTGTTATTGTGAAATGTTACAATACATTGTTTTAGAAATAGCTAAAATTGTTGATGAAAATTTCTACTGTATTATTTAGTCTGTATTTTTCGTTTGTACTAGAGAAGAGGCGAGTTTCTTTTGAATTTAATTGGACGTACATCTAACTACCTTCTTTGGTCATATATAAACAATCCTATCCTATCCTACTAATATTATAAATGCGAAAGTTTAGATGTTTGGATGTTTAGATGTTTGGATATTTAGATGTTTGGATGTTTGTGTTTCAATCACGTCAAAACCACTGAACCAACTTGGATGAAACTTGGCATATATATAGTTCGTAACCTGGATTGACATATAGGCTACTTTTTATCCCGAATAATTAACAGGATCTACAGGATAAAATGAACGAAAAGGATTAGTAGCGCCAATTGGCAAGAGGATTTCATTGTCATGTCATGTCACGTCAGTTTGACAGGGCGTAGTACTACCTCTTTGGTCTAACAACTAGCGTTTGACATTCCAGTAGGTACGAGTTCGGTGTAATGAGGTGTAATGTCAAGTTTCTCAAAGAAGTATCCGCTCGGTACACGCACAGATAATATAATGTACACGGAATCTGTAGACGCGTACGAAGTCGCGGGTTACTGCTAGTTTTGAATAAAACCTAATTTAAATCTTGAAATAAAGGTAAGTAGCTAATACCTTTTTTAAGTTCCTGCTTTGAAGGATTTGAGATCAATTACTAAAAATCATAACCCTTCTATTTGCTTCGCCGTGGTTGGGTAAAAATACTGATATCCATTCATCTATCCTATTTCGAGGTGAGCACTGATTTCCTGAAACTACTGAGTCTACTCTGAAAACTTCAAGAAACTATCTGCAAAAATATTTGTACAACTCAGCATGAAGCGCTTAAAGCGCTTACATCCGCAAACTATTCAGCAAAGCGCTGCAGCGCTGCAGGTAGCGTTTGAAAAGGAAAAACGTTAAGGCGAGATCTAGACTGTTTTGTTATGTTAGTTTTTTTATAGAATTGGTTTTTGAATTGGATCTAATAAGCTGATGGCCCACCTGATGTTAAGCGGTAACCACTACTATAACGATGCATTGCCTCACTGAGCACGTCCACTGAAGACGTGCCCGGTGATGCATTGCACTGTTTGAATACAATATTGTAATAATTTCCCATATTGCAAGTTTTGCTTGGTTTGAAACTAGAGTGCGTTGTTTGAAATATCCATGAGCATTTATTTATAACTTTTTAAACAGCGCCATCTCTCACCATACATAAAAAACTTCAGCTGTCAAATAAATAATAAATAATTCATGGACTTTACACACAACGCCCTCTAGTCCCAAACTAAGCAAAGCTTGTGATATGGGAACTAGATGGCTGATAGAATACTTATATACTTTTTTTTGTAAATACATACTTATTATACATAGTAACACCCAGACATAGAACAAACATCTATGTTTTCCACGCACAAATCTTTGTTCTCGGTGGAGATCGAACCCACGACCCACAGCACGGAAGGCAGAGCTATTACCGACTGAGCTGTGACGCCTGTCAAGTTTGATAGTAATTCGAAATAAACTGAAAACAGATGAAAAGCTACGATTCAGTTACGTTTCAGCTGACAAGTTTTTTATAGAATTCAGCCCTTGAGACCGCATCTTTACTTTACCTAGATATCAGAATGTAGCAACGGTGAGCGTCGTTATTCTGCCTCGTTGCTTTACTTGCACCAAGTACCTACTTACTAGGTCACCGACGTACGTGTGACAAGTGTGACAGCTCAAAGCCTTATTACACTATGCAATCTCAAGTCAGGCTTACTGATAATGATGTAACGTGACGAGTTGAGTTATTTCGAACTCAAGTTATTTGAGTTGACTCGCATCGAGGACTTGCATGCATATAAAGTCATACAAATGAAAATCTAGCACCAATTTTTCTAACCACTTACGTTGCATACGGACTTAGGACCAACCCAATTGGTGGCTTGAGTCAAGGTTCAGTTTAACTAAAATAATTCGAGTTTGAAATAATTCAACTCGTCACGTCACATCACTGTCAGTAAGACTGACTTGAGATTGCATAGTGTAATAAGGCTTTCAGTCGGTAATAGCTTTGCCTTCCGTGCTGTGGGTCGTGGGTTCGATCCCCACCGAGAACAAACATTTGCGTGATTTTTTTTGTTTGTTCGGATGAGTAAGTCATCAACTCTTGCGTGATGACAAACATAGATGTTGTCTTTTTTAAACCCCGACCAAAAAAAAGGTGTTATGTTATAAGTTTAAAGGCGTTGTGTATCTGCCTGTATGTCGATTTGTCTGTGACCTCGTAACTCTGAAATTATTCTCCGTTTTTAGTGTGGTTTTTTTCTAGAAAACTGATTAAATTGGAATTTTGGAGTTTTTAATTTTTTTTTAATTACGTAACTTATGTCTGATGTATGTATATCATATGTGTCACATTGTTAAATGGAAAAGACATGTAATTAAATTAAAAATTTAAAAAACCCCCGAATCTTGGATCGATTTTCATCAAACATACTCGTAGCTAAGAACACACACACACAGCGACATCAAACTTATAACACCCTGTCGTTTTTGCGTCGGGGGTTAATAAGTGTTTCGGGTCCACAATTCAATTTTCTCATACTTACCTTTAGTACAATATAAAGGCAGTTATACCGAATCTCAATTGAATGTTTAATTCATACTACATTTCTGTTAACTACGCCATGTCCGAATTTGGGGGAACCCTTCGGTTTTCCATAAAACAATGACCGTTTTATCGAGCGTGATATAGCGGCAACGCTGTCACTTCATGAAGATTTCCACTTTGCAATGACGATGATGATGATGGAAACACACAAGTAAATTCGGAAGGTCAAAACCATCAATATAAACAACTTTTTTTAAGAAACAAAATGAGAGTGAGATAGAATATAAGCTGTCCCAAAAAAAATCTCTACTTTTATTTTCTTCTTGCTTTGTTTGTCCGATTCTGATTTAATAAGTATTCATTGATTTAAGTAAATAAATGACTGTTTTTGTTATGTCAGACATCTCTAGGTTAGTGATTCTCACTCCGATTGTTGGTGCGTTGGTCTGGCGTAGGTAAACCGTCACTCGATTGGGTTCAGCTGAAAATCAGCGTTGAATTGCATTTTTCAGCAACTCAACAATTATGCTGAGCTGCCACCTTTTTGCAACATATTATTATAGTTCTAGGTACTTTTGTTTTTGTTTTATGTTTGTATTACGATGTGTTGTCAAATAAAACTTTTTTCTTTCTTTCTTTCTTTCTCTAGGTTAAGGTGTGCAATAAAACTTCTATCTATCTATGTTTATGGCAAAATGATACCTTGACAAAAAAAGTATGTGTTCCATACTTTTTGCTGTTGATCTTTTTTAGTAAACTTTAAAAAAAGAGGTTCTCAATTAGGTTGTAAGTTTTTCGTGTAAAAAGTTGCGGTAACCGTTTTTCAGGAAATCGGCCTGAAGTTTCAATGAATTCACTAAGTTTCTGCTGAATAATTCACAAAAGACAAATAGTCTCTCTAAGGTTTGGTTCAAGGGTATAAACTCAATTAAATAAATCTTTGTCGTCTATTGTAGGGTTTATGTTAACACCAGTTTCCTACGAGTAGAAGTTATTCAGTTGTACACGCGGTTACACGTCAAGTTAGACGATCCACACAATATCATGCCTCGCTCGCACAATTCGCAACGTTTAACTTTTAATATTTCAAAGTCCAAACAGCCCCCATATGCCAATCTTTTGCTGTCAAGTTATATTTCACTGCCCAGTGTAATTTCTTCAGGTCACGTGGCACAATTTTGTACCACGTGACCTGAAGAAATTCATTCTTTTTAGACACTTGACAGCAAAATATGCGCGAAAACAAATCAAATGATATCATAATGTCACTATTTAGTCACAGTATAACTATGAGTTAGTATGAACTGACCATGATTTAAAACTTTGCAGTTCAACTTTGCAGTTCAACTTTGATTGGCTTACCCCTGCAGTCTAGGTTGAGGTGTAGCCGTGTGTACTCGTAAACTAAAGTAGCAGTAAATAGGACACTTTGAGTTGTAGCAAAGTTCTTTAAAAAGTCAGAACTCAGAGTCGTTTTCTGAGTTTATTTTGTGATATTCTAAAAGTCAAAATCGAGAAACTCGCAGTTTTTGTATGGAGAAAAATTGTTCGGAAATCTCCTGCTAGAGGTTTTATACAAAATATCTCGCAAGTTGTTTTCGACACTCGTTTCGATCAACAAAACTCAGACTACAGCGTGCTAACAAACAATTGCTTGTAATAGGCATCGTACGATATAACCACTAGTACTGTAATGTTTTATCGACGCAATATGGCTTCCTGTGGCTTGTAGTGGAGATTAATTGCAGAATAGATTGCGATATGATTTTTGATATAAATTTATGGGTTTTCTAACAGTATTTTCCATTCTAAAATACCACGCAGTTAAAGTTCTCGAATAGTGATCACGAACCGGAAGAGAAATGGTGCTATGGCTCCCGATGGACTGATGACTCAGCTGATTCCATTGCCGCAGTCCACGAATTTAATTTACTAAAAAAAAATATTAACCGACTTCAAAATAAGAGGTTTTCAATGCGGTTGTGTTTTTTTTTAATGTGTGTCATTTATGAACAATTTATGTGAACCGATTTGAAAAATTCTTTTATCATCTGAAAGGATGTACTTTCAGGTTGGTTCTATTCAATTTTCATCAAAATCGGTTCTGTAGTTTGACTTATGAATAGAAATAACTGGAAAAAAATATGCCATCCACGTGCACGAAATTGCGTATTTTGCTTTCCTGTGACTTTTTAGTTGTGTTTCTGGTCACTAAAACATTCTCAATGAACTGCCATCATCATCATCTGATTATGAAGCCGGTAGTCGAATTGAATTCGGGTTTTTCTAGTTTTTTAAACTTATAAACTATTAATGGCGATATCTTGAATATATCGTTTGTTCATGCTGCTGAATATGAACCCACTAGCCTTTGTATCAATTTACTAATGTCGTACGTTTATGATGATGATGATTGATGAGTAGATTAGTATTCTGTGGCAGTAGGTAACTATTTGCACGATTGGATAACGTACATTGTAAGCCTACCGTAAGCCTGTTTTTATACAGCCACCGACACGATATCGGAGAGATATAAATAAATAAATAAATATTCTTGGACTTTACACACAGCGCCCTCCAGTCCCAAACTAAGCAAAGCTTGTGATATGCGAATTAGATGGCTGATAGAATACGTATATACTTTTTTTTTTGTAAATACATACTTATAATACATAGTAATACCCAGACATAGAACAAACATCTATGTTTTCCACGCACAAATGTTTGTTCTTGATGGGGATCGAACCCACGACTCACAGCACGGAAGGCAGAGCTATTACCGACTAAGCTGTGACGCCTGTCAAATCATACATTATTTGTGTAGATTTATTTATTTTGATGTACTTTTTTAAAATAAATAATGTGGATGTTTCACACAACGCCCTCTAAGCAAACTAAGCAAAGCTTGTTAAAGAACAAATTATTACATTTAATACACACGAAGACACGTCGACCTAGACTGTTTGGATTTTGAACAATTAAAAGTTGAAGCGAATCGTGCGAGAGGGACGATAGTGTTTTTGTGGGACGCGTGCCTACGCCTATTGCGCTCCCTTTCTAATAATTATCTGCATTGTACACAGCGTAGTTATAGTTATATTGGGTGTGTAACCTGACCTGTGTCCGTGTGTACTAGATGCTTTCACACTGTGTCGGCGCTGACACCTATATGTGTCGATATCGGTATCGTATAGGTGCCGATATCGACCGGTGTGTAAATCATCCCGTAAGGTACTTCTGACGAATCGGCAATTTATTATTTGCATAAAATAATATTGGCTCTCGATTCTGCGATATTGAATATCCAACGTGGATATTCGGAGATATAATTTAAGTTGAATATCGTTGGAAATTAACTCAAACAGTAGATGTATTAATTAGTCAAAGGTAGATAAATACGTAATTATATATTAGTACTATAGTCTAAAGTACTGTATCTACCTTTATCTCGTATTTTGCTTCGAATTGGTATCTCCTGATGTTTTCAAAAAAGAAAATAAAACGCAAAGAAATATTATTTAACAATGGTTGCCAAGTCAACAGAACTACACAGTCATTGAAACTATAAGAAATAGTAGCTCACGTTATACTGGTTTCACCAAGTTAATAATTTTCTCTACAGCTCAAAATGTACTTTATAGGATGTCTAAACAAAGTTCTATCAAATGACAGCCTATTTTTGACCCCCGACGCAAAAACGACGGGGTGTTATAAGTTTGACGTGACTGACTGTGTGTGTGTGTGTGTGTGTGTGTCTGAGGCAATGTAGCTCCGGAACGGATGAACCGATTTAGATTTTGTTTTTTTTTGTTTGAAAGGTGAATAAGTCGGGAGTGTTCTTAGCTATGTTTGATGAAAATCAATCCAAGATTCGGGGGTTTTTTAAATTTTAAATTTAATTACTTGTTGTATGCTCATTTGGACCTTTTTGACACTAAGAACATCGTTCGCTTCGCTCATTCGATTCCATAGTCAGGGTAGCTACGTAGATTATGTATAGCTTAGATGTGCTACCTACTTACCTACTTTGTTTTTTTTATTGTTTATTTTTCATTTTTACTTCTTTGTAGGTTTTAATTAATTTAATTACTTACCGGTTCTTGTAATACCTTACTTAAGTCTTAAGTATACATGCTGAGGACAAATAAAGAATTATCTTATCTTTATCTTATGTGCGAAGTATCTACCATTATTAACATAAATATATTTATTTATTAGTTTTCATGTAATTTAAAATACCTATATATAATCCTATTAATATTATAAAGATTGTAGGTATGGATGTATGGATGTTTGTTACTCTTTCACGCAAAAACTACTGGTCCGATTCGGATGAAACTTGGAATACATATAGTTCTTAGCCTGGATTAACACATAGGTTACTTGTTATCCCGGAAAATCAACAGGCTAAAATGGGACGCGGACGAAGTCGCGGGCGGATGCTAGTATACACTAATTCTAGTGGTCGTCTATGGAGTTCTTTTAGAATTGAACCGAATCCATTCAATTTTGCTGAACTGCAAAGAAAGGCCAATTGTTGTAGAGTCGTCTTCAATAGCCGAACTATTACATTGTACAGTCAGCGACAAAAATCGATGACAAATTTAGACGTTTAAGACAAATACAGCGTGCTACATTTACGATCGTATTGTCACTTAAATATCACGTGAGATCGTAGACAATAGCTTGCTTTTATTTTAAAACTAGCAGTTACCCGCGACTTCGTACGCGAGTACCGTTTCCGTGTACATTATATTATCTGTGCGTGTACCGAGCGGATACTTCTTTGAGAAACTTGACATTACACCGAACCCGTACTCGAATGTCAAATGTTAGTCGTTAGACCAAAGAGGTAGTACTACGTCCTGTCAAACTGACGTGACATGACATCATCCTCTTGCCAATAATTGGCGCTGCTAATCCCGTTTTTTCATTTTATCCTGTAGATCCTGTTAATTATTCGGGATAAAAAATAGCCTATGTTTCAATGTTATAATGTTTTCAAATACACTCGAGAGCAATGATTCCGGGTCACTTAAAGAATGTTAAAAATCTCGGAAACTAAAAATGATAGGTTAATGCAATAAATTGTATTTAATAGACAATGTAATACTCCTTAAATGAAAGTAAAAAAATATGAGTCACCATACATTTTATTAACACAAAATTACATAAAGAAAAAAACTGCTGATCTCTCCTTAAAACAAAAATAGGAAACATGAAATTTTTGAACTTTATTACGATTTGACTTGAATTTTAATACTTCGTATTGCCTCCTCGTGCTTCCATTACTGCGTTTACGCGGTTTGGCATGCTGTACACCAAGTTCCTTATACGATTTTGGGGAATATTCTCCCATTCCTCTGTGAGAGCAATTTTGAGCTCACGAAGCGTGATTGGGGGAGGGTTTCGTTGTTTTACGCATCTGCCTAGCTCGTCCCAAGCATGCTCGATCGGGTTGATATCCGGGCTGCGCGCTGGCCACTCCATACGAGTAATGTTCATCTCTTGAAGGTAGTCATTCACAATCCTACCTGTATGAGGTCGGGCATTGTCATGCATAAATATAGCATCCTCACCTAAATTGACCATAAATGGACCAACATGATCATTGAGGATTTCTTCCACATATCTTACGCTAGTTAAAGAGCCGTTTTCTATGATCACCAGCTCTGTGCGACTTTCAGAAGAAATTCCGGCCCACACAAGTACAGACCCACCACCGTAGGCTACTTTTTCTTCGATGCATGCTTGCTTGAATCTTTCCCCTGGTCTTCGATACACTCTGTGTCTTCCATCGTGCTTGTAGAGCATAAATTTTGATTCGTCGGAGAACATAACTTTTGACCAATCTTCAATACTCCAATTTACGTGGCTCTGGGCATATCTTAGTCTTGAAATACGATGCCCACGCTCCAGTTTAGGGCCGTTTGCAGGTCTAAGGGGTTTTAAGTTAGATTCAGCAAGCCGACGTCTTACTGTCCATGCACTTGGGTTACTTCCTCCGAGGCGTCGAAACTGATTTGTGAGTTCAGTTCCTGTGAGAAAGCGATTTCGAAGCATGGTGTTCACCAAGTATCGGTCTTCTCGTGCTGTGGTACACCTGGTTCTGCCCGTTCTTGGTCTGCGTAGGTTAGAACCAGTTTCTTCGTAACGTCGGAGAACTCTTTGTACTGTTGACAGCGACACACCGACAGTCCTGGCTGTATCGCGCTGACTCCGGCCGGTTTCCAGCATTGTAAGTATTCTGGTGCATTCTTCAGGCGTAAGCGACATAATTTCAGCTTGAATAATGAATATAGAGCACTATCAACATGGTTTATATACCCACATAAATGACAGATTACAAACAAAAGCAAAACCAAATGCTGTAATTTCGTGGTTCCATCTTCGAAAGTGGCCCTTTTTCAAATTTGATTTTTTTAAGATATAACTTTACAATAACTAAGAAGTTTTAATACCTTCATTTAAGGAGTATTACATTGTCTATTAAATACAATTTATTGCATTAACCTATCATTTTTAGTTTCCGAGATTTTTAACATTCTTTAAGTGACCCGGAATCATTGCTCTCGCGTGTATGTTTCATGCAAGTTGGTTCAGTAGTTTCGACGTGATTGAAACAGAAACATCCAAACATCTAAACTTTCGCATTTACAATATTAGTAGGATTTTAAAATATTTCCAAACGTAAAGACACGAGTCTTATTCCATTATATTCTCCAGCGATTGTAAAACGTGAACGTTAGAATCAGAAATTTTCGTCGTTGACTGTACTAAGTGGAATGGAAGCATAGAATGCAATGGTTCGAATTGAACACACGCATTGTTGAATTTCGAGTCTATTCAGATAACTTGAGTATAAATGGTGCTATTATGGTACTCGCAGTTTCTACAAGTTAATCCACGAAGAGCACCGATTTGACAGCACCTGTTCTTCCACAAAGAACACCAATCGATTTTTAAGCTGGATGCTTGTAGTTAAATTGTTTAAATATTAGAAAATGTTTCCACGAAGAGTACCTAAGAAAATGTAGCTGTTTAAATTGGTGCTTTTCGTAGAATGCCTCGTTTCTACAGCTATTTCTAGTAAATCTTTTAAGCAGTTATTTGTACCAATTCGTTTATTTTGTAACGTATTCGTCTATTCCGCTTTTTAGTTAGCCTACCTCTCGTGGAAATAAGACATTGTGATAAATTACTTATTGAAAAAGAGCGATCCTTAAGAACAACTGGTTCACAGACATTGATTAAAGATACCCCACTGAGATAAATCTTTGTAACCAACTTCAAAGGACCTCCTTTTTTTGAAGTTGGTTAAAAAGATTGTTCTCAATCCAGTTGTATTTTTATTTAATGTTCGTTACCCAAAACTCCGTCATTTATAAACCAATGTGAAAAATAATTTCAAAGGATATACTTCCAGATTGTTCCCATATAAGTTTCATCAAAATCGGTTCAGTAGTTTAGCGCAAACGAAATTGCGTGTTTTGTTTTCCTGTGCCCTTTTCAGCGGTGCTTACGGTCACTAGAACAATGCAAATGAACTACCATCATCATCATCATCTGATGAAGTATAAATTTGTTACAAAAACTACACTTGAGTTTTTTTGAGTTTAAGCTAAGTACAAATTGCCTCATCGGAACCAGGCCTCCCCCAAATATTTCGTAGTATTTCTTTGAGCAGAATTTGCAGTTAAACACTGAAATATCTCATTTAAAAAGTAATTAAATAAAAAAAAATTAAAAACCCCTGAATCTTGGACCGATTTTCATCAAACATAGCTAAGAACACTCCCGACTAATTCACCTTTCAAACAAAAAAACAAAATCAAAATCGGTTCATCCGTTCAGGAGCTACGTTGCCTCAGACACACAGAGACACGTCAAACTTATAACACCCCGTTGTTTTTGCGTCGGGGGGGCGGGGGGGGGGGAGGTTGGGGGGGTTGTCTCAATGAACAAATGATATATACCATTATAAATGCTTGTGCTAGGTACATATACCTACTACCATTGACCACTTTCAACCCACGATTGATGGTTCCAACAAATCTGAAATTCAAATTCGGGCAGTCTCGTTAAAAGATTCAGTGTTTGGCTTTGACGCCGCGCTTTACGTATGTAATGGTGTCGGAATATTGTAGCAATGTTGCTGGTATATTGCCGGTATATTCCAGCAATATTGCAGCAATATACTCCATTGTGGTTCTGTTTTGGAAATTCAACGGCTCAAAATTTGGTGGATAATGAACGCATCCGGTGTGAAATTTTATATGAGTAAATGGATATTATGGATGAATTGTTGCTAGCTTGTATAAGCTAGATGAAGCTATTTAAATGCTAAAGGTCCAGTGTTTTTTAATTTTTGATAAAAATGAAATGATAATTAAATATGTTTATTTTGGCACAAAAAGTTAGTTTTTTAAATAGTTTTTGTTACTGATTTCTGTCTAATCTCAGTTTGTTGACATGAATAAATCTAGAGAAACCTTTTAGCAGTCGTCGGAAGTCATATCGTTGGAATTGCAATGCTGCAGGGGTATGCCAATCAAAGTTGAACTGCAAAGTTGAACTGTAAAGTTTTAAATCATGGTCAGTTCATACTAACTCATAATTATTCTGTGACTAAATAGTGACATTATGACGTCATTTAATGTGTTTTCGCGCATATTTTGCTGTCAAGTGTCTAAAGAGAATGATCACGTGGTACAAAATTGTACCACGTGACCTGAAGAAATTACACTGGGCAGTGAAATATAACTTGACAGCAAAAGTTTGGCATACGGGGGCTGAGTATAAAAATGACGGAGTTCTGAGGTATAACAAACAAAAAAAAGAGAACCGCCTCCTTTTTTGAATTTGGTTAAAAATAGCTAAGCTAAATTATTACAATTTTTTATATACATTATAGGCAAGCGTTTGACCGCAATCTCATCTGATGTTAAGTGACGATACTGTCAACGATGTAGCACATTTGCCTAGAAACCTATTCACAATAAAATTAACAACAATTACAAAACTATTAAAAGAAAATTTGCCCTACATAAATTGTTTAATATTAAATACAGTTATCTCAAATTGAACCTAGAAACGCGTAGGAGCACATCCTAATTTGAACTTTAATTCTATGTAACTATGTTAGTAATTGGATAATAAAGGTCCTAATTTTAGGGTATTGAATTGCTGTAAATTAATCGGGTCACTAGCCTACGTGTTGACGTCAACTGTTAGGCTGCGGTTCTATTAGGCGAATAATACGCGGCTGACTACGCGGCGCCTTTCCATATACTTAAGTTCCATTCCCACTAGTTATATTACTAGTTCTATTGATGTAACTAGTGGGAATTTTGTGTCCCAGTAGTTAAAAAGGGGGTTGTATTGATTTCATACGGTTTCTTACCACGAATATCTGATATCTGTTTATGCAAAATGTCTGTCAACCTACCGAAAAAAGATAAAAAGATGGAGCTATCATTCAACGGTTTGTAGATAGGTCAACGGTTTCACGTGTATTTTGTGTAAATACTGTATTAGTTATAATTTTCTTTGTGAATAAAGTAAGATAAGATAATGTTTATTTGTCCAAAAAATACATAGCCATACAGGAGAAAGTACAAAGGTAAAATACTAAAATAAGGCTACTTACTACTAAATACATAAAAAAAAAAAGTACTTATTGTAGTATTGACGTACTTATTAAAGTTGTAGTAGGTAGGTAGTCCCTGAAAGTGTTTTCATTCAACGCATAACCTACTGTTTGCCGTTTGCTGAGCGTCTTATTGGCAGCGTAAGTTTTTATTTAAATGCACAATTTTGCGTGTACAATTTTAATTTAGGTGGCGTGATTTATCTAATTCAATGGGAATATCAGGCAAGCAAACAAATACAAAAAAAAAGTAAATACTATATTAGTCATAATTTTCTTTGTGAATAAAGTAATTTCTTTTTTTAAAAAAAAAGCATACTTCAACTTGCAGCTCATAGTCAGTGAGCTGATAGTCAGCCACAAATATTTGGCTCAGTGGGTTCGCAGCCTTAATCCGTCATTAGACCCCGAAGCAAAGGCGTGAGCAAATCCGGCTTATCAAATTACCGACTTTATTATTGTTCTCAACTGTTTTTGTGTTTATAAACTTCGTAGAGCTCTTTGTGAAAGAGTTCGACCGGGGAAGTACTAGCACCTATTCATTATTCAATATATTTATTGCTTTAACATAGTGTAGTTAGATATCACATATGAACCCAGCAGGGGTATTCCAATCTCAGTTGAACTGCAAAGTTTTAAATCATGGTCAGTTCATACTAACTCATAGTTATTCTGTGACATTATGATGTCATTTAATTTGTTTTCGCGCATATTTTGCTGTCAAGTGTCTAAAAATAATGATCACGTGGTACAAAATTGTACCACGTGACCTGAAGAAATTACACTGGGCAGTGAAATATAACTTGACAGCAAAAGATTGGAATACGGGGGCTGAATATACAGGGTGTCTTGAAACTAGTTATTTTATCCCGAAAGGGGATGATTCTCTCAACACATAGAACAACAAAAGTTCTATGAATTTGTTAAAAATGATTTTCACTAAAAAAGTTAAAATGAGCCAAATGTAGGGTAATTTAAAATTGTATACCTACACATCTCAAAGGGTAGTCAGTACAACGTCCAATTTATTTTTAATATCATGGAATAACATGAACCCATCGTTTAAAATAACAACGAAAATATTTTCATTCTCCGGTAAATATTTTCTTTATTGAACGCCAGCCATTTTTAATTTACGCTTTTCAGTTTCAAAATACATCATTGCATTTTGCATATCACATTTTAAAACAAAAACTTCAACTATAGCAGAAAATTTTTCAGTAGATAAATTGGACGAGACCTTCAGTTTGTCGCTGACAGTTTCATTCATCAAACTGTGCTTGTACAGTCAGCTTCAAAAATTGAAAAAAAATTGGGTATTGTGTTCTTATGACCACATGAAGTCCTCGTAGCTAGGCTTGCTTAGTCAATCTTCACCAATTATCTAATAAAATAGTAATCAATATTCATGGACATTTCACACGACGCCCTTTGTTACCTTTTAAGGTACCTATAAATAAATAAGTATTCATGGACTTTACACACAACGCCCTCTAGTCCCAAACTAAGCAAAGCTTGTGATATGGGAACTAGATGGCTATACATATTATGTACCTTGTAACTTTCTCTGCTTTTGACAGGCGTCACAGCTCAGTCGGTAACGGCTCTGCCTTCCGTGCTGTGGGTCGTGCGTTCGATCCCCACCAAGAACAAACATTTGTGCGTGGAAAACATAGATGTTTGTTCTATGTCTGGGTGTTACTATCCTACTAATATTATAAATGTGAAAGTTTAGATGTTTGGATGTTTGTGTTTCAATTACGTCTAAACTACAGAACCAACTTGGATGAATCTTGGCATATATATAGTTCGTAACCTGAATTGACACATAGACTACTTTTTATCCCGAATAATTAACAGGATCTACAGGATAAAATGAACGAAAAGGATTAGCAGCGCCAATTGGCAAGAGAATTTCATTGTCATGTGATGTCACGTCAGTTTGACAGTGCGTAGTACTACCTCTTTGGTCTAACGACTAGCGTTTGACATTCCAGTAGGTACGAGTTCGGTGTAATGAGGTGTAATGTCAAGTTTCTCAAAGAAGTATCCGCTCGGTACACGCACAGATAATATAATGTACACGGAAACGGTACTCGCGTACGAAGTCGCGGGTAACTGCTTGTGTATTATGAGTATGTATTTACAAAAAAAAGTATATAAGTATTCTATCAGCATCTAGTTCCCATATTACAAGCTTTGCTTAGTTTGGGACTAGAGGGCATTATGTGAAATGTCCCTGAATATTTATTTTATTATTATTTTAGAGTAGATTTTTTACTTATTTGCATAACTGTTAATTTTTAGTCATAAAATCTTTGAATTTTTGTCTCGTCATCATTTTCTCAAGCTGACTGTACCTGGACTGCGTAAGCATCGTTCGTTACTCAAACCTAACAAAGGCCGGTGTGTTTTTCGGTCGATTTTGCGTCGTCAAACTTCCACAAAGAAAATACAAAAAAATTGTTGTTGAAAGGAACTGCCCCCGTATTCCAATCTTTTGCTGTCAAGTTATATTTCACTGCCCAGTGTAATTTCTTCAGGATAATTCTTTTTAGACACTTGACAGCCAAATATGCGCGAAAACAAATTAAATGACATCATAATGTCACTATTTAGTCACAGAATAACTATGAGTTAGTATGAACTGACCATGATTTAAAACTTTGCAGTTCAACTGAGATTGGAATAACCCTGCTGGCTTATCAACGGTTTTTGCAAGTTGGTATTTTTGTTAAATACACAAAATCATTTTATTTTATTGGAAAAGTTTCTTAGGAGATTGAGGCGTGTTCAGTTTTTCATTAGATGAGATGAACGCAATGCATCACAGGGCACGTCTTCTGAGAACGTGTTCAGTGAGGCAATGCATCGTTATAGGCAGTGGTTACCGCGTAACATCAGATGGGCCATAAGTTAGTTCTATCATTTAGTTGTATTTAAAAAAATATAGTCCTGACTTATTTATATTTTGCGGTTAACTTACCAAATGGCATTTTTTTCCAGTTTTATAACTATAAGAAAAATGTTTTTAATTTTCCAGCAGTGGAGTCAAAACAATGTTAATATTTTAATTCATTTCGCAGAATAGTTTCTAAGTAACAGAACGTCGACATGACTGTACGTGCTACGCCGTAGCACATGCTACGCCGTAGCGCAGAATGTTTTATTTAAGTGCTACGTGGCGTAGCTTTAAAATGGCGTAGACAAAAAAAGCGATGAAAACGTAGAGTAAAGAAATATTTTCTATTCTAGGTTTAATAACGCAATTTCAGCAAGATTTTTAATGTTATCTAACTAAAATTCTGAAATAAAAAGCTATGTACAAAATAAATATTTTTGTTCCACGCTTAATTAAAAATTACCTGTTAAAAATAAGTCTTCGACGTAAAAGTTATAGATTTTATTATTTCGCATTAAAAATACTTTCTTCAAATAAAATACTTGTAAGCGGTTGAATTCAAGAAAGGTTTAATTTACCTTCCTATTTTTATTATAAATTTTTTATTAATTTAGAGAGGAAAAAACAGATATCTTGCGATCTTAACAATGTGGATGAGTGACCTCATCGCCTTCCGGTTCGTGGTTGCCGTTCCAGCACCGTTGTTCCCAGTATATAAGACGATTCTAAAACGGTCATGTTTTAACTTAATAAAACACAATTTACTTAAAATTTTATTTGATACTTCTTATTGATCAAAACAATAACTATATACAAATACTAATAAGAAAATAGCATTTTTAACAAAAAAAAATATTAAAATGAACTCTGAATTCTAATTGCTAGAGATAGAAAACAGAGTTCAAATCACCGACTGCTTAAAATTCTACGGAAAACGTAACACTCACTGGTCCTAAAAAAATATAAAAAATAAAACATTTTATACCTAAGTTTTCATAAAAACAAACCGGGGTTGTGTCTATGACGTGCTCACGTTTCGTCGAGTTTAAACTTTGCCTTAACTTAAGTTCAACTTTAGTTCAACAAAGTTTATTTAAGCCCCGATCTCGAGACAGCAGGCAGCGGTCATTCTCATCATCATCATCAGCCTAAGAAAGTCCACTGTTAGTGTAGGCCTTCCATTGATGATAATTAAGGGAATGAGATCTGCACCGACTTCCCGCGATTTTTACAATGTCGTCGGTCCCTCGAGAGCAAGGGAGACGCACTTATAATCCAGTACCTACTCCATTTTTAACCGACTTCAAAAAAGGAGGAGGTTTTCAATTCGGTTGTATGTTTTTTTATGTTTGTTACCTCAAAACTCCGTCGTTTATGAACCGATTCCAAAAATTCTTTTTTTATCTGAAAGGATATACTTCCAGGTTGGTCCCATTTAATTTTCATCAAAATCGGTTCAATAGTTTGGGTTATAAATAGAAATAACTGAAAAAAAATATGCCAACCACGTGCACGAAATTGCGTATTTTGCTTTCCTGTGAATTTTAAGTGATGTTTATAGTCACTAGAACATTCCTAATAAACTGCCATCATCATCTGATGATGAAGCTGGTAGTCGAATTGAAGTCGGTTTTTCTAGTTTTTAAACTTATAAATTAGGTATCAAAAATATCTTTAATGTCTAAGCTTTTGATGTGAATACGCGCACTAGGCGCTAACTTTTTACCCCAAATTTTACGAAAAAATTGTTTTTTTTGTTATTCGACCGCACCCTTAAAGACTACCCCTTGTCAGCAGTGGCTGGAACGCCGACTAACTGTAAACACGTCTTGGACTTTGATTCTGGTCTGTTTAATATTCAATCTAGTTGTTGCTTGTCTCAGCCTCCGTATGCCAATCTTTTGCTGTCAAGTTATATTTCACTGCCCAGTGTAATTTCTTCAGGTCACGTGGTACAATTTTGTACCACGTGATCATTCTTTTTAGACACTTGACAGCAAAATATGCGCGAAAACAAATTAAATGACATCATAATGTCACTATTTAGTCACAGAATAACTATGAGTTAGTATGAACTGACCATGATTTAAAACTTTGCAGTTCAACTTTGCAGTTCAACTTTGATTGGCATACCCCTGCTGACATGTCTTACAAACTATTCAAGCACGGTAGACATCCCCTCAGACCATTTTATTATCATAAACATGATTTTTCTCAAACCACCGACAATAAAACTTGCATAAAAATGTCTTACAAATGTATTTTCACGCTAAATTAAAGGTGTCTTACAGACGTACTCTGGCGCTAAATTATGACAGAAGGAAAAACTTTATGAGTGCTAAAATGAATTCGGACGTGCCTCGCTGAGGGAATAGCAAGCTGGGATAAACAAAAGCCTATGTGTTTTTAGGTCACTGTGTGTATGTTTGCCACGCACAAACGTTAGTTCTTGACGGGGATCGAACCCACGACCCACAGCACGGAAGGCAGAGCTATTACCGACTGAGCTGTGACGCCTGTAAATATGATGAAATCTGATATGATGAAGATTTTCTAGAACGAAGAAGTTGTCTCCAGCGACCAACTTTCCTTGACTTTTAGAATGTCTCTCAGTCATTATCAACTTACAAATTCCAGTCTCACTTTCTTTCAATGCCTGAAGTCTTAATAAAGTTTGATGACGTCACTTTAAAACTTAGACTTAGACTCCTTAGACTGACACAGTTTGGATTCTGAAAGTACTGTAACACTCAATCATTCTTATCGCCTTTGCAGTAAGTACCATT
Organism: Gandaritis pyraliata; assembly: GCA_947859175.1. Lineage (NCBI taxonomy): Eukaryota > Metazoa > Arthropoda > Insecta > Lepidoptera > Geometridae > Gandaritis > Gandaritis pyraliata. The sequence goes on along the minus strand of OX401877.1, from coordinate 2,251,795 downwards.
TTCTCTTGGCTATCTCTAACGAGGCTCTAAACTTGAAGAGGTTGGTAAAGATGGGAATGAGGACAGCTGGTTCACTCCACTAAGATTATCAAAACTATTAATAAATAAACGTATTAGCTAAAACCAACCTTGGTATTAGCTACACTTTTTTACAGACTTCAAAAAAGTGGTGGAGGTTTTTTTAATCTTTGTTAGGTGCCTCAGAACTCCGTCATTTATGAACCTATTTTATAAATTCTTCCTGCAGGGGTATGCCAATCTCAGTTGAACTGCAAAGTTTTAAATCATGGTCAGTTCATACTAACTCATAGTTATTCTGTGACTAAATAGTGGCATTATGACGTCATTTGATGTGTTATCGCGCATATTTTGCTGTCAAGTGTCTAAAAAGAGAGATCACGTGGTAATAAATTGTACCACGTGACCTGAAGAAATTACACTGGGCAGTGAAATATAACTTGACAGCAAAAGATTGGCATACGGAGGCAGATTAGAAAAAAAAACATCAAAATCAGTTCATCAGTTTGGCTTTCAAATCTAAATAACTAGAAATAAGTGTTCCGTTTTTCCAAAACTGGATCGGTACACTAGAAATATGTCATACCGTACACGAAATTGCGTATTTTGGTTTACTGTGACTTTTTTGTGGTGTTTACGGTCAACAGAACATTCCTAATGAACTGCCATCATCATCATTTGATGATGACGTCGGAAAGTAGTCTTTAAGTCAGTTACTTAGTTTTTTAAACTTATAAATTAATTGATACCGCTAGCTCTGCCTCTCGCGCTGTGGGTCGTGAGTTCGATCCTCAGCAAGAACAAACATTTGTGTGTAGATTATAAACGTTTGTTATATGCCTGGGTGTATCTATTAAAAGTATACAGAACTCCAGATGTTCTGTATCAGCTGTGCGTAGTCCTAACGACTGGATCGCTCGTTGACCTCCGATAAAGGAGCTATCGACGTTCGATTGTGACATCTCATTGATATTGTGTCGGTTCGAGGACTTGAAAGATCTTCCATTGCCACTGGTTCTTCCCCCGTATGCCAATCTTTTGCTGTCAAATTATATTTCACTGCCCAGTGTAATTTCTTCAGGTCATGTGGTACAATTTTGTACCACGTGATCATTCTTTTTAGACACTTGACAGCAAAATATGCGCGAAAACACATCAAATGACGTCATAATGTCACTATTTAGTCACAGAATAACTATGAGTTAGTATGAACTGACCATGATTTAAAACTTTGCAGTTCAACTTTGATTGGCATACCCCTGCTTGGCTGAAAAGACTTGTAGCTTCATTGCTTGTATTAGCGTAACCAATCTTGTAGAGGAAATATAGTATATCTTGTAATGTGGTTACTTGTAGTAGGTACTATTTGGTGGGTGCGTACAGTGATAGATATTCTTGATGAAGTTTTGTTTATTAGTACGAGTCTGAATGAATACTGATTGCTTAGAGCTAATTAGGAACTATCTTGTAATCTATGGCAAGGTATTCGCTCACACCACAATCTCAAACAAACTTCTATCCCACTAATATTATAAATGAAAGTATAGATGTTTAGTTGTTTGTGTTTCAATCACGTCAAAACTACTAACTTGGATGAAACTTGGAATATGTAGTTCGCAACCTGGATTAACACATAGGCTACTTTTTATCCCGAATAATTAACAGCCCACGTATTCCAATCTTTTGCTGTCAAGTTATATTTCACTGCCCAGTGTAATTTCTTCAGGTCACGTGGTACAACTTTGTACCACGTGATCATTCTTTTTAGACACTTGACAGCAAAATATGCGCGAAAACGAATTAAATGACATCATCATGTCACTATTTAGTCACAGAATAACTATGAGTTAGTATGAACTGACCATCATTTAAAACTTTGCAGTTCAACTTTGAGATTGGAATCGCCCCCCAGGACTTACAGGATAAAATGAACGGACGGGATTAGCAGCGCCAATAAACATACTTTGACACGAAGACGACGCCACGTCAGCTGTTTCAAAAGCCCTAGTACTTTAAGTAACTTATGATTGGTCTCAGTAACTCTGCCTTCTCTGGTTGTAGGTAGGTTCGATTCCCACCGATAACAGATATTTGTCTGGAGTCTGTATTACCAGTGGATTATCCTATCAGATATGTGGCTCACATTGTTGTTTTTTCTTAGTTCGGAGCTAGATGATGCTGTATGAATTGTCTTCCCATATTTATTATATTTTCGCTTATGCTGATAGTTTTTAAAAATCCCCACCAGTGGAGATTTCAGTTTTTTTCCAGAAATCCCCACTAAGTTTGTGGTCCCTTTTAAATTCTTCCATACATAATGAAACACCTATCCAATAATTGAATGAAGAAACAAATATAAATACAAATAGGAATCTTTCACAAAGACTTCCTAAAACTTTTGCTGAGAGGAAGGACACAATAAAACCTATATCAACCCCATATAATATTTTAAAACCATTGACAAAAGCTTTTAAAATATATATTTTCAGTTATGACTACACCGCATTTAAGTGAATAGGTACCACCTTATTAGGTATTCTGTCTGGGGCTAAGTGCCTGTCTGTTTGGCGTTATCACCTTACCTCGACCTCTGAAAGTACTGAAACCACAACAATACTGAAATATATAAATTTTATATTGTTCTTTTAGCTTTGTACTAAAACTTTAAAATTTCTGATGTTTTTTAAACAACTTCAAAAAAGAGTTTGCTGTGCTGATAAAATTATAGTCAAACTTCACATAAAGTTCCATCACTTATGCTCGTAAAAAGAAAAAAAGAAAGAAAGAAAAAAACATTTATTGCCTTAGAGCTTACGAGCTATATTAAAATTAGATAGATAGATTAATTCGCAAAGGCAAAGGGGGTACACTCAGCATGCATGCTGCACGGACATTATGTCCGTGTAGCGCTGATTTTTAGTATACCCCTAAATTATGCTCGACAGGTGTTCGTCGGCTGCAATGTGTTTCTTAGTGTTTTTTTTTCCCTAACCGTGCTCAACAAGGTGCTTGTCCAAAAGCAACATTCGTTCATCGTTCGTTCGAATGAGTTAGTGGCTAACTGGATTTTTTAGGCCGTCTTAAGGCCTCTTTCGTGGCATAACGACAACAACACTAAAAAACAAAATCAACATTAGAAAAAAAACAAGTAATCAAATAAAAAATTTAATAAACCCCCGAATCTTGGACCGATTTCCATCAAAGTCAAAGTCAAAGTCAAAATTTCTTTATTCAATAAAATCACAAGGATCATTTAGAATCGTCTTATATAACTAGGTGATTCTAGGTGCCAGTTCCACGCGACCAGAGCCTAGAAGAACGGGCAAGAAACTACGGCCTGGTTCCTAGCATCAAACATAGCTAAGAAAACTCCCGACTAATTCAACTTTCAAATCAAAATCAGTTTATCCGTTCGGGAGCTACGTTGCCTTAAACAGACACACACACACATACATACACACAGACACGTCAAACTTATAACACCCCGTCGTTTTGCGTCGGTGGTTAAAAAAATTACAAAAGAAAAATTCTTGCCAGTTGTATAGATTTAAACTCGCTACGTTAGGAAGATGCAATCAATACAATGTTAGTATGAAACAGAAAACCCATTTTACGAACAAACACCTAATGAGGGTTCCTAATCCCGACTCTATCATTATGATCAATAAGTTTCATAATCCCTTGCGTTGATCCTACGTGGATTACTGCTTACATATCCTGATCAGAGCTTGAGTTGTGGCAATTTCTCTCAATAATAATTATCGTTAGTAACTTTGTAATGCTGTGTTTACACATGTGGTTGGTACTGTGTGAACAAAGCATTAGGCAAAGCACCTCGTGGCTAGGCATGCTTAGTCAATCTTCACCGATTATCTGAGTTCTGCAGAGGTATTCCAATCTCAGTTGAACTGCAAAGTTTTAAATCATGGTCAGTTCATACTAACTCATAGTTATTCTGTGACTAAATAGTGACATTATGATGTCATTTAATTTGTTTTCGCGCATATTTTGCTGTTAAGTGTCTAAAATGAATGATCACGTGGTACAAAATTGTACCACGTGACCTGAAGAAATTACACTGGGCAGTGAAATATAACTTGACAGCAAAAGATTGGAATACGGGGGCTGCGCGGTTAATATTTGGAGGGGTGACCGCTAGTGGCATTTACATTTGAACGCTTCCGTGCTTCGGAGCCACGACGAAACCATTATTAGCCATCAATTACACGAAGTTTTTCTTATTGATCTAATATATACTTCATAATTAATTTAAACCCCGCTGTTTGATAATTTTAATACAACTTTTATAACAAAATTCTTAAACTCTAACAAAAATTATGTTTAATAAACAGAAGTTTTAAATAAATATTATAGAAGTGAAAAGTTCTAAGAATATTTACGAAGTTACAATCACTAATCAGTCGCACAGTGATCTGCCTTACCGCCAAGTTTGTTTTATAAAAAATCAAAAACATAGGTTGCCATTTTATTTTACTTAAAACTTGATAAATGGAATTAAATGTACCAGCGGCTAATAACTATCCATTATTTTATATGATGATGATGTTCTCAAAATATTCATTTCTATTATACTTGTGATTATAATACTTGGCAGGCGTCCATTATATACATACAAGAAAATTTACTTAAGACCCTTGGCGGTAAGGCAACTTGTCAGATTGATGCCTATGAAATGCTGTCTGGAATAAAAAAAATTAAAGAAGTTTTTAAGACTATTTCATACTACGAGACTAACATAATTACGGACATTGCAGCTTAATTATAAAGGAGCCTTGTGACTTGTGTTTATTTTTATTACATTGTCTATTCATTTACGTTGCGTGAGGTGCCTTCAAAGTCTTTACAGCGTAAAGAATAAAGATTTGCACAGCGTTTTGTTACGCTTTGTATGTTTTAAGCCTGTTTTTATTCATAAGCGGAGCGATTTTAAGATAATACTTTTTTAACTTCTTATGAGCTGCGCTGTCGTTTGGCATCATGCCTCTCTGTGTCCTGTTATTGTGGATTTAAGTTTCGAATGCACGATACTGCTACTGTATTTACCTTTGTATATATCTGCAAAACACTCGCTTCAAATAAAACTACCAGCCCCGTATTCCAATCTTTTGCTGTCAAGTTATATTTCATTGCCCAGTGTAATTTCTTCAGGTCACGTGGTACAATTTTGTACCACGTGATCATTCTTTTTAGACATTTGACAGTAAAATATGCGCGAAAACAAATTAAATGACATCATAATGTCACTATTTAGTCACAGAATAACTATGAGTTAGTGTGAACTGACCGTGTTTTAAAACTTTGCAGTTCAACTTTGAGGGAATCGCCCCCCCGGTGAATGAAACGTATATGTTACCAACGAACTATATAGGGGTTTGTATAAAATCTTTATCTAAAAACTGTATTTATAATGTGTACAATAAAAAATAAAGACAATAAAAGGTTTTACAATGCAGGCGGTCTAGTACAAGATTTGATCGTTTAAAAAACTTTATTTCGTATAGTTTTCTTCAATACAATTTTTTAGTTCCTGAAAGTTTCCGCTAGGGGCGCTGCAAGTAAATGTATAGAAGGAAACAAAATAAAATAAAGGTTTCTAAAACTATCTCTTGTACCCTCTGAATGCTTAGACCGTACCATGCATATTACTACATATTATGTATTATTAGAATAAGTTGATAAAAAACTCTCCGCTTGTCGTCCCGCTTGTCGCTCCGCTCGTGGCCACCTCACTCGCGTGATTGCACACTTCAGTCCTAAAACAAAGACACGAAAATAAACATTGAAGTTAATTCAAAGACGCTGTTACAAGTTTTGCGAATATAAGAATTAATTTAGGCACACGTCAAATGGGCCGTGTTTCTTTGAATTATTTGGCAGTGAAAAAAGATCCTTGACTACTTTGATTTAAGGCACAAAATAAAAGTTGCTGGTCGAAAAAATAAAAAGTAATTTATGTTTGTTGTTCCAAATTGAACCTTCTTATCAAAGCAAAGTGATTTATTTAGAATAAACATCAGTTCTAATAATAAGTACCTATGTTCGTATCTTATAATTTCAATGGTAATTCTAATTCTGATGATCCAGATTGCTGGCGTTACCTACCAATTTATCGGCTGCAATAAAATGTCTAATTAGATTACGTCTATTTGAAGATTATAAATAAATATTCATGGACATTTCACACAACGCCCTCTAGTCCCAAACTATGTAAAGCTTTAAATATGGAAACTAGATTGCTGATAGAATACTTATATACCCACTTTTTTGTAAATACATACTTTTATAATACATACTAACACCCAGACATAGAACAAACATCTTTGTTTGCCACACACAAATGTTTTGTTCATGGTGGGGATCGAACCCACGACCCACAGCACGGAAGGCAGAGCTATTACCGACTTGGCTGTGACGTGTGTGTCAAACATAGATGTTTGTTCTATGTCTGGGTGTTACTAGCTATGTATTTACAAAAAAAAGTGTATATTCTATCAGCATCTAGTTCGCCTATTACAAGCTTTGCTTAGTTTGGGACTAGAGGGCGTCGTGTGAAATATCCGTGAATATTTATTTGGGTATTTATAATTAAGCCATCATAATAGGTCATCATCATTTCCCTGCCCTTATCCCGCGCTAGGCGGGGTCGGCACAACATGTCTTTTTCTTCCACTCGCTTCTATCATTCGTCAACTCAGAATCTACTCCTCTCACATTCATATCCTCTTTCACACAATCCAACCACTTCTTCTTCGGCCTTCCTCTACCTGCGTACCCAGTCACACTCATGTTCATAACTTTTTTCGTGATATGACTTTCATCCCTCCTCATTACGTGTCCATACCATGCTAATCTAGCACTCCTCACCTTTTCAACAACAGGCGCCACTTTCAAACTTCCCCTGATATACTCATTCCTTATCTTATCTAACCTCGTTACCCCACACATCCATCTTAACATTCGCATCTCAGTAGCATGCACTCTCCTTTCATCCGTCTTCTTCGTTGCCCAACACTGATCCATACATCGCGACAGGTCTAATTACCGTTTTGTAAATTTTCCCCTTAAGCTTAAGGGGCATTCGCGGATCGCCATTAAGCCATCATAATAGGTATGTTTATAAAATGTTTTCTCAAACTTATGACCAATGTAGTTAAAGTCGGCAAAGTCAGAATTTCTCGAGCAAGACTAATTCGAGTGTTTTTGAAGCGTAAAATTTTGTCTGCAAGTTTCAAGAATGAGTGGAGATTCCTACTTTATGAAGACAAGGCACCGGTTCTCAAAGTTTTAATGATGTCCCAGTTGGGACCACTCGAGTTTTCTAGTTACATTTGTTTATAGCTTTCCGAGTTATTTGCATACAAAAAACTTGTTGTATAACATATTTTAGTATTAGTAGAGCTCATCAGGGCTTATTACTAGCTCCAAACTTATTTCTCCCGCCGAACAGTAATATTCGCATTATTGTTCTAATATTAGGGCTTGGGGATTTACAAAAACAGATAAGTACGTAATACTTTAGCGTCTGAATGATGACCACAGGGAAATATCACACAGGGCACGTCCTCGGTTAACGTACTGAGATCACCATTCCACGTCACACATGTCTTCTCCCATTTTCTTTTTCTCATATATATTTTATTTTATTAGGACTAGCTTCTGCCCGCGACTTCGTCTGCGTCCCGTTTTATCCTGTTGATTTTATAAAAAGTAGCCTATGTGTTAATCCAGGCTACGAACTATAAATACTCCAAGATTCATCAAAATCAGATCTGTAGTTTTTGCGTGTAGGAGTAACAAACATCCATACATAAACTTTCGCGTTTATAATATTAGTAGGTTTCACTGTTGGTTTTTATTTGGCTCAGCTGTTTATAAAAATTACAAACAAACGTACATATTCGCATTTGCAAGTCCATTTTTTTTATACTAGCCTATCTCGTCCCACTGCTGGGCAAAGGCCTCCCCCAAACCCTTCCACTTATCCCGGTCCTTGTGAAAGCTTACTGTCAAACCGATCATATTCCATGCCGTGCGAGGCGATGGTATAATCTGTGACGAAAGGTACTTGATACGAAAACTAGAGAGAATCTGTATTCTAGATTTAAGATGGCGACTGACGCGAGAAAATGTTTTTGCGCAATTATTATTTTTGGAAGATTACAACTTTGATTTGAAATGAAAACGTGTTATTTCTAATTTCTACTAATCACCACGCCATGGAAGGCCCCTCCTTTCACTTGGCAGATTCCCACCAATCCGTCTCAAACACGTCAAGGTCATCCCTCCAAGTCCTAATCAAACTTATTAGCTAGTAAAATAAAAACAAGTTAAATAGGCTCTCCCAGCCTGAGTTATAAGGTCAACGGTTGCAATACGGCATAGTCGCCAGCATTCTGAACAGAATTGGAACGTTGCCAAAGTCAACGAGCTGATCTTTAGCCCAAGAACGAACCCGTCTTCTGATCTTTCAAACGTGAAAATATTTCAAAATAACAATTCAGTTTCAAACGTCTGTGTTATAAAGTTTTATTATGATTGAATTTCCTGTATTGGTTCCGTTTTACAGATTCAATAACCTTTATGCCGTTGTAATACGGTTGTTAATTTTAGCAATACTTCATATTTATACCATAGACTCATTGGACAGATGAAGTTATGGGCAAATCTTGTATGATTCTAAATGCCCTTAAAAGTTTTGGCATAACATAAAATGCAAGTTATATAACTTTTTTACGCAATATAAGCTGGTAAATTTTTGGCCACTATCTATGTAATCTTAACAGCTAAATAACGTTCTGAATTTTTCAATCGAACTCCAAATTGCAGCGACCTTACAGGGTACAGTCGGCTACACATCAACCTATACACTGTTTGAACTTTGAGCTATTATAATTTGAATGTTGCGAATCAGGGATCGCAATAGGTGTAGGCGCGTGGCGCGCAAGTAGCGAGTCTCACATAAAAACATATCGTCCCTCTCGCATGATTCGCAACATTCAAATTATAATAGTTCAAAGTTCAAACCGTTGATAGGTTTATGTGTAGCCGACTGTACAAGTACTTACCCAATAAGATCTAGGTAAGTATTCATATTTTGTAACTTACATAATGTGAGTACAATGTAGTACGTTTACCTAAAATCCCTTTTCACAATTCTTATTCAGATTTGAGATGACAAACATTTAAAAAAATACAACCGCATTGACAACCTCCTCTTTTTTGGAGATGGTAAAAATAACCAGTAAACGAACGTAGTTCTAACAGCATCGGTATAACTATCATAGCAGTTTATAGCATCTACGCCAAACTTCCGCTTTTTTGTACATTTTGTACATCCGCTATATTTGTACATCCGCTATATTTGTACATCCGCTATATTTGTACATCCGCGATATTGTATTGCGATCGTCATGTCATCCCCTCGTAAATCGGTAAAATCTTTATTTCGACGTTATTTCCGGTTATCGTTCCGGTTTTGATAGTAATCCTACTTGAGGATTTTAATGAAAACAAATAAAATGAGTCCAATTTATTAATAAAGATCTAACTTTTATGTTTGTTTCCTTTTGTTTTCAATTGTTTGATACTTTTGTGTCTTTTGTGCCGTGGGGTATGTAGGTTGTTGTTTGATACGATTTTTTTAATTAATTTGCGGGGTTTGTAATGCGTCTTATGATTAAAAAATGTTTTATTATTTTTTGCTGAAAAGTTGTAACCTTATGTGACAGTAACTAATATTGACAGGCGTCACAGCTCAGTCGGTAACAGCTCTGCCTTCCGTGCTGTGGGTCGTGGGTTCGATCCCCACCAAGAACAAACATTTGTGCGTGGAAAACATAGATGTTTGTTCTATGTCTGGGTGTTACTATGTATTATAAGTATGTATTTACAAAAAAAAGAAAGTATATAAGTATTCTATCAGCCATCTAGTTCCCATATTACAAGCATTGCTTAGTTTGAGACTAGAGGGCGTTGTGTGAAATGTCCCTGAATATTTATTTATTTATTGATATTTAACTCGTTATTCAGTCCCAATCGCCACCGGATTCTTAAGAGTCACGAATAATAAGAAATATTATGTAAGTATTTGAATTCATGTATATTTAAGGTTAATTTGTCTTCTAATTATGCCAGACATCCAACAGACAAGTATTTCATTACAGTTAAAAACCTTCATTCTTGAAATTGAAATTCAAGGCTTCAAGTAGGTATACGACCGTACGATAGCAAAAATCTAAATACAGAAAACTGCAGACATGTCTGTGTTCATCCCGCGCTTACAAAAAAAAAGAAAAAAGGTAAAACGTGATTGGCGGAATAGCGGAAGCGGTACGTCTACGAATCGCGCTATTTCAAATTTGATTTGAAAGTCGAATGTAATTTTTTTTTATTTTTTTTGTGTAAACTTCTTGGGCGACATCAAACCATATCTCGGAAACTATTTATAGGTACTTACATATACTTCTTGTTCCAAAACTTAATAGATATGCGATGGAGATTACATTTTTGATGACAACCTTTGTCAATTCTATCGTGCGCTCATTAGCACATACTATTTTTTTTGTTTTTTTCTTTTTAGACAAAAAGCTCCATTAGCTATGTAGACATACCTAACTCATCTACTTACGAAGTTTGACTAAGACTATTGGTAACAAAGAAACATTGTCTCAATCTGAACACTTCCCCTCAAACAGAGTACAAATGCGGTCCCATATCCCTAGAATTTACGGGTTTTACGGCATCGTAAAGTTGGCTCAATATTCCATTCCATTATTCCATTGCCGGTAGATGGCGCTGTGTTTTAGAGCTACGTCGAGCTGTCTGAGTTATGCACCTTAGTTCTCATGATAGATATTTAAACGATAAAATGTAGATGTCTGAAATAGAATGTCGTTCGTTGTTCAACATTTGAATAAAACACAGAGTGCGAAAACCCTATCAGATTCTTAAGGCTCATATCACGGTCAAACCGTGAAAATGCCCATTTTTGACGTTCTAGATCTCTGAAACTGAAACTCTTAGATAATTTCGATTTATTGTATGATGTAGAATAGTTATTCGCATTGACCGTAGCGGCCTAGCTTTTTGCAATTTTTCCTTATATATTTAAATAAAGCCAAAATTCCGAAACAAGTTATTAATAAAACTCGCGCAGACACTTTTTCAAGCTCCTGGATTCTACAAAAAAAAATCAATTCAAAACCATAAAATTGCTAAAAACCTTCAGAATTAGCCGTTAATTTCTCCATACTACATTAATATTATTAAGTAAAAATTATACCAAAATAAACGTTAGTTCATAATCAATAAAAAATTTTTTTTTTATATAAATAATTTATTTTATTATATAATTATTTTATTTTTATTATTAAGTAATTTAAAACTGCATAAAATGCGATCTCAGACTCTCAGACGAACTCAGACGCGCGCCAGCCCTCGTATCGCGGCCAAACTGTGATAGCCCTCTTAAGGGTGGCATTTGAAATAGAAATATTATTTGCAACACAAGTAAAAAGCTGTAATCATAGGTAAACTGAAAATAACAAAAATAAGAACAAATCACACGAGAAATTAAACAAACGGTTGGTTCAAAAAACACAGTGAAGATGCGTTCAGTTTTATACTGGACAAACTCTGAACCAAACCTCATCATGTCTTTAAATTCCCTTGACCTTTGACGGCAAAGCCCATGCGTCTCTACAAAGCTACCTCATACCCTATTTATTTATTCTGACATGAAGTTGAGGGACGTCCCCAAAATTGGTGCACACGACACACGATACTGATTTGTCGGTCGAACAAAAATATCGTTGTCGTCTCCGACATTTTATAAAAGCACCTAGTACTTATTGTATGTGACAAACTCTCTGTGATATCGTACAGCTGTCGTGTCGGGGGTAGTGTTAGCACGCCCAATCCTGTAGACGAGATCCATTTCCCACGAGATATTCAACTGTCTTTGACTAACGCCGCCTATACAATATTCAAGTGATTGAATGTAATTTACTTTTGCTACTTTCGTCATTTGCCAGATTTGCCATTATTGCGTCAAGATTTGCCAGAGAGCCATAGAGCGCAGCATCCTTGGTTTTAAGCGGATAGACCGAGTGCCGAACACCGTGCTGCGTTCCTTGACGCGAATTGCCGACGTTGGAGATAAGAGTGCTAGACTCAAATGGGACTGGGCGGGGCACGTCAGCCGGATGTCTCCCGATAGGTGGGTGACCATCTACACACCTTGGCTCCCTGACGGTCGGCGACTTCGGGGTCGGCCAAGATAGCGTTGGCGGGACGATCTGGACGCCTTCGAAGGGAGATGGTGGGAGGAGGCTCAGGATAGGGAGTATTGGAAGTCTCTGGGGGAGACCTTTGCCCAGCAGTGGGACGAGACAGGTTAATTAAAAAAAAACTTTCGTCATTCTGAAGAAATCCACTGGGCAAGGCTTATGTAGGTTTACAGGAAGAGCGAGCTCGTGGCTTAGACAATCTTCATCGATTATCTAAGTTAAGCGACGTTCTGCGCGGTCACTATTTGGATGGGTGACCGCTAGTGGCATTTACATCTGAGCGCGTCTGTGCTTTGGAGGGCACGTTAAACTGTCCCGGCTCTAGCAGTCGTTAAACCACGACGGATGCCTTAAGGCCGTCTAAAAACTCCACTCATACGAACAAACAGAAAAAACAAGCAGATGGTTCACCTGATGTTAAGTGATAACCTCTGTCTATAAGAATAGATCACCTTACCGGGCAGTCCTTCAGAGGATGTGCCTAGTAAGGCATCGCAGTGCGTGACAGATGTTAAGTCTCATGTGCGTGTAATAGCACCGGCACCCATACCCTTCAAACCGGAACACAGCAATGCGAGCATCACTGTGCCAACCACGAAATAGGTGCTAGTACATCCCTGGACGAGCTCTTTCATAAGAAGCTCTACTACTATTAGATTTAGTTATACTTGGTCTCTGCCCCCGTATTCCAATCTTTTGCTGTCAAGTTATATTTCACTGCCCAGTGTAATTTCTTCAGGTCACGTGGCACAATTTTGTACCACGTGATCATTCTTTTTAGACATTTGACAGCTCAATATGCGCGAAAACAAATTAAATGACATCATAATGTCACTATTTAGTCACAGAATAACTATGAGTTAGTATGAACTGACCATTATTTAAAACTTTGCAGTTCAATTGAGATTGGAATACCCCTGCTCACTTAAAAACAAAGATCTTGACTACAATTCAATTTAAAAAAAAATCTGCTCTGCAAGCAACAGTGTGTACACAGCCTAAGCTTGCGGTTCATAACTCAATACTACGCACACGTAGTGACAGGACGTGTGTCGGACGCCTATTTACTTTCATGAATGATACATCTGTTTGTCTGTAAAGTGCTTTTACGACAAGTGTTCTAGAAGCAATGGGTTTGCATCTTGGCGAGTTGATGCTGTTAGAGTAAGCTTGTTACACCCGTAGACATTCTCAAAGGTATTTTTTAACCCCCGACGCAATAACGACGGGGTGTTATAAGTTTGATGTGTCTCTGTGTCTGTGTGTGTCTGTCTGAGGCAACGTAGCTCCTGAACGGATGAACCGATTTTGATTTTGTTTTTATTTTGTGAATTAGTCGGGAGTGTTCTTAGCTATGTTTGATGAAAATCGGTCCAAGATTCGGGGTTTTTTTTAAATTTTTAATTTAATTACTTTTATGAGAAAAATGACAAAATCGGTCTTAGAACACTGATAAGATTAATACTAAGATGAGTGAACCGCGATACGATAAAAATTCCTATAGTTACGACTTATATTACCCATATTTCATTTCGAGTTGCGCTTGTAAACGTCAAAAACTGTTTGTTGAAAGCGAACATAAAATATTAACGTCGACATTACAGGATGTTGGTAAACAGCCGGTTCACTATCAAAATACCCAGTTGCTACAATAACAAATTATCAAAACGTCCAGTTGCTAAAATAAAAAAATTGCCAACACGTCCAGTTGCTATGAGTAAAAAACCAAAATAATTTATAAGTTTAAAAAACTAGATAACTCGACTTGACTAAACTTGATTCAAATGATTCACTTGACACTAGCAAAATTGTCTGCAGGGGTATTCCAATCTCAGTTGAACTGCAAAGTTTTAAATCATGGTCAGTTCATACTAACTCATAGTTATTCTGTGACTAAATAGTGACATTATGATGTCATCTAATTTGTTTTCGCGCATAATTTGCTGTCAAGTGTCTAAAAAGAATGATCACGTGGTACAAAATTGTACCACGTGACCTGAAGAAATTACGCTGGGCAGTGAAATATAGCTTGACAGCAAAAGATTGGAATACGGGGGCAGGACAGACAGAAGCTACATTAAAAAAACTAGTAAACGCCAATAAACACTGACATTGGCAAATTCGTGGTAGCTCTAGCCACCGAACAGCCAGAACAAAAAGAAGAAGAAAAATGGTTGTACCTATCGCCAGTACGCGCAGTCGCCTCGCCCCAGCAGTCGAGTCACGGAGAAAAAATTTCTGCTGTTACTTTACCAAATCAGAACTCGCGGGTTTTTAACCCCCGACGCAAAACCGACGGGGTGTGTGTGTGTGTTTGTTTGTGTAAGTGTGTGTGTGTCTGTGTGTCAGTCTGAGGCAACGTAGCTCCCGAACGGATGAACCGGTTTTGAATTTTTTTTTTTGTTTGAAAGGTGAATTAGTCGGGAGTGTTCATAGCTATGTTTGATAATCGGTCCAAGATTCGGGGGTTTTTTAAATTTTTAATTTAATTACTTGTCTCAAATGACCTGGCTATTCTTCCCAGCCCTATGCCATCGTCCCATAAATGCGAAAGCGTAGATACTCTGTATTAGGTTAACCCAGAAATTATGCGCCATTCATAAAACGTGACTTAGTCGATCCATCATCATCATTACATCCTGTGGAAGTCCACTGTTGGACAATTTAAAAGTCGAGTAGGTAATAGGGTTTTTTGTGAAAGAGCTCGCCCGAGGAAATACTACCACCTATTTCTATGCACAGTGATGCTCGCATTGCTGTGTTCCGGTTTGAAGGGTATGGGTGCCGGTTCTATTACACGCACATGAGACTAAACACCTATATGTCTCAGAGTGATGGGCGCAGTGCAATGCATCACAAAGCACGTCCTCAGTGAGGCAATGCCTTGTTACAGGCAAAGGTAACCGCTTAACATCAGGTGGGCCAAAGGTTTGTTCCCATCATTAAGGTGTATAAAACAAATTTGAAGTCCACTGCTGGACAGTTTTAAGCCATTTCTAGTGCGTGAAATCCCATGATGTACCAGGACAGCAGAACCAACCAAGTACCTAGTTAATCTTTGCAGCCTCCGTATGCCAATCTTTTGCTGTCAAGTTATATTTCACTGCCCAGTGTAATTTCTTCAGGACACGTGGTACAATTTTGTACCACGTGATCAATCTTTTTAGACACTTGACAGCAAAATATGCGCGAAAACACATCAAATGACGTCATAATGTCACTATTTAGTCATCACAGAATAACTATGAGTTAGTATGAACTGACCATGATTTAAAACTTTGCAGTTCAACTTTGATTGGCATACCCCTGCAGGACAGCAGAATCAACCAAGTACCTAGTTAATCTTTGCAGTACTAGTGACAGTTTTGGCAAGCTGAGCTACGTGATGTTTCACTTTTTTGTTTATTTTATTTATGCCATGTTTTGATTATTTTCAATCTTTTACTAAAATCTAGTAAAAAAACAATTGGGATTGTGTTGGAATGTCAATAACAATGATAAAAACTACAGCACTTTTTATTAGGAAAAACTAGACGGCTTTTAGCTGTGCTTTTCGAATATGAAATTTTGAATATTTCGCCTGAAAATATTTGAAATTTATTAGATACGCTATTCATTGAGAATCCCTGAATAGACCATTTTTCAATAGCTTCGGGGCGCTGTAAAATTTGAAAAGTTTGATATTTATGTATTTTCTGTCGGGTATAACATTTTACTTCTTTTAAAACTAACCCATTATTGTTATCTAAATTCTAAGTTACAACTTATAGGGTTAAGGACTAAGAACATTGAATTGAATCCTTCTATTCTAAATACCAATAAGGTAATTGGTATTTAGTATTGGTATTCAATTTCAAAGTTTGAGTATAGCTAGGTAGCTATATCTACTCAAACTTTGAAATTGAATAATCTAACATTGAATTCTAAAAAGATTTAGAACAACGAATTTAACCCCAAAGCCACTAAATTTCGCCGAATTTGACCCCAAAACCCCTAAATTTAACAGAAATCTGCAGTGACCCGATTCTGAAATCATAACTCATGCGATAAAAGGAGTTCCGTCGACATTCGATATCGGTGCCGATAGATTCAAACACGGGTTTGGGGACAAAACTACCACTTGACGTGCTTTAAAAAAAAAAGAAATGGATATTGGTAGTTAAACGGAAAACCTCAAAATATAAAGCCGTTTTCTGTCATCCCTTTCAGAATTATTGTCCATGTGTTCTAGGGCTATAGCGAAATTGACTATCGATGGAGAATATAAAGCTAATCAAAATATATGGAAATATATAAATTCTTCTTCTTCTTTGCGTGTCAATGGTATGACTAGACGAAGTTCGAGTAGAACTTCGCCACCTTTACCCCCTCGTCTGTGGCATCTATGAGGTCATCCCTTGTGCAGGTGTTAGGGCACAAGGGGCAAACGAGCAAATGGGACATCGTTTGGATATATAAATTAAAGTCACGTGATCATATTAATACATTTTCTCATTTTCTTATTGTCAACGATTGTATTACTTATAGTACTAACAAGTTCACAACGGATCTTTATCCCTCTGAAGTTAGGTGCAACAACAATTGCGCATGTACTGTTGTGCGGAAAAAATCGGTTACCTCCAATTCGACCCAAAAATTGCTTCTACGCAGTTACTTCGTTTTGAACGTTTTGAATATCTTTATCTTACTAATTCTCGTAACTTACGCTCTTCTGAAACATTACAATTAAAAACTCCCTTGCATTCTTCTACCTTTTACAAGCATTCTTTTACTATACAAGCCACTCGCCTCTGGAATGCTCTTCCTGCTGATATTAGGAAGGCCAAATCCCTACCTGTCTTCAAAAAGCTTCTACTTAGTCACTATTCACCCTTATAAAAGAGTTTATTCTATGGTTATGTTAGGTATATATTACTATTTATTTTTTTTACTTAGTTTAGTATCTATTTATGCGGTTTAGTTTGTGAAATGTAGTCTTTGTTTTTTGCACCGTCACTATCATACATTTAAAATCCAGTCCATCCAAAGGTTGCCTGGAAGAGATCGCTCATAGCGATAAGGCCGCCCATTGTACTTCGCTTTAATATAGAACTATGTCTAATATCTAATTTCCGGTGCAGTACAATAAAGAGTTTTCTATCTATCTATCTACTTCTGAGCGACAAATATCTGTTGTGACTATAAGATTGTATTGTAGCTTCAGCTCAGGTGACAGACAGACGGATAGACAAACACTGGAGTAAGACCATAAGTGTTCCGTTTTTCCAAAACTGAACCGGAACACCAAACAAGAAGAAGGAAGTCTTCGTAAAACGAACCGAACGGATTTATAAATAAATAACTAGTGTTTGTAACGTTTCTTAATTTTCTATTCCACGTAGAACACAAACCGGAAACAGTTTCATTTCGCTTGCTTAGTGTAACACGAAACACGTTCATTATTTATTCTCCCAGTATTGCTACAAAGCGCCTTAGTACATGCACACCGGTGCTGTATAAAATAATTCTCCTTTAGATAAGATTAAATAAAATTTTATTTATCCCCAAATATACAGTAGGTACTTACAGGGGGGCGATTCCAATCTCAAAGGTGAACTGCAAAGTTTTAAATGGTCAGTTCATATTAACTCATAGTTATTCTGTGACTAAATAGTGACATTATGATGTCATTTAATTTGTTTTCGCGCATATTTTGCTGTCAAGTGTCTAAAAAGAATGATCACGTGGTACAAAATTGTACCACGTGACCTGAAGAAATTACACTGGGCAGTGAAATATAACGTGTCAGCAAAAGATTGGAATACGGGGGCAGGTAGGTACAGAATAAGAACCTTTCAACCCATCCCAATAGAATTTGTGTAATTTTGTGCAAAAAAGTACCATTCATGTACATTTATCTAAAAACTGTATTTATAATGTGTACAATAAAAAATAAAGAGAATAAAAGGTTTTACAATGCAGGCGGTCTAGTACAAGATTTGATCGTTTAGAAAACTTTATTTCGTATAGTTTTCTTCAATACAATTTTTTAGTTCTTGAAAGTTTCCGCTAGGGGGCGCTGCAAGTAAATGTATAGAAGGAAACAAAATAGCCTATCTGCTTTTTGTTGTTTTGCTCTGTTCAGTGTTACATCTGTGGTTTTAAGTGTAAGGTAATCTACTTCGGATTCAAGCCTCCCGCGACACAGGCCAACCCTAGTCCAGGGACCATCAGTAATCAATATTTCATTGTAATTTTGCTTTGGTTAAATAAATGAATTTGTATTTGTAAAGTATTAAATAACTATTTATTATTTATTTTTTACAGAATCTTATTTATTTATTCAAAACAATAACTATATACAAATACTAAATAAATATTAAATAAATAAATAAATAGGTAATTATCCCTTTTTAACCCAAGCCATATATATGAGTCACAGTGTATTTTAAGCAGTAGAAATTATACCTAGGTTGAATTTACCTTTTATAAAATAGAAATTACGAATTAGTAAGTGTGTATGTGAAAAGGCCGCTACGTACTGAGTGGAAAGTTTGAAATCTTACGAGGTAAATAGCTAACAATGTGCTGTTTCAGTGTGCACTGTGTTGAGTTGAAACAATGAAGAACTTTCAATGGCTTGGAATATTTTTTTCTACTTTTTATAAAAAAAAAGACGACGGGACAAAACATCTAACAATCTAGCGGTTAATTCTGTCTATAATAAATAATAATATTCATGGACTTTACACACAACGCCCTCTAGTCCCAAACTAAGCAAAGCTTGTGATATGGGAACTAGATGGCTGATAGAATACTTATATACTTTTTTTTTTGTAAATACATACTTATTATACATAGTAACACCCAGACATAGAACAAACATCTATATTTTCCACGCACAAATGTTTGTTCTCGGTGGGGATCGAACCCACGACCCACAGCACAGAAGGCAGAGCCATTACCAACTGAGCTGTGACGCCTGTCACACTGTGTGTGTTAATGTAATAACTGCAATACATCACAAATTACTTTTATTGAGGACGTGCTTATTGTGGCATTGCTTTGTGTCCATTACTCTGAGAATATGTGTGATGTGTGATGTGTCTATAACTGCCCCAAATACCCTTGTTATTAGTGTTCGCGGAAATCATTTTTTTTTTATTTTAGCAAACACTACCGACTAAATGATTTATTATTTTTTTACAGGTAAAAGGATTGAAGATTAATATTTAAACAGTCGCCATATTTGTTAGGGTAAGCTAAATTATCTTTAATTTTTGTGTTAAGAATGATAGTAAGTATCACAACAATAAATAACATCATAAATCTCATCCCACTAATTTTTTTTAATTAACCTTTTCTGTCCCATTGCTGGGCAAAAGTCTCCCCCCTCGTCTTCCCACTAATATTATAATTGTCAAAGTTTAGATGTTTGTGTTTCAATCACGCTGCAACTACTGGTCCAATTTTGATCAAACTTAGAATATAACCTGTTCGCAACCTGGATTAACACAGGTTACTTTTTATCCCGAAAAATGAACAGGATCAAACGGGACATAGACAAAGTCGCGGGTGGAAGTTAATTTACTATAAATATTGAGTCCACAGCGAAAGGGTGTGATTATTGACAGCTCAGTTGGTAATAGCTCTGCCTTCCGTGCTGTGGGTCGTGGGTTCGATCCCCACTGAGAACAAACATTTGTGTGTAGCAAACATAGATGTTTGTTCTATGTCTGGGTGTTACTACGTATATAAGTGTGTATTTACAAAAAAAAAGTATATAAGTATTCTATCAGCATCTAGTTCCCATATTACAAGGTTTTCTTAGTTTGGGACTAAAGGGCGTTGTGTGAAATGTCCATGTATATTTATTTTATTTTTATTTTATTTTATTAGCATGTAATACAATTACGAACGTCCGCGGGGGATATAAGGAATGACTCCTTCTGGGAAGGATTCTACCATCCAAGACAAAAATAGACAAACCCTAAGAGAAACCCTCTTTTCGTCATAACTACGAAGAAAATATAAATGAGGTCGCGTTGGCCGTGTTACCTCTAAAGGCTGCGTGTTGGGTAGGTAATAGAAAAACGCTAATTTTGCGACCTATTTTCAGTTTATTAATGAGTTTAAAGTGGAGTTGAGCGAATAACACAGTTGAGTATTAAACGACACTTATTTTAGGACTTTTATAATGCTACCGACAAATTAATTTACAGTTTTTTTCAGAAAACTACAGTGTTTCGTTCTATTGTGTTGTCTGAATTTCCATCTCAATAATCGAGAAACGAATTCGAAGATTGTAAGCCAGTATCATGGGCACGCTTCCGATTGGTACTGATTTGGATCAGTTGAGCTATCTATAAATCGTTTGCAACGGTGTGTAGACAGCTCAACTGCTTCGTGTGTATTTTGTACATATTCGAGGATTGTATTTAGAATAAGCGCCCACAGCCCCTTATCTCACCCGAGTTAAGAAACTTTTTTTCATACACAAAACCCCATACTCAATCGTTGATTTTTCAAGGAAAATTCATGTCTCCGATTTTTTCTATTTAGCATAAAATACGGATTCTTATATAATTAAGTGCGGCTTGCACCAGAATCACTAAACGTGTTTAACAGCTAAATCGATTTAAATCTGACGTATTTGTATAACTTGACAACTCGCTAAATACTATTTAAGAGTTAAACGCGTTTAGCGATTCTGGTGCAAGCCGCCCTAAGACCTCGTCAAAGATAAATATTTTAGTCCCTTATAATAAAATCTACTATTATTTATTTCTAACTTTACCCCATCTCTACAGAACAATTGTGCCAATCTAGCCTACCTTGTCAGCGACACGTCATATCTATTGCGTTTCCGCCCCTATGCTTATACCACTAAGCTCGGTTTAAGCTGTCAACGAATTTATGAAGTTGCGATCTACTGAAACTGCATTTTTTTGTTATTTTCTCTTCATATTTTTGCTTTCGATTTTGCCCGTGGTTTCACTTGTATTAGTTTAGGCCTCTTTTTTTTATTAAAGGCTTAGGTAGCTTATATACATTAAATTGTTCATATAACGCTTTAAATTGATACAGTTGTGTGAGTAGGTAGTCTACTTCAAAGGGTCAAAGATCCGGTTGTGAATTCGACTCAAAAATCGGTTCACCATAAATATATAAAAATGAAAAATTGTAATGAAATATTTTGACACAAAATTTAGTTATACATACACAAAGAAAAATAAAATAAGATAACAAAGAATAGTAATGAGCAAGATACAAAGATATATCAGTAGTAAGCAAACATTATATGGTGTAAAAACCTGCCTACCTGTCACATTAACTAAATTACCCTATAAACAGGGTGTCAAGAGCTTCAATTTAAATTCCACCCTGTGCAAATAAATCACGTACACGAAGTACATACGAAGTCGGGTACACGTAACGACGATATGTGGCCGTGGGCCCCCGGTGTAAACACAGCTTAATACTATACAGCTCGTTCAATACAAGTAAAAAAAATTAAAATTTAAAATTAAAAAAAACCCCCAAAGACCAGCGCTATAGTAGTCACGAACTACTATAGCACATGCTGAGTGGCGACCGTTTTTGTACTCACGTAATTAAGAAATGGGCACGCTTCCGATTGGTACTGATTTGGATCAGTTGAGCTATCTATAAATCGTTTGCAACGGTGTGTAGATAGCTCAACTGCTTCATGTGTATTTTGTACATATTGTAAATATTGTAAATACTGTAGTAGTCATAATTTTCTTTGTGAATAAAGTCATTTTATTTTAGTAATTATTAAGCCAACTTATATTGTAATTATTTAGTGATACGAAATAAAGTTTTTCTTTCTGTCTTTCAAATCTTGGATCGATTTTCATCAAACATAGCTAAGAACACTCCCGACTAATTCACCTTTCAAACAAAAAAACAAAATCAAAATCGGTTTATCCTTTCAGGAGCTACGTTGCCTCAGACACACACAGGACACGTCTTACTTATAACACCCCGTTGTATTTGCGTCAGCGGTTAAAAATAAGCATTGGTTGACTAGTCAAGTGACAAAACCGTAATATAAATAAGTATATTCCATGTCATTCTTCGATTCTGAATCGACGCTCAAATAGTTTTTAAGATAATATGTCTTCTTTACTTTCAGTTAGTTGCTTTTAAAATTGAAATTCAAGATGCAGCCCGCGTATGCCAATCTTTTGCTGTCAAGTTATATTTCACTGCCCAGTGTAATTTCTTCAGGTCACGTGGTACAATTTTGTACCACGTGGTCATTCTTTTTAGACACTTGACAGCAAAATATGCGCGAAAACACATCAAATGACGTCATAATGTCACTATTTAGTCACAGAATAACTATGAGTTAGTATGAACTGACCATGATTTAAATTTTAAAACTTTGCAGTTCAACTTTGATTGGCATACCCCTGCAGGCAATGAACCAGCTCTTCCAAATTTACCTAGACGCACGTTGTAAGCCAGAAATAAAGAACGCAGTTAATGATGTGTGACATAAGCGGAATAAACAAAATTTCGCGACCGAGTACACTTGTTTTGTTTACGCTTGATCACACGCTATTTTGCGTATGTGTAGGCTATTTTTACTACCGACACGACAACTAAACAATATCGCCGAAGATCTGCAAGCAGAAATGTAGCTGAATCGTAGTTTTTAATTTGTTTACCAAATTGTAACACTTATTTTGGCAAATAAATGTATCTTGTAACGTATAGTGACGCTAGCGTATCCGAGATACATTGCGCGGTGACGCTACAACGTTCTGATGTCGAGCTGACGTTGACGCGCAATATGACTCTGATGCTTTAGGTTTACTTAACCCGGCGACTGTCAGATTTGTTTATGATAACCCCTCTGAACGCTTTCGTGTCAGCCATTGAGCTACATTACAAAGAAATCAGCATTTCACTACGAATAACGTCAGAGATTTGGCACTTTGGAAATGTCATGGTTTTGGCGCTTGTCAGTAGTATGTTTGTTGTACATTGCAGATTGGCAATCAAGCCGTTCTAAGTGTTCGCTAATCAAGCCGTTTATATATAACTAAGAAAAGTGCTCACGCGCTCGTCTGAGCACAACTATATCGTTCCATTTGCAGAGCGCCAATGCATGGTCCTTGGAGTCGTCTCATCTCAACGATATTTTTTGTTTCGTGCAACTGAAAGGTATCATGGTAAGTGTCGGTACGCCAGTGTGTAAACGGGCTATTTTCTCTACGTATTTTGCTCAAGATCCAGAATGTGAGAGATTTTCGTGTCAAAGGATGGAGTGTAAAACTGGCTTAGAACCCTTTCAATGGAGGTTTTCGAGCTTTTGCGTATTCCCAGAGCTTTGGTATCTTTTTCAAGCTCTTTATATCAATTGTTCAAGTCTTTAATTTGTTACCTTTTTTGTAATTTTTTGATGGCAAAAAAATGGATATAAAATGAATTGTTTTTTTGAGAATTGCTCGAATTGTAAAGGATTATCTTACACCCTTACAAAGAAAATTAAAAAGCTAAGCCTAATTATAATGCCCTATTAGACGTAGATATAGGTATGTGTGTCGATAATTTGGGCACTTATTTTAAGAGGCCTATCACAATTTTGATCTGCTTGAATTCAGGTATCTGAGCTGCCACACTACGACAGAGTGCCCACGCACACATTGAAGCCGCTTTAAGCTCGATTTTATAAATTAACTAACTTCTTCTTCTTCTTCTTCTTCTTACGTGTCAATGGTGACAACAAACACTAGACGAAGTTCGAATAGAACTTCGCCACTTTTACCCCCTTCGTCTGTGGCGTCCAAAATATCATCCCTTGTGCAGGTGGTAGGGCACAAGGGGCAAATGAGTAAATGAGACATCGTTTGACATTAACTAACTAATCTTGATACTTGAAAGTTAGGTAGGTAAAGTCATTAACATGAGCTTAATTTTGTCTCACTGGCTTAAAATATCAAGGTAAAGGGATATTTATACCGCTTTTACATTATTCTACATAACCTTAGTCCTCTTTGATGCTTTGTAAAACCTTTTAACGTGATAATCAAGGCGGTGAAAGGGTTTAAGGAAAAAATGAACCTTTCGTTTTCTGAAATAGCGTTGTCCGCTATATGGCCTATACGTTTAGCGTTTTAATGCTGAGCTGATATAATGCAATTTGTAATAATTGACCGTTTGGTAGGCCATTTTTTAATTATTATTCACATATTTTGTTTAACTTAAAAACTAGAGTGCCGCCAGAAGCGGGGCAGGGCCCAAGCTACAGGTGGTCAAGGCTGCAGACTGAGGAACCTCCTGACAATGCGTGCCGCATTTATAATCTAATCTACCGGTACTCTTTTCGTATAATTAGGAAGTACCAAATGGATTCGCGCAGTTTTAAACCCCGAATATTTGCTTCACAACGTCTGTAAGTAGTGTAGTAGGTAATTTATATTTATTATTCTTTATTATTAATAAATTCTTAAAGGCGTTTAGCACGTTTCCCATGTTAGCACTACTTTTTTCTCCACACTACACAAAGGTTGGTTGGAAGAAAATGCTAAATAGCATTAAGCTCGCCTCTGTACCATTTTTTATATTTTCTAATCTAATTTGTCTTATGGAGAACTCAGTTTTTGAGAAACCTGACTTTAAGCACCCTTAAGTGCGTAGGTTTTTAACCCCTGGATGTTATAAAAATATTGTTTAACAAGAGTGGTTTACAACAAATCTGTTGCGCTAAGGGTGTTTAGTATTTACAAGTTATTGCCTGACAAGTCTCACAGCACAGTTAATATACCTAGCTAGCTCTGCCTTCCGTGATTTGGGTCGTGGGTTCGATCCCCACCGAGAACTAAATATTTTTGTGATGAATATGTTTTGTTTCTGACTGGCTGTTAAATGTAAAGATGTGTTTACAGTACGGACAAAACGATAACGCATGTAATGTTGTGCCGAAAAATTCGCTTACCTCTAATTACCCAAAAATTGGTTCTCCGCAAATACTTCAGAGGGACAAAGATCCGTTTTGACTACTAAAGCTACTAATTAAAAAAAAAAATCATGTTCTATCAGTAAGCACATAACCTCTTTTTGACGGTTTTAGTTTTTATGACAGGTAGCAACCCCACTACCGACAAACAAAGGATTAAATTTAAAGACTTGATACTTAAATAAGTGGTAACCGCAACTTTTTCGTCACAAATTAACCCTATTTACCAGATAAATTACAAAAACATTTTCCTTATTAAAATCCAAAAACAGTCAAAAGCTATGAGACTCTATTTAAATACCGACCAAGTTACGAAGAGCCCGTATATTTCTGTACTCCTTTTATTTACCATCGATTGTAATCAGAAGAGGGTTCTTCGTTTAGTGGTCAGAGTAATCTAATTAAGATAATCTGTACCTTTTGTAGGGAGGATATCTTTCGGCAACTTTTCGGTATTTCGGTATTATCATTAAAATACGTTTAAACACGTAACAGACGTAGTTACGTTAAAATCAAAAGCTGCCTATACATTTTCCAACTCCTAGAATCATTGACAATGAAAAAACAAAAAACAATTATCGGGTTTCGTATCAAACCTTATTTTTCAGGAACTCTGAAAAGCTGTAAGTTTACCAGCCCGGGGAAATTCTAAATTTTATTGTCAGTATACCAATCTTGATTAATAGTGGACTCTATTATATAATTATGAACTGTAAAACCTATGTTACACAATAAATGATTTGCTTGAACAGCTGCACCAAGACCCCCCTACCCCCCTAAACCAGAAGTCCTGAGTCAAGCCCACCCCTAACCAAAATTTTGGATTCGCTACTGTATCCAAAAACCAATTACCTAATATAAAGGTGTTAAATTAATGGTAGATCGAACCTCATGTCGTAAAATTTTGCCGAATTTTCGGGACTTTTTATTTTAACCCTATAACTGCCCTAGTCTAATGGATGTCAATGTAATTATAACACAATCTGGCAGAGACAAGTATTTAAATATAATGAAAAGGAAATTCTGTGGAATTTGTACATTGTAACGGTTTGATTAGTAACTTGATAATTTTGGTGAAATAGCAATTAATTTGTACAAACTGAATGAAAATATTCCCACATTTTTTAAAAAGATCAGCTGACGGTTCTGACGTAAAAATCAGCTGCTCTGTATTTATTTTAATTTTAAACCAGTTTTATTGTTAATTTCCAGTGTATTAGCCAGTGTACCTACTAGTTAAAAATAGTATAAAACTATTTTATTGATGTTTGTGTTGTTCGAAATAAACAGTAAAATTAGCAAAAAGTGCAGTAAAGTTTTGAACTTTGAAAAAAGCGAGCGGGCTTTTTTATGAGATGGAACATGGCTCATTTGATGTTATGTGATATTACAATGCATTGCCTCACTGAGCACGTCCACTGAGGATATGCCCTGTAAGACATCGCACTGCGTCCATCACTCGACGTAAAAATAAGATAAGACGTAAAAATGTTAAGTGTCATGTGTCTGTAATAGCACCGGCACCCATACCCTTCAAACCGGAACACAGCAATGCGAGCATCACTGTGCAAAGAAATAGGTGCTAGTACTTCCCCAGACGAACTCTTTCACAAAAAGTCCCTATTGCACTGTCTAATATGCGCATAGTCTGTAGAGGTATGACACGTTACAACCACAGAACAGAGAAGTTTGTTCTGTGGTTGTAACGACCACGGCCGCAAGTGAGCCTGCAGCTTAATCTGTTGATTTTTATTCCTACCCTCATTTATTTTCACTCCTAATATTAGCTTACAAAGCGTTAAATTCACATAATGTTGTTAAAGAATCCTAACATTTTATATTGATTGTGGGTACTTTTTTTTGCAAATAAGCTTTATAATAAATCCTTTGTGTTGTCCGTTGTCCATTATGTTCAAAGCCTAATTTGCTTTTGGTAATAATACAAAAGGTATTTTTGGTAAATTACTTACAATTTTCACTTTGTTATGCTGATCGTTTGGTTTTTTTTATACAACCAAATGATGGAATAAGTCAATGGCCCACCTAATGTTAAGCGGTTATCTCTGCCTAAATAAAGCATTGCCTCACTGAGCACGTCCACTGAGGACGTGCCTTGTGATGAATTGCACTGCGCCTATCACTCTGAGACATAAAGGTGGTCTCATGTGCCTGTAATTATTTTATTCGTTTCAGGATATGGAAAATTTTGTGATTAAAATGTGTATGCGATACTAGTAAATATGATTACAGCGTCAGAGGCCAGTTTTTAACCCTGTCGCAAAAACGAGGGGGTGTTATAAGTTTGACGTGTATGTGTGAGTGTGTTACTCATGTACCCTAAGTACTGAGAGGTTCCATCTTGACTGCGCTTTCCGGTGCTATCGAATTTATGATCCGTTTTAAAATAAATCTCCGTGTAAAGATTGATTATCTTGATTTACTAACGGATAATCGTTTTATACGAACCGAGTATTTGTTAGAAGCGATTTAGCTACAATGTATGTAAAAGACCAAAATAGCTGAGTTACACTGCTCCGTTGCCTTGTGCGTTGTGCGTGGCTGCACGTTACCACGCCGCAGTGTACGTTTGCAAACAATTATTTATCGTCATTGTTAGTACATTTCACTGTTACGCCACGTAATAGTAATACCAACCAGGACCCCACTCTCCCGAATTTCGTAAGTGATTGGGTTTACACTGCGCGCCCGCTTTGTGTTTTCTGCGTGGGTGCACGTTACCGCACAGCAGTGTAAGTTAAAACGATAGCAAACTATTGTTTATCGTTGTAACATAGCCAGTCCAGTTCATCAGAGCCCAACATTGCATTATTGAGTTCCGGTTTGATGGAGGAGAGTGGAGCATGATATTGTAGTATCTAAGGCGGATTATACACGGTACCGCACGGTAACACTAACCTAACACCCAAACAATGTTCAATTCAGGCGTCACAGCTCAATCGGTAATAGCTCTGCCTTCCGTGCTGCCCCCGTATTCCAATCTTTTGCTGTCAAGTTATATTTCACTGCCCAGTGTAATTTCTTCATTCTTTCATCATTCTTTCATTCATTCATTCTTTTTAGTCACTTGACAACAAAATATGTGCGAAAACAAATTAAGTGCGGCTTGCACCAGAATCACTAAACGTGTTTAACAGCTAAATAGATTTAGGGCGTCTTGCACCAGAATCACTAAACGTATTTAACAGCTAAATCGATTTAAATCTGACGTATTTGTATGACTTGACAACTCGCTAAATACTATTTAAGAGTTAAACGCGTTTAGCGATTCTGGTGCAAGACGCCCTTAAATCTGACGTATTGTATGACTTGACATCTCGCTAAATACTATTTAAGAGTTAAACGCGTTCAGCGATTCTGGTGCAAGACGCCCTTAAATCTGACGTATTTGTATGACTGGACATCTCGCTAAATACTATTTAAGAGTTAAACGCGTTTAGCGATTCTGGTGCAAGACGCCCTTAAATCTGACGTATTGTATGACTTGACATCTCGCTAAATACTATTTAAGAGTTAAACGCGTTCAGCGATTCTGGTGCAAGACGCCCTTAAATCTGACGTATTTGTATGACATCTCGCTAAATACTATTTAAGAGTTAAACGCGTTCAGCGATTCTGGTGCAAGACGCCCTTAAATCTGACGTATTTGTATGACTTGACATCTCGCTAAATACTATTTAAGAGTTAAACGCGTTCAGCGATTCTGGTGGAATCCGCCCTAAATGACATCATTATGTCACTATTTAGTCACAGAATAACTATGAGTTAGTATGAACTGACCATGATTTAAAACTTTGCAGTTTAACTGAGATTGGAATACCCCTGCTGTGGGTCGTGGGCTCGATCCCCACCAAGAACAAACATTTGTGCGTGGAATACATACATGTTTGTTCTATGACTGGGTGTTACTATGTATAAGTATGTATTTACAAAAAAAAGTATAAAGTATTCTACCAGCCATCTAGTTCCCATATTACAAGCTTTGCTTAGTTTGGGACTAGAGGGCATTGTGTGACACGTCCATTATTTAGAGTATATATAATTTACTCGTTTGCCCTTTTATCTTATACAAGCCACAGACGATGAAATCCACTAGTTTAATTGAAGTTGTCGTAATCATTGTTTTTAATCGGTAATTTGGCGGTTTGCTCGACCACGTAACGCAGCGATAAGCGGTACCGTGTGTTTTACGCCTAAGGTTGTGTAGAAGGTATCGATTTCCAGTTGCATACCAAGAATACTGGAATTATAGGGCATGAGATTTTTGTTCTTACAGCCGTATCTCTCAAGTTCACTCAAGGGATTTTTGTATCATTCTCAGCTCATAACCAGTAAAAATCAAGTCAATTTAACTTAATTTCTCTCTCCTAACACCGGTATCTATATACTTAAAAGGAGATCTTAAACCCATTGTTATGCTAGATAAAATTAGTCAAACACTTAAATAAATATTTGATATTTGATTTAATTTAAGTTGGTATAAGATATCAAGCGCATTTTTAACAATATTACATTTACACCGAATATCATAAGACATCATTAACTGAAACGTCTAAAACGACTATTTCCCAAAATCATAAAATGTCTGAAATCTACTTTAACTTCAAAATACAACGGTGTGTAGATAGATCAACTGCTTCATGTGTATTTTGTACATATTATAAATATTGTAAATATTGTATTAGTCATAATTTTCTTTGTGAATAAAGCTTAATTCTATGTTAAAAAAAAACTTTAAAATATGTACTTTCTATTTATTTCTAAGTTAAAGTTTATCTTGAGATACCTTATTTCCGAAATGTCCAAAATCTGTGGCCAAGAAAATATGGCGGGATGATGTAGGTTCAATCGCTTATGTAACCTTCAACCTCACGTAACATCGTTGATAGTAATCCATACTTGACAGGTCTCTCAAAATGAGACACATTTGCGATTTCGTTTTCGAATATTACCTAGAAATATTATTATTATACCAATAATTTATAAGTCTAAAAAACTAGAAAAATCGACTTCAATTCGACTACCGGCTTCATCATCAGATGATGATGTTGATGGTAGTTCATTGGGAATGTTCTAGTGACCGTAAACACCACTAAAAAGACACAGAAAAGCAAAGTACGCAATTTCGTGCATGTGGACGACATATTTTTTTCAATTATTTTTATTTATAGGCCAAACCACTGAACTGATTTTGAGGAAAATTTAATGTGACCAATCTGGAAGTACTTATATCCTATCAGATAAAAAAAATAATTTTTCAAATCGGTTTTTAAATGACGGAGTTCTGAGGTAACAAACATAAAAAAAATACAACCGAATTGAGAACCTCCTTCTTTTTTGAAGTGGGTTAATCCTACTAATATTATAAATGCGAAAGTTTAGATGTTTGGATGTTTGGATGTTTGTGTTTCAATCACGTCAAAACTACTGATCCAACTTGGATGAAACTTGGCATATATATAGTTCGTAACCTGGATTGACATATAGGCTACTTTTTATTCCGAATAATTAACAGGATCTACAGGATAAAATGAACGAAAAGGATTAGCAGCGCCAATTGGCAAGAGGATTTCATTGTCATGTCATGTCACGTCAGTTTGACAGAGCGTAGTACTACCTCTTTGGTCTAACAACTAGCGTTTGACATACCAGTAGGTACGAGTTCGGTGTAATGAGGTGTAATGTAAAGTTTCTCAAAGAAGTATCCGCTCGGTACACGCACAGATAATATAATGTACACGGAAACTGTAGACGCGTACGGAGTCGCAGGTAACTGCTAGTAAAGAATAAAGAAAGAATTATTCAGCATACCTGAATACCAGCATATACAGAAGTATAGAACACCCTTCATGCCTCTTTAGTCCATAATCTCTGAATCGTAAATATGCTTGTAATAGCACCGTCACCCATACCCTTCAAACCGGAACACAGCAATGCGAGCATCACTGTTCGACAGCTGAAAAAAACTACTGCAGAAACGATGTTTTCTTATTTTAAAATTAGACAAAGAACTTCACATTTTGACCATCAAAACCTCAAAAAAACCTAAAACCCTCATAATAAATATGTATTCCATTATTTACTCCAACCTCATACATTTATTTAGTCCCCTTGACAAGAGAAATGAGATAATCGTGCTTCAGAATAACTATACTTCATTTCATCCATATTAACTATGCCGCGGTCTGTGGTAGATCGAGACTTGAATACAGAACAGCATAATGTGATGTGACATTCTTGAAGTGACAGCTCATGAGGTATATAACGCTCTGATACAGAAAACCAATGGATACGCCCTACCAATAAATAATTTATAAGTTAAAAAACTGGAAAACCGACTTCAATTCGACTACCAGCTTCATCATCAGATGATGATGATGATGACAGTTCATTGGGAATGTTCTAGTCACTATAAACACCACATAAAAGTTACAGGAAAGCAAAATACGCAAATTCGTGCACGTGGTTGGTGTTGATTCTTTAGAGGAACAACTGGTGGGTTTTTGCTTTTCTCCAATTAAATGCGGTTTGAATGAGTACAAACTGGGTTTATTGACAAATTTAGAAAAATGTAAAAAAGGTGTGCACCTCAAAGGGTCCATAGTTGCTAGCAGTAAAATGGTAGGCGCTACGCCGCAACTTGGCATATTGCATCGTTGCTAGCAGTAAAATGGTAGGCGCTACGCCGCAACTTGGCATATTTTTCAGCTATTTCTATTTATAACCCAAACCACTGAACCGATTTTTATGAAAATTAAATGGGACCAATCTGGAAGTATATCCTTTTAGATAAAAAAAGAATTTTTGAAATCGGTTTATAAATGCCGGAGTTCTAAGGTAACAAACATAAAAAAAAAAAAACATACAACCGAATTGAGAACCTCCTCCTTTTTTGAAGTCGGTTAAAAAAGCGTGTATACTACGGAACATAATATGGCTGCCTTCTTAGTTGTATTGACAGCAGATCTACCACAAACTCGGAATCAAACATGGCGGCGCTGGTTACGCAAACATAAAAACATGACGTCACAAAAAAAATCGAAGGGACAAAATATTGTCTATCTCTTTCAACATATTCAGTATTTGTTTGGTTAAAAAGAAACAAAATAATATTTGTCGACTTATGTGTTGATTTAATTTGTTTAGTAGAATGGAGCCTCTCCATGTTTATGGTTTCCTACATCTTTGATAAGTGATGAGACGTTGCCGTGGTGGTGCTGTGATATATTTTGTTGGTGAAAAAGAGGTACTGTTGATCGAAGGTGCAAAATCTTAGTTATTTTAACTGCCCCCGTATGCCAATCTTTTGCTGTCAAGTTATATTTCACTGCCCAGTGTAATTTCTTCAGGTCACGTGGTACAATTTTGTACCACGAAAACACATCAAATGACGTCATAATGTCACTATTTAGTCACAGAATAACTATGAGTTAGTATGAACTGACCATGATTTAAAACTTTGCAGTTCAACTTTGTAGTTCAACTTTGCAGTTCAACTTTGCAGTTCAACTTTGATTGGCATACCCCTGCTGGGTGTTACTAAGTACCTATTTTTTTTTAATATCTATTTTTTAAGGAACTTTAGTCGGTTGTAAGTACCTATTACAAGCAGGTTTACGTAACACGGCGTCTTCTAGATTTGTTTGTGATTACCCCCCGTATTCCATTCGTAAACATTTACATCACCATTGCCAGAAAACAAACTTTTGTTGTTTTCCATCACCACTTGAGAGCACTCGCATTTATGCTAGTAAAATCAGAGGGATCTTTGAATACGCAAAGTATTGGCGAATAACAAGAATTCCCAAAGTACGTATTATCCCTGAAACTTACACGACTACTTGAACGTTACCCTACTTGTCTTATAAATTCTGTCCAATACATACACTTGAGGACATCCTATACAAAGTTTGTAAACACCCAAATACTAAAACACATCACCACAGATGCAATAGAAGTACACAACATCACTATCCCATCCCACTAATATTGTCAATGCGAAAGTTTAGATGTTGGAATGTTTGTGTTTCAATCACGTCGAAACTACTGAACCAGTTTGGATGAAACTTGGAATATACATAGTTCGTAACCTGGACCTACCGGAAAAAATGAATAAACGGGATTAGCGGCGCCAAAAAACAAGAGAATTTTAAATCAGAAAGCATAAATATTTTTTACTCCTGTTTTTTTTATTACTTATTTGAATTTCAAAAACAGTGCGAGTAAAAATCTCTCTTCAGGATTTTCGGTACTCAAACCATATTGAGCCTTAGTTTAACTGTATAGAGCTTATTATCCATTGAACATCGAATAGCAGTGATGTTACGCTTTTGTTTACACGCCTCGTATAGTTTTATGAACGCCTCCTGTGTAGTGGGTGGCAAAATAACTGTTCGTATTAATTTTATTGTCCTAGATAGGGTTTAACCTAGGGTTAACTCGGAATTAGGTCTTAGATTTTAGTACCGTGAGATAGAGAACGTCTTGGGATAATGTCGTTTTGTATACATACATTACTTATTATTATTATTATATTTAGCCCTCTGTGTCCCACTGCTGAGCAAAAGTCTCCCCCCATTCTCTCCACACACTCCGATCCTGGGCTATACTTTGCCAATCTGATAAATAGCGGTCAAGCTCGTCGCGCCACCTTCTTTTTGGTCTGCCGCGTCGCCTCCTTGCTGGGTCAGGATACCATTCTGTGGCAGTCCTTGCCCACAGCTCACCTGGCATACGGCAGACATGACCAACCCAATCCCACTTCAGACTTACATTACTTACTAAAATATTTTCATATATGATTAGTCGTGTCGTGATGTATGTACTGATTACTTTGGCTTTATGAAATCACTAGCAGTTACCCGCGACTTCGTACGCGTCTACAGTTTCCGTGTACATTATATTATCTGTGTATTATTATATGTGCGTGTACCGAGCGGATACTTTTAGAAACTTGACATTACACCTCATTACACCGAACTCGTACTGGAATGTCAAACGCTAGTCGTTAGACCAAAGAGGTAGTACTACGCCCTGTCAAACTGACGTGACATGACATGACAATGAAATCCTCTTGCCAATTGGCGCTGCTAATCCTTTTCGTCCATTTTATCCTGTAGATCCTGTTAATTATTCGGGATAAAAAAATAGCCTATGTGTCAATCCCAGGATACGTACTATATATATGCCAAGTTTCATCCAAGTTGGTTCAGTAGTTTGGACGTGATTGAAACACAAACATCCAAACATCTAAACATCCAAACATCTAAACTTTCGCATTTATAATATTAGTAGGATAGGATAGGATAGGATAGGATTATGATGCAACAAGCAGATGGCCTACTTGATGCCTATAATACTGCATTACTTTAGAAAGCACGTCCTTTTAGGACATGTTTTTGAAATATTTAAGAAATTTCCGTGATTTTTTTTCCATATAAATGTGATAAAAATATGTTTGTATGTTTTTGATATTGGTATATTCATATTTTCAATTCAACTTACTAAGTTATTGGTTAGTTCCCTATTACAAAACCAAATTATAATTCAACTGATTCCATTTGAATGCTAAAACACTGATTACTTAAAAGATCTATAGAATGTCCCAATCTCGGCAATTTAGGCGAATGAGATAGGAAGAAAAGCTGCGAAAATCCGGGCAATTTCGAGGAATAAGATCAGTATCTGTTTTCACCTGTAGCCGTTTGTTTCTCAGCTTCCTATAAGGACCTGGTAAAGAGCTGCAGGGGTATGCCAATCAAAGTTGAACTGCAAAGTTTGAAATCATGGTCAGTTCATACTAACTCATAGTTATTCTGTGACTAAATAGTGACATTATGATGTCATTTGATGTTTTTTCGCGCATATTTTGCTGTCAAGTGTCTAAAAAGAATGATCCTGAAGAAATTACACTGGGCAGTGAAATATAACTTGTTAGCAAAAGATTGGCATACGGGGGCAGGTCTGCATTTGACCAATATCTCGAGTTACATTGCGCAACAATGCTTAAATACCCTCGCTTCTAAGTTTTGTTGCCATGCTGCGCAGTGAAACTCAAAATGTCAACATTCAAAAAATTCTACTCAAAATTCACTTCATTTGTGGAGTTTCTTGTCGCATTGACAATTCGAGTTAAATTGCGCGGCAACGCTTCTAAACTCTCAGCTCGATCTGTCGTGGCTAAGCATGACACGCATTCGAATTCGAAACGTCCAAACCTTTACGTGGTAGAACTCTTTAGTCAGAATTATTTTGAGTTACATTGTGTGGTGAAATCTCAACACGCGGGACTGAGAGTTGTTATTGCCAGACATGTCGCGTAGTGTATCTCAAAATATCACTGAATGTGGTTCGACATTTATTAATGTTCTAATTGCTGTTTTTAAAGTACTTAGTAGTAGAGCTAGTAAAACAGCTTGTCCAAATAGCCTACTTTGCCGTCACGTCCCAAAAAAATATCATAAATTTTTCCATATTTTTTCAACTTCGAAGCGTTATTTTTTTAACTCCTTCCGTAGCTACTTTTAAAACATAATGCAAAGTCGCAACCCTACTTTGCAAGTCAGGGTGCCAATTATTTAGTCCGGCACTGTAAGTTTCCTGTTCTTACGACGATAGGGCTGTCACTTTAGATGATTGCACGTCATATTTTTATTATCTCAACGCCACAGGTCGTCTTTAAATCATTAGGAAAGTCTAAACCAAATACTTTGCGTTCGATCAGTCGTGTATTGACTGATCGAGCGGCCTCGGATTTTTGCCGCGGAACGATTTGGCAAACCTAAAGCGCTCTTTGCTGCGGGCGAGGCACGTCAGGCAACCGAGCATTTGGCCCATGCGTCAGCTTCGCGAGGCCACTCGTTCAGTCAATACATAAATAAATAGATAACTCTTTATTGCTACACCACATGGAAACATTACAAAAAAAAAACAAAGAAAACTTATAAGGTATCACAATAGCCGGCCTTATCGCTGAGAGGGATCTCTTCCAGACAACCTAAGCGAGGAAGGCGGTGTAATTATGTAGATACAGTATAGAAAAACATCCTATCCTACTATCCTATCCTATCTTATCCTATCCTATCCTACTAATATTATAAATGCGAAAGTTTAGATGTTTGGATGTTTAGATGTTTGGATGTTTGGATGTTTGTGTTTCAATCACGTCAAAACCACTGAACCAACTTGGATGAAACCTGGCATATATATAGTTCGTAACCTGGATTGACATATAGGCTACTTTTTATCCCGAATAATTAACAGGATCTACAGGATAAAATGAACGAAAAAGATTAGCAGCGCCAATTGGCAAGAGGATTTCATTGTCATGTCATGTCACGTCAGTTTGACAGGGCGTAGTACTACCTCTTTGGTCTAACAAACTAGCGTTTGACATTCCAGTAGGTACGAGTTCGGTGTAATGAGGTGTAATGTCAAGTTTCTCAAAGAAGTATCCGCTCGGTACACGCACAGATAATATAATGGACACGAAAACTGTAGACGCGTTCGAAGTCGCGGGTAACTGCTAGTTAAAAATAAAACAAAAAGGCCAATCCACAGCTTTGGAATTAGCGTGACTGGCGTTGACGAACAACAAAACTGGTTACCCCTTAAAGGGTAGAGCAAGCTTGTGTATAGAGGCTAAGCCGACAGTAACGCTTCAAGTTGTAGGTACAGTTTTTGCCTCGAGCCAACTTTTGTCCTTCGGAACTTTAGTTTTTCCCATCTCCTAATGACTTGCGGATCCGTGCTGTTGCTCGCTTAGATTCGGATCTTTTCCCTGATTAGAGACAGCTTGATACGGCGAGCTTGTTACAACGCTGAATAACCTTTCATCGCTAAAACGGCTCG
Source organism: Gandaritis pyraliata (assembly GCA_947859175.1). NCBI lineage: Eukaryota > Metazoa > Arthropoda > Insecta > Lepidoptera > Geometridae > Gandaritis > Gandaritis pyraliata. The sequence goes on along the minus strand of OX401877.1, from coordinate 2,214,631 downwards.
GTGGGTGAACCGCCATTTTGAGTCTTACGAAGACTACAAGATGGCGGTCGACGAAGGAGGGTCGAAATAGTTTTGGGAACCGGTCGCCTAGAACAACGTTCGCGCCGAATCGGTTAGATACGATTCGCGGGTAGTTCGGAAAAGTTTTCGTCAGTTGCCAGTTTATTTTGAAACGAGACACTTCTGAAAAAACATTTCAGAAAGAGTGTATTGTGTACAATAAATACTAGCACATTGTATTAAATTCTCATCTTAGTCAATATAGTTTCGTAACAAATGAAATAGCTAGGTCATAGCCATAACATAACTGGTAATTCCTAGGCATGGTAGGCATATTATAACAATGTTTATTAGTTTTTGGTTACCCATATGTTTTTTTTTACTTCTTAAGTTACTTTTGTCTATACTTTTAAAAAAGCTTTTGTTATTTAATTTTTAGCAGATATTTAGATCTCTGTCGTGGCTTAACGACTGCTACAGTCGGACCGACAGCTTAACTTGTTCCCAAAGCACGGAAGCGCTCCAAAGTGTATGCTATCCAAAGTACTAGCAGTCACCCATCCAAATAGACCGCGCAGAACGTCGCTTAACTTAGATATCGGTGAAGATTGACGCCACGAGCGCTTCTGCAGAACTGCTAAGGTTAACTTAAAGGAAAGACCAGTGAACTTCTTCAGGCTGATATGATGATGCTGTGGATGGAAACTGGAGCATATTATCGCTGAGCTGTACAAGCCGTGTCAAGAGCTCTCAGCGTGCACTGGGCCGAAGGAGCCCTGGAATACACCCTGAGTCGGAGAATAAGTTTTTCTTTTTATGATTTTTCAAAATCATAAAAGTATCTTTTTCAAAATCATAAAAAAGAATAACTTTGAACATATTTCGCATCTCACCATCCAAATTTTTTTTAATCTACCTTCTCAGCACATAATAAAGAGAAATATTAAAATATACTCCAAGTTTCCTGAAAATGACCATCAAAGTGTTCTACCCTACTAACCATTAAGCTTAACAATGTTTCATTTTAAGTTTTGTTTTATGAATTTAGTTCCTACACTATAAACAGTGGTGTAAAGTTTCATAGCGTTGTCTTGACGAATTGTTAAAGTTTTAATGATAGGTAGAGCTTAATCTTAATATAAGTCGCGACTTTAAGTCGCAAACGAGACATCGCAAGAAAAACTACGGCTAAGCGCCTTCCCCGCTCGCTATTGTTTGATAGAGCTGTAAAGGGTCGTCAAAGGACAGTTTTTTTCGATATTTTTTTATTCAGTAATCAGTATGTAATAAGACGTATTCCGAGTACCTACCTATTTACTTAAGAAACATAATTATGTAACATCGTTTTGTACAACTTGCTTGAAATTTCAATCATTTTATAGAAAGAAAATTGATAAAATAAAATGGTCTGTAAATTTTTTGGTTAGCCGTTTTGTATCACTTTGATTTGTCAATTAAGTGAATAAAATATACCTATTCTATGCCAGTTATACTCTAAGTCATGATTCTCACGACCAAAAGTCGCGTCTGATAATTTATTTCCAGCATAAATAATAAACTTTTGGGAAGTTTTATATACCAGTCATTTAAATTATGGCATACGCAGATAACACTAATCACTTCTGAACTTGAAAACTTACAAAATTAATCAGACAAACAGTCCATGAATAGATCTAAATCGTCAGCGTCAAAGACATTGGAGTTTCCCACAGTCAGCGCTCAGCAATCACTGGTACAGTCAGCATCAGAAGTGGATCACATTTTCAGGATTTATAATTAGATATTTATTATAATAGGCTTTTGTTAAATAAACGGCTAATGATGATGATCTACTTATTTCTACTAGTTTTTACTAAACTACAAGTTTTAATGTTCTGTATTGAACGTCAAATCATTGTTTAATTTTAATGATACTTTTAAGATACATTTTTTAATTCTTATTCATAGTGGGAATAGGAAAATGGGAAGTTACTATTTATTCATAAAACATTTTTTGAAGACTAATGGTACCTCACTCCACTTACCACTCCAACTTGATCTTGAACTTGGTGGATCGTCACTTACCATCAGGTGAGATTGCGGTCAAACGTTTGTCTATAATGTATAAAAAAAAAAAAAAAAAAACCTAGCCTCTAATACCGAACATACGGCAATTTATGACAAAACTACCCCTATTTTACGTATTGGTCTGTAACGACGACTATAAAGACTCGGCTTGGCAAGGTGTCCAAACCATGGCCTGTATAGGCCATTTAAGATGGCCTTCAATGGCCTGTGGGTATTCAGAACTTGGTTTTATGCGGGCCTTTTTACGAGATTTTGGCGGGTTTTCATGCCTTTTGCTGCGTCACCTTTACTAGGGATGTGCGGGTGGATAATCGATGTCGATAGTTTTCGTTTTATGACTAGTGGTTGACGTTTTTTTTATAATAAAATCTTTTTCCTACAAAAATGAATGTTCGTTTTTAAAAAATTTAAAAATGAACTAAATTTACCTAAAGTGTTTAAGGCTATCAATAAATTCAGAATTAGGTGAGTTTAAAGTGATGATTCTGTTACAACAAACTTACTAAAATTACGTAAAAGATCGTATCATACTTAAACCAAGGTCCAAATTAGCATACCACGTCAATGAGACTAACAATCTTGAAGTTAGAATTTTTCTATCACTTTTTTTCAAAACAGAAATCCTGAAACCGTTACTGAGATCAATGATTTTTGATCTTCTCCTAATTCTACTGTGATCGTATCATCAGTCCACCAAGTCATCCTTTACCTTCCCGTTCGTGGTCAAAAAACCTTTTGCGTTGTAGACTGTCATCCACTACGCCATACAAGTCGTCAATAAATAAATAAATATTCATGGACATTTTAACACGACGCCCTCTAGTCCCAAACTAAGCAAAGCTTGTAATATGAGAACTAGATGCTGATAGAATACTTACATACTTTTTTTTTGTAAATACATACATAAAATACATAGTAACACCCAGACAAACATCTATGTTTGCCACACACAAATGTTTATTCTTGGTGGGGATCGAACCCACGACCCACAGCACGGAAGTCAGAGCTATTACCGACTGAGCTGTGACGCCTGTCGTCAATAAATTAATTGCTCCATTTTCGGGTACCTATTATTCTCAAAATTTGAATTGAAACTCGAAATTAATATTTCACAGCTGAAACACCGTTCTTGAACAGTAGGTACATCTTATTATAATTTTATATGAACGACAATACTTAAGTACCTGCTATTCAAAGTCTCACGAGGGTAGGTACTTGTTTTGTATTTAAGTTAAAACTAGCAGTTACCCGCGACTTCGTACGCGTCTACAGTTTCCGTGTACATTATTATTATCTGTGCGTGTACCGAGCGGATACTTGAAACTTGACATTACACCTCATTACACCGATCTCGTACTCAAATGTCAAACGCTAGTTGTTAAACCAAAGAGGTATACTACGTCCTGTCAAACTGACGTGACATGACATGACATCATCCTCTTGCTAAATTAGCGTTGCTAATCCTTTTCGTTCATTTTATCTTGTAGATCCTGTTAATTATTCGAGATAAAAAGTAGCCATTGTGTCAATCCAGGTTACGAACTATATATATGCCAAGTTTCATCCAAGTTGGTTCAGTAGTTTGACGTGATTGAAACACAAACATCCAAACATCTAAACTTTCGCATTTATAATATTAGTAGGATGGTTTCATAGGAGTCTTGTCATTTAAATTATTACAAAAAAAAAATTATACAAGTAATTAAATTAAAATTAAAAAAACCCCGAATCTTGGACCGATTTTCATCAAACATAGCTAAGAACACTCCCGACTAATTCACCTTTCAAACAAAAAAAAAATCAAAATCGGTTCATCCGTTCGGGAGCTTCGTTGCTGCAGACAGACACACACAGACACGTCAAACTTATAACACCGTCGTTTTTGCGTCGGGGGTTACAAAACTGTTGTGTTTTATGTTAGATGTTTCAAGAAGTTATCTCCGTTATCTCACGTTTGCTTTTGTCAAAACCAGTGTCTAAATGTAAATGCTTACAGCCTCACACGTACACATCTCCATAATTTTCAGAATACGTGTGTAGTTTGCGACTTAGCTCAAAACTCGATCCATCACGTATGATAGGCATTAGGCTCTAACTCTGGTAAATTCGAGTTAGCAACTTTGAAACGAGTACCTATCACTTACTAGGTAGTTGGTACTCAACTTTTTATATAAAGGTTTATATTTTTGGAAACCTACCTCTTTCTTAAGTGACCTAAATTTGGAGGTTAGTTTTTGGTTTTTAACCCCCGACGCAAAAACGATGGGGTGTTATAAGTTTCACGTGTCTCTGTGTGTGTATATCGATGGTCCCCTAGAAGAAACGTGCAAGAGTTCTTACCGATTTTTTTTTTTATTGCAGATTTGAGTGTATATGGTCACAATACACCTTCTAAAATTTTTTCAGATTTTATTTTTAATTATTTTAATATAAATCAGCTCTTCGAATGTTTGTTCTACGGAAAACAAAATCAGCAATCTCACACGAATATCCTGACTATATACTTTACACACCAGTTACTCTCGAACGTTCGTGCAATGTAACTTTACACTATTATTCGTCGGAATTTAAAATGAACACGATGCTCGTAAAGTGTTTTACCGAATTTTGCAGTTTGATTACGGTTGGTAAGTTTTTGTATGATTTTATTCTTCGATACTTTTTAATCCATGCTTTTGTAAAGAACTTTATCAAAACATAGAAGTTATAATCAAAACCTGCATAGTTGGTTTACAGTATAAGAGAGTTAAGTAAATTTTGGTAACAATTATTAGACGCATATTCGCGTATTTTCTTTCACTTGTAGACTAAGTAAAAGCATTTAAATGCTTTGCAGAAATATTATTTTCTCGTACGTTATGGATACACAATAGATAGTGTGCGCGGGAGGGGGTGCACTAAGCCATTACATCACAAGGACAAGCTAGTCGAGTGAGCGGTGCGTGCCAGTGACGTCGTCGCACAAAAACCGTTATCTATTTGTTTGTAAACAAGTTCCTATCAGTTACCTATTTTCCTATTGCATTGCATAACGTACCTACATGGTGCTTGAAAATGAATTCATCTCGCTGTAGAAGAATGTTAAAACTTCTACATGAACGCGATAAGGGTGAGTTGGTATCTACTATGATTGTTATTTTGCTCCTCTTTTCTAGGATAGGATTGGCTGATTTTTTCAAATAGGTAAGCACCGCTATTTATTCTTTATGGCGACTATACTGAAGGTAAGTAGGTATATTTTTCCGTGAGAAATGTAAGTAGGTAGGGACACTTTATGCCTGCTCATCAGAGAACTCTTAGTGCACATTAACTAGGTACTTTCGTAGACTAACTGAGTACCTACCTATGACGTTCTACTAGTACTTGCAGGTACAGTAGAGCGTCGATTATCCGAAATAATTGGGAGACATGGGTGTTCGGAAAACCGATATTTTCGGATAATCGAACTACCTATCCATCTATACTAGATTATAAAACTAAAAAAGCCAAAAACTAAAATTAAAGATTTGGATAAACTAAATATGCAGATCTACTAAATAAACGATTCTGATTCCGAAAATCGAGTTTATGTAGGTAAGTACAGTCAGCTGCACTGGAATGTATACAACTCGTAACTTTCATTTACCAAAGACAAAACTTCAAAGATCATAAAATCAGTTCATACTTGTTTTTCAAATAGGTACCTATTTGCCCTGTAAGCGTCCATACTTACGTTGCAACTACTTGCAACGCTGCACGACACTAACATGCAATTTACGAGTTGTACCTATACATTCCAGTGCAACTGACTGTAGGTACCTACTTACCGTCTCTATGGCTAATAGCTATTAGGTAATATCTAGGTACCTACTTTGTTAATGAGCTCAAATTCTTCCTGGAAATGAAAGGGGGAGACCTATGTCCAGCAGTTGAATTCTTCATCATCATCATCATCAGCCTGAAGAAGTCCACTGCTGGACATAGGCCTAGTTGAATTCTTAAAGCTGATTAATGATGACGAGCTTTTTTACTATAGAAAATTACTGTAATACGTATCGCCTTTCTTCCAGAAAATGAAACGCCTGAAAATCAAAATAATTTTTCAAGCTCTGCGACTAGCATCGAGGGAAGGGCTTCCTCAAGTTCAACATGTTTCAGCCAACTCATGCGCAGTTCTATCTGTATTGAAGGGGTGCATGCGCTTGAAGAAGACGGTCTTGATGACGTTGGTTTTGAGCCCGTTTTACAAGACATACCTTCTGAATCAGTACAAGAAATATCAGAATTCATTCCGGGTGATCCTAATGCGAGTCTTCGCGAAGAACCGACCTTGTTCCCAGAAGATGAAAGTACCAGGTCACTTCTTGAGGTATCCACAACATCGCAACATGCCACTTCGCCCGTACCTGATAATCTTCTTTCAGATATTACTAATTTTCCGACTTCTCGTGACGAACCTGGACCTTCGAGACAATATATGAATGAACAGGAAGTAATAGATACACCTTCACCAACCAATCAGAACAGCTTAGCTTTCATTGCTTCGCCTACTATTTTTATCAACAGAGATTACGATTTACAAAGCATTTCGGATATAGAGGGAGTTTTGTGTAATATTGAAAACTATTCGGATGCCGTCACCACTGAGCAAGCAAATAGAACCCCCCTTTCAACCCCCACTTCAACTCTATCAAGAAAAAGAAAGAGAGACGAAAAATCATGGAAAGATGTCAAGAACAAGGCTATGAAAAATTCAGGCCAAGAATATGTTAGTAAGCAAAGTAAAAAACAAAACATTGAAAAAACAATGAGATCGGCATGTGCCTGCAGGTTGAAATGCTATGAAAAGTTTGATGAAAATCTGAGAAAAAATATTTTTACAAAGTTTTGGGCTATCGGAGATCATGAAAGGCAGTGGGAGTTCATAATACGATATGTGAAACATGTTGATATAAAGAAAATGACACTACAGAGAGCGGCCAATCGCACCCAGACGCTGATTTATTCTCTTCCGTCCACCACTGAAATGAACGACTCCATTAAAGTATGCAAAATTATGTTTATAAATACACTGAGTATAACACAACAAGTTGTTTATACTGCAATTGAAAAATTATCGAAAGAATTAAAAGACTTGAGAGGAAAACATTCTACCAGACCAAAAAAGATGCTAGTTGAGACCGAAAGAAGCATAATTGAACACATTAACGATTTTAACAGAGTTGAATCTCACTATGTAAGAAAAGACACCCAAAAAGAATATCTTGAAGAAACATTGAATGTGCAAAAAATGCATCGGCTGTACTTGGAATGGTTGGGTACGAAGCCTGAGTATATTCAAGTCATACCAGCAACTAAACGGCAATATGAATTTATATTTAATTCGAAATTCAACCTTTCGTTTCACAAACCTAAAAAAGACCAATGTGAAATATGTATGACTTATAAAAATGCCGATGACACACGAAAACTGCAATTAAAAGATGAATACGAAAAACATATTTCCGCCAAAAACTTAGTGCGACAAATTAAAGACGAAGAGAAACAAGGATTTGACAAGAATGATAGCGTTGTAGCTTGCTTTGACTTGGAAAAAGTCTTGAGTATTCCGCAAAGTGAAGTTGGGATATTCCATTACAAACGTAAATACCCAATTTACAACTTTACTGTTTTCGACATCACACGAAAAAAAGGCTTTTGCTTTGTATGGCATTTGCAAATTGCAAAGAGAGGAGCAATTGAGATATCGAGTTGCTTATGGTCCTATATCCAAACCCAAGTTGGCTTAGGAATAAAAAGAATATCTTTTTATTCAGACTCATGCACGGGGCAGAATAGAAATCGCTATGTCTTCGCGATGATGGCATTAGCATCCAGGAAATATAACTTACAAATAACTCACAGATTTTTTGAAAAAGGACATAGCCAATCAGAAGGAGATTCAATGCATTCAGTTATTGAGCGAGCAAAAAAGAATCACACCATATATACTCCTGATCAAATGTATGGTATAATCGAGAACGCCAAAGTATCTGGAAGCAGGTATGTCGTAAAGCAAATGACGCAAGCCGAAATATTTGATTTCAAAGATTTAATCAAAGGCAAGAACTGGTTCTCAGATGTAAATAGCGCTAAAATCTATTGGAGTAAAGTTAAAGAAGTTTGTGTCTCACCTGATAGGCCAGACCAAATAAAATTTAGGTACTTCTTGGATCAACCGTATCAGGAAATGCAGATGGCCAGACTCAACTCAAGGAGACGAAGAGGAGAAGCAGTGGCATCAGTGCACGATGAAAGATTGAAACCTGCATATAGTGGAATGCTGCCTGTGCCTGGGCCTTTACATAAAGACCTAATTAGTCTCTGTGACTCGGGTGCGATTCCAGAGTACTACCAGGCATTTTATAGGAACCTCGTCCCAACAGACAATCCTGTAACTGACGAAATTGATGAAGATGAAGATCTCTAGAGTACCGTCCAAAATCATTGGATTCAATTATAATCATGTGCAATGTTAATGTTAATTAGAAGAACGAAATCAAAGTGAACAGTTGTTGATTTAATATTAAGTATAATAATATAATCCAGAGTTTTTGTTTTGGTTTTAAAAACATTATTGTTTTGCATATTTATCTGTTTTTAGTAAGTATTTAAGTAGTTATTAATGATTATAATTGATTTGATAGTAAATGCCAAATTTTCCACAACATTATTCTTTGTTTTATTCATTCCAACTCGAGTAGGTAGGATTGGTTGGTATCGGTACCGTTATGGCGAAGGAAGCTGACTGACGATGATGGACCGATGACATTGCAAGCTCGCGGTAGGTAAGTTGATGGGTTGGAAAAGGCTAGAAATCGTCTAATTCTCCAGGAATCATAGGTTCAAGGAAAAACCTCTCTATAGAAGAAGTGCACTACTGAAAATAGCTCCAGAAGTGGGTTTCTGGTAGTGCACTGATGATGTGATGATAATGGTTGATGTCTCGTAATTTTTAAGCCTAATTCTTAGGGTTCTGTACCTCAAAAGAAAAAACGGAACCTTTATAGGATCACTTTGTTGTCGGTCCATCTGTCTATCTGTCTGTCTGACTGTCAATACCCATTATCTCGGGAACGCGTGGAGGTATCAAGTTGAAATTAAAACCATATACTCAAGTCTACAGTCCCTTGAAGTTATGAAAAAAAAAAACTCCTAAGTTAACATTAAAAAAAGATACAGCTGTTTATACCGAAAATAAAGTATATTTCGACTCTCTCAAGGGAATCAAAATTTATAGGGTATTTTCCGTTGACTTAGAACTATAAAATTTGGCAAGTAATACCGTCTTACACTACAAATATAGGGAAAAATCTGAAAACTATACATTAGTAATTCAATCATAAAAAAACAAGGGCTAAGCAAGGAACGGCGGTCCAAATTTTGAATAGAGTTAACCGTGTCATGTGGGTATCGTACGAAAGGGCTAACAAATTTTTTATAATAACTATGTACCTACAAATTGGTACGGATCTCTCCGTTGGCGAGTACGACTCGCACTTGTCCGGCTTTTCATATTTTCAGTAGTTTCAGTACAAGAAAGCATGCTTTACAAAACATTATTAATTAGAAAGTTACTTGAATAAAGTTGTAATACATTTTTACACATTTAAAATGTTAAAACAATTACTAGAATAACTATGCAACTAACTAATACCTGCAGTGATAAAATCTTAATATCTATAGAAAAACAGGGCACTAGCATGTTACACTTCAAAGGAACTCTAACATTTCCCGCGAATAACCGTGCATGTGTTGGATACGCAAACGTGCCTAAGTTTTTATCGCCAGAATAAAAATTTAAAAGGGTTTTTTATCAATATCTTAAAAACTAATTACATTTTAATAAAAAATAATATACCAAAAGATAGAGTATTTTTTTCTTTTTAATTTTGTTGTACATTATGGTAACGTATATTTAATGAGCAAGGAGTAATATTTTTTTTTGCGTATTTTAATTCTCCTGAATAGTTGACGATTTGAAGATGCACGTTTCTTCTAGGGGACCATCGATATGTGTGTGTGTCTGAGGCAACGTAGCTCCCAAACGAATGAACCGATTTTCATTTTGTTTGAAAGGTGAATTAGTCGGGAGTGTTCTTAGCTATGTTTGATGAAAATCAGTCCAAGATTCGTGGGTTTTTAAAATTTTTAATTTAATTATTGTTGAAATTATGTTTTTAGGTGTAATAAGCATAACAAGAAAACGTTTTTATGACATCTCCAGGCGTATTTATGACGTTAATAAGACGCGTTTTGAGATCCTGTACCTAATACTATCCCTGTTATTAATTATCTCGATGTAATGTTGCAAAAAGCGACTCAAAGTCTTTAGAAAATTTTAAGAATAAAAAAAACACCGTGTTTTGTTTCTTTCGATCGAATTTTAATCGAATTTTTTAAATTGTATAAGATTATTAATGTTATTTTTATTTTTGACAAAGCCCCCATACAGTTACAACACAAAATTTATTAACTTTTAGAACTCTTTTACTATTATTGATTTTTTACTTTACCTACCTATTGTTTTGTATAAAAGTGACGTAACTAAATGTTCTCTATAAGATCCTATGGTTAAAATAAATGAATATGAATATGAATCTGCTTATCAATGCAAAAAACAAAACACGCATGTAACTATTCTAAGATTAATTGAGTTAAAATCAAGGTACCACATCTAAAGTACATATAAATAATAAAAAAAACATATAAAGTACCACACTATACTACATCACTAATAGTATACATGAATATAAAATATAACTATCGATATGACCGAGCGTCATTATTATTTAGCGAAACAATCGAAACATTGCCCATCCCACGTCCCACACAATCAAGTTGAAATCGACTATCGATAAAAACGCAACATTTGTCCCATCCCTAAATTTTGCTAAGGTTCAGAGTACTTGAACACTCGCCGATACTTGATACCTACACGATATAGACTTGTCAGTGGCTCTCACATAAAATATAGTATTTATCTTGCTTCGGTTGCCTGGAAGAAATAATTATGAGCGATAAGGTCACCCATTGTGTTTATTTTTAACCGACTTCAAAAACATTGTATGGAAACTGGAGAAGCGCCTCTAGCGGGATATTTTCAAACGATTTCACTTCATACGATATCGTGTAGATGTCGTGTCGTTGGTAGTGTAAATGCCGTATTTACATACAAATGTTTGGTACTAGTCTGCGAATGACATAGCACCAATAAAGGAAAACAAGTGGAAAATATACCATTAACTTAACGGGTTATGTCTTCTGATTGATGTAAAGTGCGCCTTAGGGCATAAAAATAAGGTTGACTTTGCTCTTTTCATATCACGGAAGGGTTAAGCGTATTTTTGCAAGGAGTTGTGATGGATATTATACAGATATTACGATGAGTTCTTGCGCAACTACGCATTTCGTTCTTATTTAGTACTACATAAAGTTGTTTTTTGCTGAAATATCGAATCTATCATAAATTCTTTTCAAAACGACCTTATTTTCGATAGCTTAAGGTTGATTTTTTGCTGGAATTTACAAAACATTCTTACTCGGAATTCTTTTCTTCAATAGTTAATTAATTTTAGGACACTGGACAGCTTTGTTCTGCGTTTAATTTAGTTAATCGTCGCATGTCTAGTTCACGGCCATCATCATGGCACGTTGTGGACAAGAGACAGTGTACACGAACAATAAAGCTGCTACGGTACGCAAAGAGCTTTCATTGTGTATAGTATTGAGCTATTATGTGCCACGGTAAAAGACGGAAACTGTCCCTATAACGAATGCTGGTGACAGTAGGTAAGTTGCGCTACATATATCCAAAGTTGAGATCGGCTAGACTATCACAGATGCTACTGACTTGCACAGTTGAAAACACACAGAGATACTTTCTGCCCCCGTATGCCAATCTTTTGCTGTCAAGTTATATTTCACTGTCCAGTGTAATTTCTTCAGGTCCCGTGGTACAATTTTGTACAACGTGATCATTCTTTTTAGACACTTGACAGCAAAATATGCGCGAAAACACATCAAATGACGTCACAATGTCACTATTTAGTCACAGAATAACTATGAGTTAGTATGAACTGACCATGATTTAAAACTTTGCAGTTCAACTTTGATTGGCATACCCCTGCTGGACGATAACTCCACTTTATTTTTTCAATTTATATCTTCATCTTGTAGCAAAATTAAGAAACGTGCGGAACGTTTGACAGTTTTCTTGTGTTTTTAATCGACTTCAAAAAAGGAGGAGGTTCTCAATTCGGTTGTATGTTTTTTTTTTTTATTAATGTTTGTTACCTCAGAACTCCGTCATTTATTAACTGATTTCAAAAATTCTTTTTTTATCTGAAAGGATATACTTCCAGATTGATCCCATTTAATTTTCATCAAAATCGGTTCAGTAGTTTGGGTTATAAATAGAAATAACTGAAAAATATGCCAAGTTGCGGCGTAGCGCCTATCATTTTGCTGCTAGCAACGATGCAATATGCCAAGTTGCTGCGTAGCGCCTACCATTTTACTGCTAGCAACGATGACCCTTTGTGGGTGCACACCTAAATTTTTACATTTTTCTAAATTTGTCAATAAACCCAGTTTGTACATTCAAACCGCATTTAATTGGAGAAAAGCAAAAACCCACCAGTTGTTCCTCTAAAGAATCAACACCAACCACGTGCACGAAATTGCGTATTTTGCTTTCCTGTGACTTTTATGTGGTGTTTATAGTGACTAGAACATTCCCAATGAACTGTCATCATCATCATCTGATGATGAAGCAGGTAGTCGAATTGAAGTCGGTTTTTGCAGTTTTTTAACTTATAAATTATATTACGTATTTTCTTTTCTATTTGCTACAAAGTATACGGCATTGTTGAATACGCAACACTGCAGCTTGTGTTAATCTTATTATTGCAGGACTGGCTAGGAGTGGAACTCTTCACCTGCGTCAATATATCCCGAACTTTATTAGAAATTTTTAAGAAAAGAGTGAACAGCTGTGTTATATCTAAGACCGCTCGCTCACGACGACTTTTTGCAGCGATGATGTATGCGCGTTTGGTAAACACGCGACAGCATCGCTACTATCGCGCGTCAGTTGCAAGGGAAAACGTACATAACCAGCGACAAAATCGACTGTGGCGATGAGAACGCGCGTGCTGCAAAAAGTCGTCGTGGGCGAGCGCCCTAAGCGTGCTTCACCTTAGGCTGCAGCTACACTTTCCATCTGGTGTGCTAGTAGGCAAATGCTTAAATAACCTTCATAAAAAAACCCTTGAGTCAAGACAATGATATTTCACGTCATCTATATCATCTGTCTCTTCTAAATACTTCTGTTTCACCATCTCTGAGTAACACTATCCACTGATAAAAATACATCCATCTTTGTCATTGACAAGTCTAAAGTAGAGACGGAGATATTTATAACTGACGGTTCGCGTAATCATGAGATAGTGAACTAAGAAAGAAAGAATGAAAGAAAGAAAGACAGAAAGAAAGAAAGAAAATTCATTTATTTGAAACACACACACAACAGCACAACAATACACTAACAACTAACTAACAAGCACTTAGACTTTGTGCTTTCATTGAATGTAAATAAGATCGAAGATACTATAACGATAACGCACAAATTATCATTCCTTATGTTTTCAAAATCCAACTAAGTAAATGCGCTTGTGTACTGCAAATGAATTCCAAACGCCATCTGTACGGGACATTTAAGTTATTACATTTACATGAATAGCAAATACAAATATTCATGTTTACAAGTAAATTAAAGCCTTTGTTTGTCTGGTCATTCAATATGCTGTTTGTTTTGTGAATATAAACACTAGCGGATCCAGGGGGGGAGCCAGGGGGCTCAAGCCCCCCTTCCCTCTCTACAAAGGCTTATTCAAAGGTAGACCAGACCTAAAAGCTGGTACAAGTCCCACCTGCGGGGCGATTCCAATCTCAGTTAAACTGCAAAGTTTTAAATCATGGTCAGTTCATACTAACTCATAGTTATTCGGTGACTAAATAGTGACATTATGATGTCATTTGACTGGTTCTCGCGCATATTTTGCTGTCACTTGTCTAAAAAGTATGATAGTATGATATATATTCAGGTCACGTGATACAATTTTCTACCACGTGACCTGAAGAAATTACTCTGGGCAGTGAAATATAACTTGACAGCAAAGGTTGGAATACGGAGGCTGAACCGAAATCCTGGTTCCATCTGGTTTCATCCTGATCTACTGTCTGTTTATTTAAACGATTAAACTCTGTTTACAGACAAATTTGTTTTGCATAAAGTCAAAATAGTTCAGAAACCACGAGGCGCATTTATTATTAAATTTTGCTGCCAGTATTAAAATATTTCAACACAAAACAGCTTAAAAGTGCGCTTGTGGAATTTTCGAGTTTCCAAACATGGCGTTTGGAGTAAATTCTGCTCCTGCCAAATAACAATCCACAGATTCACTATTTTCCTACAACCTTAAACTCTTGTTAGACATAAGCCTACTTTATAACTATTTGGTGTGTAGGTGAACATAATATATTCCTTCGCCTACATACTGTCGTAAATATATGTAAATGTCTTAATTCGAACGATATTGAGCGGGTTTTTTAGGGTTCTTTGAGTTGGAGCTCAGAAAACACTACCTAACCTACCTACAATATATTATTTATGTTTCTAGTTTTATCTTCATTTGTGTGTGGCAAACATAGATGTTTGTTCTGTGTCTGAGTGTTACTATGTATTATAAGTATGTATTTACAAAAAAAAAGTATATAAGTATTCTATCAGCATCTAGTTCCCATATCACAAGCTTTGCTTAGTTTGAGACTAGAGGGCGTCGTGTGAAATATCCATGATATTTATTTATTTATTTGGAAAAAAGAGTACTTAGTTAATGTAAATACAAAAAATATAGCGTCTAAATTTTATAACATTATTTATTTGATTCGAAGAACAATCTACCTCAGACAAAAATACTAGGTATCTGTATTAAATTTATCACATAATAGCAAGAAGGTTCAATGATATAAAAATAATTATTTGATTTACTTATGTGTTATCTTGCATACGGAACCGTTTATTACCAAATTTTTTTTACCACTTACCAAATATTTAAAAAAACCAGTGTAATTTAGTAAATTTAATAAAGATATTCTTACGTATGGAATCGAGATCGTAAATTTTAAAATAAGTAGCATGTTGGGTGGTTGGAGTGTCAAGAGCGAGTTTTATTGTTATGTTAAAGTTGATAGGTCAATTACATGTTACAGCAGGGGTATTCCAATCTCAGTTGAACTGCAAAGTTTTAAATCATGGTCAGTTCATACTAACTCATAGTTATTCTGTGACTAAATAGTGACATTATGATGTCATTTAATTTGTTTTCGCGCATATTTTGCTGTCAAGTGTCTAAAAACAATGACCTGAAGAAATTACACTGGGCAGTGAATTATAACTTGACAGCAAAAGATTGGAATACGGGGGCAGTGCGGCATTTTATAAATTTTTAAACCCCTTTTTTGTATCAAGTTAGTAAACACATCTATATAAAACGCGTTACATCGTGAAACGTTAAGGCTCAAAACAGTTTTCGAAAACCCAAACTTTAAAAAATCGTAGAATATTCAGTTTTTGAAATATCGCAAAAATTATTTCACATCCTTATAATCTTCTAGACTTTTGATTTAGGGCCAACGCACATCTATCGACAAAACTGTTTTGTCGCGTACTTAGTGACGTGAAAATAAATTTTCTGTTATAACGAAAACAGCATATGATGAATGCTTCCTCGTCATATGCTGTTTTCGTTGTAACGAAACTCACATCAATTGACACGACAGTCTTTTCTTACGTTTTTTTATTAATAGGTTCGCAAACCAGCCTTTAAAACAATTTAATTAAATTGGCCGAGCGGCCTTCAAAAGCAAACATGCATGCATAAAATTATGTTTACCTATCTATTATAACATTGTTTAGTACCTACCTATTAAACATTGCTTTATACGCATATACCTAGAAAATGAACTGTGCATTTTTAATAAATCTCTAATACTATAAGAATCAAAGTCCTGACTGACTGACTGACTGACTGACTGACTGACATATAGACAACGCACAGCCTAAACCGCTGATCGTAGATACTTGAAATTTAAGGAGTACATAGGTATTAGGGCGTAGAGGTGTACTAAGAAGGGATTTTTGGAAATTCAACCCCTAAGGGTGTAAAAAGGGTTGAAAACGTTTGTATGAAAAATCGTATTCCTTCAACCTATGAACTTGAAACTTAGAGGACAGATACCCTAAATTCAATAATTAAGTATGTCATTTTTAGTTTTTGAGAACTACCCCCAATAAGGGTGCAAAGGGGTGTTGTAGTTTGTATGGGAGTCTTTTAATGAGTGGTTCGATTGATTTCAAACTTGCAGTAAATATACTTCTAAATAAATAATTAAGAATGACATTTTTAGTTTTTGTAAACTACCCTTAATAAGGGTGCAAAGAGATGTCAAAGTTTGTACGAGAATTTTTGTACGCGTAGTGCGATTGACTTGAAATTAAGAGTAAAAGTAGATAAATAAAAAATAAAAATTAAGTATGTCATTTTTAGTTTTTGAGAACTACCCCCAATAAGGGTGCAAAGGGGTGTTGTAGTTTGTATGGGAGTCTTTTAATGAGTGGTTCGATTGATTTCAAACTTGCAGTAAATATACTTCTAAATAAATAATTAAGAATGACATTTTTAGTTTTTGTAAACTACCCTTAATAAGGGTGCAAAGAGATGTCAAAATTTGTACGAGAATTTTTGTACGCGTAGTGCGATTGACTTGAAATTAAGTGTAAAAGTAGATAAATAAATAAATATATATATATATATATAGATGAAGGTACAATGGCGCATAAAAGTGGAGTTGAAGCAGTAGATAGAACTCTAAGAGATATACGGGGCAACAATAGCTTAATGGGTGGTGTGACAATGTTGCTGGCAGGCGATTTTCGCTAAACTTTACCAGTGGTACAAAGGGGAACCCGAGCTGACGAAATTAAAGCATGTCTGAAGAAATCGATTTTGTGGTCTTCGGTGAGAATACACACGCTTACCAAAAATATGAGAGTACATTTGAGGGGAGATGTATCAGCTGGTCACTTTTCAGATGTTCTTTTGAAAATAGGAAACGGCGATTATCCTGCTACAGGTGGTAAGGTCACTGTGACGGAGAATTTGTGCAAAGTTGTGGAATCAGTTCAGGAGCTCATAGACGACATTTATCCCGGCATTGCACAAATTCACTTAAAGTCGATGGAATGGTTTTGCGAACGTGCCATTTTGACCCCAAAAAATGACCAAGCGGCGAATATAAATGACGTTTTATTAAATTTAATCGATGGTGAAAATACAATCTATAAGTCTATAGATACGGTGTGTGACGATGACGCTGTGAATTACCCAGTAGAGTTTTTAAATTCTTTAATACCAGCGGGTCTACCCTATCATAGGCTTATTTTAAAAAAGGGGTCACCAATTATGTTATTACGAAATTTGAGGCCTCCAAAACTTTGTAATGGCACTAGGCTACAAGTGAAAACCCTTCACCAAAACATTATTGAAGCCGTGATACTAACCGGGTGTGCTAGGGGAGAAACAGTGTTTGTGCCGCGCTTGCCTCTTATTCCTACCGACCTCCCATTCCAATTTAAAAGGCTACAATTTCCAATTAAACTATGTTTCGCCATGACCATAAATAAGTCCCAAGGGCAAACATTTAAATATGCTGGAGTGGACTTGAGGGAAGACTGTTTCTCCCACGGCCAATTTTATGTAGCTTGCTCGAGAGTTAGTTCCCCTACAAGCTTGGTAATTTTAGTGCCTGCTGATAAAAAAGTAAAAAACATTGTTTACAAAGAAGTTTTATAATGGGTCACCGCGACCCAATATAAAACTTATTTTCATCACATCTATTCGAAAAGAGCGACTTGGTTCGCCTTTATGTACACCCAAAGGTGGTGTTTTCTATGAGAAACAATAAGTGCTTGCATATTGTAATGAACTATCACGGTTCATGAGATACAGACTGGGTAATGTACGCCTATATAGGCGTACAATAATAATAATAATTTTATAATATAGGCTACTTTTTAAAAAGAAACAATAACAGGAACAGGGTAAAAAGCCACAACGCGGGCGAAGCCGCGGGAAGCCGCTAGTAAGAATATAAAGTAATTATGTAGTGTACTTAATAATATTATTAAGTACTTAGGATGATTCTCATTAAATAAGCAAGTAACGAAAACAGCAAATAAAAAGAAGCATATCGTAACTAAAAAAGTTTTACTGAGAAGTTTCACATCACTAACTGTTCGACAAGACGTTTTGTCTTTGGTTTGCGTTCTCCCTTAGGCTAAAAAAACACGGGAAAAAAATTCTTACTCTTCCTTGACAGGCGTCACAGCTCAGTCGGTATTAGCTCTGCCTTCCGTGCTGTGGGTCGTGGGTTCGATCCCCACTGAGAACAAACATTTGTGTGTAGCAAACATAGATGTCTGTTCTATGTTTGGGTGTTACTATGTATTATAAGTATGTATTTACAAAAAAAAAGTATATAAGTATTCTATCAGCATCTAGTTCCCATATTACAAGCTTTGCTTAGTTTGGGACTAGAGAGCGTCGTGTAAAATGTCCATGAATATTTATTTATTATTTATTATACTTATTCTACCGATAATAAGTAAAAAGAAAATCCAGTCTTGTCCCGAAATCATTAAAGACTTAGTTTGATAATAGTATGCTAAAATAATATTAGCCTTGCTTATTCTTTTGAAAAAAAAGTGCATGACTTCATAATAATATTAATTGCCAAGTGAATGATTGAATACGCTTCAATGAACGAGCAAAAAATTATTTTACAGTAAAATTAAATACTTTTTACCGAGCAATCAAATTCAAAATGGCGAAGGCGCGGTCTCGTGAAAAATTAATTAAAGTAATATAATTTTCCGTTTGCTCAGTCTTTTGAATTTACATGTCGAATCGAGATTGGTTAGGAACTTTTGAAAGGGTTATAATAATATTTTGAAAGGTTTTCGGTGTGTGTGAGTATATTTTATGTGGAAAATATGTAATTATACTTACTGACCGTTTTTGACCGAAAAGAAGAATTTATTACTGCGTCTCTTTCTTTTGTTTGATAGTAAATGAAACAGGTATAGTTTTAGTTTACTCATGAACATAAAGCTGCAAATCTAAGATCAATAATTTCACTTAAATTCTTCCGATCTTGATGCTAGTTGTAAGTACAGTCAAACCCATAAACTGAAGAATAGTTTCGGATAGGGATTAAAAAAAAAAAATTATTTCAAAAGAATGTAAAAAATAGTTAATTCAGTAAAAGTAAAACAGCCTCAGATAAATCTAAAATTTTGAACAATCTTAATCAAAAAACTTTACCTTGTTGATTTATTCAGAAATATAAACAAAGTTTCAAAAGTGTTTAACGAATGCAAACTAGTTGATTATAATATTTGGTCGAACTTTTTAATAGAGTAGGTATCGTTGGCTTAAAATGATTAAGTAAAGTGCAGACAAGATTCAAATGTATTTGTCTAACTCTAAAAGATTAGTATAACAATAATAGTCTCCATCTTTTTTTATCTCTTCTTAGTACTACGTATGAGTGTTGAAATTTCGTAACTTGTAAATAAAACGTAAATAAAACAGGATCTACAGGGCAGACAGGAAAAAGGGTTAAATAACAAAAGTAGTGAAGAGAACAGTTTTAGATTGAACGGTCTCTAATTTACTTCAGAATTTTGATGCTGACTGTACCAGGTCTAGATGCACGCATGCACCAATGTTCGAATTATCATATAGAATACTTTTATCTGGGTCGTGTCTGGGAATCGGGCAGCTTGGCCGCAAAAATTGAGATCTCAAGTAGCTCGGAAAACTTTATATTTGTTGTCCGAATTGTACAATGTATTTGACAAGTTGAAAGTTTTTAGGTGTGATATATTTTTCGTGGCTTTTGTAAGGGACTGTACAATTTACTACGACCCATTTTACTGAGTTACATCCTGGGATAAGATGAAGTAGCTTGCCCATCAGCCCCCGTATGCCAATCTTTTGCTGTCAAGTTATATTTCACTGCCCAGTGTAATTTCTTCAGGTCACGTGCTACAATTTTGTACCACGTGATCATTCTTTTTAGACACTTGACAGCAAAATATGCGCGAAAACACATCAAATGACGTCATAATGTCATTATTTAGTCACAGAATAACCATGAGTTAGTATGAACTGACCATGATTTAAAACTTTGCAGTTCAACTTTGATTGGCATACCCCTGCTGCAGGGGTATGCCCCTGCAGCAGCAGCAATGGGGTTGTTGTTAAAACTCTAAAACAACTCCTCGTTAAAAACCAGCAGCAGGGATATTCCAATTTCAGTTGAACTGCAAAATTTTAAATCATGGTCAGTTCATACTAACTCATAGTTATTCTGAGACTAAATAGTGACATTATGACGTCATTTGATGTGTTTTCGCGCATATTTTGCTGTCAAGTGTCTAAAAAGAACTTGTGCTAACCTTCTTGGAATATAACTATTTCTCAACAAACAGGGTCCCTCTTAATATTCTAAAGCCGAAACCCTGTCTTTGTCCGCTTTGACGTGCTTGTGAATTTGTAATTGGTTTCGTAATATTAAAACCGCAACGTGCGGTCTATATTTCATACAAAACCTTCGATATTCAGTAGGTTTCATCATAATTATAACTGCATAACTGACTTTACTACATGAAATAGCTTCTTCTTCTTATTTAAGAGCTACGCTCTTGTCGGCGTAACATATGCATTTCCCGCCAGGTTCTTCTTTTCAGGGCAGCTTCCTTGACGTCCTTATACGACATGAGATCGATCTTCGCCTTCACTTGGCTCATATAGCTAATACGCGGTCTTCCTCTTCCTTTCTTTCCTTCTACCTTCCTTTCAATGATAAAAATAGCCTCACTCACAAAAACAATTCTCGTCGCCTCCATCTACCGATTTTCCATGACTTTCATAATGATGTCGGTCCATGGGAATACTTATTTAAGCTTATTTAAGATTCAGCACCATTATAGTAAGCCTGCAAGTTCAACGCTGATCATAGACTGCTTCTATTAGTAGAGGTCGTCCGGGGAAGTACTAGCACCGTACCTATTTCTGCTGCCGCACAGTGCTCGCATTGCTGTGTTCAGGTTTGAAGGATGGTGCTGATCTCTGACTACAGCTCTTCTCGTCCAGTGTTTGCGCTATATTTTGCTCCTTGAAGAGAGATAGATAGATAGAGATAGAGAGAGATAGAGATATATTTATTTGACACACAATTACAACACAGGTACAGCACAGAACAAGCATAAAAAGAAGAAAGAAAACAATAATCACCTACACAATTACTAAGTACTAGGTAGGTAGGCTGGGCTGAGCTGGTTACCTTGCGCAGCTCGCAGTAGAGCGCCCTCCAGTCGAACAGTCAGTGCTACGCAGTGTACCTCTACTCCGCATCCGTACTAATGGCAGTGTAAATCAGCTACTTTACAACTCCCAGATAACACGATTAACAGAAAATACGCCTTCACAAGATTACTCCATTTATTAGCTACCAAATAATCCAAAATGGAAGTAATTTGGCACGGTCACGGGCGAATTAACTAAAAAAATACTAAAAGGGCGAAAAAGTACAAAAGTTATTTGATCTGTGGAGCCGGGCTCATTAGAATGGCGGTGGGCGTTAATCCAAGTCGGGACTCTTTAGGGATGGGAGTTGGGGCAGTCTTGTTTTTTAACCTGAGGGTTAAAACAAGACTGCAAAAAGATGGGTGCTAATAAGGAGTTAATATTTCTTTGTAAAAAAGATCATACAAAAAACGATAGAAACCAGGCCATAGTTTGTTGCCCGTTCTTGTAGGCTCTGGTCGCGTGGAACTGGCACCTAGAATCACCTAGTTATATAACACGATTCTAAATGATCCTTGTGATTTTATTGAATAAATGATTTTTTGACTTTGACTATGATGGAGAGGATAATAGGTTTTTAGCCTTGATGCGTCTGTCTGTGGCTTTATTGTATTGTAGCTCCAAGTATAATGATTTGATATCAATGCGTTTTTCAAAAAGAATATTAGTTTTGGGATGATTTCTAGCTGTATGAGCTTGGCAGAAGTCAATGCAGCCGCTGTTTCCATGTTACAAGTGACTACAAGGCGACAATGGAAGGATTTTTTTGTGTAGTGCGTACCTACCTCCGTAATTCACGTAGATTTTTAAGACCAAGACTGAGTAGTGCGTAGGATGCAAAGACCAAGTCTGTGTCCCATCACTAAATCGCGACTCTCGAATACCGCCAACACCAGGAAATATGGCAAGAATTTTGTTAATTCTTGTACAAAATTAAATTTATTTTTCCTTGGTTTTAGAAAGTTTTATCAGGAGTTTTTGACGTTAACGTTGTTATAAGAGCATTTGTAGAAATATTATTTTCTTACTCGCTCATTAGCTGAAGAGTTTGTTGGGGCTAAAACATTTTTGATGTAATTTTTTCTTTGCAATGCCAAAGAGAAGATACATTACAAAGTGAAGAAGCGACATTGAAATCGCGCGCTCAGTTCTGCCCTCCAACCATATAGCTAGATAAATAAATAAGCTATGATAGAGTGCGACCACGCTTAGTCTGCAATATAAATGGATAAAACCAAAAAAAAAATGAGCATGGTATCATTTTATGTTTTCGCAGTTCATGGTCATTCCAAGGTTTTAAAATCCAGCCAAAGTGCTGCATATACAGCGTGTAGCTACAATGGCGACATTAAATTAACCAGCGTATCCGGTTTCGCGTTTTCAGAATATAGACATATTTTTTATTTCATTAAACATAAGATTTATCGAAATAAATCAATTTTCTTAAATAACGCCTCGGAGCAACCTGTACGTAAGAGCAGAGGTCATCTGTCGGGTTCACGGGTCATAACCGCGTGTAACCGCGTATGAAGAGCAAGAAAGTATTGTTAGAATAGGACACCCTAAATTGCGACGTTGTGCATGAAAGGGATAGCTAACTATTGAAGAGCGCCGCCCGCGCCGCCCGCTCGACCGACTCGTCCTGCCTAGCCAGTAGCCAGTGATACGCGGGCCGGTGTCCTTGACACACTTTATTTTAATAATTTTGCTAATTATCTACCTATTCTCAATGTTTCGCGAAAAAGACGCTTGGTTTTGTTAGTTTAGCTTTTCTATTCTAAGTACCCAATCAGGTCTACGTAGGTACAGCGATAAAGACGCTTTGATTTATTATTTGTTTATCTGTCTACCTTTGCGACTAGGGAGCGGGTAAATTAAATGTTTGGTGCTCAGTGGATACTGGATAGGACGACACGACACGGAGCTCTTAGGTGGCCCAATGTCACCTGACCTCAAGCCCCTCGATTTTTTTATGGGGCTTTGTGAAAGACGACGTTCATGCTAAAATAAAATAAAATGTATTATCAAAAGTGAGGGCAAATATTCAGCGCCGCCGGTTACATCTTTGTGTCCGACGTGGTGGCGGCGGCGGCGCGGCGGCTACATTGAGAACTTGAAGATTTAATAAGTGTAAGGCGCTAGGTGCATAGGTCACAATAAAATTAATAGTAAAGTGAACAAGGTGAAGTGAAATTATTTGATTTCTTTGAATTCCTTGTGTCGCTTGATTTCCCCGCCCCGCGCTCCGCCCCGCGCCCCGCCGCCGCCACCGAGCCGCCCGGGCAGGCAGGCGCGGGCGCGGGAGCGGTAACACGTAGGTAAAGACACTCATAGGGTGATTAATTTTTGTTGCGTATTTTATTATTAAGTTTGTTTGAAAAATTCGAAATTTCTATTTTGGACTATAATTATTTTTTTATTTTTTTTATGAATACTTATAAGTAGCTCTACCCGTGTTTTCATTTAATGTCGCCATTGTAGCTACACGCTGTATATTATGGTTAGACTATCCATCAATCTGCAAAGTTTTATTCTGGATGTCTCAAAGAAAGTTAATTGAGTTTTATTCAATAAAACTCAAGGCTCATTTTAAATTGGCAAATTATTCCCGTCCCAGAGTAGCAGAATGTTGCTTTGTTACAAAATACCAAATCTCCCTCAAACCAAAGTACCCAATTACAAAAACTCGCCAAATGTAGCAATTTTTTTGCAAAATTGCTAACAAGATTTTTCGACTCAGGAATTACGTTTGGAGATTCAGTGGTATTACAATTGTGGGGAATTACATTGTAATATTTGTAATCCGTTTATACTTCGATGGAATTGTATCGATTTTTATTTCCGTGAAAAAATGCGGTGTTTTTGATTTGGGGGAAAAAAATGGGGATTTTTTCTTATAGCAAGGCACGTCCTCAGTGGACACGCTCAGTGAGGCAATGCATTGTTATAGGCAAAGGTAACCGCTTAACATCAGGCGGGCCACATACTTGTTCTATCACTTAGTTGTATAACAACGCACGGTATGGCGAAATGAGTGCAATATTTTAATAATATTCTTGAATGGTGTAGGTATAGTAGACAGCTCCATATAGCCCCAAACTAAGCAATACTTTGGTAGAAAAAATTCTAAATCCGTCTCTTTTGGCTCTTACTGGCATTGATCTCAAAATTTCGTACAAAAGTAGAGTTAACACGGAACTCTCTGTTACAAACGTGTTCAAGCTCCGCAGATCGTGCCCGTCTCCTAGCCGTTTCTAAAAAAGAGTCAGGATTTTGGTTGCAAGCTCTTCCCTCTCATAACACTGGTACTCTAATGGATCCTGTCACGTTCCGTATTGCAACCTGTCTACGGTTGGGTGCTCGGTGCTGTGCGCCTCATCATTGCCAGTGCGGGACGGCTGTCGAACAGCTTGGTCACCACGGATTATCGTGCACTAGGGCCGCCGGTCGGATATCCCGTCACGCTAGCCTTAACGATATCATCCGCCGGGCTTTTACCAGCGTGAACGTGCCAGCCATTCTCGAGCCGAATGGTCTGCTGCGTGACGATGGTAAACGGCCTGACGGTATGACTCTTGTTCCTTGGGAGTTGGGAAGGCCTTTGGTGTGGGACGCTACTTGCGTCGACACCCTTGCTCCTTCACATCTGTCTAGGACATCCGCTAGGGCCGGTGCGGCAGCAGATTCGGCCGAGGATCTCAAGAGGCGCAAGTATGCGGGTCTCGACAGGGCCTACACATTTGTACCTCTTGGGGTCGAGACTCTGGGTCCGTGGGGTACCGAGGCCCTCCGGGTTTTCAAAATTATTGCAGGGCGTCTAGTCGCAGCGACGCGTGACCCGAGGGCTGGTGATTATCTGGGCCAGCGAATCAGCATTGCTATTCAGCGCGGCAATGCAGCCAGTGTCTTGGGCACGCTTCCGATTGGTACTGATTTGGATCAGTTGAGCTATCTATAAATCGTTTGCAACGGTGTGTAGATAGCTCAACTGCTTCATGTGTATTTTGTACATATTATAAATATTGTAAATACTTTATTAGTCATAATTTTCTTTGTGAATAAATCGTAAAAAAGCAATACTTGTACGATTTCCATCACAACACATGCTTTTCTTTATTTTGATATAGGTAGTTGGTATAACAATACAAAGGGCAATCACTGTGTTAATTATAGTTCAAAAGTCGGCGGCTAATTTGTTACATCATAAAGTAGGCGAAGTACTAAACAGTTTGCATAATCAGCTGTTTAAAACAGACCCCAGGGCGTCTAGAACTTAAGAAAGAATAGTCGTGGCAATAAATTAAATATTTTTAATTAGTGTAAACGCCTTTGATGTTATTCATTAATTCAAAATGGTGATTAGGAAAATAAAGTGTAGCTGTAAATATTGAACAAATGACGTGTCAAAGTGTGGCTTAATTTGAAAGTGTCGTTTAAACTTATAAAAATTAAATTATCTTTTATTTATTTAACAATCATTACTACTATAATACTCTACAGTAGTAAGTACACTAAAGGACCTACCACCTAATATAATAGGTAATTATTTTAAAAAATATTCATGTACCCTACATTTCACACAACGCCCTCTATTACCAAACTAAGCAAAGCTTAGAAGTCAGTTTATTAATAAAGAAAATATATGATGGTTTGAGTGTAGTGGCACAATGGCACTAGTTTCTGATACGACTTATTTATTATTTTAGTGTGAAGTCAGACCTATAACTAATGCATTCATGGGACCTCATTCATGTGTGTGAGACTGCACTCTACTTTTGTGAATTTTTGTTACCATAATTCAAGCAAAAAAAAACACATTTCATTTCTCAGATCACCTGGTTCTATTACCTGAGATTATTTTTTGTGTATCTATTTTTTTAACCCCCATCGCAAAAACGACAGGGTGTTATAAGTTTGACGTGTCTGTGAGCGCGCTCGCGTGCGTTTGTGTGTGTGTGTGTGTGTGTGTGTGTGTGTGTGTATGTGTGTGTGTGTGTGTGTATATATGTATGGCAACGTAGCTCCCGAACGGATGAACCAATTTTGATTTTGTTTTTTTTTTGTTTGAAAGGTGAATTCCCTAAATGATCCTTGTGATTTTATTGAATTTTTGACTTTGAATTAGTCGGGAGTGTTCTTAGCTATGTTTGATGAAAATCGGTCCAAGGTTCGGGAGTTTTTTTAATTTTTAATTTAATCACTTGTAAAACAAAACAAACGCTTAACTCTTATAACTTATCCATTAATAATGTCAAAATGTCGTGTCGAGCACGCCGTGTTGGTTAATAGCCCATAAATAAATCAGTGTTGCATTCGCATTTCTCTGCTAGCCAAAATTCCGGGAAATAACTGATACATTAAACACGCCGACTCCTATACTATAAATTGATTGTAATCAGATATTTGTGTGAAATATAGTAATTAGTTTTTACGACGCGATGAGCGTGTTAATTGTTTTTGAATAGAGATGCTGGTTCGATTCTTGTAGTGGATCAGCCCACATGAGCTGCAATTATTTTTATTTAATTTATTTGGTATGATTTTGATCTTCGACACTTAAGTTTCTGGTATTTTTTAATTAATTAGTGTAGCTGAGTAGGTGATTTGTCTAATTTCTTTTTTATTTTACTTTTTTTATTTATAAAGTAAGACCAACATAAATCCTTCTTTTATGGATACTGTTTTTTTTAGTAAAATAAAAATAAAAAAAGTTGCAGAATTGAATGAACCTAATGGATTTTAATACAAGCAAGTACCTGAGTGATTATTTATTCTAAGAGGCCGTACAAGTATTTTCTCTAAAGTAACCTTAAGGTAAAAAACCGATTTTTTTTCTCTCGAAGTTTATATAAAGAAAACTACACTCGATCCTTACTTTTTGTTTTCAAGGAAATAAACATTTTCTTTATTAAAAGCTAACCACGTCTATAAACCACACTTTCTAGTTTCATTTGTATGTAAACATATAAAAGCACCGCCTTTGCACAGCTTAGATTTTTTATAAAAACTGTGATAAGTACTTGACGGACGTAAAATAAACAGTCTAGTATACGAGTACTTCGTCTTCTTATTTATGGCCTCTGTCCGTCATTTCGACTGACAAAACCAGTGACTGCATGAACTCCGCCAAAGTTAGAAGTGACTTTGTCCAAAAAAAGTCATTTTTCATAACTCACCTACTCAGATCTTCGCCTTTTGTTAAAAGATTAGTAAACTAGTAAACGCCAATAAACACTGACATTGGCGAATTCGTGGCAGCCCTAGCCACGGAATAGCCAGAATTAAAAGAAGAAGATGATGATTCTATTGGAGGAATTACGACCCTCAGCCTTCTTCTAGGCTCTGGTCGCGTAGAACTGGCACCTAGAATCACCTAGTTATATAACACGATTCTAAATGATGCTTGTGATTTTATTGAATAGAAATTTTGACTTTGTCTTTGACTTTGAGCCAAGAGAAGTACGACGTGAGGAGGCGTCTTAATTTTTTAAACCTTTTGTACACGTCGGATAACGGTCCCCGTTATTTCAGAAGACCATTATTTATTCCAAGTCTAGAACACTGAACAACAATGTGTTTTATAAGCATGTTTATTATGAACTAGCAGTTACCCGCGACTTCGTACGCGACCGAACGTACCGTTTCCGTGCACATTATATTATCTGCGCGTGTACCGAGCGAGTTCTTTGAGAAACTTGACATTACACCGAACCCGTACTCGAATGTCAAACGTACTACGCCCTGTCAAACTGACGTGACACGACATGACATCATCCTCTTGCCAATTGGCGCTGCAAATCCCGTTCGTTCATTTTATCCGGTAGATCCTGTTAATTATTCGGGATCAAAAGTAGCCTATGTGTCAATCCAGGTTACGAACTATATATATGTCAAGTTTCATCCAAGTTGGTTCAGTAGTTTCGACGTGATTGAAACACAAACATCCAAACATGTAAACTTTCGCATTTATAATTATAGTGGGATGGGATGGGATGGGATTTATGGTTTTGCTATTTACTCGTACCTCTAATATACCTACTCCTTGCGTAACGTGTATCTAGATGGATATCTTATCTTTAATTTATTACAATATCTCTACAGCTGTTATTCCTAGTTCATAAAACGGTTCCTAAAAACATTGTTACTCTTAAGTACGTTGTTAAAAGCTCTGCTACATCGACTTTGCTTATAATAACGTTTAAAATAACCATAACGTTTTTAAAATCAACTGTTATTTTTTGTTAGTAATAAGTTCGTATGAATGGTTAACTCTGGTGACGGTTTTTAGGACGCTTAAGACCTCTATCGTGGGTTAACGACTGCTAGAGTCGGGACCGACAGTTTAACGTGCCCTCCGAAGCACGGAAGCGCTCAGATGTAAATGCCACTAGCGGTCACCCATCCAAATAATGACCGCGCAGAACGTCGCTTAACTTAGATAATTGGTGAAATCATTGACTAAACAAGCCTAGCCACGAGTGCTTTGTTCGTTTCGTTACTTCGTCGCTGTTGATCAAAAAACTTTAAGAAATTTCGGTTTAAAGAACTTTTTTTTTTATACATTATAGACAAACGTTTGACCGCATCTCACCTGATGGTAAGTGACGATGCGGTCGACGATGTAGCACATTTGCCTAGAAGAAACCTATTCACTCTCCTCTTGAAAACATTCAAATTGTAAGTGTTCGGAAACACAGACGCCGGTAAAGAGTTCCACTCCTTGCCGGTCCTCAGGATAAATGTCGAGGCAAAGCGCTTGGTGCGGACTGGTGGCATGTCGACCAAGTCGACCACTTTATTATTACTCATCGAAGAACTTTACAATCCACTTATAATGAGCTTAAACTATAATTTTATAAGTAGGAATTTAAATTTAAATTCAAATAGTGACATTATTGTGGCTTTCCATTCAGAATATGAACTTTCATCGTCATTTTATGAAAAACCGTTTTTTCAATATAAAAAAAGCTTTTCTGAAAATAAAACGCTTGAAAAACCTATTTCATTCGAACCACCTCATCCTTACAATAAAATTCTTATAAAACTGCTGAATCCGTGAAAATGTCGAGTCTTATTCCCGTGGGATAAGGTTCAATTTACCGACAAACTTCAGTGTCTATTAGGCTTGGCTCACAATAGGGGTTTTTAGTGACACGTTCGCTTTCAACGGCCGACAATAGCAAAGTCATTTTTTATAAACTGGTATCATAGCTTACATACAAACAGCTGACTCAATCGAATAATTTGTGTAGCATAAGCATAACTTATAGCAATAACTTCGACATTTATAAACCGATTTGAAAAAATCTTTTTTTACTTACATATAGACAGGCGTCACAGCTCAGTCGGTAATAGCTCTGCCTTCCGTGCTGTGGGTCGTGGGTTCGATCCCCACCAAACATAGATGTTTGTTCTATGTCTGGGTGTTACTATGTATTATAAGTATGTATTTACAAAAAAAAAGTATATAAGTATTCTATCAGCCATCTAGTTCCCATATCACAAGCTATGCTTAGTTTGGGACTAGAGGGTGTTGTGTGTAAAAGTCCATGAATATTTATTTATTTATTATTTATATTTAATCCTATAAATTTTTTATCAAAATCGGTTCAGTAGTTTGTCTTATAACTCGAAAATAATATGCCATCTACGTGTACGAAATTGCATATTATGATTTTCTGTGACTTGTAGTGGTGATTATGCTCACTAGAACATTTCCAATAAACTGCCATCACCATCATCATCTGATGATGAAGCCGGTAGTCGAATTAAAGTTGATTTTTCGAGTTTTTTAAACTTATAAATAACTTGATTCCGCCCGCGACTTCGTCTGCGTCCCGTTTGATCCTGTAAGTTTTCCGGGATAAAAAGTATCCTATGTGTTAATCCAGAATACGAACTATATGTATTCCAAGTTTCATCCAAATCGGACCAGTAGTTTTTGCGTGAAAGAGTAACAAACATCGATTTATCCATACAAACTTTCGCGTTTATATTATGTTGTATTTTTATGAGTTTTTAAGTCAGGTAAGTAATTATTCTTGCCATCAGCCTGTAGTGATTCAGCTCTTTATCTCTAAGATAAATTATTACAGCGTGATGATGTTGTGTACTTGCCCTTGTTTGTGTATCGAGTTCGTGTAATAAAAACGATGAATTGCGTTCTGCTTTTTCTTGAAAAAGCTTCGTCAAATGCGCTGTTAGGGTTTTTCTGCGAACGTTGATCGAAAAACGGCTGCGGAACTCTTTACAAGACTTAATACCAAGACTTGAGGGTAATCGGTGATTTCGTTCTTGTAAAGTAAGTAATTTGCTACTTTAATAACATGATAGAATAAAGAAGATAGCGTTTTGTATATCTAGATTGTCTGGAAGAGATCGCTTTAAGTGATAATGCCGCTTGTTGTATCCCACAGTCGTTTATTATTATCTCATTTGTAAAATTGTGTTTTTTTATATATCTAGGGCATTTTTAGCCACTTTTCCAGCGTCATAATTTTTTTCCCATATTCCCCTACGAAAAAAAATATGCTGTAAAATTTTCGTTGCGATCTCTCGCACTACAGATATCCCGATAATAAAATAGCTAAGCTGTTCTCCAACTTTAAAACTGAAAAAGTTTTGTAGGCGTAACAACTAAGTATCATTATAATAAAACTAAAGATGGGGGAATAGGGAGGGGAAAACAGCGACCGTGGGGAATTTTTCTAACCTTTTATAAAAAATGTGAAAAAGCCAAAATCTAAAATCAAAGATACGGGAAAAGTAAATCGCAGATCACGCCTTTACTACTGGATTTCAATAAAAACTTATAATATATAGAAGTTCTTATACTGGATCAAAATCAAAAAATGTTACTTACCTAATTAAATTAACAAATTTAAAACCGTTATTATTTAACCGGCTAATTTTATTCCGGCTTAACCGGTTTTTTAAGTCGTTCTCTGTTAACACTTAGATAATTTTTTTATTTACTTTTGTTGTTATTCACCAAAAAAATAAAATTTATTAATAAATACTACCCTATAAAAATATGCCACCTAGTACCCATTTAACTAATTGCTTAGCCCTAACAGGGTTTATGTTTAGTACCTTTGTATAACACCTGTAAAAACAACATAAAAAGTGCAATAAAGAATTTTAATTTCAAATGATATTTCAATTTTCGGACATTACCGGTTTTTATATTATGGTTTTTATTTAACCGGTCAATTCTATTCGCAACATCACTAAAATAGAAATCCAGCGACCCTCAAAGTTTGCACATTGTTTGTGCATACGACTAATGCCAATATATCCCAAACTTTTCGCATTTTCCCAAATACTCAAAGTTTCTGTGTTACACAAATTACAAAAAATTTGGGCACTTTTAAAAATATGGCGTAACGTTCAATTTGTTGGGTGTTAAGAAAATGGTGGCTTAGACTTCGAACAAAATTTTAGTTGTTGAATATAGAAATATCCAACTAACGGATGCTCGTTGGTAAATTATACCAACTTAG
This sequence comes from Gandaritis pyraliata, assembly GCA_947859175.1. Lineage (NCBI taxonomy): Eukaryota > Metazoa > Arthropoda > Insecta > Lepidoptera > Geometridae > Gandaritis > Gandaritis pyraliata. Next base: position 2,182,548 of record OX401877.1, on the reverse strand, counting down.
GTATTTGTGAATGTATTTTGATTTTATTACTTTGCTTTATGAAATGTAGTACATTTCACTTGGACTATCTAAATGATCCTTGTGATTTTATTTAATAAAAAAAATTTGACTTTGACTTTGACTCGAACATGAAGCGGTGACCGGACTTTTATCAAAGAGTTTTACAAAAAGTCAGGTTAAATAATTTATAAGTTTAAAAAACTAGAAAAACCGACTTCAATTCTACCAGCTTCATCATCAGATGATGATGATGATGATGACAGTTCATTGGGAATGTTCTAGTCACTATAAACACCACATAAAAGTCACAGGAAAGCAAAATACGCAATGTCGTGCACGTGGTTGGTGTTGATTCTTTAGAGGAACAACTGGTGGGTTTCTGCTTTTCTCCAATTAAATGCGGTTTGATTGAATGTACCTACCTATAAACTGGGTTTATTGACAAATTTTGAAAAATGTAAAAAAGGTGTGCACAGCACAAAGGGTCCGAAAGTAATGCATTAGCTTATTGAACATTAATAGAATTATACGCGAGTATCGTTGCTAGCAGTAAAATGGTAGGCGCTGCGCCGCACCGGGCATATTTTTTTCAGTTATTTCTATTTATAACCCAAACTACTCAACCGATTTTGATTAAAATAAAATGGGACCCATCTGGAAGTATATCCTTTCAGATGAAAAAAGAATTTTTGAAATCGGTTTATAAATGACGGAGTTCTGAGGTAACAAACATTATAAAAAAAAAAAAAAAAAAAAAAAAAAAAAAAACATACAACCGAATTGAGAACCTCCTCCTTTTTGGAAGTCGGTTAAAAAATGTACCTACCTACGTACAAGACGCACAATGAATCTTTATCCCTCTGAAGTTAGGTGCAACAAACTATTGCGCATCTACCTACTGTTGTGCGGAAAAATTCGCTTACCTCCAATTCGACCAAAAATAGGTTCTGCGCAGATACTTCAGAGGGACAAAGATCCGTTGTCACTACTGTACTACGTCAAAATTCGTTTGCCATCGATCGATATTGAAACTCGCGATCTCAAGTTCTCAGTTGCAAGTTATATTCGTTCTCGAATGCACTTTAAATCAGTTTCTAAATCCAATGCGGGAAGTTTAAATCGCATTATGTTCAGAGAAATCAGAGGAGCGCTGCTTAGAAATTAAGGTTCATTTGCGGTTCTTAGAGAGACGGTTACCGTTAAAAAACGTTCGAATATAGCTCGTTTGATTACTGTGCTACCATTAGATAGTACCATTGATGGTACTGTGGTAATTTTTATTTGCCGTTGAACCATTAATGGTACTACGCTCAAAAAACTTCCAAAAAACTGTAGAAACTTATGCTACATAACCACTCAGCATTTCCCGTGGCACAACTAGCCTCGTGGTTGTGTCACGGGAAATGCTGATTTACCCTTGACACTATCCAAAGTGTCACGGGAAATAATATTTTCCTATGGCACAGTTAGTTGTGCCAAGCAGTTGTGCTACGGGGGATAAAATAACTATAAAATATTTTGATTTTCACGCCGGAATTCACTTGCTTTTTGATTTGCGAAAGTTTGATTGCTAACAAGATTCTTGGATATTAACCAATATTTAAGAAAGTTTGGGCGTTACCACTCAGGTTTTTAAACACTACGTACTTACCATTTTTCTTACTCCTGGAACGTAGTGGGGTGTGCAGTTATAGACTGGCTGGATCAATTTCTAAGAAACGTCTGACTTTCACCGTCCCTAAAGAAAGCGTAGACTACCTAACTTAACTAATTTCAAATGGGAGACTATTTGCTGTGCCTTGATATTGGAATGGGAATCTTAATGGAAGTTGGATGTTCATTAAGTTTCTGCGGGAAAACTTTTCATCATAGTTGGTCTTTTTGCTCGCAACTTGTAGCAAGTTGTTTAAGACCAGACTTTGTTGTGTTTGACAACCTTTTTGTTAACAAAATGCAATATCGTACCCTTACGAATTATTCCATACCCTTATACCCTTCAAACCGAAATACAATGCGAGCATCACAGTGCGGCGGCATAAATTCAAAACCTTCAGCGCATCCGTCTACACATCTACCGTTCCAATTTCAAATTCAGGCGCCGCGTTCTATTTTTAAAATTCAAATCTTCACAAAGAACGTTGTTAGGCAAAACTTTGAATTTCGAACGTTCGTGCGATTAAAATTGCAAACAAGCTGACAGCCAACACGATGGTCGGTCGACGACGGTCGTCAACAAGAATAATCCATTGAGATTACTCTTTGCGGACCAATTAGTTGGTAGCCCTAGCACTAGTGGTCGGCGCACCCGTGGTCTAGTTAGTATGGAATTAGACTCGTTCTAAAAAACCTAATCGGCAAAAAATTATGGAACAGTTGATTTTCTTATTTTTAAACGGACGTCGATTGTTCCATATGAAAAGATAAATAAAAACTTTAAAATTATAAGAAGAAGAAATAAATTAAGTACATGAAAGAGAGAAACATTAAAGAAGAGAGTACAATGGGCGGCCTTATTGCTAAAAGCGATCTCTTCCAGACAACCTTTGGATGGACAGGAATGACGAAAAATATAGAACGGCGGTGTACAAAATTTGAAGCCTACCCACTTATCTAATTTACTACAAATTCGCTTGTTATTCATGTTGACGTATTTTCATATTGGTCGTAATACCCAGTGTAATTCAAGGCTAAATCAAGACTCAAATTAGTCCTCTCAATCTGAGCGTGTAATGTCGTAATGACGCAATTTGCGAGAGGAGCCATTGTGACGTCACTTGCGCCACAATGCCCAGTTTCAGCGATCTCATTCGTTCTCAATGTCTCGTAAATTATCGATGTTTGAGTATTGGTCCGCTTTGTGGCGATTTGAGAAGTTTAGGATACCGTAAGCGAAGATATAATTTTTATAAGATAGATAGATAAAAACTTTATTGCACACACAGAAGAAAGAAATTACATGAAAGAGATAAATATAAAAGTAGAGAGTACAATAAAAATAAGTAAGTATAATAAGCATTGCATAGATCGAACTGAAAACTGAAAGTAGAAATTCAGCGCGGCAATGCAGCCAGTGTCTTGGGCACGCTTCCGATTGCTACTAATTTGGATCGGTCGAGTTATCTATAAATCGTTTGCAATGGTTTGTAGATACTCGTAGCTCAACTGATTCATGTTTGTTTTGTAAATATTGTTAATACTATATTACTTGTAATTTTCTTTGTGAATAAAGTAGAAATAAAACTCAACTCATAATTGAGTATTTTCGTTTTTATAAAATAAACAGTAAACAATATTAACTCATGTTCAAATAATAATTGTCATGTCAATTAAAACTCTTAAAACAAACGTAATTAAACGTCACTTTGACGTTAACTGACGCGAAAGAGCCTCTGTCACGAGAAATAAATCGAATGCGTTGCCACAGAGCATAAATAGTAGTTAGTAGATGATTCAGTTTGAAAGAAGAAGAAGCACACGTGGAGTATTTTACTCATTCTAATAGAGAATTGTATATCCCACTGACGCTTTTTTCATTGATAAAATTCTATAACAGCCCAAAAAGAGGCTTCGATTTTGAAAAAAAAAACGATCAACTATTAATAATGCAAGCACTAAAAACTGTGCGTCCGCCATTTTCTAAGCACAGTTTTACCGTTTTCAGACGGTCTTTTTAAAAAAAACCTTCGGACCCACCTTTTGTTAGATGGTAATGGTAACGGTAACAATACGTTGTCTCACTTAGCACGTCCTTCGAGAACGTGCCCTGTGATGCATTGCACTGCGCCCAACACTCTGAGACAAAGGTGTTAAGTCTCATGTGCCTGTAATTGCACCGGCACCCATACCCTTCAAACCGGAACACAGCAATGCGAGCATCACTGTGCCAAGCACGAAATAGGTGGTAGTAATAACGTTCCTCTTAAAAAAATGTTACTATGAATTAAATTATTATATGAATGACAAAATAAAATGTGCGAATATAATAATAATAAGTAATAAGTAGTAGTATATAAGTATTCTATCAGCATCTAGTTCCCATATTACAAGCTTTGCTTAGTTTGGGACTGGAGGGCGTCGTGTGAAATGTCCATCAACATTTATTATTATTATTTTATTATTAATACTGAATTAACACATGAAATTGACTGAATTGAAAAATTGACGTGAATAAAACCTCGGTCTGCCTACTTTCCTGTTGCAATACCCCTGAACAGGGTTCATGTGTGATACCTACCTACAATGTAACAACTATAATACCATGTGAAAGCAATCAATGTATTGAGTATTGAGTACTTTCAGAAGCTGTATTATGCAAAAAAATTAAATGTCCTATAAACAAAAGGTTATATTTTATTTATTTTATTTTATTGAGTAACAAAATCCACAGCTCTTAAAAATAATGGCGAAAAAACTTATATTTAAAACAGATAGCCAAAAACGGATTTACATTCTAAGTACAAAATACACATCAAAATACTGAAAATATCTTGGAAGCTGTACGTTTTACAGTAGTATTCATAGATTTAATAGTAGTAAAGGGATTAAAATTTAAAGTGGAATAGCCCCCACCGCCCATTATTGAGCTACAATTGAGAAGTTTATTTATCCACACTGCCCCCGTATTCCAATCTTTTGCTGTGAAGTTATATTTCACTGCGCAGTGTAATTTCTTCAGGTCACGTGGTACGATTTTGTACCACGTGATCATTCTTTTTAGACACTTGACAGCAAAATATGCGCGAAAACAAATCAAATGACATCATAATGTCACAATTTAGTCACAGAATAACTATGAGTTAGTATGAACTGACCATGATTTAAAACTTTGCAGTTCAACTGAGATTGGAATCGCCCCTCTGATTGCTGTTGAGAATCGCATTGTAATGTCATGTATCAACAGTTTATTTATTGTATACTCTTTGACGTGTTCTCTATTTCATTATCATCATTATCACACTGAAGAAGTCGATTGCATTATAATACTTATCGAATAATGTTTTTGGGGCTTCTTTTTTATCGCTCTAGAGAAATAATGAAAATTGATGAAGAGATAAAGATTATTTTCTAATTACTAATAAAAAAATCTTGTTTCAGAAAACCTAAAGTGAAGTGCTAGTGATGCGCGCGGCGGGAGTTATCGATAGTCGGTAACGATGTCGCTGTCTCGCTCGCGCGTGCTATCGTGCGTCCTGCTCTCTCTGCTGCAGTGCATCGAGAGCCAGCAGGAGATACTTATTGAGGAGTCATGTGAGTTTCTTTTTTTTAGAACTTTCAAAGACACGAGATACACTGCGTGGTGACGGTACAACGTTCGGCAGTCGAGCTGGACGTTGACGCGCAATATGATTCGAATACCGTTAGGTTTACGTAACGCGGCGACTGTCAGATTTGGTGGTAGAAATATTACTCGAAAAGGTATATATAAAAAAATATCCAGTCTCGTCTCGTCTGTCTGTCAACGTCACAGAAGACGGAGTATAACTTTTTTGTGTTCTGTGGTCAAAGTATTAGGGCCTCATTCTCAGTTCGGTAGAGATTTTACATTATAGAGATGACACTCATAATAGAGATGTATGTATTTACAAAAATAAAAATTATATAATTTCTATCAGCTATCTGGTTCCCAAGAAACAAGCTTTGCTTAGTTTGAGACTAGAGGGCGTTGTGTGAAATGTCCATGATTATTTATTTATATGATGTCAATGCTAAAACTCGTTTCACCCACTGGTGAATCGAGCTTTCGACCGAGATATGAAGTCATACCTATTAGAGTACATCTCTGCTGAGCTGAGCATAAGGCCGATGAACGTACAGTCGGCTACACATCAACCTATACACTGTTTGAACTTTGAACTATTATAATTTGAATGTTGCGAATCAGGGATCGCAAAAGGTGTAGGCGCGTGGCGCGCAAGCAGCGAGTCTCACATAAAAACATATCATCCCTCGCATGATTCGCAACATTCAAATTATAATAGTTCAAAGTTCGAACCGTTGATAGGTTGATGTGTAGCCGACTGTACTAAGCTACTCCGGTTTACTTTACTAGATAGTAGAATTTCTCGAGCATGTTTTCATGTATTTTTAACCCGTACGAAGACGGGACGAATCAACTTGAGTTAATAATACTATGTGGCTGGTTTAGAATCGATCGTGGGCCTCAGGCTGATTCTAATGTAGCTTATAGAACAGCTGATGAACTACCACCCTCTAACGGCCGGTTTCTGAAAGCTCGATCAAAACTAATCAGCTATCAAATCACTTGCTATCTCTATCTAATTTGAAGTAAAAGCTGAAATAGCAAGTGACTTGACAGCCGATTAGTTTTGATCGTGCTTTCAGAAACCGGCCATAAGGGTTGTATAATTAATTCATTTTCAATAAAATAGGATACGTATTCGTGAAAATTGCCTGAAACAAGTAATTAAATTAATTTAAAAAACCCTCGAATGTTGGACCGATTTTCATCTAACAGCTAAGAACACTCCCGACTAATTAACCCTTCAAACAAAAGGAAAGCGCAATAGGCCCTACATAAACACACTTTCGTCCCTCTCGCGCGATTTGCAATGTTCAACTTCTAATAGTTCAAAGTCCAAACAGTATAGGTGGACGTGTCTTCGACTGTACCAGCTATTCTCATCGCCAGTGTGTCCAACACGTTCGGAGCAAATGGGCTTACGATGTTCGGAAAACATGGTCATGTTGAAGCATTAAATCTTATTTAGAATATCCCTGAAAATGCTGAAACTTTCAAAGAGATTCAGGTTTCACGCAACTTTATAAATAGATGTAATAATCCTATCTAGTTTTTGCTCGCAATTTTGCGTTGCTTTCGGTTTTCTGTCTGAGTTTTTTGGGATTAGTATGATTGTAGTGCGTCGTACCAGATGCCTCAGCATCATCATCATCATCACCTCAGCCCTTTTGCACCCACTGCTGAGTATAGATAGACCTCCTCTTTATTGCGCCATTCTTTTCAGTCCCTTGCATATTTTGCTGTCAAGTGTCTAAAAAGAATGATCACGTGGTACAAATTTGTACCACGTGATCTGAAGAAATTACACTGGGCAGTGAAATATAACTTGACAGCAAAAGATTGGAATACGAGGGCTGGTAGTACCTATATGCTTTTAGTTAAAAAAAAATTTGAAATTGGTTCATAAATGACGGAGTTCTAAGGTAACAAACATTAAAAAAAATACAACTAAATTGAGAACTTCCTAAATTTTTTTAACTCGGTTAAAAATGAATCAGTGGGCCGTGAAGACTCATCCAAATTAATTTCCACATTTTCAGTCTGTGGCGCGGATATTGCCGTTATTGACGTCATTACGTACTCGCAGTCGGGCGGAAAATGTACCATGGGCGGAATTACCACCGAGACGCGTACAATCTCAAATAACTCATACGAATGTAGTTGAAAAGGTTCAAAATGCAATATCGCGTGGTTCTAAAAGTAGGTAGTAATTACGAAAACAGAATATTGCGTCTTGTTTTCGAGAATTAAATTCAAAATTGAGGATCGAGTTTCGGTTTAATAATATGAAGAAAACTGGTTCTCTGTTCACCCGTTAAGGGTTTATTAGCGCTTATTGGTACAAAGTCATTAAGGGTGGATTTTACCAATTGAAAATAACTATCCATCACAAACTTAAACTTGTCAAAAACAACGACGGAAACATTTTATTCTAACGTAATTCGAAGTTTATAAAACTCTCTCATTCCCTCTCGTTGACATTTAATGTCAAAAACACCACAAATGAAACTTTGTGTAACACATTCAAATAAAAAATTTAGACCTTATTCCCTTACAATAAGGACACAATGACGCCCGCATTTTAATTATCCCCGCCAATAAGCTAATGCATATTAAATTGTTAATTATTATCACAATACCCGCACCTCGTTATTAAATAAATTATCTAATATTTGAAATAATGAACAGAATTTTCACTAAAATCTGAATTTAGTTGGTACTACAGGGTGTGACAATATCCCTGATCCCGAAAAGAGGGTACTTTTCACGTCATGTCAATTCATTTAAAAAAATACGTAAGTATTAAATATTTCTCAAAAGTATTATGAAACTCGCATTGAAGTGTCTATGTGTGTGTGAGTGCAACGCGATAGGAGGGTGCGTGTGCATGTGTACTAATGTCTAGTACACACGGCCACAGGTCAGGTTACACACCCAATATAACCATAACTAAGTTAAAAACAATGACAGGCGTCACAGCTCAGTCGGTAATAGCTCTGCCTTCCGTGCTGTGGGTCGTGGGTTCGATCCCCACCAAGAACAAACATTTGTGCGTGGAAAACATAGATGTTTGTTCTATGTCTGGGTGTTACTATGTATTGTAAGTGTGTATTTACAGAAAAAAAAAAGTATATAAGTATTCTATCAGCCATCTAGTTCCCATATCACAAGCTATGCTTAGTTTGGGACTAGAGGGTGTTGTGTGTAAAGTCCAAGAATATTTATTTATTTATTAAAATGAAAAATAAAAAAATGCGAGAATCGATGGAAAGGGAGCGAAATTAGTCGTATGCGCAGCAGGTGTCACACAAATCACTATCGTCCCTCTCGCACGATTTAAGAAGAATAAGAATAACATTTATGGGATTATTAGACTATGCAATCTCAAGTCAGGCTTACTGCTAGTGATGTAACGTGACGAGTTGAGTTATTTCGAACTCAAGTAATTTGAGTTGACTCGTATCGAGGATTTGCATGCTTAAAAAGTCATACAAGTGAAAATCTAGCACCAATTTCTCTAACGTTGCATACGGACTTAGTTGAGTCAACACAATTGGCGGCTTGAGTCAAGGTTCATTTAACTAAAATAATTCGAGTTCGAAATAATTCGACTCGTCACGTCACATCACTGTCAGTAAGACTGACTTAAGATTGCACAGTCTAATAAGCCCATTACATTTACAACGTTCAACTTCTAATAGTTCAAAGTCCAAGCAGTTTAGGTCGACGTGTCTTCGTGTGTACTAAATGTAGGCACTCTCCGACGATATCGTGTCGTTAGTATTAAAAAAGCCATAGGGTTACCAAAACCCCTTCAAAAAAAGGGCTCACCAATTTGCAAACAAAGCTACCCTGATTCGTTCGAACAGTCCTTTCGAAAAGCTTTTAAACAATTTTCTTGTATACCTTTTAAAGTAAAGCTATTAATGTCCGATAACCCTATCAGTATTGGTACAGCCCTTTAACACCTTTTTTATGCTCTGTGGTCTACATCAACTATTTAAGCATACATTACTGTCGATTCTGTTGTTGCATCTTTCTAAACTAACCTAATTTGACAGCACTAAAAATGTTGCTATTTCTTTCTCATAAACTGAAACGACAAAGACAGCTATAATTTTAGCGCTGTCAAATTAGGTTAGTTTAGAAAAATCCAACAACAGAACCGACACTACTATCATTACAATATTCTAGTTTAAAAGGTTGTTTTTACGTGTAAAAACATTTTTCATATCATCCTTCTGAAACTCCAGAGGGGTGTCAATCGAACATAACTTTGTAACAACGAAGAAAAACGCAAAACTTCTACAAAGTCCGCTCGCAGGGTATTATTTAACCTCAGCCCCCGTATGCCAATCTTTTGCTGTCAAGTTATATTTCACTGCCCAGTGTAATTTCTTCAGGTCACGTGGTACAATTTTCTACCACGTGATCATTCTTTTTAGACACTTGACAGCAAAATATGCGCGAAAACACATCAAATGACGTCATAATGTCACTATTTAGTCACAGAATAACTATGAGTTAGTATGAACTGATCATGATTTAAAACTTTGCAGTTCAACTTTGCAGTTTAACTTTGATTGGCATACCCCTGGCTGTGGTCTACATCAACTATTTAAGTTAATTTATTTAAGTTAAGTTAATATTTAAATTAATCCGTCTCTTTTGGCTCTTACTGGCATTGATCTCAAAATTTCGTACAAAGACGAAGCTAGAAATGATTGGCATAGAGCTTGCCCCGATTCTGCTCTCCCCAAATCACTTTCGGCTCAACGGCAATGGGACGGGCCTCTGTGCGAGTTAACACAGAACTCTCTGTTACAAACGTGTTCAAGCTCCGCAGATCGTGCCCGTCTCCTAGCCGTTTCTAAAAAAGAGTCAGGATTTTGGTTGCAGGCTCTTCCCTCTCATAACACTGGTACTCTAATGGATCCTGTCACGTTCCGTATTGCAACCTGTCTACGGTTGGGTGCTCGGTGCTGTGCGCCTCATCATTGCCAGTGCGGTACGGCTGTCGAACAGCTTGGTCACCACGGATTATCGTGCACTAGGGCCGCCGGTCGGATATCCCGTCACGCTAGCCTTAACGATATCATCCGCCGGGCTTTTACCAGCGTGAACGTGCCAGCCATTCTCGAGCCGAATGGTCTGCTGCGTGACGATGGTAAACGGCCTGACGGTATGACTCTTGTACCTTGGGAGTTGGGAAGGCCTTTGGTGTGGGACGCTACTTGCGTCGACACCCTTGCTCCTTCACATCTGTCTAGGACATCCGCTAGGGCCGGTGCGGCAGCAGATTCGGCCGAGGATCTCAAGAGGCGCAAGTATGCGGGTCTCGACAGGGCCTACACATTCGTACCTCTTGGGGTCGAGACTCTGGGTCCGTGGGGTACCGAGGCCCTCCGGGTCTTCAAAATTATTGCAGGGCGTCTAGTCGCAGCGACGCGTGACCCGAGGGCTGGTGATTATCTGGGCCAGCGAATCAGCATTGCTATTCAGCGCGGCAATGCAGCCAGTGTCTTGGGCACGCTTCCGATTGGTACTGATTTGGATCAGTTGAGCTATCTATAAATCGTTTGCAACGGTGTGTAGATAGCTCAACCGCTTCATGTGTATTTTGTACATATTATAAATATTGTAAATACTTTATTAGTCGTAATTTTCTTTGTGAATAAATTCACTATTTAAGCATATACTATCATTACAATATTCTAGTTTAAAAAGTGGTTTTTACGTGTAAAAACATTTTTCATATCATCCTTCTGAAACTCCAGAGGGGTGCCAATCGAACATAACTTTGTAACAACGAAGAAAAACGCAAAACTTCTACAAAGTCCGCTCGGTATTATTTAACCTCAGTATTTTGTTTTATCTCAAATTCCTGCCCAAATAATACCGAACACAAACCGGAAAGTCGTATATTTGATTTATAACATCGAACGTGCGTTAAACGGAACGTAATTTATCTTAGAATAGACGCATAAATCTCTGGAGATATTAAATTCCAATATTATGCTCTAATTTGGACTTCGATTTTAAACGTTGCAACGGTTAAAAGTTCTTTTGAAGACGTCAGTGCAACATTTAGGGCGGCTTGCACCAGAATCACTAAACGTATTTAACAGCTAAATCGATTTAAATCTGACGTATTTGTATGACTTGACAACTCGCTAAATACTATTTAAGAGTTAAACGCGTTTAGCGATTCTGGTGCAAGCCGCCCTTAATTTTGAAACAAGTACCTAAATAAATTAAAAATTTAAAAAACCCCTGTATCTTGTACCTATTTTTATCAAACATAGCTAAGAACACTCCCGACTAATTCACCTTTCAAACAAAAAAAAAACAAAATCAAAATCGGTACATCCGTTCGGGAGCTACGTTGCCTCAGACAGACACACACACAGACACGTCAAACTTATAACACCCCGTCGTTTTTGCGTCGGGGGATAAGATTTTAAATAAATTTTTTATAAGAAAATTTAATGAAAGGTGATGTTAAGCGGTTACCACTGTTTATTAACAATCATATACCTCACAGAACAAGTTTAACGAGGACGTGTTCTGTGAAACAATGCGCTGCGTACATTAGTGATGTGTCCGGTTTTCAGGGTATGGGTGCCGGGGTAATTACAGGCACATGAAACTTTACACCTTTATGTATCAGAGTGTTGGACGCGGTGCAATAATGTAACACAAGGCACGTCAATAGTAGATTTGCGCGTAATATAAGCTGCTCGTTCCATCATATCCCACTAATATTATAAATGCGAAAATTTAGATGTTTGGATGTTTGTGTTTCAATCACGTCAAAATTACCGAACCAACTTGGATGAAACTTGGCATATATATAGTACGTAACCTGGATTGACACATAGGCTACTTTTTATCCCGAATAATTATCAGGAACTACAGGATAAAATGAACGAAAAGGATTAGCAGCGCCAATTGGCTAGAGGATTTCATTGTCATGTCATGTCACGTCAGTTTGACAGGGCGTAGAACTACCTCTTTGGTCTAACTACTAGCGTATGACATTCCAGTACGAGTTCGGTGTAATGAGGTGTAATGTCTCAAATAAGTTTCTCAAAGTATCCGCTCGGTACACGCACAGATAATAATACACAGATAATATAATGTACACGGAAACTGTAGACGCGTAAGAAATTGCGGGTAACTGCTAGTAATATATATAGTTCGTAGCCTGGATTAACACATAGGCTACTTTTTATCCCGTATATTTAACAGGACCTACGGGATAAAATGAACGAATGCGATAAGTGGCACCAATACAACATTATTTGACGTGTTTGACACAAGGACGATGTCACGTCAGTGGCTTCAACTTCTTGGTTTATGGCTTAGAGGGCTTACTACGAGCACAGATAATATAATACTAATAGCTACGAGTTAGTGTGGTCTGACACGCGAGGCGGTGTAATGTCACGCTGTAATGTCAATGAATCCGCTCAGAAAACGGTGCGTACGAAGTCGCGGGTAACCACTAGTGGTTGTATAAAAAAATCGATTGCTTTAAAAGCTCACAGTATTATCAATTTCAGTAATTTTCAGTTTCTGATACTGCATAAAAGTTGGTCTGCTGTGGTTTTCCGTGTTCCGACAGGCTGACAGTGTATACCACCAACCATTTTGGACTGCGGCTGCGGTCTGGCATTGGATCAGCTGAACTGTCGGACGCGACTTTTAGTCGCTGGATTTGCAGCGATAATCATCAACCAGTTTTTTATGTGATCTTTGTTGACCTGTGCGTAGAGGAGGCCTATATCATAGCACAACCTGACCAAGAACCTCGGTCTGGCTACTTTCCTGTTGCAATACCCCTGAACAGGGTTCATGTGTGATACCTACCTACAATGTAACAACTATAATACCATGTGAAAGCAATAAATGTATTGAGTATTGAGTATAAGAATTACTGGTGTCATAATAATGTAATACCTACTTAGGGCAGCTTGCACCAGAATCGCTAAACGCGTTTAACTATTAAATAGTATTTAGCGAGTTGTCAAGATAAATACGTCAGATTTAAATCTATTTAGCTGTTAAACACGTTAAGCGATGCTGGTGCAAGCCGCCCAAAGTTTTAATTTTTGACCTTTTTAGTGCATTCCGAATCAATATTCATAATTTCTTATCAATAACGCATTTAGCTGGTTTAGCTAGTGAGATTCTATAATCTAGTCCAGCGATTGTGAAATGTTATGTTAGAGAAGCTAGTAAGCCTGTAGGAAAGGAGAATAACATTTTCTTTGTGTGGAAAAGTTTTATCCACATACTGAAGCAACCTATTATTGCCAGAAAAAAATAGTCGCGTAAAAAAGTCGCGTCTGACAATTATTTTCTATTTAAAAGTTCCGTGTAAAACAGATTAACATAATCAGTGAAAAACTACTAGTGGGATTAAATGCCTCATATTTTGGCTTCGAAATTAAATCGACATTTTCATCGACAATTAGCTATTTATCGAATTAGGTTTATTAACACCTTTAGGCGTTTCCACACATGTACCGACACCGACATTATTATTATTATTATTTATTTAATTAATTAGCACGGTTCAATTCCAATTATACTAATTAGTTTTACACATGTTTAATTAATTAACGTCAAATTTATAAAATAAGACAATGGCAATAAATGATGATAGTCAAATAATTATCAGATTATTTACGTATAGTGGGATAAACTGCAATTAATAATGACATGTCAAAGATTCGAACAAAAGTATAGTATTCACAACGGATCTTTGTCCCTCTGAAGCATCTGCGCAGAACCCATTTTTCCGCAACAGTACATGCGCAATCGTTTGTTGCACCTACTACAGGGATGAAAATCCGTTGTGCGTACTGTATATCAGTGTCGGTCACTTGGTGTCGAAATGCCGGACAAAAGCCGTAAATAAGAAAAAAAAGAAGAAGAAGTCAAGACACCTTTTGATGACAATAAATTTTATTTAAATAAATAAATAATAAATATATAAATATTCATGGACTTTACACACAACGCCCTCTAGTCCCAAACTAAGCAAAGCTTGTGATATGGGAACTAGATGGCTGATAGAATACTTATATACTTTTTTTTTTGTAAATACATACTTATTTTACATATGTATTTGTATTTGTATTTGAAGTGGCAAGTAGGTAGATATGAAATCAGCTATCTGCCGATATTGTGTATGTGTCGTCATATGGTACCTCGTGTGAAAACGCCTTCAGTCAAGTCAAATACCTTTTAATAAAATCTCACTGATTGTTGTGGTTATTGTTAAGTACTTACTACCAAAACATAAAAGTGGTAAAAGGGGTAAAAGTGGCGAAGTTCTATTCGAACTTCGTCTAGTGTTTGTTGTCACCATTGACACGTAAGAAGAAGAAGACTAAAACATACCTACAATGCAAAGTACGAACATACTATCATTTTAATGTTTTAACTTTACCCACAGTACCAACTATTCACTAAACTGTGACTAAAAATACATTAGTACAGTCACAAACATAAAGTTTCATTTAAACTTTACCAGTAGTTTTTAAAGTTGTACTTTAGGCGGGAAATGATACGTAACTTTGTACAGTTGATGGGAAAAGTGGAGTCAAGTTTTTATAACTCGCGAGTTATGAAAAGATTGTTAAGTTTATCTAGTTTGTGCAAGTTTATGTCGGCCAATAAGAGTTTAAAGTTTACTAGTGAAGCGCTGGAAGGTGCGTGTGACTTTACCAAATAAATGGTAACAAATTCACGAATGAAAGTTATCCCTGTTAGTTTAAAAACTAGTTCATATGCTACTCTAAAAGCAGAAAATGTTAGTACACTATTTATATAAATAATATAAACTGATTTCTTATAGTTTAATGACACTATACAAACTTATGTCGTATAATTCGTATGCTTAGAAATGTATGTTGTTTTCGTAATATGTAGCTTTATAAGTTATACATTATAGGCAAACGTTTGACCGCTATCTCACTTGATGTTAATGATGTAGCACGTTTGCCTAGAAGAAACCTTTTCACTCTACTCTTGAAAATATTATCATCAGCTTAGCTGCTAATATTGATATTTTTGAGGAATTTATCAATTTATCTCTGCATATTGTGATGGGTAAGTGTGGGTGCTGGGTACCTACTGTGGGTAGGATAGGTGCGTAGGACTTTTTATACTAACCACAGTATTTCTTCTTTCTCAAATTCATTTATCATTGTTAAATTTCCTTTGTTTTGTCATGTCACAAACATTTTTCATTTTACTTCTGCCATATCGTCATCGGGCAACCACTTGTGTGCACGATTGTCCTCTTTATCTGTGTATGTTAATAACCCCAAAACTTTTCTCATTAATTGTACTTCCCACAGCACAACAATAGTGTCAAAAAAAAAGTTTAGAACTTTAGACCAGATTATTATGTTATGTGGTTACAAGTCTAGCAGCCCCTATGAGTTATAAAGGGTGTTACAAATAACTAATTTTAATCAAGGGTTAATAAATGACTAGGCACAAGGTCCTCATACTGCCGCACTCAGAGATGTCACTTTGAGATGTATTACTTATTTGCAGATCTGGCACCTTACTCTCGAATTAAATAAAAATTCCAATACAATGTAGATCACAATCCAATCTCGATGAGTTTTCGTACTCTAGAAGAAAATGTCCACGCATGTATATATATATGGCATTATATGGCATTATCTGTCCGTCATTTCGACAGACAGTTTTGTCAGTGTCAAGTGGATTATTTGAAATAAGTTATGTCAAGTCGAGTCATACGTCAAGTTGTTTGTTTGCAATACCTAACACAATACGCGACTGTCATTTTGCTGACAAAACAGCGTCAAGAGTACAAATATTTATTGGATCTGCCAATGACAGTTAGTTCATTCAATACCCGCACAATATTGATATAATTTGGCGCTAGGTTTGCATTCAAGAGGAAGAAACGACAAATTCAATACCGATCGATCGGAATCGACTTCAAGAGTTAGGCTGCACTTTGTCATTAGTCATTTGTAAGAGATGTCAATAGACAAGACATAGACAAACGTTTATTTAGCACCACAACACACTATACAGATTAAAAACACAGAAATAAAACTAAATAGGTAGAGTTACACATAAAACAGAAAGAAACAAATAAATGAAAAATTTAAACAACCTATAATGACGCGTTGATTATCTCTTAGCGTAAATCTCTGAATGCTACTGTTAGATTTTCATACAGAGCATTGTAATTACATTGCCAAGCGCAAGTAGAACACAATTTGATACAAACAGTACTACCGATCTCATTATGTAACTATTTGCCAAGTGATATTGTGTTGCGTTCTAAATCTAAACGTAGTGAATAGAGACTGGTATATACACGTATATATGCACTGTATATATCAAATATTTTCAGTAAATACATAAGATTTTTAAAGCTTAAACTCTGTGGTACTTGAATAAACTATACTTATTCCCAGTTCTACTAATTATAGGATTTTATATGTAGAGACTTAGGTATGTATAAAAAAATTGTATTAATAGATAAACTATAAACTTTTCCATATTATGTATATCGATATTGCATGAATATTCATGATACATAATTCTTCTACACTCGAAAACCCACCCACAAAAGGCTAAGAGAGTTTTTCAGCACATATACGTAAAAATTGTATATATGCATGAAACATATAACCTTTCCACACTCCACAGCTTACCTATACATAGGATTATAGAGGTTTTTGGCAAATATACGTTAAAATTGCATATATTCACGATACTAATTTTCTCAGTTGCCTTATCTAGATCTCTAGTTATCAAGCTAGGAGCCTCAAATACACGGAAATGAGTTCCCGAAATGAACTCATTTGACTTAATGAGTCATGTTGCATGTCACTGCTGATGAGAAACAAGCTTTAACAGCTGGGTTTTAAGTTCAATATCATATGAACCATCATATCAGCCTGAGGGTTTCTTGATATTTACAATCGTGTCGTTCTTGTAAATAAAGTAATTAAAGCGCTTTCAAATTAAGTTTTTATTTGGTTACTACCTTCTGCCCCCGACTTCGTCCGCGTCCCGTTTGATCCTGTTATTTTTCCGAGATAAAAGTAGCCTATGTGTTAATCCAGGCTACAAACTATATGCATTCCAAGTTTCATCCAAATCGTACCAGTAGTTTTTGCGTGAAAGAGTAACAAACATTCATACACTTTACAAACTTTCGCGTTTATAATATTAGTAAGGATATGGTTCGATTTTTTAACCCTAAAAACGTAAGTCGTAGGTCAAATGGGATCGTGACTGTGACGTTCGTGACATCTGACTTGCTCCACTACTTTTGATTGCGATAGTACTAGATATGTAATGGGTGTATTTCCCAAGAGAATAGAGTGCATTTTGCTGATGACTGAAAACTGAGCTGGGACCTTCTTATAACATTCTATAATTCTCCAAGAACGGGGATTACCTAGTGTTTTTTTTTTGCCAGTCCTTCTAGACTTTTGTTGTTGAAACTACTCTTTTTAGTTTTTTAGCCGTTTGTATCAGTAAGCACAGTTGCATCGCAACTGAATCGATGTAGTAACGGTACAAAACGTAGCGTATGTAGGATGAAAGTCAGTGACAGAATCGCTATTATCTCGCAATTGCATCGCGACCATAACACGTTTGGATAAACAGTCAAAATATTTAAAACGGGGTTTAAAAGTGACCAAAAGCTAGTATCGCATCTGCTTCGCGACTGTATCGCGACAAAGACGAGTTTTTATCGCTGCAAAAACGCACAAGCATCTAATCTAACCTGCCATTTCTATTACGAGCTCTGAAAGAGCCCTAGAAAGGATGAGTTAGTCTCAAAATCCCCTCTAAGTTTTCCCCTGGGAAAATAAGTTTTGAAACTTTTTGACTCCAAATCATCATTGATACAAAATTTAAAAAATCAAGGCGCTTTTGAGACCGTAAATCTCCTGATGGCGAAAAACTTAAAGGGTATTTTGAGACTAACCCGAAAGCATTCTCTACCATTCTTAGGGCTCTGAAGGTGACCGAGAAAGGATTTTCTTAAGCTCCAAGGAAAGTGGAATCCAGCATTGTACCAGTACCTGTTATGTTACGTCCCATAAAGGTACCTATTACCATAAGGCGGATAGGGTTGTCCGTAAATGCGTCTCAAAAGCACCGGTACCGTCTTATTACTGTCATATACGTCATTGGCCGTCGGAGCAAATGTAGGTTCTAGATTAATATGACGGTCACCGTTTCGTACAAAACCAATGTTTACCCGACGTTGTGTGGAAAAGGTATACAGGTAGGTATTAAGAAATCCTAACGCTGTTTGGGTTTAATCGTACCACTTTGTCGTTTGTAGGATTACTTGGGTAAACAGGTGTTTTAGGGTTCAGTACTTCAGGAGGATGAAAAGAAACGATTATAATTCTTATTAGATTTTTGGCACACGATAATAAAGTTTAAATGTGTATTAGATATATTTATTCACAAAGAAAACTAATACAGTATTTACAATATCCTACTAATATTATAAATGCGAAAGTTTAGATGTTTGGATATTTGTGTTTCAATCACGTCAAAACTACTGAACCAACTTGGACGAAACTTGGCATATATATAGTTCGTAACCTGGATTGATTGTAAACGCAATGCATTACCTCAGAGGGTACGTTCGCAATGGACTTACACTGTGAGATAATGTGTTATGGGCAAAGGTAACCGCTTAACATTGGGCGGGCCATCTGTTTGTTTCAAACCCTTTTCTCATAAAGAAAGTAAAACCTTTCTTTTAGTTAACAAGTTAGGTTGGATGCGTTTTCTAAGTTAACTATTTAAATACTGCAGTTATCTAGCAGGAGGTAAAATTTCTGTAAACTAACCATAACCGTTTACTGTCGGTTATCTGTTAGGAAAAAAAAATTCAGATGATTATGATGATAACAGTTCATTGGGAATGTTCTAGTAACTAATAAACACAACTTAAAAGTCACAGGAAAGCAAAATACGCAATTGCGTGCACGAGGTTGGTGTTGATTCTTTAGAGGAACAACTGGTGGGTTTTTGCTTTTCTCCAATTAAATGCGGTTTGAATGTACAAATACTAGGTATATTGACAAATTTAAAAAAATGTAAAATATGTGTACACAGCACAAAGGGTCCAAAAGTAATGCATTAGCTAGTAATAATACGCGAGCATCGTTGCTAGCAGTAAAATGGTAGGCGCTGCGCCGCGCCGGACATATTTTTTTCAGTTATTTCTATTTATTACTAAAACCACTCAACCGATTTTGATGAAAATAAAGTGGGACCAATCTGGACGTATATCCTTTCAGATAAAAAAAGAATTTTTGAAATCGGTTCATAAATGACGGAGTTCTAAGGTAACAAACATAAAAAAAAAACATACAACCGAATTGAGAACCTCCTCCTTTTTGGAAGTCGGTTAAAAAGTGACTTTAAAAAACATAAAAGTTTTAATACTTCCCCGGACGGGTTCTTTCACAAAAAAATATAGCTAACTATTCTAAAGTGAATGAAAGGTAGTTCCAAACTTCATACATGTACTTACAATATATATAACGTAGCTTCATAGCAAACCCGTAAAAGTCACGTTTCTCACGTAACGTAGTACGTAAATTCGCGGTTTTCCGACGTAAATAAGTTACCTTTTTGTTTTACTGTCGGTGTTACATCAAATGGAAATAAATATTGTTTTCACGGATATCGTGTTACTATGTATATACGGGAAACAAGTAAAAAAATTGAAATAACGAAGGGTTTTTGAGCCTACTAGAGCACCGGTGGTTTAGTGGTAACAACCCCGCTATCCGATTGGGTCTTGGGTTCAAATTCAAACCCAGTGATGCACCAATGAATTTTTTTTATCGAATTTATATCCGCAATGGCAGTGATCTAATACTAAACACTGCGTAAAGTTCATGCCACTGTACTTATGGCAGTGTAAACAGTCTTTAGATTTATGAACCAGGTTTAATGTTTCCATCCCCTGGGCAATCTAACTTTTTAATTTAACATAGTAACTAGGTTGGCCACTACCCCCTGCAAACAAAACTTTAATGAACAAACTAATTTGTGACCGGCCAACGTGAAATGTCAGGGGTATCTAGAAATATTCCAGTTTAAAGTTAAATCCGTGTGTGGTCAACTATTTTCATATTCGGAAAACTAGACAATTTTCACTAAAAGGGGAATATTAAGCTTCCCGCAAACGTGCCACAAACGTGCCACAAACACGTCGCTAACTGCCCCTTAGGCCAAATTGACAATCTACCAATCGCTAGAGAATAGAAAAACTCTACAGGTTTGTCTCGCGAAGGCGGAGAGGACTGCTTATATAGTCTGATTTATAGGTAGGTATAAATTTTCCAAAAAATCGTCCTTATAACGCTACAGCAAATATCGCCTTTTCTCCCCTCCACTTTCTTTTTTTGGAATTGTTTTTACAACATCTTGTGTAGAATGAAGTCCTTAAAATGCCTCTCAAATTTGATTGAAATCAGTCGATAAATAACGCTCTAGCAAACTTCCCCCCTTTTTCCTCCCATTTAAAAATTGCGATCGACAAAAAAAAAAGGAGCTTGTGTGCCAATTTACGTCAAAATCGGATGAAAAATGCGACCTGTAGGCGAGAACTGACAGACAGATGGACATAAGCTTATTTTGGCCACACTCGAAACTGAGACGCTTCGCTCGCTCCGCTCGCTCGGGCAAAAATTAAAAAGTGTCTGTCATGGGCTACTAATGTTTGTGGCGAGTGACCCGTGTGAAAAAGCCCTTATAATTTAATTTATGGTTAGTTTGATTATTTTCCGATATTTCGACACTTGCATGCGTCGACGTGATCACGATCCGAATTATCGGAAAACAATAAAACTCACAAATCATGGTATTTGTATTTCGATTTATTAATTTATTAAATATTTATAATTATTTATTAATTTATTATATTAATAATTTATTAATTGGACGCCTTTGAAAGGAGATGGTGGGAGGAAGCCCAGGAGAGAGAACATTGGAAGTCTTTGGGGGAGACCTTTGCCCAGCAGTGGGACGAGATAGGTTAAGGAAAAAAAAAATTAATTTAATAAATAGCTATGCACATAATTTAGTAAATCATACAGTACGCACAACGAATCTTTATACCTCTGAAGTTAGGTGCAACAAACGATTGCGCATGTAGGTACTGTTAGCATATACGGTATTTTTAATAATTTTAATAGTATTATTTTGTGCTTTATATGATCTGAGTTCTGTATTGAATGGTTATCTGGTTCGCACAGCGCTGAGTTTCTGTATTTGTTTGACAAGATGGCGCTGTGGTGTATGTTTTCACGCAATCCATTCGTTTTGATCACGTGACTCCTAATTTTGTTGAAGCGAGTCAAATCAGGTCAAGCTGTCAATCTCTGTAAAATGAATCGCGAGCATTATGCGCGCGCGTGCCGGGCCAGCCGGACATGCTAGAGTTGTTTTGTAACGAGATGTAATTGTAGGCATCATTTTGTACTAAAATCGTAATAAATATAGAAGTTTGCCTGAGATTACCACTGTGTTTATTCTACGAGATTGGATACGCTATTATATCAGAAGTTAGTATGTGAACTAGCCCACAATATGGTATGTACACTTATATTATTTTGATCAGTAAATGATGTGCTTTAGATGAATATTTGAAAAATAATAAGCTTTGTGATGTGAATCATTTTGTTTGTTTATTTGTTGGAAAATTTATAACATTTTGACTAGTAACTAAAACTAAGTAGGTAAGTATCTGTTCATCTAAAAACATTACGACAACGGTCAACGACCGTTGTACCTACCTATCTAACAAGTATTGAATGGTATTTGTTGTGTTTGTAGCGTATCATAATACGCACACATGTAGATGCTGAACAGTACCTACCTACCTACCCTTTGTCTTACCTATCTATTCGTTAAATACCTACTTGTACTTGTACCCAAGTTGTACCTACCCAACAACTGTTAGGTACCTACATTGCAATTGCACAGGCACATTGCAAGGCATAAGAGTGAGTCTGTATTCCCGAAGGACGAGTCACATTTTGGTAAAACAAGAGTAGGTATTTTTTTCGCTCAAGCATTTAGGTAAGAATACTTAGTCTATCTCGCTTTAGCATTTTTTTGATCCTACTATGATGTTAGGTACCGTTGATTGAATGTACTTGCTTGTCATGGCGTTGCGTTGGCGTTGCGTACCTATTCGAACTATATTGCGCGTCAACGCCAGCTCGACTGCTAAACATTATAGTGTTACCGCGCTTTGTATCTCGGATATGCAAGCGTTACGATAGGTACCTACGTTTACGATTTTCTTATTTTATTCGTGATCAAGGCACTAGTAGCATATGCAATGCATATACGACGAGCGTAATGCTGTAGCTGGCTTAAAAATTCCCACTAGTTACATCAATAGAACTAGCAATGTACAGTACGCACAACGGATCTCTCTCTCTGAAGTTAGGTAAAAAAAAAAAAAAAAACCGATTGTGCATTTATTGTTGTGCAGAAAAACGCGATAAGTACAAAGTTTTGTAAGTTCGATTCTTACAATTAATTTAATAGTCGTTCGTTTGTATAAGTTAGTGGCCAACTTTGGTGACGAAGTTGCTAGGTCACATTAAGGCCCCGTTGTGGTTACTAGAGCCGTGACCGACAGCTTGACGTGCCTTCCGAAGCACGGAAGCACTCACCTGTAAATGCCACTAGTGGTCACCCATCCAAATAGTGACCGCGTAGAATGTCGCTTAACTTAAATCATCACTAAAGATTGACAAAGCAAGCACCGCCACGGGTGTTTAGTAATAGTAAAACATGGATGGTTTATCTAGATAAGTAGATAATAAAAAAATATATAATATACATTATCTACAAATATAACCACGTTACGATTGTGGTAAATAAGTAGAACTACTGGAGTTCTAGGTTATTTCTTAAATACCTGTTCATATTGCTTAGTGGCGAAGTTAAATCTACTTAGGTATTACTTTATTTGGTTCTTCAACCTGTTATAATGTGATAGTTACTAGATGACTTTTATCTAATAGAAAGTAAAAGTTATTTCAACTAGTCTCTGCATCGAAATATTGTCTGATACACAAATAAATAATATTGACAGGATATATCATTGTGATATATTGGTAATAATGTCACTATTTTGTTACATGGGTACATAATATTATCATCAATAAATATAATCTGTAGGTACGTAATAAAATATACCTAGGTACCTACTTTATGTTTAAGTATTGCTGGCTCAACCGTTCGCTACATTTATCTGGGATCTCGTGGTGGAAAAGGATGGTATTCACTGGCCAGGGATTGAGTAGGTACTTAGACAGAGACAGACGCTGCACAACCTGAGACTGTAGTAGGCATTAATGCGATTTAGGTCTTCTACGCATTGGGTACACCAGTCTCAAATGGCAGTAACGATGGCTTTGAAACTAACCTTGTTGACTTCATTATTTATAGAGTTGGTATAGTTCTGGTAGGTATACTGTGTTAGTTTGGTGTATCGTATAATATACAATAGGTATATTATGGATCGATATTTGATGTCATACTATACTGGATATTATTGCAATGAATTACGATTGATACAGTATGCTACAACTATAATATATTAATTTTGTGGATGTACTTATAGAACATGTAGTAGGTATGATTATATATTACAATTATATATTTATACCAACTGCATATTGTGTACCCACATAACACGATTATGTATGGTGCATATAACCCATAAATAATATACTATTTTGAAAATGGCGAATCATGCCATTGATTACTAAGTGATGATGTTCAATAATAAATATTCTATTAATATTACCAAATGGCTTTTTCTCTCGAACTACGTTACTAAAAGTATAGTTTAGTTAGTATAGTATAGGAAGTAGGTATAGTAAAGCAATTTCAAATAAGTACTATGATTATCTATACCTTAAATTATACATATTACATGACAATACTTGTTCATATTGCGCGCAAGATATTGTCCTCAGTGAGCGTGCTCAGTGAGACAATGCACTGTTATAGGCAGTGGTTCCCATTTGGCATCGGATGAACCGTCGCCTTGTTCTATTATTTATTATTAGTATAAAAGAAATATAATAATTATAACGTGTAAGCGAATTCACTTTGTTTACAATAATTTGGAATAATAATGTGTTCAGGTTCACATTCACTTGACTAAAATATTAGTAGGTAATTTTGGGTACCTACCTAAGTAAATATTTACAATACATAATGATAGTTGAGTCTAAGTTGGATTCAAAACACCTATTAGTGATCCGTGGAGTTGTGTGCAACAAATGCTAAGTAAACTTCTGTCAGTATACATTAATTTGAATTTTAATCACTTTAAATAAATTATTATTAAAACAAATAATAAATTATTAAATTTTGCTAGTTTTAAAATGGGTAAATTGTCAAGCTGAATTATTATATCCAAGTTGTATACTGACCACGGTTAAATGTATAAAATTGGTTGTATAAATCGAATCCTTAACAAGGCGAAAATGGTGATTTAATATGCAATTTTGTAATATATATAAGACAGAAGAATACAATAAATTACCAACCAAGACTACCAACCTTCTTACCTACTTACATAATTATAGCTTAAGCTCATTATAAGTGGACTATAAAGTTCTTCGATGAGTAATAATAAAGTTCTTAAAACCAAAATTAATATAAAATATTTGATTAAATTATTGAGGGACGGAATCATTTAATCAAGATCCATTTATACCTGTACAGTATTGCACAGTCGTTATTAGTCAAAATCAGTCAAGACACATGGGCATTATCATCAATAACAATTAATAGTGATGTGGCGGTGTTAAAATATTGAGTTGCTACTTTCATATTATATTATTATTATGATGTGATAAAGTATTAAATTGTTTATGCATTGTTTGTTAAAATGCAAATTATGGACAGGATAATAAAATAATGATATAACTCGATACAATAACTGCCTATGTCGTGTTTCGACGTTTTATGGTTTAAAAAAAAAAAACAATATTCCGCACATTAATGGAGTGTGAGGAATGATAAATTGCTATATCAAAGCAGATTGAAGGTTTATTGGTAATGTAAATGAAGGCGTTATATTCGTACCTAACTAATTTAATTTTAATGTTAATCAAGATGGTCGAACGGTGCTTGGGAATCCAATTAAAAAATATATATATAATATATATATATTGTTTGAGGTTTGGTACCTAACTATTATTATTTTTCCGAAGTATAATATATTTTCTAATATATGTTTGGTAATATGTACTGACTGGTTCCGTACAGAAGGTATTTCGGATTATCAACTGGCTAAACCTTTGCTGCATTAAGATGATTACTGGCGAACTTTCGATACTAGAGGCTTGAACATAAGTATTGAATTGGGAAACATGCCACCGAATTGCGGTGCTCACTGTTTATTTTATTTATAGAATGTTTAGTTCTGAAAGTAAACAGTATTCATCCTTATAATATTTATTTAAACAACAAGGATATTATGTTTGGGATTTAGTGCCCAATTCACTTAATATTGATATTGTGTTCTAACAATTATTTAGATTTATTAAATATAATAATAATCTTATTTATTTAAATATATTCTTATATTTAAATAAATAAGATAAATAAGAATATATTTAAATATAAGAATATGAGAATATTCTTTATGAGAAATCATTTCCAGTCAAGTCCTGTATAAATAAATCTAAATGATATGAAGACAGATTAAATAAATTAGTCAAATTATTATTGCAGTCAATAAATATTGCTAGTATGAAGTTGTAATTTATAATATATAGTTGAGATTAAAACACTATAATAATAATAATAGGCCTTTACATCTATTGAAGATGATTTATACAGCGTCAGGAGGCAACCTATGCCTACACTTAACGGGACACTGTAGTGCCTGGGACAATGTTTAGATGGAGTAGGCTTGCCCAGCACCTATACCATCCTCTCAGCCTAGTCAGCCGTATCCACAGGAAAGACAAGGTCAATACGTGCGGAGCTGACTAAGCCAAGGGTTTCCTCACGATGTTTTTCTTCACTAAAACACTATATAATCATTGTAATATTGTTATTCAGAAGTTGATATTTTAAGCATTGTTAAATTATCAAGGTGCTTAAAAGCTAAATACTTCAAGTTACAGGTACCTATTTGATAAGTAGTTATGGAATCAATTATATTTTAGTATTTATTAGGTACCTATACCTATAAAAATCCGAAACTTATGATTATGATAATCTCTACAAAGCCTAGTAAATGAAATGTATTGCTATGTTACAGTAATCACTATGAAGAAAATGAAAGGTGCTGCTATATTGCGGTGATCACGCCATGTTGGTGAAAGTGAGACATTCTGCTATATTGCAGTGATCACTCTGAAGAAGATGTATAAGTGAAACATGCTGCTATAATGCAGTGATCACTATGAAAAAAAAGTATAAACGAAACAGACTGCTATAATGCAGTGATCACTACTATATAGGTTTAGGTGAGACATTCCACTATATTGTGGTGATCGCCGCCTATAAGTTTATTATTACCTATTATAATTATAGTGCAGAGGTGAGACATTCCACTATATTGTGGTGATCGCCGTCTATAAGTTTATTATTACCTATTATAATTATAGTGCAGAGGTGAGACATTCCACTATATTGTGGTGATTGCCGTCTATAAGTTTATTATTACCTATTATAATTATAGTGCAGAGGTGAGACATTCCACTATATTGTGGTGATTGCCGTCTATAAGTTTATTATATCTATTGCTAATTATAGTGCGGAAGTGAGACATTCCACTATATTGTGGTGATCGAGTTTATAATTATCTACTGTTAATTATAGTGTGGTAGTTATGGTACCGATATTAGTGAGACTACAGTAACTACACTGAATAGTTCAATAATATTACCAGTTATTATTATCTACCAATATTTTTTTAAATCAATTATACCTACTAGACATTTTACCATCACTATTAATTGTGGTACGCGATTAGATCAATTAGTGAAATTTAATCAAATCACGACACAATATGAAATATAATAGAAACACTTTAAACGATGAAAGTTTATTACCTGTTTGAAAGACTACGTTAAATAAGTAGTCATATTTTTGAAGCAACTTTATTTAGTTTATTTCATTAAATAAATGTATTCATTATTAGAATACAAGTAATTAAAAAAAAATCATTGAAAATTTTACAGCTTTATTCAAAGTAGCTGAAAAAGTTCATGTAATTTATATTTGATTTATATTTTCAGGTATTCCAGCTATTAGGTACTCACCATATTTTACAGTGGCAACGGTGATCTACTTATGACGTAAAATACTGAAATAATTTTAAATAAAATAAAATATGGGTATTATATTAAGTATATTTGCGACCAACTAAGAGAGTTATTTTTTTAAAAGTTTATTAATAATTTATTAATCTTCACAGATCGCATTCCGGTAACTCCCTGTATTTGGACAGCGGCAACTATAACTTACATTCTTTAGGATTGTGTTTCTTTTATTAACATAATTAGTTTTGAAAATGAATGCATCATTGTTTTAATTGCTTTATAATTATTCATATTATAGTTAGTACTTTAGTAATTAAAATAGGCCTTTAAATGAAAATATGTAACTGTTACGTCATAAAGAAATGAACTATACATATACTAACACAGTGTTAGTATAATTACGTTTAGCTAAAATAACAATTTTTGTATACATTTCATATATCATAATTTGTGAAGCTGTTGTAATAATTAGATAGCAAGTATACTATGTAAAATATAAATGCATAATAATATTACCTAAATATAAAATATTACTATGCATTTCGGTCCAAACCGTTTTTGTATTATTATTAAAATCTTTATTTATTATTAAACATTAAAAAGAGATAAAGTTTTAAATTAGTTAAGATTTTGTTAGAAGAGTAATTTTGGAACTGATTAACCAATGTTTTGGGTATACTACTACTACATAGGACTACTTATTACAATAAAAATAGTTGATAGATAAATATAATGTAATCTGTAATGTAATGTTTTTGCACGCCCAGGAAGACTGGCAATGCTCTTGGCATTAAGTCCTCCTAGCACTACATATTTGTTTGAAATTTTCAAATAAATAAATAATCTCAATATTCAGTCTGATAAACTACAGGACAAGTCCAAGATAAACATTATTATTATTATTAATTTATATATTATTCTGCTATCGTGTTATAGGTATAACTAATCATAGATGTTTGATTTATATAAATATTTATATTTTGTTGTCTACTTAAGTACTTGAATAGATCTGGATCTCAATGTTAGTTTTAATTTACTTAGTCTAATTTTAAGTTAACTGTTGCATTGTGAATGTTGTGTTCGCCTATAATTGGTGTTTGCACTAGACATAAGACTACTAGAATAAGAATATAATGTTGTTTCTGTGCACAACACTGTTGGTGATCTTATTAATAATAAATAAATAAAAAAATAAAAAAATATGTTCATACAGCTCATTCGTTATGAGTATAAACAGTTGTATGAAAGTTGTGGTTGCATATTTTGTAACTTCATTCTGAAGAGATTACATAAAGTCAAAATATTCTTAAGTTTCCTTTATCTTGTTGTTTACTAATTTTGTTTGGTTTATCGTTGAAGAAAGTACCTACTTTATTATGATAATTTTATTATATTGATGGTAATCTTGTATAATTAATGTATGATTTGATTTGATATCGTAAATTAAGGTTTCATATTATATTATTTATCCACCATGATTTGTACTGTATAGAGACATACACCTAGTGGAATGGCCGGGTCGGAATAGAGACATTCCGTTAATAGGACGGCCGACTGTTAGCATATACGGTATTTTTAATAATTTTAATAGTATTATTTTGTGCTTTATATGATCTGAGTTCTGTATTGAATGGTTATCTGGTTCGCACAGCGCTGAGTTTCTGTATTTGTTTGACAAGATGGCGCTGTGGTGTATGTTTTCACGCAATCCATTCGTTTTGATCACGTGACTCCTAATTTTGTTGAAGCGAGTCAAATCAGGTCAAGCTGTCAATCTCTGTAAAATGAATCGCGAGCATTATGCGCGCGCGTGCCGGGCCAGCCGGACATGCTAGAGTTGTTTTGTAACGAGATGTAATTGTAGGCATCATTTTGTACTAAAATCGTAATAAATATAGAAGTTTGCCTGAGATTACCACTGTGTTTATTCTACGAGATTGGATACGCTATTAGTACTGTTGTGCGGAAAAATTAGCTTACCTCCAATTCGACCAAAAATGGGTTCTGTCTGTGCAGATACTTCAAAGGAACAAAGACCATTCTGACTAATAGGTAGGTTCTACTCACTCTAAATCTAGATTTAGAGTGACCATAAACCAACCAGTGTTGCAACAAATCAAAACAAAGACTTCACTAGTCCCAAAGGATTAGAAAGGACATGTGGTTTGTCCTAATAAGGTTCAAAAGAGTCACATTATTAAGATACCACATTTCACTCGTATCTATGTCTTATTACGAATACATTGCTGCATCTGTACTGTAACTCTCCACGCGTAAAAATAAAGCTGTATAGTAAAGAAGCAGTGTATGTGAAATCAGGATATAAAACGTGTTTGAGATAGGGTTGGTGGTAAAGGTAAGGGCAGGTAAAGGCTGGACCCGGAATAATTTAGGATAGCTGATTTGACTTTCCACTGACCGCATGACATGCCAACTAGCTTTTTAATTAGATTGACGGCTTCATTATGAAACTTAATAATTACCTACCTTTCCTACAAAACTGTTAAAAAGATTAACATCAACATCTATTAGCTATGATTAAAAAGTTAATAAAAAATATTCATCCGGACATTTCACACCACGCCCTGGGTATTCCAATCTCAGTTGAACTGCAAAGTTTTAAATCATGGTCAGTTCATACTAACTCATAGTTATTCTGTGACTAAATAGTGACATTATGGATGTCATTTGATGTGTTTTCGCGCATATTTTGCTGTCAAGTGTCTAAAAAGAATGATACAATTTTGGTACAATTTTGTACAAAATTGTACCACGTGACCTGAAGAAATTACTCTGGGCAGTGAAATATAACTTGACAGCAAAAGATTAGAATACGGAGGCTGTAGTCCCAAACAAAGCAAAGCTTGTAATATGGGAACTAGATGCTGATCGAATACTTATATAAGTACATATTTTTTTGTAAATACATACTTGTCTTATAATACATAGTAACACCCAGACGTAGAACCAACATCTATGTTGGTTACACGCAAATGTTTGTTCTCAGTGGGGATCGAACCCACGACCCACAGCACAGAAGGCAGAGGTAGGTAATACCAACTGAGCTGTGACGCTCAAAATGCTTTAAAAACTGTAAAAATGTAACAGACGAACATTGTATCAACAATCGCGGGCCAAAGTTATCAATCAACTAAATATGAGCCATTGACAAAGAATGTCCCTTGTACGGCAAAGCTTTATTGTAAAACTTTGAATTCACATAAAAGTACATAAAACCGAACAATCGCGACTGAATCTTTTTACTGTCCATCGCTAATAAACTGAACTTTATTGCTTTGTAATAAAATCGAAGTTTTGTTGAAATATGTTTGGTAATATCGCTGTTTTTACAGAAACCTACAATGGTAGGATGTCCATTGAATCGGACAATGTTTATTTTTGTGACCATGCGTTTTGGTGCGTGGGAACGGTTTTGTGAGTTTTGCATAGTACCTAAGTGGAACTTAGGTAGGTAAATATCAACTTGAACAACCTGTATTTTTTTCTTTTTTTAACGTATTATTTTGGTATGTTTGGATAAATACCTTCCTTTAGCCACAGCATTACAACGTGTAACATATTGTCCCTATAAGCCGAAAAGGGGCTCATTCAGACCAAACACATAAATAGATTGGCATATTCAAAAGTTGAATACAACATATTTGAAATTTCTATTACTTTTAACTATTTTTTTATCTCTATGTGTTTATTTACTTTGCGTATGTATCCAGCCTGTTCTACATGCTCGCGCACCCTCCTATTACGTCACACCCACACATAGACACTTTAACACGTGTGCAATGCTATTTTTCAGGAAACTTGAAGACGCTTTTCATGAATGAAAAACTTCGAAATATTAAAAGTCGTAGAACAAATGTTGTTCGTCATGACGTGTAGAATACCCCCTTTCGGACTTATAGGGACATTATGTTACACCCTGTATAGACGAAAAGAGGCACGTCAACGACATAAAAACAAAAAAATAGCTAGGTACATTTGTCTATGGTGTATTATTTGAACAGAAGTTATTGTTTATTCTGTGTTTGTCGCGACATTTCTACAGAAAGTATCGGATGTCAAACGTCCCGCATCCCACTTTTTACCCACGCAATAGGGATGTCACTCATCTTTGCTGTTATAGGGTTGTCATTTTGCTGGTTCATAATCCGACTTTTTTCAAAGGCAAATTCAATTATGTTTAGAAATGTCATAAATACTATTTCACGTGAGCATAACCTGCAGTTATTCTAATAGCAAAAACTTTTAAAATTCAATTTAATAATTTATTTCTTTTGACACTTTTACAATGTTAAAAAAAATTGTTTACATTATGTCTATGTTCTTAGAGAAGTCAAAAAACACATTTGGTACCTACCTAGGTATTCAAAAAATAAACTAGGAATATTAGTTACATACAAATACTTACATATAAAATTACAAAGAAAACAAAAATCATTACTTACTAATTTGTTCTTAGCCTTTTTATCTCAATAAATAACCGTACCTATATTGAAAATTAACTTAAAATAAAATATAGTGGAATATAATTATGATGACATGACAAAGTCAAAATAAAAAAGTTTTTACAAGTCTGTTCACATAAAAATCTGTAATTATTAAAAAAAAATAGTAAAAGTTAAGCCGGCCTTTTGGTCCGGTTAAACGAAGCAATCCGGCTTTTTTGTCCGGCTATATCCAAGCAACCTGTGTGTTCCAAATACGGTACCAAATATCTGGTTACAGAAAACAAGTGTCAAAACCAGTGTCGTTTTTGAAATTGATCGCGAACATTCCAGCAGGGGTATGCCAATCAAGTTGAACTGCAAAGTTGAACTGCAAAGTTTTAAATCATTGTCAGATCATACTAACTCATAGTTATTCTGTGACTAAATAGTGACATTATGACGTCATTTGATGTGTTTTCGCGCATATTTTGCTGTCAAGTGTCTAAAAAGAATGATCACGTTTTACAAAATTGTACCACGTGACCTGAAGAAATTACACTGGGCAGTGAAATATAACTTGACAGCAAAAGATTGGCATACGGGGGCTGATCGAGGGATCAAACTGACTTGTGATGGAACAATCCATATTAATAGTTTGAATAACAAGCTTTCGACTCTACGCCTTTTTTAATGCCATAGTTATGTAAACAGGCTTACGGCCCACCTGATGGTAAGCGGTCACCGTCGCCTATTAACATCGGCAACACCAGAGGAATAGTCGATGCGAATCTCTTTAACCTTTTCTTGAAGATAGTGATGGGAAAGCCTTCCTTGTCCTATAGATATTTGATTTTGTAATATAATTTTTTTGCCTCAAACATATTTTTTGCAATTATTTATTTTACAAAAATCTAATAATACCTACACGTAGATACAATAGATATGTACTCTATGTACTCTGTATATTGCACCTTAAAAACCTTGAGAGGTTGGTTTACGTATTCACATTCGTCGGAATTTTAATTATGTCCTAAATTATGTGTTCCAAATTGATAAAAATTTGTTCTTCTTCTTCTAACTTAAGAGCTATGCTCTTGTCGGCGTAATGTATGCGTTTCCCGCCAGGTTCTTCTTTTCAAGGCAGCTTCCTTGACGTCCTTATACGACATGACATCGATCTTCGCCTTCACTTGGCTCATGTAGCTAATACGCGGTCTTCCTCTTCCTCTCTTTCCTTCTCCTTCCCTTCAATGATATTTCCGATTAAGCTGTCATGTCGTATAAGGTGTCCAATCATCTTTCCTCCTAAAAATTTGTTAGTGTCATGAAATATTTTTGGTAACTTTGCCCCATCGTAATTTATAATATTGACTGTACTTAAAAATATCTAATATGGCGACTCCATGCATTTAAGTAGTTGAAGCCTGCAACATTTCTTACAGACACGAGTATCATATTACCCCATGAGCCCTCAATCACTTCATTAAACCTTCCGTCCTTTTCTCACTAATAGATCACTGATGTGTGAGAAGAGAACAAAAGCCTCAGCACGAATAAGTGAATATCGTAAAGCGTATCCGAGATACACTGCGCGGTGATGCTACAACGTTCGGCAGTCGAGCTGGCGTTGACGCGCAATATAACTCGAATACGTTAGGTTTACGTAACGCGGGTACTGTCAGATTCGTGATTACCCCACAGGATGGGAATAGTAAGGATATACTTGAAAACTGTCAAGTGTATACAGTGAGAAAAGTTTAATTGCTTCTGGGAGATCAATGACTGTGATTAGAACTTATGATTGACTTTGTACACGAGCGTACTATACCTTCCTTACTAGGTATAACTGTACAGGGTGTAATAAGATTACTCTCGAAAACTCAGGGGGTTAAAGTAACCATAAATATGAATATTTCCTAAAGAACCCTCAAAAAAAAAATTGTCGGGCGTTGCGGGTAGATTTAAAAACAGCGAGTAAATAAACATGTAAATGTTGCTCACAATCGTTCAATTGAGATACTTATTTTTATCTTAAATAAAAAATATCTTATCTAGAGCAAAGTAAAATATATTTTCTACTTAAAAATGATTAAAAACCGTTCTTTCGGAACTTTTTTCACGAAAAATTACTTTCAGGTAATTTTCTGGGCGTATTATTTCAAGATGACCTACTTACTCCACAGGCTAAGCGGAGCATAACAAAGTCAACTTCTTCATTAATTACATAATACTATTAATTGAAGGACTCGTAGTGACTAGGGACGTGAACAATATCACGAAAAGTCCGAATTTGACTCAAGGGCGTCTACTACGAAAAACTATAAAGTGAAGCGACATTACTCACAATTCGAAGACTCTGAATATATTTAAATGGGGTACTACAACAAATAGGTTTTCCTGAAGCTTGCGTTGTTACTTACTGTACTGTCAAAAATGACAGCAAACTTTTTAGTACTGTTTTAAGTTAGTTTAGAAAAATACAACAATCGAAACTGCACCATTGTCCGATTTTGCTGTCGGAAATAGGAATTTAAGTTCGGACTAAATCCGGAGTCGGAGTTCGACTCCGAAAACAAAACCCGAAGACTCTTCGTCACATCCCTAGTCCGAAGGCCTTGTGACATTAATTAATTGGCCGAAATGGATCCTACGAGAAACTTGACGGATGCGTATCAATCTTCAATGGGTTTGATTGTATCCCAAATTGGCATTCGGATCGGTTTTGAACCCGTTTGTTTGGGCCCTTTTCAATTAGGCGACCGGTTGACGTCTTGTAATTATTATTACGACGTTCGTGGTGAAGTGGATGGCAGACGATCGCGGTTCAGGTTCTATTCTATTGTTACTGATACACACATTCATTTCAGTAACTCAAAGTTCATACTGGGTACACAAAAATATTCGATTAGAGTGATTTTTGAAAAAAACTAAAATTGATTTAAGCTTTGCTTAGTTTGGGACTAGAAGGCGTCGTGTGAAATGTCCATGAATATATATATTTATTTATTTAACCTTTAGTATGTCTGGTACCTACTTTGTGTCAAGCGTGAATCCGTTTTCCAGCATACTAAACGTTAAATCAAATGTTATAATTTAAATAGATAAACAAAATTCTTAATTCCCTTGAGTCTTCTAAATTGGAGAACCGCGACTAGCAAAGGTTGCAAAAAAACTAGATATTAAAGTCACAAACTTATAACACCTTTTAATTTACTCCCGGGTTAAAAAAACAACAGACTCACTATCAATTGGATAGCGTTCAAAATAGTGCTATACAACTTTGTGTTAGAATTCCCCGCGCAATAAATGTTGCCAACTTAGTTTTTTCGAAACTTGTTTGTTTTGCGCCGCGGTGTGCCAAATGTGTCATATTCCTATCAGAATAGAATTATCTTGGTATATTTGAATATTTTATGAATCTGTTATATTTGCATGTTGTGTCTCTTTTTCTATTTCTATATTCCACATTTAAGTTTAAATATTAGTGTAGAGGATTTTACACGAACGAAGCATTTTTATTTGATCTGATTAGGTACACAGCGACATCTAGCTCCAAACTGAGTAAATCTTTGAGATAGTTGATAGAATATTTAATCGTTATATATTTATGTACTTACATAATAATTTTATTAATACCTCATTAATACAAAAAAAAACAGAAAATAGGTACTCCAATAAAATATTTCTCTTCAATGGGAATTGAACTCACAACCCACAGCATAAAAAGCAGAACTAACTGCCAACTGCCCCCGTTTTCCAATCTTTTGCTGTCAAGTTATATTTCACTGCCCAGTGTTATTTCTTCAGGTCACGTGGTACAATTTTGTACCACGTGATCATTCTTTCTAGACACTTGACAGCAAAATATGCGCGAAAACAAATTAAATGACATCAAAATGTCACTATTTAGTCACTGAATAACTATGAGTTAGTATGAACTGACCATGATTTAAAACTTTGCACTTCATCTTTGCAGTTCAACTGAGATTGGAATACCCCTGCTGAGCTGTGAAGTCAATCTTTAACACTTTTGACTAACATTGTACTCACCTTACTATGTAATTTTATGTACACTCACAGTCACAATTAAAACCGACCACTGAATAAAAATGTCAAAGTAAAAGCTATTAAAACCAGACTACCCTCAAAAGCACTGAAATATTCAAACACTGACTAGTTAATTACAGTTCCGTGAAATAGTACAGGCAGCGGAATGAATTGACTTGCAACATGTCACACCAAGTTTTGGTATAGTTCATATTATCTGTGGTATTACTTTGCATACATAAATAAATAAATAATAAATAAATAAATAAATATTCATGGACTTTACACACAACGCCCTCTAGTCCCAAACTAAGCAAAGCTTGTGATATGGGAACTAGATGCTGATAGAATACTTAAATACTTGTTTTTTTTTGTAGATACATACTTTACATAGTAATACCCAGACATAGAACAAACATCTATGTTTTCCACGCACAAATGTTTGTTCTCAGTGGGGATCGAACCCACGACCCACAGCACGGAAGGCAGAGCCGTTACCGACTGAGCTGATACATAATAATAATATGGGGTTTGCATTTTGTAATCAGGGGCTTTATGCTCAGCTCGGCAGAGATGTTACTCTAATAAGGATGACTTCAAAATGACGTAGAAAACTCATTTATCTACTGGTGGGTGAAACGAATTTTCTGCCGAGATATGACGTCATCCCTATTAGAGTAAAATTTCTCCTGAACTGAGCCCAGATTACAAGCTTAGGGCGTCTTGCACCAGAATCACTAAACGTATTTAACAGCTGAATCGATTTAAATCTGACGTATTTGTATGACTTGACAACTCGCTAAATACTATTTAAGAGTTAAACGCGTTTAGCGATTCTGGTGCAAGCCGCCCTTTGTGACAGAATAGCAAAATGCAAGATTCTGGGTTTAAGCTGTAACTACTGGTCCGACTTGGATGAAATTTGGAATACATATAGTTCGTAGCCTGGATTAACACATAGGCTACTTTTTATCCCGGAAAATAAACAGGATAAAACGGGACGCGGACGAAGTTGCGGGCAAAAGCTAGTTCGGCCATAAATCTCCGTCTCTCTCTCTCAGAGTGAGATAGAATGATGAGGTAGCCAAGAGACACAAATCTCTATTCACTTGGAGGTTGTGACTGCGTTATGTGGCTGACTGTACTTCATAAGTAGACAATCTATGCGGTACAGTTAGAATCAGTAAGTACTAGGTAGTTAGAAGTGTTAGCACGCATGCAATCCAGTTCAAATTAGGTCAATTATAGGTAAAAATTACCTGTTTCAAGTGGATTAGAACAACTGGTGATGGACTTGCTACTTGTCACGTAAAAATATCAGCCCCCGTATTCCAATCTTTTGCTGTCAAGTTATATTTCACTGCCCAGTGTAATTTCTTCATTATCATTCTTTTTAGATACTTGACAGCAAAATATGGCGAAAACACATAAAATGACGTCATAATGTCATTATTTAGTCACAGAATAACTATCAGTTAGTATGAACTGACCATGATTTAAAACTTTGCAGTTCAACTTTGCAGCTCAACTTTGATTGGCATACCCCTGCTGAATGTGTTGAAATGTGCAAGCGAGAAGTTTAACATTACCCCTCGCGTAACGTCGTCATAAGGGATGATAAAAAAAAAGAAAAACATCTAAAAATATACTTATCCTTTCCATTACTAGCTAAAGCTTGAAATCCAAGCTAATCATTTATAACACTTATCTTACGTTCTCAGTATTTATTTACCCCATAGCTAATCCAAAGAGAGACAGCTTAGGGTCTAACTACATATCATCGCGTGCTAAAGCATCATAATACGTAGGTAAGGTACTATACAGAATTGCTAACCAGTATCGTACACCCGAGTTAAACACATGACAATTCTCATGAATGCGAGGAAATTAAAAGATTATATCAAAGAAACTTTGCCTTCCCGGTTTCTCACCTATTTTGGAAACGGATCCTAGGATCAGATGCCAAACCAATTCGGGATCGGTTTCTACTTCATTCTAATCCTAGGATCGGATGCCATAGACCCCTATTTTCGTCTTTTCTAAACCAGGCTGTGGTCAGTTCCATTTTTAAAATAAGAACCCAAGTTTGGAGGTAAGCGAATTTTTCCGCACAACAGTACTTGCGCAATCGTTTGTTGCACCTAACTTCAGAGGGATAAAGATACGTTGTAGAACTGGCACCTAGAATCACCTAGTTATATAAGACGATTCTAAATGATCCTTGTGATTTTATTGAATAAAGAAATTTTGACTTTGACTATGACTTAGTGCGTAGGTTTTCACAGCGCTGAAAGATGCGATGGTATGTAGCAAACCCCTAAGTCCCATAGCCATCTAACAGAGAGGGTTTTCTTGTACGTCGTATTGTGAAAAATGTGGTCCCCAATATATCCTAATGTACGTCCCTTGCGTTTTCAAGGCTTATTTAAATTTAGTTTTATAAATTCTTAAAAAAAACATGTCCAAATTTTTTTAACTAAGTGCCGATTGTATGTTTAGTTGTGTTGTATTTGTATTGTACAACTAGACCATACTATATACCATAGTAGGTACCTATATACAAGGGTTAAGTATTCTAGAACTCTAGTTATTTAGGACTTTAGGCAGTAACCGACCAAAATAGCATATCAAATCGACAAGTAGATTAATATCAATAATTCCTACTTCTTTCTACACAATGTCATCTAGTAGTCACAACGGATCTTTGTCCCTCTAAAGTATCTGCGCAGAAACCATTTTTGGGTCGAATTAGAGGTAAGTGATTCTTTCCGCTCAACAGTAAATGCGCAATCCTTGTTGCACCTAACTTCAGAGGGATAAAGATTCGCTGTGCCTTCTGTACCTACCTACTTTAAAAATAAATAGTTGCCTCCATCAGCATTTGAATTAAGAAGTGATCATGACATTCCAAATTTGAATTCAAACAATGGATTTTGAATTTTTTAGAATGTGCATAAAATTAAAAACAAAATCTTTCGTACCTACATATCGTGTCTTATCTAACAACACCGCTCAAGTCGATTTTTGGCGGTATTGACTTTTTGATACCATTGGATAGATTTTAAATTCGCGCGTCGAACTGTGTAACAGATTCAAGGATATCAACCAATCCCAGGCCAGTATTCAAATAACAGTGACAGCGCCTAAGTCGGTTTCCGCGCCAACACCGCTCAAATCGTCATTCCGCCATACTGCGCGCGAAAACTACTTATACAACTACTGACTTTCGCGGTTTTATAGTGTTATTTTTGGTTGAATATGGTTTTTGAAGTGTAATTATCAAAGATTAAGAGGTAAGTTACTGAATACACTAAAAGATTTATTGATTCAAGTGCCGTAAGGAACTTAAAATCGAATAAGTTTGTCGCCATCTACTTTAGGCGGTGTTACTTAGCATCTTGCTATTGCATCGAGTATGACTAGTGCGGTGTTACAAACGTTATGTCTTGTAGGGTACCTGATAAAGTGGTAGTATAGACCATGGATGGAGAAGAATTTGAGTCATCGAGTGACCAGAGTCAACATCATCATCATCATTAATCTAAATATCAGTCCAATACTGGACGTAGGTCTCTCCCAAGATGCGCCACTGAGCCTGGTCTTCGGCTTTTCTCAATCAGTCCTTGCCAGCTACATTTCGCAGTTCGTCGTCCCACCTTACCAGAGGGCATCCTACACTATGCTTGCCTTAACGCGGTCCCCACTCAAGTATAGTTTGTTCAAAAGATTGTCGGTAAACATGGCCGGTTCACTGCTATTCCACCTTGCTAATCTTCTGAGCTCTATCGACCACCTTAGTTCTTTGTCGGATAACCTCGTTTTCAGGATTCTATCCTTTTAACCTATGCTGCCGAAACGTGAACACTGACTGTAGGGTTGGTCCACAAGCTGAAAGTCGCGCAACAAGCTTTGGAGAGAGCTAGTGTACCTACAGATGAAGAATTAATGAGGAATGTCAACAGTTGCGAGTCCATCATGACTGAAATTGAGCCGTAAACGGCGTAAGAGCTTTAGAGAGCCAAAGAAAAGGAGTAAGCTTGATTTCAAAGTTTGGACATGGATACGTTAGACATCACGACGGCTTGGTTTTTGAAAAAGTTGGTAAAACTTCATAGAACTCGATGCAAGCACTTCGGTTTCTTCAAATAGAGGTTTTGCTGAAACGATACCAATAGACGTCGAGTATACTACAGCAAATAGCCGAGGCAACAACGCTGGAAAACCCAATGCAGCCATGTCGTCCTTACAAACTATATCATCTACTATCATGACACTCCGCTAAGTACACGATCGCGGTGATTTGGTAAATCAAAACGGCGAAGGCTTTATTGAACTCGTAATTAACGATTGGCCAGATAAGTGCTAGGCACTAGCGACACGGAAGACCAGCGTTATAGTAGTCACAAGTTACTATGTCACATGCTGAGTGGCAACCGTTTTAGTAGGTACTCACGTAATTAATTTATTATTAAGCCAACTTATAACTTTGTAGTTTAAATTGTAATCATTAATAAACTTTTTTTATCATAAGTTTTGCGACTGGCTGTGCAAACGCTCCGCAACATTCAACATTCACAACATTCTGGAACACCGCGAATTGAGAACATCGAAAATCATTTTTCTCAATGCATGCCATGTATGGCAGTTGAAAAGAAAATTACCAAAATCCTGAATCGAATAAAACTGAAAGCCGCGTTTATATTTTTACGTGTGAAAACAGTTACGAAGTACCTATGTAAAAGAATGTTCATGGATACCCTTGGAATAAAAGACTCGTTGAAGAAAAAACTGACTGCAATACCTGCAGATAAGGCCACATCAGCAGTCAACTTGGAACAGCGTTTGTAGGCATATTTATGCCTACAAACGCTATTCTAAGTTTAATAAACAAAAAATCCTATAGTATAAGAAAAAAACTTAATTTTTATCGATTTTTGATGCACTACAAATTATATTTTCTCATACATTTTCTTGTTATCACCGCCTAAGTCGAGTAAAATTATCACGTAACACCGCGTAAGTCAATTTAAAACGTGTACATCAATATAAATGATATAATAGGCATAACAAAACATTTGTTATATATATTAAAGCACCTGTTAATAATTTCAGCCTGAAATCTTTTGAATTGAATAAATTACACAGTTTTTAGTCTCTCCTGAAAAGTGAGCAAAAATGACTTGAGCGGTGTTGTTAGATAAGACACGATATTCGTTTCGTTCAGAAATTGGTGTGACGCGAATGACAATCATTTTAATACAGAGCTCATAATTTTGTACAAATTAAACATATCTTCATGACATTATCACGTACGGTAAGTGTAAATTAAGATTTGCTGAATAAGTAATTAAGAATTCGCTGACTGACAACCGCGATTCTGAACGAAAGGAAAGATGTCACTTAAGTAACAAAATGACAGATGAAAAGTGTCAGTATCTTTAATGTCGTATGAGTTGTCTAAATTAGTGCGTTGGTTTTTGTATGTGTTGTGTATTTACGTTTAAAAAAGATTATGCTTATAAAGACTAAAAATATAACGGACTCGACACTGGCAGAATTGTGGCAACAGTCGCAAAAGCCATTAATTAGGAAGTTGAAGACTAAGGGCGGCTTGCACCAGAATCGCTAAACGCGTTTAACTATTAAATAGTTTTTAGCGAGTTGTCATGACATATAAATACGTCAGATTTAAATCTATTTAGCTGTTAAACACGTTTGGTGATTCTAGTGCAAGCTGCCCTAAAAGTATTGTAGGCTATGTATGAACTAATTAGCAAGAGTTTATCAAAAAGTTTCGTGCAAAAAAACCTGTCAAAAGTCGTTCGTTTAGTAATGTAGTTCTTAATTCAAAATAAAAAAAAACCGTCAACGCGGCCAGCGCTCCTCAAAAATATGCCACCTAGATTATGAAAAGGCATAAAAATGAACGAAATAAATCAACACCTACATACATGCATGAACAATAAACTATTCGCTTCCAAATGGGAGAGTTCTCACAAAATGCCTTCATTGTTCTATTACTTTTTTTTTAAAGATAAACCTGGCACATTAGAGGAAGGCACACAATTATTGGGTCGACCTCCCGGGGAGTCACCTCTTTTGTGTAGATAATGCTGGCTGTATGAGCCGACCGTGCGCGGCCAATAAAAAAGTAAGAGCATCTGTTCCATATTTGAATTCTAAAGAATTATATTGCCGTCTCAAGGTAACAAAGATCAAATTAAATCGTAGAAGATCAAAATAAATTGTTGAGGTTTTAGATTTTACTGCGATTTTTCAACTCTTTTTTTTTAATAAAGTCCATCTTTTTGGTCTGTTTCTTATTAAAAACGTTTACGACATTATTTATTTGAATTCAGCGTATTAGACTAAAGTACCTATGCTTCAAATAATTCCATTTTTTGTTTTAAGTTTTATTGGTTCAGTTGTTAAGGCGTGATCCTCAAAGTAACAAACGGACAAACTCGAGTTTTGGATTCAGAATCGTTTATTTAGTGAATCTGCATTTTTACTTTTTCCATATCTCTAATTTTAGTTTTTGTTTTTTTACAGATTTATAATATTATCATCTGATATTAACTACCTTATTATGTCAAATATTGAGAGACGCGTGCGTTATCTCGCAAGTCCTCAGTGTACCTACTTGCCGGACAAAGCAGAGGCAACCGCTTAGCATCAGGTGGCTATTTTTCACCACTTGTTCTCATATATCTTGGCTATGCTTAAATTCTCCACGGTCTACTTTACCTTAGTTCGATCAAAATATTGATAAAAGATGACAAATAATTTGAGCATTGCGTAGTTTTAGTTGTGACTTGACAAACGGACCGCTGCGGTAGACTTAGGTACGGCCCACATGGGGCCATTATTCACCCTTTTACCTTATTTAGCGGTTAGGGATGGGATACCGTTTTGATTTGAAGTAACGAATATCTCGATTTTTTAAACGGTGAAGGAAAACATCGTCAAACCCTTGGCTTAGTCAGCTCCGCACGTATTGTTGTCTCTCCTGTGGATAGAGACTAGGCTGAGAGGATGGTATAGTGCTACAAGCCTACTCCATCTACATCATGTCCCAGGCACTGCAGCTTCCCGTACATCGGGGCATGGGGGACAAGTGCCTCCTGACGCTGTATATATCATCTAGATTCCTTCTGCAGTTATTTTTTAGGGATTTTCAAGTTTTACCAGTAAACTTTTTTATAGAACTATATGATGGAACAATCTGATGCCCACCTAACTAAGTGATAACTACTACCTGTAACGATGCATTGTCTCGATCAGCACGTCCACCATGTATGTACTCTGTGATGTATTACAGCGCCTGATACATGCCTTTATGTCTGCATGTTTGACTTTTATAGATATTGTTTTTCGTAATGTTAGTATTTCGAAAACAAGTTGAAAAACCTCAGACGATGATACAGGCTGTCCGACCGCCAAGTGCAAATTGTAAAGAAGCTCAAAAACTTTGGTCGTAATTTTTACAACTCAACATTACCTCATTTAAAACTGAAATAGGGCTAGTTGCTAGCTGGTTAATGTATTTGCTATCTTATTTATGTGTATTTGTAAATAAGAATTAAAGATTTATTCGCTAGTTAGTTTTTTTATTGTACAACTTTTGTGATTGCAATTGACCATAGACTCTGGTTAACCATAAATCATTTTTCTTCTACATTTTTCATTGTTGGGGATGTTAACATGTTGGGGGCGGCATAGAAATCTATATCTCATCAAGATAAATACATTGTAATATTGGTATTGTAAAAATTACAACCAAAGTTTTAAAAATTAAATTTGGCGTTTAGACCACAGGTCAGCTAGCTTATACCGCGACTTCGTCCGCGTCTAAAACGTAACGTTATTTTTCGGGATAAAAACTTATGTTTAAATCCCAGTTACGGACTATTTAAATTTCAAGTTTCATCCAAATCGAACCAGCAATTGATTGAAACCAACTTTTTTTCATATTTTAATAGGGAAGTACCTACCTTTTATTAAAAAAAAAATCTTTAACCACTTCATCATCCAATATTCCATTTTTCATTTAATTTTTTACTATGTTTATTTATTAAACAAATAAATGACATTTACATTTATAATATTAGTAGGATTCTTAAAAGTGTGTCGGTAAAATTATCACATCAAAATAAATCAAAATAAAACACATCACTATTATACTGTGCCTTAAATAATTTTACTAACAGTAGTAAGTTGTAAATAAGTATTTCGCGACAATAAATATCGTTTTAATGGTTAACCACAGTCTCAATTAGTTTATTTCCCTTGGGACAAAATATGGATGATCAGA
The DNA here is from genome assembly GCA_947859175.1 of Gandaritis pyraliata. Taxonomy (NCBI): domain Eukaryota; kingdom Metazoa; phylum Arthropoda; class Insecta; order Lepidoptera; family Geometridae; genus Gandaritis; species Gandaritis pyraliata. The sequence continues at coordinate 2,138,115 of OX401877.1, read as the reverse complement.
CTGCTTAGTCGCGAGATAAACTCTAAAGTCCTTGATGTTTTCTTAATAACTAGGACAATAATGAATTTTAAATTTCAGGAAGCCGATAAAAACCAAATTTTAATGATCATTCATTTTATGCTGAATAATTTATTAATAAAGAAAATTGCAACTTCAACACAGTACCTACTGATAATCCTATTCTTTCCCACCAATATTAAAAATAACATTTGAATGATTTTGACGATAAATGACAAATTCTCATAAAATTCATTTTTAGTTTGTTTTTCAATCAGATTGCAACTACTGGCTCGATTTGGATGAAACTTGGAATATAATATAAAGTTAGTAACTTGGATTAACAAAATCAAAAAATTTTTATTCAATAAAATCACAAGAATCATAGAGAACACATAGATTAGGCTACTTCTTATCCCGGATAATCAACAGGATCAGGCAAGATGCGGACGAAGTCGCGGGCAGAAGCTACTCATTCATAAATTCGCAGTATATAAATCTGAAAAAAAATCAGAATTTAATCTACTAGATTGAAACAGAATACAATTGCAACCAGTTACGTAATTCCACCTGAACATTGCAACACCGAACTAGTATTCCAAATTCAAATATTTGATTAAACATCGCCCTTTTAGGAAAAGATCTATGACCAGTGATTACTATTATCTGACAGTCGGATTGAATGCCCGGTCGTGTGTCCCCGATACTATAAAAGGAGGGTTTTTGACATGAATAAGAAAAAGGTATTGGGCAATAAGACCGAACATGTTTTTGGTTTATTATGACATTTATTTCAGTCACATTTTAATGATACAACATTTTACTAATCGGGTGGAGACTATAATCTAATAATTTATAAGTTTAAATAACTAAAAAAACCGACTTCAATTCGACTACCAGCTTCATCATCAGATGATAGTGATGATGACAGTTCATTGAGAATGTTCTAGTGACTATAAATACCATTTAAAAGTCACAGGAAAGCAAAATACGCAATTTCGTGCACGTGGTTGGCATATTATTTTTCAGTTATTTCTATTTATAACCCAAACTACTGAACCGATTTTGTTGAAAATGAAATGGGACCAACCTGGAAGTATATTCAGATGAGAAAAGAATTTTTGAAATCGGTTCATAAATGACGGAGTTCTGAGGTAAAAAACATACAACCGAATTAAGAACCTCCTCCTTATTTGAAGTCGGTTAAAAATGACTGGTTCACTACTTTTTTTATTTAAATAGCTACATATGTAAGTATTTTATTCACAAAGAAAATTATGACTAATAAAGTATTTACAATATTTATAATATGTACAAAATACACATGAAGCAGTTGAGCTATCTACACACCGTTGCAAACGATTTAAATTTAAATAAATTTAAATAGCTACATTTTTTTTTTACGTTTTAAGAATTATTTTCAAACAACCGCAAATCACTCCGAGACGTGGTGTTAAAGTCTCATGTGCGTGTAATAGAACCGGCACCCATACCCTTCAAACCGGAACACAGCAATGCGAGCATTACTGTGCGGCAGAAATAGTTGCTAGTACTGCCAATCTCAGTTGAACTGCAAAGTTTTAAATCATGGTCAGTTCATACTAACTCATAGTTATTCTGTGACTAAATAGTGACACTAAGACGTCATTTGATGTGTGTTCGCGCATATTTTTCTGTCAAGTGTCTAAAAAGAATGATCACGTGGTACAAAGTTGTACCACGTGACCTGAAGAAATTACACTGGGCAGTGAAATATAACTTGACAGCAAAAGATTGGAATACGGGGGCTGAACCCGGAGGAGCTCTTTCACAAGAAGCCCTACTACTAAAAGTCTATCATGAAGCAAAATCAGCGATTGATTGTAAATCTCTATGTAGGTAGATTATCCTACTAATATTATAAATGCAAAACTTTAGATGTTTGTGTTTCAATCACGTTGAAACTACTGAACCAACTTGGACGAAACTTGGCTTATATATAGTTCGTAACCTGGATTGACACATAGACTACTTTTTATCCCGAATAATTAACAGGATCTACAGGATAAAATGAACGAAGGGGATTAGCAGCGCCAATTATTGGCAAGAGGATGATGTCATGTCATGTCTCGTCAGTTTGACAGGGCGTAGTACTACCTCTTTGGTCTAACAACTAGCGTTTGACATTCGAGTACGGGTTCAGTGTAATGTCAAGTTTCTCAAAGTATCCGCTCGGTACACGCACAGATAATATAATACACAGATAATATAATGTACACGGAAACGGTACTCGCGTACGAAGTCGCGGGCAGCTGCTAGTTGATGATAAATTACAGCATACAATCGTAGCATGTACAAATTAAATGGAGCATCGTCTCTGCCCTGTGGGGGTTCGATGTCTAACATATTATCTCTAATCATAACAAGAGTAGAATAAATGTCTATCTGATTTTTTTGATTTATGTCATAATTTTATGATTTTTATTAGAAATATTGGGTTCTTTGTTCGAAGACCACATTCTGAAAAATATGATTTATAATATAAGACAGATACGTAGAAGGGTAGGTATAAGTTTATAAATTAATAAATTTTATAAATATTCATGGACTTTACACACAGCGCCCTCTAGTCACTATTTGGATGGGTGACCGCTAGTGGCATTTACATCTGAGCGCTTCCGTGTTTGGGATGGCTCGTTAAACCTTCGCTCCCGGCTCTAGTAGTCGTTAAGCCACGTCGGAGGCCTTAAGACGACCTAAAAACTCAATCACCATATAAATAATACGTTATTATACACCACATAACAAAAAAAATTAAAAAAACAGGTATAAATAACGAGTGAGATACAATAAGCGGCTTTATCAAGAACTTATTTTTGAAAGAAAGAAAAAGCATTTATTCTGAAACACATACACAACAGCACAACAATATACACTAACACACTGACAATAAACTAACACACTAACAATATAATAGCTAACTTACAAAACTAACTAACAAACTAAGGTAGTGGTGGTTACGTGCACCTGCAGGGGTATGCCAATCAAAGTTGAACTGCAAAGTTGAACTGCAAAGTTTTAAATCATGGTCAGTTCATACTAACTCATAGTTATTCTGTGACTAAATAGTGACATTATGACGTCATTTGATGCGCATATTTTGCTGTCAAGTGTCTTAAAAGAATGATCACGTGGTACAAAATTGTACCACGTGACCTGAAGAAATTACACTGGGCAGTGAAATATAACTTGACAGCAAAAGATTGGCATACGGATCTAGATCGTGAAGTAACGCTGGTTTTCAGATGCAACCCAGAGTGACTCCACGGATTTTTCGTTAAAAATTGAGCTAAAATAATTATAACACTTATTTGAATGTTTTCAAGAGGAGAGTGAATAGGTTTCTTCTAAGCAAATCTGCTACATCGTCGACCGCATCGTCACTTACCATCAGGTGAGATTGCGGTCAAACGTTTGTCTATAATGCATAAAAAAAAATATTATGTGTAGAAATAAAACAACAAAATTTCAAGTCTCAAAATCCGACAATTTTTACTGAAAACAGAGTCTTATCACAGCAATCTCTTCCAAATCTCTATAATACTATATCCAGTTAATCAAAGCTATAAAGAAACCGTATCTTGTTGCTCCGTAACTTATTATCTGATCTCCGGTTGAAGTTAAACGTATCGATTCTGGTAGAATGCCAAAATGCTGAGCATCGGTAAGTTAAGCTCTATACGGTTAATAGCGCGACTATCGGGTTTAGAGGACAAACTTTGGTTTAGCTACGCTAACAATTTTTTGACACAATACAATACATAAACGTTTATTTATACAAGTTGTACCTACATGACCAAAAACATAAAACTCTTGCACCAGAATCACTAAACGTGTTTAACAGCTAAATAGATTTAAATCTGACGTATTTGTATGACTTGACAACTCGCTAAATACTATTTAATAGTTAAACGCGTTTAGCGATTCTGATGCAAGCCGCCCCTAGTGTATTAATAATTTAAAAAACAATTAAAATTGAAAGTACTTTCAGGATGTAATTACCCTAAATATGATTAACAATCATATATGATTAGCCACAACGTCGGCTAATGTAATTTTCCTTTAAGTCCTTAATTTTCAGAATATTTTTTGCGCATACTAACTAACCATTCACACATTTTTGTGGAAAACATAGATGTTTGTTCTATGTCTGGGTGTTACTATGTATTATAAGTATGTATTTACAAAAAAAAAGTATATAAGTATTCTATCAGCCATCTAATTCCCATATTACAAGCATTGCTTAGTTTGGGACTAGAGGGTGTTGTGTGAAATGTCCCTGAATATTTATTTATTTATTTATTTATTCATCATGGGTACAAACTATTAGTATTCCTTTCGACTCTAGATTGTATGGAGTATGATAGACAGACGGTCAGACGGACATCAGAATGAGACCATAAGTGTTCATATTTTCCAAAACCAGGCCGTAGTTTCTTGCCCGTTCTTGTAGGCTCTGATCGCGTGGAACTGGCACCTAGAATCACCTAGTTATATAAGTCTAAATGATCCTTGTGATTTTATTGAAAGAAAGATTTTTGACTGTGTATCTGATTTGTTCGTTAACAATATACGTTGGTAAATCAAATAAATCACATATTTAACAGCTTCCTTATTCAGAATAAACCAATTATTAAAACATCTTGTTTAATAAACCCCAAAATTTCCAGCCCCAATGAGCCTAAAACAATAAATCTTAATTTTATTATTGATAGTTTTAACATCCCTCCAGAGCGGGCCGGAAGAACCCTAATTTAAGACTCGGTGTTCTGTAATCGGTTTTAGTTTGGGTAATGTTTGGGTAGTTATTTACAAACATGGACTGATGGAAACACTGATTAAAAAGTCTTTTACTTGTTTGGTTCTGCAGAGGTATGCCAATCAAAGTTGAACTGCAAAGTTTTAAATCATGATCAGTTCATACTAACTCATAGTTATTCTGTGACTAAATAGTGACATTATGACGTCATTTGATGTGTTTTCGCGCATATTTTGCTGTCAAGTGTCTAAAAAGAATGATCACGTGGTACAAAATTGTACCACGTGACCTGAAGAAATTACACTGGGCAGTGAAATAAAACTTGACAGCAAAAGATTGGCATACGGGGGCAGGACATAAACAAAAGACAGAAATAGATGACATGTACAAAGGTGAGCTTAACCCTAACAAGAGTTTTCTTCCAGCAAACCTTTGAGGCTAGAGAGAGGTGACTATAGAAGCAGATCCGTGTAGATTTTTCATTTTTTTTTTTAATTTAAAGTGCTATGTCGAGTCGCGTGCATTTTCGACCTTTATTCCGACGATCTTATGACCGCAATTTGAAATCGAACGCCTGAGGTGCATCTTAGAAATAGTTCTAAGATTACTAGTTTTACAATGTTAGTTCAATTAGTAGTCGAGTATAATGAGAACTGGATAGGGGTTGAATATAGGGGTTGGATGGGGCCGGATAGTTCAGTTTTTAGGGTGGGGTCGCTCTATACGCGATAATTTATACCCCTAGTATTATCTATCCTGGGGGTGATTCTAGACCGATAGACTAAAAAAAACTAAAAAAAGAATATATTATTTTTAATTAAAATTAAATAGACTTTATTATTAACTATCTACGCAACATATTACGTACTTATGTCTATTTAGATACGCTTGTAAGGGAGAACGCAAACCTAAGACAAAACGTCTTGTCGAACAGTTAGTGATGTGAAACTTCTCAGTAAAACTTTTTTAGTTACGATATGCTTCTTTTTATTTGCTGTTTTCGTTACTTGCTTATTTAATGAGAATCATCCTAAGTACTTAATAATATTATTAAGTAAACTACATAATTACTCTATATTCTTATTTATTAAAAAAACACAGTTCATTCTCTAGGTATGTGCGTATAAAGCAATGTTTAATAAGTAGGTAGTAAACAATGCTATAATAGATAGGTAAACATAATTTTATGCATGCGACGTGTCAATTGATGTGAATTTCGTTACAACGAAAACAGCATATGACGAGGAAGCATTCATCATATGCTGTTTTCGTTATAACAGAAAATTTATTTTCACGTCACTAAGTACGCGACAAAACAGTTTTGTCGTCAGATGTGCGTTGGCCCTAAAGCTAACTAGCCCCCGTATTCCAATCTTTTGCTGTCAAGTTATATTTCACTGCCCAGTGTAATTTCAGGTCACGTGGAACAATTTTGTACCACGTGATCATTATTTTTAGACACTTGACAGCAAAATATGCGCGAAAACACATCAAATGACGTCATAATGTCACTATTTAGTCACAGAATAATTATGAGTTAGTATGCACTGACCATGATTTAAAACTTTGCAGTTCAACTTTGCAGTTCAACTTTGATTGGCATACCCCTGCAGACTCATTTAAAATGTAAATATTTGCAAATACAGAACGAATTTACTCGAAATGGGTAATAACCCTTTATTGTTATTGTGGGGGATGATTTTAATAGTCCTCGAGTTCATTCTAAACTAGATACAACTAATTGATGATAAAACTTTAGTTCGAACGTGTAATAGGCATGATAACTCGCATACCGCTCGTATCTTTAGTAGTTTCATAAAAATCTCAACCTCACTCAATCCAACCAACGTGTCCTCCAAAACACAGAAGTGATCAGGTTTAAATGCTACTAGCGGTCACCTATCCAAATAGTGACCGCGCTGAACGTTGCTTAACTTAGATAATCGGTGAAGATTGACTGAGCATGCTATGTACCTACTTGTTATCTGTATACCTGCTGGGGACAAATAAAGATTTATTTTATCTTATCTTATCTATGTCACGAACGAGACGAAATTTTGGCCATCGCTATATTATATCAGCTTGAAAATTCGTCGTTATGAGATAGGCATCCTCCATAGATTTCCAGGAAGACATATTGGTGCTTCATCTGGGAGACCTTAGAGCCTACTTCACTTGGAAGACCCAGCAGTGAACTTCTTCAGCCGTGAATGATGATGTTTAAACTGTCGCTATGTGTCTGACCTTATTATAAAGTTCGCAAACATTCCTTCAACCTTGACTAAGTTTCCATACATCTGTTCTAATGGATTGACCTCTCAGCTCAGTTGTGACTTATTCCAGAAATCTCCTCCTCCCTGCGAAGGGGATTTCTGAAAATCCCCTTAGCATCCCCGCCGGCAGGGGATTTTTGTACAAAAAGTCCAGAAATCCCCTGACGGGTTCATTTACACCGTCAACCTCGTCCGTTCCGTAGCAACACTCCGCGCTCTTTTTAACCGACTTCAAAAAAGGAGAAGGTTCTCAATTCGGTTGTATGTTTTTTTTTTTTTAATGTTTGTTACCTCAGAACTCCGTCATTTATGAACTGATTTCAAAAATTCTTTTTTTATCTGAAAGGATATATTTCCAGATTGGTCCCATTTAATTTTCATCAAAATCGGTTCAGTAGTTTGGGTTATAAATAGAAATAACTGAAAAATATGCAAAGTTGCGGCGTAGCGCCTACCATTTTACTGCTAGCAACGATGCAATATGCCAAGTTGCGGCGTAGCGCCTACCATTTTACTGCTAGCAACGAGGACCCTCTGTGGTGCACACCTAAATTATAACATTTTTCTAAATTTGTCAATAAACCCAGTTTGTACATTCAAACCGCATTTAATTGGAGAAAAGCAAAAACCCACCAGTTGTTCCTCTAAAGAAACAACACCACGTGCACGAAATTGCGTATTTTGATTTCCTGTGACTTTTATGTGGTATTTATAGTGACTAGAACATTCCCAATGAACTGTCATCATCATCATCACCATCTGATGATGAAGCTGGTAGTCGAATTGAAGTCGGTTTTTCCAGTTTTTTAACTTATAACTTATGTTGCTATCGCTACTGATAGTCAAAGTACCTTCATTCGACTATTACCATGCTGCTACAGATAATAAAATATACTGTAAAATGTTGTAGCTCTGTCTTCTGTAGGTTGTAGGTTCGATTCCCGAAAACAAACGTGTGATGAAGACATAATGTGTTTTGTGGTTTTCTTGTGTTTATTTTTATTCAGCCTATATATAATTATATGTAAAATAAAAAAAATAGAATACCTAAGATGCATAGTTTGATGTTGGATTAGGGTTACCATTTAGGAATTTGAAAAGTTCTGGCAAAAAGCCGGACATTTCGATAAAAGTCCGGACTTTTTTCTCACAAAATGGAAACATACCCTCTTAGTTACAGTGGTATGGTAGGCATGGTAGCAGACGCTCACATAACGCATTGCGAGGGAGAATTGATTGTTTGTAAACGCAATAAAAGAATTATTGTAAGTTTATTGTTAAAGAAGACTTTGATTATCTATTTCTGTCTTTTGTCCTGTGTTGTGTGCAATAAAGAATAAAGAATTAATTAAAGACTGATTTGATATTAAATTACTTATTATGTAAGTAGTTATATTACTCATATTCCATCTACTTTAAATTTAAAAATCCGGACAAATTAAAAGGCCGGACAAAGACCGGACAAGAGTCTAAAAGTCCGGACATGTCCGGACTTATCCGGACGGATGGTAACCCTATGTTGGATGGATATTAATTTAAGTGATCATAGTGCCAGCTACGAGTACGTTTCAAATGCAAAAGCTCGAAGTATCAATTCGGTTTTTGGTAAAATAAAAAAAAAAACAATTTATAACTCGTTTTATTTTAGTCCGACTCGCACTTCGTCTTCGTTTCAATCGTTAATTGTTAACAAAGTCCATAATTTCTTTTTAATTTCGCTTAAAATCTTTAAATTACCAACTCGGAACTTTTTACAGTCTCCTTTTGATGTTTTTAAGCCTACTTTAACTAACGGAGGTTATATTTCTGGTGAAAACCATTAAAAATCTATTAAAATGTTGTAATTGGGACGAACTTTTTTAATTAATTGGTTTTTTTTAATTGTTCTATTGTTTATTTCTCGAACATTACAAACTAACTATTACTAGATATAGTATGGGTATAGCTAGGTAGGTACTTACAAATACTATTTAAGAGCATAGGTAGGTAGTAAAGAACTAAGAAATGTTTCTAACTACGCTAATTTTATAGGTCGGGGTATACAACTTTCCGTATTAGAGTTAGAATGAACTGACCATGATTTAAAACTTTGCAGTTCAACTTTGAGATTGAGATCGGGCCCCTGCAGGGGTATTCCAATCTCAGTTGAACTGCAAATTTGAACTGCAAAGTTTTAAATCATGGTCAGTTCATACTAACTCATAGTTATTCTGTGACTAAATAGTGACATTATGATGTCATTTGATTTGTTTTCGCGCATATTTTGCTGTCAAGTGTCTAAAAAGAATGATCACGTGGTACAAAATTGTACCACGTGACCTGAAGAAATTACACTGGGCAGTGAAATATAACTTGTCAGCAAAAGATTAGAATACGGGGGCAGTATATAGTTTGACACTAAGTAACGTACATATAAATTCATTCAATCCACGTACACAAAATGTACACAAATGTACTATAATTTAGTTGAACCAATTACTGAGTTCATTTAGGGTAATGCCAAGGCTATTACCTCCGCACCCAGAGTCGCCAATCCTTAATTACTTATTAAAATTAATTGCGAGTTACGTCGCGCAATGACAATTTAAGTAGAGATAGACAAATCTAAAATGCATGACCGTTTTTAGTCATTCAATTGCACAAGGGATAAGCTAAAATAAAAGAACTTTACAATAAAGTCATTTTCACTTTTTTTCGCCACAGTACTGACATTGATTTAGCGCATACATACTATTTGGTAATCTACATCGGGGAGAGGCCGGACCGGGGTTAGGCAATACCAACCCGATATTTTGGACGCCACAGACGAAGGGGTAAAAGTGGCGAAGTTATTCGAACTTCGTCTAGTGTTTGTTGTCACTATTGACACGTAAGAAGAAGAAGAAGTCATTCAAAATATAGTAGTCACAACGGATCTTTGTCCCTCTGAAGTATCAGAAACCATTTTTGGTCGTTTGGGCGTTGTGGTAAATGCTTATGAATATTTTACAAAGAAATATACTTTTTTTTCCTTAACCTATCTCGTCCCACTGCTGGGCAAAGGTCTCCCCTAAAGACTTCCAACTTATTTATAAACAATGACTTATTTATAAGCTAATATATATAAAAAAAAAATTATAAGCTTGATAAAATAGAAATAGAATTAAACTTTTAATTAGATAACAAATATTAGATATTATGCTCCATGGTCACTTACCATCAGGTGAGATTGTGGCCAAAGGACATTCTATATTATATTTAAATAATAATCAAAATAAACAACTGAATTGAGAACCTTCTTGTTTTTTGAAATCGGTTTTTGGCGAGACCATTACTATTTTTTTGTAACAGTGCTGCAAAAGTATCTTGCATCGAAAATAACCATTTCTCAATGCCCTTCTTTTTACTCGACGGTTAAAATGATTGTTAAAATGAAGTGACGTCGCTGAGTGTGGCGTTAGGGTGTAAATGCCTTATAAGTGTTGGGTAAGAAATTGGATCATGGAGTCTATGTAATAGCAATTTGACTCGCAACGGAATCGAACCATGAGGAAACTAAAATACACGCATACAATCGCATTTACACATTCAAAATCTTTTACGAAAAACGAACTGTAAGTATTTGCATGTACTATCAGCAAAAGTTCTACCTTACCACCTTAAGGGTGCATTTTCTGTAAGCCGACTAGCCGTTAACTTTGGAATGCCAATAGAAGCAAATCATTTCGGGTGTAAAAGTTATGAAAACAATGAGCCATCATAAAAATAAATAGATGTTTAGGTTTCTGGTTGGTCAAAATTAGAAGACAAAAGAAAAAGGCGAGGTCAGGTAGCTAACTGCTTGCAAGCGAAACAGTTTCAAAAGTGATAAGGCGGAAATTTTGCTGATGGTACTTACGGGCCGTCCATTAATCCCGTGATATTTTTTTTTAGCATTTTGTAACCCCCACCCACGCACCAAATCACGTGTATTTTTAGTACCTATATATTAATGCTACTTGCGGTCACCCATCCAAATAATAACTGCACAGAACGTCTCTTAACTTAGATAAATCGGTGAAGATTCACTAAACAAGTAGTGATTGTGTTCGGGCATGTAGGGGCGCATGCCTAGACGGTATTTTGAATAGGAAGGAGTAAGGATTGGGTCGGGTTGCTTAGGAGTAGGTATTTCTGGTAAATTGGGATTTTGAATATATATGTTTGGATTGCCCCATATGGAAAGAGAAGTATTTAGTAAGTAGATTGTAATAGTTTTATTTCTCTTACCAATCGTTTTTAGTTTGAGTAATAATATAATTGCGACGCGACAGGCGTCACAGCTCAGTCGGTAATAGCTCTGCCTTCCGTGCTGTGGGTCGTGGGTTCGATCCCCACCAAGAACAAACATTTGTGCGTGCAAAACATAGATGTTTGTTCTATGTCTGGGTGTTACTATGTATTATAAGTATGTATTTACAAAAAAAAAAGTATATATGTATTCTATCAGCCATCTGGTTCCCATATTACAAGCATTGCTTAGTTTGGGACTAGAGGGTGTTGTGTGAAATGTCCCTGAATATTTATTATTATTATATAATTTATAAGTTAAAAAAACTAGAAAAATTGACTTCAATTTCACTACCGGCTTCATCATCAGATGATGACGATGGCAGTTCATTGGGAATGTTCTAGTGACTATAAAAATCACTTAAAAGTCACAGGAAAGCAAAATACGCAGTTTCGTGCACGTGGATGGCATATTTTTTTCAGTTACTTTTGAAAATGAAAATTGAATGGGACCAACCTGGCAGTACACCCTTACAGATAAAAAAATATTTTTTCAAATCGGTTCATAAATGACGGAGTTCTGAGGTAACAAACAATAAAAAAATATAACCGAATTGAGAACCTCCTCCTTTTATGAAGTTGGTCAAAAAATACTTACTATTATTTTCAATTCTGACAATGTCGTCTACAGTCTACAAACCCACTATACTGCCGGACGTTCTACTTTTTTTAATAAAAAACACATTTTGACAATAACATCGATAATCTAAATTACGAGTAATACAGCTTCGCCATAGGACGTACAATTCTACATAGATATAGCATTTTAAATAACATTTTAAGTAGAAAGGTTGGTTTATTTGTGTTTTATAGAGACAACAACTCGTAAAGCCTCCTACGGAATAAGGCTTGGTATACATGTGCGACTTTTTGTCGCCCTATTTTTCTGGCGACTTTTTGTTTTCAAAAACAAATAAGCACCGGGTCGTTGATACTTTTCTGTAATTATAATGTAGGTAAGTACATAATATGAGGTTTAATAAATAAAATGTTTTTTATGGAATCAAGTAAATAAAATACCTACCTAGGTAGGTACCTAACTAACTATATTAAAAATGTTAAAAAACCCCCGACTTTGATACCAATATTGAGGGAGTTGTGAAAAAAAATGTAATCTGCCATTTTGTGGCGGGGCGGCCATCTTGGATCTATTTTCATCAAACATAGCTAAGAACACTACCGACTAATTCACCATTCAAACAAAAAAAAAACTAAATGAAAATCGGTTCATTCATTCGGGAGCTACGATTTCTCAGATATATACACACACACAGATACGTCAAACTTATAACGCCCCGTCGTTTTTGTGTCGGTGGTTAAGAAGATTTAAGAAATTTAAAAGTCGAACGATTTTGTGAGTATAAAATTATTTTTCGTACGAAATTCACTTAACATGTAAATAATACTGCTAGCGTGTTTTAAAGTGTTCTAATTTTATGGTAAAACTGCATGCAAGCTTATTGTAAAGTGCATCAGGAGTTCTAAAACCGAAATGTCATGTGACTTTAGATATAAATAAATTAATAAATATTATGTACAATTAATATAACCTACCTAGGTTTTGCACGTTTTAACAACAAGTATGCTTAGGTATTTTAAACCGACTTCAAAAAAAAGAAGGAGATTCTCAATTCGGTTGTATCTTTTTTACTATTTGTTTGTTAATGTTTCTGTAACTCTGTCATTTATAAACCGATTTGAAAAAATCTTTATTTTATCTGAAAGGAGGTACTTTCAGGTTAGTCCCATTCAATTTTCATTAAAATCGGTTCAGTAGTTTGGCTTATAAATCAAATTAACTAAAAAATATGCCATCCACGGGCACGAAATTGCGTAGCTATTTTGCTTTTCTGTTACTTTTTAGTGATGAAAAGTTTCTCGTGTACACCGGCCTTAATTATGCAGATCCGAGGTTTTATTCCAAATTAAGGAGACACCCTCCGTATTGACTCATTAGACAGAATTGAAACTTTATCGTTTCGGGTACAGCATTTGGAAATGAGGTTGTCAGAGCTTTGTTCGGGCTATGAATAAAACATTAAAATAAAAACCACGTAAAGTGATTTTTATGTAGGCTTTTGTGTTTTTTTTTTACTTTTTTAAGGTTGTACAGACAGCTGCATTACGTTCAGTCCCCGTATTCCAATCTCTTGCTGTCAAGTTATATTTCACTGCACAGTGTAATTTCTTCAGGTCACGTGGTACAATTTTGTACCACGTGATCATTCTTTTTAGACACTTGACAGCGAAATATGCGCGAAAACAAATTAAATGACATCATAATGTCACTATTTAGTCACAGAATATGAACTATGAACTGACCATGATTTAAAACATTGCAGTTCAACTTTGCAGTTCAACTGAGATTGGAATACCCCTGCTGGTGAGAATTAATTTGAAAAAAAAAATACGTCACGTATCGTATTGTAAATACTAGACTTTTACTAATGGGTAATGTCAAACGAGTGCGAGCGAGAACGTTGCTTGACAATACCTATCGCCAAAGTCATATAGCAAATCACAGTTCAGTACACTACAACATAATAAGTAGCAATAGATAACTGGGTGGGCTAAGTTTTAGTAAACCTAGGTATAAGTTTTAGTTTAAATGCAGCGAACGTGTTCAAACATTTTAATTCAATTATTCTCCACTCGCACTGGGAATCTTAAGATGCATTATTTAACAAGTTCTAACATAGCTACTTTCAAAGTTTAAATCTTGGTCGTGGCATTATTTAGGTGTATGCAGATCAAGCGGTTTGTCCGCTCAAATAAGTAAGAAACATGTACTTACGCTTGCTGGGCAGCCCCCGTATGCCAATCTTTTGCTGTCAAGTTATATTTCACTGCCCAGTGTAATTTCTTCAGGTCACGTGGTACAATTTTGTACCACGTGATCATTCTTTTTAGACACTTGACAGCAAAATATGCGCGAAAACACATCAAATGACGTCATAATGTCACTATTTAGTCGCAGAATAACTATGAGTTAGTATGAAATGAACTGACCATGATTTAAAACTTTGCAGTTCAACTTTGATTGGCATACCCCTGCTGGCTTACTTTGGTTTTGTTTTAAACTTTGCTTACATTAAGTACAGTCGGCTACACATCAACCTATCAACGGTTCAAACTTTGAACTATTATAATTTGAATGTTGCGAATCATGCGAGAGGGACGATATGTGAAACTCGCTGCTTGCGCGCCACGCACCTACACCTATTGCGATCCCTGATTCGCAACATTCAAATTATAATAGTTCAAAGTTCAAACAGTGTATAGGTTGATGTGTAGCCGACTGTACCTAATGTTATTACTTATGTACCTATACCTATTCGTACTGTGCATACCTGTTGGGGACAAATAAAGATCTATCTATCTATCTATACAAACCGACGAACGAAGTCTTTAAAGATTTTTCTATTGTAACTAAACAGTTATTGCTACCTGCTTCTTTGTTCTTGCTATCTACATTTTAAGTAAGTCCGCAATAGGGACTAGAATACCATTGTTATAGGAAGTGCGGTGTAGGCGGCGGAGCTGTCAAAGTTCTAAACTAACTTTTGACCTTGTTATTGAAAATTATGAACCTTCCACTTACAAATAAGTTTAATCATTGAAAGTGATAGAAAGTCAGTTTAGTTTGTGTTACATTATTAACTACTTAATTTAGGTTAAATATTAAGTACTATCGGCAAAATTTCCGCCTTACCACTTTTGAAACTGTTTCGCTTGCAAGCAGTTAGCTACATGACCCCGCCTTTTTTTGTCTTCTTATTTTGACCAACCAGAGATCTAAACATCTATTTATTTTTATGACGGCCCATTGTTTTCATAACTTTTACACATGAAATAATTTGCTTCTATTGGTATTCAAAAAATAACGGCTAGTCAGTTCACAGAAAATGCACCTTTAAGGTGGTAAGGCAGAACTTTTGCTGATGGTACCTACGTTCGCTCTGTCATTGCAAATTCTATCATCATAATATTATTACCTAAGATGTTGCTACTTTCAACATCCATTAGATGTTTAATAGATGTTGAAAGTGGCACAGTCCGCTAAGAAAGCGGCTAAAACCATTTCCCATTGTCCGCTCACAAAATCGTCCGCTACCTAAGCATACAAACAATATGCTTGAAACAAAGACCTAGGGCTTATCAAAGGTTATTAGGGCTAAACTTTATGCTCTAACTTTCTTGAGATAATTATTAGTTTAATTGAACAAACCTGAGCTAAATAAATACAGCAGGGGTATGCCAATCAAAGTTGAACTGCAAAGTTTTAAATCATGGTCAGTTCATACTAACTCATAGTTATTCTGTGACTAAATAGTGACATTATGATGTCATTTAATTTGTTTTCGCGCATATTTTACTGTCAAGTGTCTAAAAAGAATGATCACGTGGTACAAAATTGTACCACGTGACCTGAAGAAATTACACTGGGCAGTGAAATATAACTTGACAGCAAAAGATTGGCATACGGGGGCTGATCTTTGTTGTTAATTTTTGTTTTGAATCTTTGTTATTGTCCTCTGGATAACTTTAAAACAACATTATAGGTAAAGTCTATAATGAAACACGTATGTTCACTTGTTTTTCGCTTTTCACTAGACCGACATTTATTGCACAGAGTAAAAACAACATAATGCCTGAAGGCATTACCGTCATGACATCACTAGATGGCGTTACTAGTCTCTAAATGGATTATAATTGTTAACTAATACCAATAAAGTCTACTGCTGGATTCAGGGTAGGATCCAGCATCATTACAATTGGGCTTGGTCCATCCACCGACGATATCCTAGCTATATCGTCTTGCGCCTTCCGGTTCGTGGTTGTCATTTGAGAATCAGAAAGTATATAACCTGTTAGAAGTTGCGACTTATCTAGTAGGTACCTAGTATAGCATAAAAACTCGTGCTAGATGCACAAAGTGAGTACAATACACTGAATTGTGTACATCGCTCTGCGGTGGCCGTGTCATAATCATACATCGTGTACCATGGAACAGGAAACCTACAGAGCAACAGTTCTGCAGCGGGGCGATTCCAATCTCAAAGTTGAACTGCAAAGTTTTAAATCATGGTCAGTTCATACTAACTCATAGTTATTCTGTGACTAAATAGTGACATTGTGATGCCATTTAATTTGTTTTCGCGCATATTTTGCTGTCAAGTGTCTAAAAAGAATGATCACGTGATACAATTTTGTACCACGTGACCTGTAGAAATTACACTGGGCAGTGAAATATAACTTGACAGCAAAAGATTGGAATACGGGGGCTGAAGACGCTGCGTTGAGTCACTACCAACATGCACAGCGATGTGTGAGTGAGCTTTTACCATGCACGAGAATCGAGCAGCTGAGAGTCGGGACCGGCTATGCCAATCCAAATTGACTTTTGAATTTCGTTTGTCTAAACTGTACTTATACGTTCGTAACCACAGAAGCCTAACAAAAGTCGATTTTTATAAAATAACTACGTCCTACTTTTACATTGCGATTATTCAGTAATAAGGACTTTGTGCTGTGAAAACTAGCAGTCATTTTAAATTGAGGACGTTTTGCTCTCAGAGCATTTTATATTACAGTCGATGTGCATCTAAGAACATTTAGCTACAAAAACCTCCTGATCCGTAATGCGCGTCCCGTCTAATTATCTTTATTTTCCAGCATAAAAGTAGCCTATGTCTTAATTCACTTTATAAACTATATAAAGATTCAAAGTTTTATCCAAATGGAACTAGTAGTTACGATGTGATTGAAATCCAAACATTTTACATAATTTGAGTGAGTATAATATTGGTAGGAGTTGGATAAATGGTAGCTGTTGCTCTGTAGATTCTCTGTTCTGTGTTATTTCGGCCTAGGCGATATTGCAATACAATTGCAAAATAGAGAATTGAATTTCAAATATTGGTTTTAAATAAATCACAAGCGATATTGCCGGGTGTGTAGATGTTTCCGTTTCAACAAATTATTTATTTTATTGCAATTTTATAACTACTAACTATGTCTACGGTTTTGTTTGTATGTTTAAATAAAAAGTTATTATTTAGGTTTAATTGTCAAAATTACTACCTAACTCGTATAGCTACCTAAGCACGTTTTCGAGGTCGAGTCGAGGCGAGGATTATTCGAGGTAACAGCTAAGAATAACTATGGGCAATAGTCCTAGACATTTCATATCGTGTCGGGGGTTGGGACCGACAACGATATTTTTCTTCGAGCAACGGACATATCGGTATCGTGTGTTGTGTCGGCCAATGTGCAAAAGCTCATTATAGTTGACAGCTAAGAAATAACTTGGTATTTAAAACCTTATTCAAAAGCAATAAGATCGGTACAGTTTTTCTTCCATAATTTGCATTTTACACTGCAATTTCAACTCGGCTTATGCAAATTTGAACTTTATCTCGATACACCTAGAGCCAAAATCTTAAACCATCTGCAATGAAATGAGGAAAGTTTTCCACTTCAATGCTTATTTTATTTTCAGCCGTATGTCGTTTGAATAAGAGTTATATTTATGTGGATTTGCATTGATTTGTTTGGTTATCGCAAAGTCGCAGCCGATATAAAATCTTTGCATAGTGCATTAGTCGTAGTTTTATCAAAAAACCTTCTTTTACTATTTCATTGTGAGCGTAAAGTATAATGTTGGTTTTCTGTTATTTTGCGTGTTTTTGTTGAACATTACATGGTTTCTGCAATTTTTAAAGAATAGCACTGCGTGTGGTCGGAACTGACGG
This sequence comes from Gandaritis pyraliata, assembly GCA_947859175.1. Lineage (NCBI taxonomy): Eukaryota > Metazoa > Arthropoda > Insecta > Lepidoptera > Geometridae > Gandaritis > Gandaritis pyraliata. The sequence goes on along the minus strand of OX401877.1, from coordinate 2,119,984 downwards.
AGCATTGGACATGAAACCCAGCGAGTTTGCTCTGATTAAAATAAAATGCTGTAACGCAAAGTTGCACTAACGTCTGCAGCGGATTTTCACAAAAATTGGGCAAATTTTGGAGACACTGCGAATAAATTTTTGGGGAAAATGTTATGAGCATGTTTTACTTTACCGTCATGAGTTTGACCTACTTAGTTATCAGAGGTTCTCAGCATTTTTTAGTAGTTCATACACACCGATTATGTGAATCGAGAATGGTTTACCCGATTGCGGTGAGGTTTTCATTATGTAAACAATGATTTTGCTTGGAGTCATTCATATTTTTTTTAATCTGGTTGCTACATATAGGATTGAAATTACGCTACCTTCTTTATAATTTTACCTTATCCCACCTATCAAATACTCGAAAACACGCAAAACATCTTTATCTCACCAACACCAATATTTATCCAGAATATTCCGTTTTTAATCTACTTACAAAATATTATTTAAAAACTGAAATCGCGTCGCGTCGCTCCGTAGCGAAAATATGTCCTAAATATTTCGATACGCTTCAACGGCTGGTTTGCATATACCATATCGCTGTATTACCCACAGGGCGATGATAACAGCTGGGTAACCAAGCCAAGTTGACATTCCAGAAAATAGAAAACGGATGCGAATAATCACGTGACTATTAAATGTTTAGAAATATCATTTGGATTCGTTATCATAATCATCATCAACTTATATCAGTCCACTGCTGGAGGTAGGTCTCTCCCGCGACGCGCCATTGAGCTCGGTCTTCGGCTCTTCTCATCCAGTGTCTGCCAGCTACATTTCGCAGATCGTCGCCCCATCTCGCCGGAGAGCGTCCTACACTACGCTTGCCTAAACGTGGTCTATTAGCTATTGTAGGATATCAAACGGGGTAGGAAAACATCGTGAGGAAACTCGTGGTTTAGTCAGCTCCGCACACTGGCCAGAATTGTGACAGTCTCAAAAGCTATAAACCAAAAAGTTGAAGTCAGTCAGCTCCGCACGTATAGGTCTTTCCTGTGGATAGACACTAGGCTGAGAGGATGGTTTAGGTGTTACAAGCCTACTCCATCTAAATCATGTCCCAGGCACAGTGTCCCGTTGGAATGGATGAAAAACGACCCCTGACACTGTCTAAATTATCTTCATTAGATGCAAAAAGCCTGGGGCTATATACCTACTCAGCTCGGCAGAGATTTTACTCTAATAGGGATGACGTCAAAATTTCGTCTAAAACTCGTTTCATTGGTGGATGCAATGAGTTTTCGGTCGAGATAAAGATAATCATGTCCCAGGCACAGTGTCCCGTTGGAATGGATGAAAAACGACCCCTGACACTGTCTAAATTATCTTCATTAGATGCAAAAAGCCTGGGGCTATATACCTACTCAGCTCGGCAGAGATTTTACTCTAATAGGGATGACGTCAAAATTTCGTCTAAAACTCGTTTCATTGGTGGATGCAATGAGTTTTCGGTCGAGATAAAGATAATCATGTCCCAGGCACAGTGTCCCGTTGGAATGGATGAAAAACGACCCCTGACACTGTCTAAATTATCTTCATTAGATGCAAAAAGCCTGGGGCTTTATACCTACTCAGCTCGGCAGAGATTTTACTCTAATAGGGATGACGTCAAAATTTCGTCTAAAACTCGTTTCATTGGTGGATGCAATGAGTTTTCGGTCGAGATAAAGACGTCATCCCTATTAGAGTAAAATCTCTGTCGAACTGAGAATAAAGCCCCTGATATATTGTTAATTATAGTAGAATTAAATATCTTTATCACATTTTTAACTTCAAGACCCGCTCAAAATCGGATACATCTGAGTGGAGTTCACCAGCTTTTTACCTATTTCCTGTGGTATGGTCACAGTGTAGTCTTAAGGGAAATATGCCAGTAGCGCAATAACATTGCAGGTATTCAATGTACTTTATATACTGGTGTTTGTTCATCAATGTATCAGTATTTTATTTGTACCTACACGGCTGTAGTTTATTGCACAAATCCTTTTGCGGAACTGGACTTGTAATTTGTCACATAATAATATGAAACACATTATGTAAAGAAGTTATCTTCGCAACTTGAATCTTAAAAAACTGGCGGAAAAGACAATAGTTTTTTCTAGAAATGTATGGAAACTTCAGCTTTTAAGTAGTATATTTCTTTGTAAAAAGGTTCATACAAAAAACGTTAGGAACCTGGGGGGCGATTCCAATCTCAGTTGAACTGCAAAGTTTTAAATCATGGTCAGTTCATCGTAACTCATAGTTATTCTGTAACTAAATAGTGACATTATGATGTCATTTAATTTGTTTTCGCGCATATTTTGCTGTCAAGTGTCTAAAAAAATGAAGAAGTTACACTGCGCAGTGAAATATAACTTTACAGCAAAAGATTGGAATACGAGGGCAGGCCGTAGTTTGTTGCCCGTTCTTCTAGGCTCTGGTCGCGTGGAACTGGCACCTAGAATCACCTAGTTATATAAAGACGATTCTAAATGATCCTTGTTATTTTATTGAATAAAGAATTTATGACTTTGACTTCTACAGTTTGATATGATGATATTGGCAAGCCCATGTTTGATCGTTACTTTATTTACGCTTTGTACCGTATCTTATTTATTTAGTTGAACCGGGGCGACGCACAAGTTTAACTCTATAAAGTCTCTTATTTACCAACTATAGTCGTTTTACAACCATCGACATGATGAAAACAGATCGTTTCGGAGTACACTGAAAGACCGAAAAGGTTGATTCAACATTATTTCAACCGATATTTAGGGTTAATATAGCCCCTACACTAATGATTTGTTAAATCAACTAAGCCAAAATTGTTATTGATAAAATATAAGTTCAACCAAATCCAGTTTTGTTGTTTCAACTCATTGTCAAAGTGATAATTTTAACCTAAAAATAAGGGTTACTATAGCCCCTACCGATAATTTAAGGTTGTTTTTACAATTTTACATATAAGTTGAATCTACCTAATATTTGTCAGGCATGCATGTAGGTGAATAAATTAACATATGGCAATAAGTTGAAAATACCTAACCTTGTGGTTAAATCAACATTATGGTTTATAAATGAACGATGACAGTGAATTACGTTAACCTAAATTTAATTGTAAAATCAACAATTTTTTTAAAATATGTTGTTTTTACCTGGAAATTAAGGTATAAATAACCTATTTCCCCACGTTGATTAATAAAAATTTGTTGATTTTACAATAAAAAAAAATATGAATTAACAAACGTAGTGAGTTAGATAAACCCAAATTTTGTAGTAAAATCAACGAATTTTTTTAAATCAACGTTTGGATATAGGTTATTTATACCTTAATTTCCAGGTAAAATCAACATGTTTTTTATGAGTTAACAATAGTAATGAGTTAGATAAACCCAAATTTTGTAGTAAAATCAACTAATTTTTTGAAATCAACGTTTGGGAATAGGTTATTTATACCTTAATTTCCAGGTAAAATCAACATGTTTTTTATGAGTTAACAATAGTAATGAGTTAGATAAACCCAAATTTTGTAGTAAAATCAACTAATTTTTTGAAATCAACGTTTGGGAATAGGTTATTTATACCTTAATTTCCAGGTAAAATCAACATGTTTTTTATGAGTTAACAATAGTAATGAGTTAGATAAACCCAAATTTTGTAGTAAAATCAACTAATTTTTTGAAATCAACGTTTGGGAATAGGTTATTTATACCTTAATTTCCAGGTAAAATCAACATGTTTTTTATGAATTAACAATAGTAATGAGTTTGATAAACCAAAATTTTGTAGTAAAATCAACTAATTTTTTTAAATCAACAACATGTGACTGTTGGTTAGAACAACTTAAATTGTAGGTAAAACTAACCTGCATGAATTGGTATTCCTAACAGAGATGTAATGTAGAATCAACAAGTGATTGTTGGTTAGAACTACTTAAATTGTAGGTAAAACTAACCTGCATGAATTGGTATTCCTAACAGAGGTGTAATGTAGAATCAACAAGTGACTGTTGGTTAGAACAACTTAAATTGTAGGTAAAACTAACCTGCATGAATTGGTATTCCTAACAGAGGTGTAATATAGAATCAACAAGTGACTGTTGGTTAGAACAACTTAAATTGTAGGTAAAACTAACCTGCATGAATTGGTATTCCTAACAGAGGTGTAATGTAGAATCAACAAGTGACTGTTGGTTAGAACTACTTAAATTGTAGGTAAAACTAACCTGCATGAATTGGTATTCCTAACAGAGGTGTAATGTAGAATCAACAAGTGATTGTTGGTTAGAACTACTTAAATTGTAGGTAAAACTAACCTGCATGAATTGGTATTCCTAACAGAGGTGTAATGTAGAATCAACAAGTGACTGTTGGTTAGAACAACTTAAATTGTAGGTAAAACTAACCTGCATGAATTGGTATTCCTAACAGAGGTGTAATGTAGAATCAACAAGTGACTGTTGGTTAGAACAACTTAAATTGTAGGTAAAACTAACCTGCATGAATTGGTATTCCTAACAGAGGTGTAATGTAGAATCAACAAGTGACTGTTGGTTAGAACTACTTAAATTGTAGGTAAAACCAACCTGCATGAATTGGTATTCCTAACAGAGGTGTAATGTAGAATCAACAAGTGACTGTAAATTGTAGGTAAAATTAACCTCCACATATTGGTATACTTAACAGAAATGTACAGTAGAATCAACATGTACTACCTCTAGGCAACATGTTGATTCTACTTAACATATCTGTTAAGAATACCAATAAATGTAGGTAAATTGTACCTAGGTAAAATTAACCTGCATTTATTGGTATACTTAACACAGATGTACAGTAGAATCAACATGTACTACCTCTAGGCAACATGTTGATTCTACTTAACATCTCTGTTAAGAATACCAATAAATGTAGGTAAATTGTACCTAGGTAAAATTAACCTGCATTTATTGGTATACTTGACACAGATGTACAGTAAAATCAACATGTACCACCTCTAGGCAACATGTTGATTCTACTTAACATCTCTGTTAAGAATACCAATAAATGTAGGTAAATTGTACCTAGGTAAAATTAACCTGCATTTATTGGTATACTTAAAAGAGATGTTAAGTAGAATCAACATGTACTACCTCTAGGCAACATGTTGATTCTACTTAACATCTCTGTTAAGAATACCAATAAATGTAGATTTACAGAAATTGAAAGTACACATTCATGAAAGTGTTCATGAATGTATACTTTAAATATCATGTACCTATATTTTTTAATACATAGCACATGTTGATCATACATCTCTGTTAAGAATACCAATAAATGTAGATTTACAGAAATTGAAAGTATATATTCATGAAAGTGTTCATAAATGTATACTTTAAATATCATGTACCTATATTTTTATACACATAGCACATGTTGATTATACATCTCTGTTAAGAATACCAATAAATGTAAGTTAAAATTATTGCACGTACCTAACTAATATTATGTATGTAAGCTCGTACGAGTTAGTGGATAACTCATACATAGCGAAAAATTACATATAATGACATTAGCACAGCACACAATGACAGGTAGGTACATATGACAGGTAGGTACATATTAATATCGTGTTGATTCTACATTGCATCTTTTAGAGAAAATGTTTACACCTATGAGGAAACGGATTGTTAAGCAGTAAGAATAGAAAAAATAATAATTTGAAAAATCTTATCTTTTATTGGACATTATTGTGTATTATAATTAATTATAAAATTAATACTTTAGCATACTGTTTTAGATTCAATCCTGCTATTAAATCAGTTATGCAATATTAGGTCACAAATATTTCTTATAGGTAATTGCATAATTATATTAGAGCAGGTAATTAGAAGTACCTAATCAGTTTATTAGCATAAAGAGCTGAATTAGTAATTCAATCTGGTGATTCAATTCAATTCAATTTCAGTAATTTCAAATTCAGTATTTCAATTCAACGTGACTTTCCAACTTGAAAAGCTTTTACAGGCAGTGGATATAGACTGTAAGTCAGTACAACAAACATAACAGCGATAAGTGAATACCATTATTAATACACGAGCAAAGAGTTAATACGTAATTTTATCGTGAAGACTATCAGTCTAATGACGAAATTATATTAGGTCGGCAATCAAAGACGACACGCTTGGGAACTTTACGTCTTGAGATGTTCTGATGTCGTAAAAATAATGTTGTATAAACATCCACTGTTGAAGACATTCAGTGGGGTATTGAACATCAAATATCTGAAAGATTTTGAAGCATATATCCACTGCCTGTAAAAGCTTTTCAAATTGGAAAGTCACGTTGAATTGAATTACTGAATTTGAAATTACTTTGAAAATTACTGAAATTGAATTGAATCACCAGATTGAATGACTAATTCAGCTCTTTATGCTAATAAACTGATTAGGTACTTCTAATTACCTGCTCTAATATCTATTAAAAGTTAGTTCCTCCACTTTAGATTTAAACATAATAGTCTAGCAGTGTATGAGTGTGCACAGTTTGAATGTCGTAGACGATTTCAGTATTTAAAAAGCTTTAAACGCCACCTTCTCACGCACTTGAATTGTCATTGGCACTTGAATTGAATTGTCCCGGGCTTCCAGGATAGTCGGTTTGGAATATTTTTTTGTTGTGGTGCCACGGCAGCGTGCCACGGTAGGCACTAGTTTACCGCATAGTAGCGAAAGTATTATAAATACTTTGGTATCTGTAAAAAAACAATCGATTAGTAAGTTTAAGGACCGCCATCAATATTATAATGATTTTTAAATAAAAAAAATAAGGAAAATTTCTAGTTTTCATTTTAGTTTGTAAAATGTAAAATGACCTTACCCCCTATCTTCTAAAAAGTTAGAGTAGACATTATGTCCTGATTATGTATGGTAAACAAGACATAATGTCTACTCTAACTTTTTATAAGATAGACCGCTGGTGTCTCTTATTAGATTTTAAAAAAGTGCTCAATAAACAGCTAACCTTCACTCGGACTTTTTTCAAATATTTCCCTATACTCTTTAAATGCCTTTACTTCGTTCTTGAAAATTGGAAATGCTTTCTTCATGAAGTCATCAAACTTCTCATACAGAACGACTTCTTTATCAGGGTATCTGTATTCAAAGTCAATGTCGATCTGAAAATTATAAAATATTTAAATTATAAAATATTTAAATTATAAAATAGTTAAAATATAGGTGAATACGTTCCGAACCACGAAATAATATAGTAATATCATTTTCGTAAGTAGGTACTAGCATTGTTTATCTTTAGACAGATTTTTATAAGTAAAGCGATTTTATAAAAAATATATGAAGTAGTTACTATGGTCACTCAATCAAACCGCAGCCACAAAGACATGTCATGATCTCGTGCCATCTTGCTTGAAGCCGATTTAAATTTCTATTTACCAGTTTATATCCAAAACTTTGCTTCAATACTGGATACTTTTTCAAAATATCTTGAAGATGTTTATCCTTATCATTGTAGTCTTTCTCGACTCTGTATGCCCTTGTTGCCAGCCATTTATCCTTAACTTCTTGGTATGGCTCTTTGTGATATTTGAGCCACACTACCATATCTTCGTTTTCTGAAATATAATAGTTTTATTATCTATATCTATACTAATAATATTATAAAGAGGAAAGATTTGTTTGTTTGTTTGCATTGAATAGGCTCCGAAACTACTGGACCGATTTGAAATATTCTTTCACCGTTGGGAAGCTACACTATCCCCGGGTGACATAGGCTATATTATATTTTCAAAAAAATTAGGGATCCTTACTAAAACTACAATAATGTAACCCAAGGTGTAAAAAATTCCTTACCTAAGAAATTGTTAGATACCCGTGCGAAGCCGGGACGGACAGCTAGTAATTTATAAGTTTAAAAAACATGGAAAAACCGACTTCTATTTGATACGTATTCATCATCAAATGATGATGATGATGCTGATAGCAGTTCATTGGGACAATTCTATTGATAGTCAATAAAAAGCAAAGGAGATTTAAATCATAATCTGAACCTAGTTTTATCGATCTAGGTTCTGACAACTAACGATGAAACTGGCCGCTCAATCAATTAAAAGATTTGGAAATGCAAATATCTAACACACAGATTAAAATAAAATAGTTATTACATACCAACGATAATTTCTTCATCCAATTTAGCAGTCTCAGTCTCGTCTTCAATTTTTCGTCGTTTCGCTATAACACCTTTTTTGTTTGTTGATACAGCAGGAACGTAGTAAGTCTCCTAAAAAAAGAAGTGTTAGACTCACTTGTGGCTTCTTTTTTAGAAGTTGATTATAATTTTTATTGATCTCATATTACAAATTCAAATTCAAATTCAAATTCAACAAATTCAAATTGTTTATTTAACATAGACATTACCATTACAGAGATCCAAGGCGATAACGCTATTACATATTTAAATCTAGATATTACAGTTTTTTATTTAATTTATTTTCATATTACACTACAACTAAATAGTAGTACAAAGTAGGTAAGCTTTTATTTAGTTAATTATATTATCTATAGGTACAACAGGCCTGTAGATGAGATGGTGATTATGATGATGGTAATGATGAGTAATTTTATCTGTATGTAGGTCACTCTAACTACTTAACAAGCACTATTCACTAACTACGATTGCAAAATTAATATTATCTTATTATTATTATTATATTATTATTACCTTGAGTTCTGTTGGAATAAAGCGTGTGATAGCCTCCGATAGTACAACAAAGTCTTCTTTTTTCATGCATTGGTATCGATTCAAATACCACTCTACGATACTTTTAGTTAAAAAAGCCCTGCTGGTTGCATCAAGCCTATTGCTAGTTTTCAGACGTGCCTGAAAACAGACATTTATTTATTTATTTAAACAATTGTATTTTGTAAAATAAAAACGTATTAAGTACTTCATCAATTGTGTGGTTCCCATAGTACAAGCTTGGCTTAGTTTGGCGATATGTGATTTTTTTACAATTATTTATTTAGATAAGCAAATTTGGATAAAGAGGTAAATGTTAAATGAGCATAACACCAGAGTAAAAATTAGTTATACAAGACTTAAAATTATATGATCATGGATCATGAGGTCAGGTTAGTGTAGGCGGAGCTTAAGATAATTGGTATTGAATTAACTTACATAAAGCTGTTTCACACTATCATTTTCAGTAGTAAAACTGCTGGTGCTGCTGGCGCTAGTGGAGAAAGGGTTTGAAGGATCAGAATTTGTGATCTCTGATGCAGTTTCCTGTAAAATAATTATCAGCATTTTAATGTTCCTACTGGGAAACTGGTTTATTCTTAAGTAAGAGATTAGGGTCCTAAAATAAAAAAAATATTATAGGTACCTACCCAAAATATAGAAAAGGCATGTCAATAGAATAACAGGCTCTTCCAAAAAATTACAAAGTCCAATCAACTCGTAGCATTCTGTTAGATTTTCCTAAAGGGATTTGCCGCTGGATTGTTTGATAATTTTTTTTCCACAAACACCAGTAGCACAATAAAACCTACAACTATCCATAAAAAAACTTCAAAAATGTTATGACCCCATTGTAGGTAGTGAAATCAACAAACATCATAAGTATATTTGACCGAGAAGCAATGTTGAATAAACAACTTTTATAAAGTAATAAGTAAACTGTACTTACATGTGTTATTGTTGACAACTTTCCCAGGCCAACTTTAAATAGTATCCTTTCTTTTATCTTTGGGATTAGCTCTTTCAGTTCATTATCGTGAATTTTATTTATGTACTCAAATGTTATTTCATTCTCTGAAATATAAATTCGAAAAACGTTTGAGAAAGAAAGAGAAAGAGAAATATTTATTTGGCACACAACACAACATAGTAAAATAATTACAAAAAGTAAAATAAGTAAACAAGACATAAATAAAATAAAAATAGAACAGTTAGGGCGTCTTGCACCAGAATCACTAAACGTATTTAACAGCTACAACCATAGGTACCGCCTAGTCTAACGTTACCTATGTTTTTCAAATCTTTTTTTCTATCTCAATTATTGGTCGGCCATTTTCTTTCTCCGGCCAACACCGCGTAGGTAGTTGGAAAATATCGAGGCTGGCTACCTAAGTATTATGTTGAATGCGATAGGTGTACCTACTTAGGACGGCAGGACGATACTTAACTACATATTATGTAAAACCAACAAAGTACATAGTAGATGTAACTAGGTGAAATTGTTGAAACACCATCCGCTGCTTTGACGCATTGCGTCTGCCTGCACAACCACTCGACAATGAAATTCATTCATATTATGGTCACTATCACGTGCATATAAACGGTAAAGTATACGTACCAATAAGGTTACCAATGAGGAAGATGAGTTAGGCATTTTTTCCTGTTTTTATAGCTTAAATCAAAAGTCTAGAAGATTGTAAGGACAACTGTGAAAGAATTTTGGCGATAGCTCAAAAACTGAATTTTCTACGATTTTTTAAAGTTTGGATTTTCAAAATCTGTTTTTAGCCCGGCGATTTCGCGTGTGACGTCAGCCAGGTCCGATCGCTCACCCGCGCGTTTTAAGCGTTTTCTGCCTTTACGTTTCTATTTATATTTCTGATAAATAGGGAGAAAAGTACCAATATTTTTATGTAATATTGTGCCTCTAAGTCCTAAGGACACGTTTAACGCTTCAGATAAACTTTTTAACCACCGACTGAAGAAGAAAGGTGTTCTAAGTTTGAGGCTTTTTTGTGTCTATGTGTCTGTACCTTTCAAGGCTCGTAGCTCCAAAAAATCACTCGTAATTTTTTTATAACTATTCTTGAAATGGAAAACAGATAAATCTGGCATAGTTCTAAGCCAAGTTTGGTAGAAATCGGTGCAGCGGTTTCCAAGTTATGAGGATGTTTATCAGCCCTCGACACGCATTTTGAAGGGTTCTCAGGCATATATTGATTGTAGTTTGAAACATTTGGTTCTTATACCAGTATAACGTGAGCTACTATTTCTTAGTGTTTCATTGATTTTGTATATCAGGTAAGACTGGTAATGAGCAAGATTGTGTTATCGACGTGATTAGCAATGTTTTTAACCCCCGACGCAAAAACGATGGGGTGGTAAAGTTTGACTTGTGTGTGTGTCAGTGCGTGTGCGTGTGTCTGTGCGTGTATGTGTGTGTGTGTGTCTGTCGAATGCGCGCGTTGGTGCGCGTGCGGATGCGGATGGTTGTAGTCTAAGTCACATTGTCTACTAAGGACGTGCCTAGTGAGACATTGTACTGTCAAGTACAATGCCTCACTAGGCACGTCCTTAGTAGACAATGTGACTCGCTAAGAAGAAGAAGAATGTGACTTACACTAGGACGTGCCTAGTGAGACATTGTACTGTACAAGTACAATGCCTCACTAGGCACGTCCTTAGTAGACAATGCCTACACATACATATAGTGCAATGCCTCACTAGGCACGTCCTTAGTTACGAAGGACGTGCCTAGTGAGGCATTAGCAATGCATTGCTTAAGGACGTGCCTAGTGAGGCATTGTACCTACTGTACAATGTCCTTCGTAACTAAGGACGTGCCTAGTGAGGCATTGCACTATATTTATGTGTAGGCATTGTCTACTAAGGACGTGCCTAGTAGGGCATGCAACCGGTAATTCTCGGTATCGAAAGTACCGGGAATTACCGGTACTTCTGAAAAATTCCAGTACCGGTACTGACGAAGCCAGTCTCGGTTCTTTCGATACTTTCGATACTCAACTTTTCTGTTATTTATTGTCGATTTGTTACTCAAAAACATACACTCTGGGTAAAGTTTCATCTTACTTTTTGAATTATAAGATGTTTTGACGCAATAAGATCAGTTGTATCGAATGATATTATTGTAGTTGTTGACCGCTATTGTTGATTTGAGTCAAAATATTCTAGTAGTTAGGTTCAACTTCGTACAAAGAGGTCAAAAAACCTCACCTAACTAAACATATTGACCTTGTCTTTCCTGTGCATAAAGCCGACTAGGCTGAGAGGATGATGTAGGTGATGGGCAAGCCTACTTCATCTAAATCATGTCCCACTGCACTGCAGCGTCCCGTTCATAGTGTAAAAAGTGGCCCCTGACGCTGTATAAATCATCTAGATTAGATGCAAAGGCCTGATTACTAGTGATGACTATAGGACTGAGCCGTAGTCACTATTTATTGGTTGTAAACACGAACTGAAACATGACTGTATCAGATGGCAACACCTCTGTTCTGTTATTCAGGAATCTGGAGTACTCAAACATATAGAGACCCTCATCCGAAACCTCTAGGAAACCGGCTATGCTACTATAACTTTGGGGAATTGCACGTCTAAATCGTTCAGTTTTGAGAAAGGAGTAGGACAAGGATGCGTCATTTCACCCATGCTATACATTAAATATGGTGAACACATCATGCGTAAGACCTGAGATTACTGGAAAGTCGGTGTTAAAGTTGGAGGCGTCCAAATTTCTAAACTACGATACGCCGATCATACGATTTTGTTCGCATCCACGGCATCCGAAATGGTTGCCTTTCTGCAGCGTCTAAAGTCGGCTAGTGTCGATCTAAGCCTGGCTATTAACAAAAACAGGACCAAGTTAATGATTATACATTGTTTTAAGTCCATCCAGTTGTTGGATGCACTGGAAGAGTATGAAATTGTCGAGAAATTCCAATACCTGGGTTCATCCACCAACAAAAAAGGAAAAACGAACTTGAAATATGCCGTCGTATTGTCATGGACAAGACAGCGATGAACCAACTTAACAGAATGTGGAGGGACAGCAACATTCAGAAGAAGACAAAGGTCCACGTGATTCGCACACTGATCTTCTCCATATTTCTCTACTACAGTTCTGAAACGTAGACCATGAAAATCAATGACCGCAAGCACATCGATGCTTTTGAGATGTGGTGTCGGATATGCCTCCTGAGGGTTCCGTGGATGGCCAAAAGAACTAAAGTCTCCATATTAAAGAACGTGCCCAGTGCTTGTCTTCCATTTGCCTTACCAGATACTTCTACGGTCATATTGCGCGCAGAAATGCAGACCACATGGAGAAACTTCTGATAACAGGCAAAGTGGAGAGCAAGAGACTTGGAGAACAGCTGGAGACCTCCGTGAACGTCGCGATCCATCAAGCTGTAGACCATGACAGACGGAAAAAGCTATCCAAAGACTCTATCCACGGAGTCACGATCTCCAACAATGGGAAAACGATTAAGGAGGAGCAGGAATTGTGATTTGTAGCAGGGCGTATAGCTAGTGGAACTAACATTCGTTGGGGTAACGATGTTATAGCATGGAACCACGTAAAAGTAACGCACTGAATGACCACATAGCCAAAGAACCAACGACTTTGTATAGATTGTGTAAAGTCGGTAGATAAAGAGATAAAGAACGCTTAAGATCTTTTTTCGCGCAAATTTATGGGGGACCTTTGTGTCCACCAGTGGGCTTATTTAAGCTGCCAGTGTGATAATAAAATTAGAAATAACCAAAGTTTTCTATTTTCACAGGTTTTTACTTCGTTCTAGTCCTTTTTTAGTGAAAATCGGGTCAGTATCGAAAGTATCGGTAATTACCGGTACCGGCTCCAGTACCGGCCGAAAATTACCGGTACTGAGAATAGTACCGGTACTGCATGCCCTAGTGCCTAGTGAGGCATTGTACTTGTACAGTACAATGTCTCACTAGGCACGTCCTAGTGTAAGTCACATTCTTCTTCTTCTTAGCGAGTCACATTGTCTACTAAGGACGTGCCTAGTGAAGCATTGTCTACTGAGGACGTGCCTAGTGAGGCATTGTCTACTAAGGACGTGCACGTGCGGATGCGGATGGTAGTAGTCTAAGTCACATGACAATGACAATATGACTCGCTAAGAAGAAGAAGAATGTGACTTACACTAGGACGTGCCTAGTGAGACATTGTACTGTACAAGTACAATGCCTCACTAGGCACGTCCTTAGTAGACAATGCCTACACATACATATAGTGCAATGCCTCACTAGGCACGTCCTTAGTTACGAAGGACGTGCCTAGTGAGACATTGTACTTGACAGTACAATGTCTCACTAGGCACGTCCTAGTGTAAGTCACATTCTTCTTCTTCTTCTTAGCGAGTCACATTGTCTACTAAGGACGTGCCTAGTGAGGCATTGTACTTGACAGTACAATGTCTCACTAGGCACGTCCTTAGTAGACAATGTGACTTAGACTACTACCATCCGCATCCGCACGCGCACCAACGCGCGCATTCGACAGACACACACACACATACACGCACAGACACACGCACACGCACAGACACACGCACTGACACACACACAAGTCAAACTTTACCACCCCATCGTTTTTGCGTCGGGGGTTAAAAACATTGCTAATCACGTCGATAACACAATCTTGCTCATTACCAGTCTTACCTGATATACAAAATCAATGAAACACTAAGAAATAGTAGCTCACGTTATACTGGTATAAGAACCAAATGTTTCAAACTACAATCAATATATGCCTGAGAACCCTTCAAAATGCGTGTCGAGGGCTGATAAACATCCTCATAACTTGGAAACCGCTGCACCGATTTCTACCAAACTTGGCTTAGAACTATGCCAGATTTATCTGCTTTCCATTTCAAGAATAGTTATAAAAAAATTACGAGTGATTTTTTGGAGCTACGAGCCTTGAGAGGTACAGACACATAGACACAAAAAAGCCTCAAACTTAGAACACCTTTCTTCTTCAATCGGTGGTTAAAAAGTTTATCTGAAGCGTTAAACGTGTCCTTAGGACTTAAAGGCACAATATTACATAAAAATATTGGTACTTTTCTCCCAATTTTTCAGAAATATAAATAGAAACGTAAAGGCAGAAAACGCTTAGAAAGCGCGGGTGAGCGGTCGGACCGGCTGACGTCACACGCGAAATCGCCGGGCTCAAAACACATTTTGAAAATCCAAACTTTAAAAAATCGTAGAAAATTCAGTTTTTGAGCTATCGCCAAAATTCTTTCACTGTTGTGTTTTGGACGTAAAAATCTATCGATCTACATTAAAAAAAAAATACGCTCATCTTCCTCATTGTTTCCTCGCACAACCCCCATTCTTTGAGGTAGGCCGGCAACAGCGAATGGTCGATATCGAAGATTTCATCCATTGCACTCACAGGTATACCTATGTATTATAATTATATTACCTAGGTATACGCAATTACACTAAATACAAAGGATACAAACACTATGCTTGAAGAAGATAGATAGGTACCACAACGACGCGTGCCAAGCAAGCGCGTGCGACGACGATTCGATCCGAAATGGATGCGAGCAAGTGGCAGTGTTGCCACCTTGAGATTTTTAGTCCGCCCGGCCCAGATTAAAAAGTCGACAGATTTAACAAACTTAGATACTTATAATAATATGTATTAAAAAACCACCATTCCGCTGAACTTTTTTGCGTATGAAAAAAAATTCAAATAAAAGCAAACAAGGTTTCGATGCACTGTAATCATGTATACTTAGTAAATTCTTGATAAAAAAAAAACTGTAAACTCTATAAACTTGTAAGTATCTTGACATACTAAAAGTTGTCTCAAAAGCTACTTAGTTATGGTAGCGTGTTTGCGTCCATTAAAATCTCAACATCAAAGGTCACAAAAATCTACCTTGTAGGACTTATTTTTTTACTCCCTTCAGTCCCTTATAATATAACTTTACTACCCCTTGACCGATTTACTTTATTTAACAAACCAGTAAAACTTTAAAACAATTTCCGTAGACCTATTAAATTCTGTGAAGATTGAATAAACGGCTCGAAAGATCTCACAGAAAAACATAGTTTTTGAGTTGTAGTAAAAATTATAAAACGCGCTCTCCGCCCTCTATCTCGTAAACGATTCAACGTATAATAATTTTATTGAAACAAAAGTTGTAGGGAAGTTAATCCTCTACAATATTAGCCATACATACAAGTAGCCAAAAACCCATAGGAAACGAGATATTATTTGCAAAGGTAGATTTTTGTGATCTTTGAGCTTGAGATTTTAATGGACGCGAACACCCTACCATATTTAGGTTTTGAGACAACTTTTAGGATGTCAAGATACAAGTTTAATACGACTTTATAGCTTGGTATCTCAAATTCCGAGGTGAAATGCTAATTTGACTAGGCTCTAGGGAGATTTAACTAATATTTCGTTGTTATGAAGACTGTTTAATATGAGTGTAGTTCTAACCATTCTTTTTCTATAGGATAACATAAATTTAATGGTTGTCTATACATTATGCTACTGTTGCGTAGACGTCACAGGTATCGAATGAACAAGTGGCAACACCTATCATTTTCGAAGCGGAAACGGCGAAGTTATGGAAAAAAACCGGCGACGACGCTCGTATACCGATCAATATTTTTGGTTTAAAAAAAAAGAGGTTTTCGTCATAGAAAAAAAATCAACAGCTTTAGTCTATTACCGCGTTCACACTATGCCCATGCCACTGTCGGAATGTATGGCGGCATCTGGCGGCATCAATGCCCCGGACTTATTGCCACAGCAACATCGCCTTTATTCTCATTAGGGAGCAAGGGCATGAACTTGGGCCGGGAATCTGTAATTCAAAATAATATACCCTACTAGGGTTGCCAGATTACCTAGGTAGAATGTTTGGTTTATACTTACAAGATTTTAGACATAGGTACCTACCTAGGTAGGTACCTAGGTTGGGAAGCTACACTATTCATTAGTGACATACATTATATACATTACATTATTTATATTATATTTTCAACAAAATTAAATTATGGATCCCTACTAAAACTCCAATAAGGTACCTACCTAACCGAAGGTGTACAAAAATACCTAAAAATTGAAATTTTGTTAAATACCCGTGCGAAACCGGGACGGTCCGCTAGTAAAATAGGTGCCTACCTATTATAGGGTTTTTCAAAGTTAGCTAAATAGAGAAGCAAGTTAGTTTTACTTTGGGTCCTACCTACCTACCTATACCCTTTGATCCTATAGGTACCTATCTAGGTACGTAAGTAGGTAGGTACTTAATTATGCCTTAGCTTTTTAGGTACCTAGTAAGGTCGTTAAAGTTACGTATGGTAGGTAGGTACGTAGATAGCTACCTAAGTATCTGATTTGAGTTACGTGTGTAGGTAGGTAAGTACCTAGGTACCTATATATACTAAAACTATATAGTTATCTTGTTTATATAACTTCTCTATTTGGTGACTTAGCTTTGTAAAATTTATGTTGAATAGATAAAAACCCTAGTAGTAGTAGGTAAGGGCTTGTTGGGAGAAATACTACCTAACTACTACCATTATACCTACCTACCTACCTGTTGCCTGTACTGTGAACAGCATCATTGTGTTTTGAGTGTGCGTGCCGCTGAAATTACAGGCACATGAGGCACACTGTGAGTAGGTTAGTAAAGTACCTACCCACCTAACCTACTATGTCTGTAAGTATTCTTTCGTACCAACCTAGGTACCTACGCCATAAGTACAATGCTCCGCTCCACAGAACGCAGTCACATATACCTACCTACTTACAACAGCGGCCTGTGTGAACTAGGTAGGTAGGTACATACTTAGCCTACCATCGTTAGCGTTCATTCATAATCCAGTCCATCCAAAGGTTGTCTGGAAGAATAATTTATGAACTCTCTGTATTAGATACTTATATTAAAATCTCGTGCAGTCCCATTAAGAGTTTTTTATATATCTACATTGTGTATCTACCTACGTAGGTACTGTGTATTCTTACCTATTTTCAGTTTAGTTCTACCTACTCCAGCAGCGAAACCCGTTGCCGGCGTTGCTCGGGTCCAAATACATCGCACCCTTAATAGTTATAAAATCAATTTCTCTATTTTATATAAGTACCTATGTAATAAAGTCTTTGTATCATTTAATGTACGTTTTGTTTAGTGTAAGTATACGAATTTGATTCATTAAATAACTTATTAAACAACCAAACTCCCCTTGCAAGTGCACACGTAGGCCCTTTTACCATAGCAACATTAGCAATCACAAGTGGATGGCATTAGGTGGTCAAAGAGAAAAAGCTGGACACACCCACTAACTAATACCCTCTTTTTATATTGATATATTGATTTGTTAATAAATGAGGAGATAAACATCGATCTGTACCTACTAGGTACAACCCAGAACAAAGGGACGTTGTTCATGAGTATTCGTAGGGTTCACTATTGGGTCTCATAAAATATAATGTTCTATTATATTGTGGCATAATTTTACATAGGTACCCTAATAATATGTTGGCAGAATACCAAATAATTTGGCATTTATATACTATTGAGGCATAATTTTATCTACCATAAATAATAGTCAGCTTATAAATACATTTTGTTAGTTTAACTTAGTAGTTTTGTTGATTATACTAAAGCACTATGAAGCCTTAACTAATTGTTCGTTGTTGTACTGACTGTTTTAGTTTAACTTAGTAGTTTTGTTGATTCTACTAAATTTAAACATTCATCTTCTACAGGATAACATAAAATTAATGGTTGTATAAACATTATACTACTGTTCTCATTTTAACCAAAACTCATAGACAATGTTTACTTGTGCATTTTGCTGTGGCAACTATTTAATAAGTGAACATGACCTATTTACGTTTGTTATTTGTGTGCAATAGTACCTAACTTAAATAAAAGGTTGTGACAACACTTATTACTTGTTCTGTTAAGTTACTTACCTGCCTATAGTTGTTTTTACTATCTGAAAAAGTTAAGAAACGTTGAGTTAATTTGACTTAGTTATTTTGTAGATTTAACTTATCTATTTAGTTAATTAGCTTTGTAAAATTTATGTCAAATAGATAAATAGATTTTGTTTGTTCGACTTAGTAGTTTTGTTGATTATACTAAAGCACTATGATGAATTAACTAATTGTTCGTTGTTGTACTAACTGTCTTAGTTTAACTTAGTAGTTTTGTTGATTCCACTAAATTTAAACATTCATCTTCTACAGGATAACATAAATTTAATGGTTGTACAAACATTATACTACTGTTCTCATTTTGACCAAAACTCATAGTCAATTTTTACTTGCGTATTTTGCTGTGGCAACAATTTAATTAGTCAACATGACCTATTTACGTTTGTTATTTGTGTGCAATAGTGTCTAACTTAAATAAAAGGTTGTGACAACACTTATTACTTGTTCCGTTAAGTTACTTACCTGCCTATAGTTGTTTTTACTATCTGAAAAAGTTAAGAAATATTGAGTTAATTTGACTTAGTTATTTTGTAGATTTAACTTATCTATTTAGTTAATTAGCTTTGTAAAATTTATGTCAAATAGATAAATAGATTTTGTTTGTTCGACTTAGTAGTTTTGTTGATTATACTAAAGCACTATGATGAATTAACTAATTGTTCGTTGTTGTACTAACTGTCTTAGTTTAACTTAGTAGTTTTGTTGATTCTACTAAATTTAAACATTCATCTTCTACAGGATAACATAAATTTAATGGTTGTACAAACATTATACTACTGTTCTCATTTTAACCAAAACTCATAGTCAATTTTTACTTGCGTATTTTGCTGTGGCAACAATTTAAATTAGTCAACATGACCTATTTACGTTTGTTATTTGTGTGCAATAGTGTCTAACTTAAATAAAAGGTTGTGACAACACTAATTACTTGTTCCGTTAAGTTACTTACCTGCCTATAGTTGTTTTTACTATCTGAAAAAGTTAAAAAATATTGAGTTAATTTGACTTAGTTATTTTGTAGATTTAACTTATCTATTTAGTTAATTAGCTTTGTAAAATTTATGTCAAATAGATAAATAGATTTTGTTAGTTCGACTTAGTAGTTTTGTTGATTTTACTAAAGCACTATGAAGACTTAACAAATTGGTCGTGGTTGTACTGACTATTCTTTAATAATGTAGATTCAACAGCTCAACTTCGTAACGATAACTAGAATTAAATGTTTGTATTAACATATTTTACTGCCGTCGTTTTAATGAAAACGCATAAATTATTGTAACTTAAAAATTTTGTTGCAGCAACCATTTAAATCAGCTTAATTCGTCTATATCCAAACTGTTATGTTTGTGCAACAGTACCTACCTTAAATAAAAGGTTTTGTCAACTTTTAATACTTGTTATGTTAACTAATTTGTCAGTTTGTTCGTAAATTTACTTGGCTATGTAGATGATTCGACTAATTAAATTTGCATGTTTAACTTTTTAATAAAGTTGTTTTGAAAGTATCCCAAATAGTTAAATTCATATTGTTATTTTGATTAAGTTGTTTTGTTGATTATACTTTTGCAAAAGTTCACACAACTATATAAATAGTTAAATTCACCAAATTGTTGTCCAATATCGAATATTGTGTTATATTAACCCTTTTTTGTGGTTGAAACAACCTCTAAAATTTCAACTATTATTTTTTTGTCACATCAAATACCACGCGTCGGTTGTTTAAACATAATTTAATGTTAACTCAACTGTTAAGGAACCAACAATTAGAAAATCAACTATTGGGTTTTTCAGTGTAGGCAGACTTACCCAGCAGGGGTATGCCAATCAAAGTTGAACTGCAAAGTTTTAAATCATGGTCAGTTCATACATACTCATAGATATTCTGTGACTAAATAGTGACATTATGACGACATTTGATGTGTTTTCGCACATATTTTGCTGTCAAGTGTCTAAAAAGAATGATCACGACCTGAATGACCTGAAGAAATTACACTGGGCAGTGAAATATAACTTGACAGCAAAAGATTGGAATACGGGGGCAGGATAGACATAGACAGTTATATAGACATAGCTTTCAACCTAGTCCACTTAGAGATCACCCTACATGAGTTAATCAGCAATGAGGGTGCGTTTTTTTGTTATTAAAGGTTTACGACATGCAAAAAAAAGTCAATTTTCTCGCAACATAAACGAATGTTTTGATATTTTTAAATGCAGTTCTTTTTTTATCAAAATCGAGACCGTGGCTCCTAACAACATTTTTCTATAACTATAGCTGTGCCTTGATCACGAATAAATGTGACAATCGCAAACGTATCGTAACGGTAGCGTATCCGAGATACACTGCGCGGTGACGCTACAACGTTCGGCAGTCGAGCTGACGCTGACGCGCAATATGATTCGAATACGTTAGGTTTACGTAACGCGGCGACTGTCAGATTTGTTCGTGATTACCCCTCTGTTTCTTTTCAGAGGGTGGTCGAAAACTCACCCTGTAGGTATAGTTTCATAACTTGGATCATAGACTACTTTTTTTATTCCGAAATATAACAGAAGAATATAACTAGAAGCGGACGAAGTCGCGGGCAGAAACTAGTTTCTCATAAAAAAAGGTTCATGCTCCAAACACCAAATCTATGACAGAAAGTCACACCACATTTTATCGTGTCGTGCGTTCATTACGATAAATCGTGTCGTCTAAAAACTTTGTAAATGCAAATGACCAACTTTAGCGTGTTAAATAAATAAGAGGGTAGGTCGCCGTGGTTTACCTTTTCCTAAATTATTCGATATGTTTAGGGTTAAATTTAAAGGGGTAGCAAAAAGTATATGATTTGGGTCTAGTTTTATGAGTGTAGTTGTTTGGTTGAATTAGTTGTGAAGTTTGGAAAATACTCGAGAGCAATGAATTCGGATCCCTGATTACGTATCTTGCGACAGCTATAAGTTTTGTCTTTATTATCAGGCGTCACAGCTCAGTCGGTAATAGCTCTGCCTTCCGTGCTGTGGCTCGTGGGTTCGATCCCCACCGAGAACAAACATTTATTTGTGGTGTCTTGGTGTTACCATGTATTATAATTACATACCTATGTATTTACAAAAACCTACTTAGTCTGAAGTCATGTCACGTCTCACGTGACGACTTCTGAAATGCCATTTCCAAACATTTTTATTTGTTAACCTGAGAGGAAAAAAATTCCTCTGAGATAACCAGTTATCTCGTCTTGGTTATCTGTCAGGAATAAGCCAAATAAATAAACATAAATATTCAGGGACATTTCACACAACCAACGCCCTCTAGTCCCAAACTAAGCAAAGCTTGTAATATGGGAACTAGATGGCTGGGCTGATACAGTACTTATATACTTTTTTTTAGTTTTCTGTTTCGAATAGTTTTAAAATATGATTAATATTAATTTTAAATATTTTGTTTCAGGTAAGTTCCAGTTTGTCATAACTGAAACCTCCTGCAGAGGTATTCCAATCTCAGTTGAACTGCAAAATTGAACTGCAAAGTTTTAAATCATGGTCAGTTCATACAAACTTATAGTTATTCTGTGACTAAATAGTGACATTATGATGTCATTTAATTTGTTTTCGCGCATATTTTGCTGTCAAGTGTCTAAGAAAATGAAGAAATTACACTGGGCAGTGAAATATAACTTGACAGCAAAAGATTGGAATACGGGGGCTGAAGGTATTTTTAATATTCGCAACAAAGAGCTTTTTTACTTGGAACTTTAGTCACGAATTTCACATTAAAAATAATATTTCAATTATAAATGGACTTATCCAACATATTAATATTTTGGACTTACATTTACATGATCCGTATAACCGCTTAACAGTAAATCAGGCATTTGAACCGAACTGCAGCGATTACAGGTAGTTTAAATAAAATGTAGTAATTTTAATAAGGGTACAATCGTAAATCCATGTCCAAATTTAATGGAGTATCGTTATTGGTCCCTTACTATTTGTGTAGGGTTATGATCGAGTTTTGATCGAGTTTCGAGTGAATAAGTAATACATTATAGTGTTTGATTCGAGAATTTTCATTTCTAATTTAAATATGAAATTATTGCTAATGGCAGCAGTATCGTAATAAGAGAGATATAAATAAGTCAAATCTAATGATTCCTTTGTGTTTCTTAGCTCAAACTATCAAATGAAGTGTAAAACATACGTCACTGAACTATTATTTTTCAAAAATCTGTAAAGTGTAGAAGATAAAATTTCAATAAAACATGTTACATAAAGCATACAATTTTACATGTTAACCTAAAAAAAACTAGTCACAGTAAAAAGTTTAATAAAACCATTGGACGTTGAGTAATTTCGAGTTTGGTTCGAGAACCAACAGTATCTCTACCACCATTCCGTTTTATGTTATAATTCCCCCATAAACTAGCGTCGACAGCCCCATCAGGGTACAGCCATGGGGTCACATGGGGTTTTATTGCACTCCAAGATATTATGTTGAGATAAACTAAGATATTTGATTTTATGGGATAACGCTTATTGTCTACTCGCAGTTGGACACTGTAATTGTTTGTTGTATGATTTATTGTTAATTGTAAACAAATTTTGGTCTTACTTATAGTCGCCTCTCAACTTAAACACGTCGTGGCTTAACTCGTCAACTGCTAGAGTCGGATGTAAATGCCACTAGCGGTCACCCATCCAAACAATGAACGCACAGAATGTCGCTTAATTTACACAGACGGTGAAGATCGACTAAGGAAGCTATGCCACGAGCGCTTTTTATACAGGGTGTAACATAATGTCCCTATAAGTCCGAAAGGGGGGTATTCTACATTCATGGCGAACAAAATTTTTTCGACGACTTTAAATATTTCGATGTTTTTCATTCATGAAAAAAGTATTAAAGTTTCGTTAAAAATAACATTGCACACGCTTGAAAGTGTCTATGTGTGAGTGTGACGTGAAATAGGAGGGTGCGTGAGCATGTGTACTAACAGGCATACGCAAAGTAAATAAACACTTAGGGTTGTCGCAAATTTCTAAGATAAAAAAATTGATATTTCAAACATGTTGTATTCAACTTTTGCAAATACAGTATTTACAATATTTATAATATGTACAAAATACACATGAAGCAGTTGAGCTATCTACACACCGTTGCAAACGATTTATAGATAGCTCAACTGATCCAAATCAGTACCAATCGGAAGCGTGCCCAAGACACTTTTGCACATGCCAATCTAATAACGTTTTTGGTCTGAATAAGCCCCTTTTCGCCTTATAGGGACATTATGTTACACGTTGTAGATGTTGTTCCAATGTGCAAACGTCCTTATTTAGGTAAATGTGGAAGAAACCACAAAATAAGCCACTGAGCCTAAGATACATATTAAAAACAGAACAAGAGCGGACTGAATATTTAGGCCGTGCATAATCTTTATTCTCAGAAAACTTCTGAGTCAAAGACAGCTGTTGCGAAGTACGATCATCATCATACCAACCTGTAGAAGACCACTGCTGTACCATGATCACAAATAAATATGACAATTCTAAACGTATCGTAACGCTAGCGTATCCGAGATACACTGCGCGGTGACGCTACAACGTTCGGCAGTCGAGCTGACGTTGACGCGTAATATGATTCGAATACGTTAGGTTTACCGACTGAGATGTGAAGCCTGTGAAACTTGATCACTTAGGTCTTATTATTACTGGCTTTACCACTAAAGAGTTATACCAACTGATACTAAAATGCGTTAGATTTTGCAACAAACATTCAGAACTACCAATTAGGGGTCTACAGACCGATATTGACTAAGAATAATAATATGTAAAAGGTGGTATAGAAATGAAACTCATTTATGTTATCTAAGTACATAAGAGACTGGCGCAGGACCGCAGAGAATGGCACAATGAAAGAGAGGCCTATACCCAGCAGTGGGTGAGATCAGGCTGCGGATGATGATGATGATGATGATGAAGTACATTAAAGCATTACCTACGCATGTTGATTAACCTAGCCAAATATGGACTTGTCTGAAATAAAAAAAATATGTTTGATTTTTTATTTTATTACAAAGTTGAAATGTACACTGCATGTACTGTAGGTTGTTTTACACTGGAACTTCAGAGCTCTACTTTGGACCACAGACAGGCAACAACGCTGTCAAACTTATACCTAAGTTATAACACTATCTTTTTCGGTCGGTGGTTAAAAATAGATAGTACTAAATGTAGCAACCATTAATAGTTCATTTTTCAGCGACCAATATGAATATAACAGTAAATATTTAGAAGAATTTTAGTCAATAAGGGCGGATTGCACCAGAATCGCTAAACGCGTTTAACTCTTAAATAGTATTTAGCGAGTTGTCAAGTCATACAAATACGTCAGATTTAAATTGATTTAGCTGTTAAACACGTTTAGTGATTCTGGTGCAAGACGCCCTAAAACTAATAAATTGAGTTTCGGTTCTATTCAGTAACCGATATTCGTAACACTTATCGTCGATAACAATTATCTAGAACGATATTATCGTTATCAATATCGTAGACCCCGATAACCCCGGTTTGCATACGAATCTGCAATTAGGTCTTAGTATTTACATCATCTAGACTACGTAGAGTCCTAGAACGTAGTCTAGCTTAGTCATTCATATTCAAATCAAATTGCTTGAGTGGCGTTCAACCACGTAGGTAATAGTAGTTACATCGGATCTTTATCCCTCTGAAGTTAGGTGGAACGACGATTGCGCATGTACTGTTGTGTACCTTTAACAAAGTGTAGAACGGCCCCCTACCCGATGGACCGACGACATTGTAAATATTATCGAAAGGTGGTGACAATTCATCTTTCTGGTTTGGGAGGCATATTTGAGAGACTTCTACAGGTTGATGATATTTACGGTTTACTACTCAGCTAATAAATGATGATAATCAACATCAAAATTGCACCCGCATCCCATTACCACTCAGTTTTATTACAATACTGGCATTTAGACAAGCTCCTTTTGACAGGTTACATTTCTTTTTTACCCTTAAAAAACGACGGGGTGTTATAAGTTTGACGTGTGTGTGTTTGTGTAAGTGTGTGTGCGTGTGTGTCTGTCTGAGGCATGGTAGTTCCCGAACGAATGAACCTATTTTTATTTTTTGTTTGAATGGTGATTTAGTCGGGCGCGTTCTTAGCTATGTTTGATAAAAATCAGTCCAATATGGCCGCCGCCAGAAATGGCGGATTACATTTTTGTCACAACTTCCTCAATCATCATTCCCCTGCCCTTATCCCACGCTAGGCGGGGTCGGCACAACATGTCTTCTTCTTCCACTCACTCCTATCATTCGTCAACTCAGAATCTACTC
This sequence comes from Gandaritis pyraliata, assembly GCA_947859175.1. Classification (NCBI taxonomy): domain Eukaryota; kingdom Metazoa; phylum Arthropoda; class Insecta; order Lepidoptera; family Geometridae; genus Gandaritis; species Gandaritis pyraliata. The sequence goes on along the minus strand of OX401877.1, from coordinate 2,093,863 downwards.
CTCTCACATTCATATCCACTTTCACACAATCCAACCACTCCTTCTTCGGCCTTCCTCTACCTGCGTACCCAGTCACACTCATGTTCATAACTTTTTTCGTGATATGACTTTCATCCCTCCTCATTACGTGTCCATACCATGCTAATCTAGCACTCTTCACCTTTTCAACAACCGGCGCCACTTTCAAACTTCCCCTGATATACTCATTCCTTATCTTATCTAACCTCTTCACCCATCCATCCATCCACACATCCATCGTCACAACTTCCTCAATATATCAAATAAAAGGTCTTGACTATTAGAATGCTATACACTATGACAAATTTCAAATTAAACATGGGCCGCCACCACAAAATGGTGAATTAGATTTTTTTTCACAACTCCCTCGGAATATCAAAGTCGGAGGTTTTTTAAATTTTAAAAATTACTTCTCTTCTTTTCTTTGTTTAGTTATTACACTTACCTACTTGACGTAGCTTCTCAACATTGAGACGGGTTTATGAGTGAGAATTTTCTTGATCATTTGCTTATACGTCTCTCAACTTTTGAGACGTTTGAGACGCGATTCTAGGTAAGAATTTTATTTTGCAAATAATACGTCAGTCTTAATTTCTTTATCCAATAAAATTACAAGGATCATTTAGAATCGTTTTATATAACTAGGTGATTCTAGGTGCCAGTTCCACGCGACCAGAGCCTACAACGGGCAAGAAACTACGGTATGGTTCCTAGCGTTTTTTTGTATGATCCTTTTTAGAAGGAAATATATTTACGGAAGCTGCAAAAACCCATCTGACAAAAGTAGCCTTGTGGCGGGAAACGTAGACATTATTATTTTACGTAGTATTCCGTGTTGGGCCATAAAACTCGCGATAACCCAAACGAGCGTTATTCTCATCACTGTAATAAAACATACTGTATAAGTGGATGAACAATTAAATTGTTTATTTAAAGTGAGTATGTCTATTGTGCCTGATAATTTTATTTCATTGCAAATTATATGAGGGTAGACGAACCACTACGCAACGTAATATTTTTTTTATTGGATCCCAAAACCTACTAACAAAGAGTATTGTATGGGTCAAAGCTCACTGACGTCGAAGCAAAGGTTTTACCCAAAAATCCCCTCCGTTTTCCCCTGCAAAGGGGGTTTCTAGACTTTTGCCCAGAAATCCCCTTAGCATCCCATGGGTTTAAAAAAAATCTATGTGATTTCCCTTAGTGTAGGATAACATCTATATACAAAAATTAGAAATATTGAATTTCGTGGCAATCCACGAATGATGATGATGATGTAGGTGGAGTTAACCAGAATTATCCGCTCAGCTTAGTTAAGACAGCGAAATATTAATTTGAGGTAAGTAAATAAATCAAGAAATTCACAAAATCTAGTAATTAATTACAAAGCCTTCAAAATAGTAAGGCAGATTAACATAAGGCAGATTGTTTTCAGCTCTGCAGGGGTATTCCAATCTCAGTTGATCTGCAAATTTGAACTGCAAAGTTTTAAATCATGGTCAGTTCATACTAACTCATAGTTATTCTGTGACTAAATAGTGACATTATGATGACATTTAATTTGTTTTCGCGCATATTTTGCTGTCAAGTGTCTAAAAAGAATGATCACGTGGTACAAAATTGTACCACGTGACCTGAAGAAATTACACTGGGCAGTGAAATATAACTTGACAGCAAAAGATTGGAATACGGGGGCAGATAAACAGATCGAGTTCAAAATTAATCTGAAACGAATAAAGAATACATCTATCTATCTATCTGAAACTAGAACTCAAGTTTACAGAGGTGAAGTGGTACCTACCTACAGTCCATACAGAAAAGTGTAAAAATGCAGAAAATCGTGGCGATTTTCGGTTATGAGTTTTATGTGATAATTTATAAGTTTGTAGATAACTCAACTGTTTCATGTGTATTTTGATAATACCACATTGGACGATACTACATTGTAGTTCCTTCAGAAGCACTAGTTTTAATAACTTTCAATGATAAAAAGGTAAAAAACCTTACGACAAAGCTTTAATAAACTACATCGAACTAAACAGAAGCTCGTTAAAACTTTATAAAACAAAACAAGTTATAAAAGCCGCATCCTTTGACTAAGCGATAGTTTGAGAAGCTGTGGTCTACTATGAGTCTAGCGTGATTAAGAGTAGGTACACACCGTCATATTGCCCCTCTAACCTACACACTTCTCACCACACTTCTCACACACACAATACTCACATACTCAACTTAGTTCACACCTTCTTAGTATGTTGTTTGCTTACTTTTGTTTACTTTTGTTGTACCTACCTTAATTACTATTTTAGTATGTATTTTACTGTATATTATTGGCAGAACAATTACTCATTGGTTTAGGAGGTGGGCGTTGAGACAGCTACACAATTTCTAACTTTTGCTGTCTCATCGTTTTATCTTGTAATTAGATCTATGTACCTAGTTCTGAATAAATTACGTTTGAAATTAAATTACGTTTGAAACTAGAAACGGCCGCCGTTATCACGGCCGTGTTTTTAAGGCCATTATATAAATCACACACAAAAAAAATGCTACCCCGTTTCATACAGCTTTTTTTTTAATTGTTAGAGAATTAGTAAACTAACGAATAAAAATGGCATTTATAAACCAATAAATCGATCTGTGATTTTATTATTGGATGGAATGCTTTTCCAAGTTGTTCCACTCAATTTTTGCCTTCAAAACAAATGACAGCCGACTTGACGAATGACTCGACTTGAGTAAATACTACTTCAAATTATTCACTTGACACTGGCCAAATTGTCTATCAAAATGACGGAAACAGGCCATAAATAAGAAGAAGGCTAGGGGGTAACAGGTACGGTAAGATAACAGTATTCTAAAAACGAGATATTTGCTTTGAGGTTGCGTTTTGTGGCTATTTCTTTATCAGAAATCGAGTGGTTGGTTCGTTTGTTACTTGAGTAGTCAGAAGAAAAACAGTCATAATAACTAAACCCGCAGTCTGAAACTACTTGTAAGCTAGACTTTTTCTCTTATCTTTTGATCGAACCCACGACCCACAGCACGGAAGGCAGAGCTATTACCGACTGAGCTGTGACGCCTGGTAACAGATTATAGTGATTATTTCGGCTTCATTTCCATTCAAATACCGAACATTCTTTTGTATGAATTTTTGATATTATAATTGACAAGTGCCAATCGCAATCAGAGCGTGCAACAAACATGCAAACGCTGTTACGTTGCCTCGTTTCGTATCGATATCTCGATTACAAGCCATTTTATACATCCGATAAGATATCTCTGAATCAAAAAGAATTTTTTTTCGTAAAAAAAAAAAGGAGTGTTTAGTAATTGTACATGAAATTAATGAAAGATTAAATTAGGATCGTAGTGGATGACATAAACCCAGCAGTGGGTGAAATTGGGCTGCGAATGATGATGATGATGATGATAGTTATGTACAGTTGGCAACATAAAGTAAATAAACAATTGAATTTTTGAAAATTCCAAGTCTTAAATTTTTTTTAAATCTATGAAAAAAACCTTGGGATGAAAGGAGAAACACTCGAATTAAATATTTCAAACTGTAATCAGACTTGAAATATTTAAAACTGATTTCAGAGCTAATGAATATCCTCATAACTTGGAAACTGCTGCACCAATTTTGACCAATCATAGCTATAAACCATCCCAAATCAACCAGCTATCTTTCACAAAAAAAATTGCATCCAAATCAGAGCTACGAAGACAGAGACAGACACGCCGTTAAGTTTATAACACCTGCAGGGGTATGCCAATCAAAGTTGAACTGCAAAGTTGAACTGCAATGTTTTAAATCATGGTCAGTTCATACTAACTCATAGTTATTCTGTGACTAAATAGTGACATTATAATGTAATTTAATTTGTTTTCGCGCATATTTTGCTGTCAAGTGTCTAAAAAGAATGATCACGTGGTACAAAATTGTACCACGTGACCTGAAGAAATTACACTGGGCAGTGAAATATAACTTGACAGCAAAAGATTGGCATACGGGGGCTTTTCCTTTTCTTGTCGGGGGGATTAAAAATTAATTGTATTTGTTAAAAGGAAAATGGGACCAAACTCACATCTCACGTGCCTAAATCTAGGCGCTACTTTGACTTTGAATCGGACAAAAAACCAATATGTCGTAACGTGTTCTAAGTCCCATCGCTCATGTTATTACACTCGGCTTGGGTTGTATTTCTGTGTGAGTTGAATGTCAAGTGGTATGTCTTGGATATTGGAGCTGGAAGGCCTATTTCACTCTAGCAACACTATTAGGTATACGTACGAGTACTAATAGATAGATAGATAATACTTTATTGTACACACAAAGAATTCAGGTGACATACAAAAACTTAAAAATTTACTTATAAATATTACAATGGGCGGCCTTATCGCTGAAAGCGATTTCTTCCAGGCAACCGTAGTACTAACTTTAAGGTTGATATCTTTGGCATAAATCCTACCCTAAAATATTGACAGAGTTCGATCGGAAAAGTGTTCACCGTATTTCTAGTGCCAAGCAATGATGCTCGCATTGCTGTTTCAAAGTAAAGATTTTTTATAAAGACCATTTTAACACCCGACGAAAACCGACGGGGTGTTATAAGTTTGACGTGTCTGTGTGTGTGTGTGTCTGAGGCAACGTAGCTCCCGAACGGATGAACCGATTTTGTTTTTGTTTTTTTTTTGTTTGCAAGGCGAATTAGTCGGATGTGTTCTTAGCTATGTTTGATGAAAATTGGTCCAAGATTCAGGGGTTTTTTTTAATTTTTAATATAATAACTTGTACTTAGAGTGATGGACTCAGTCCGATTCCACACAGAGCACGTCCACAGTTAAAGTGCTCTGTGAGGTAAGTAAATCAACTGTTATAAGTAGGACTAACCGCTCTTTCTGGGATCTACTTCCAGTTATGTCACATTCCTATTTGAACACAAAATAAAGGACGAAGTCTAAGATGGCTTTTTTGGCCCGGACTAATTCAGAGCCAAAAAAACTACCACATTAGACTGATTGCGAAAAAAGTTATTGTAATTCGAAAACAAAAGGTTTCCAATGGTTTTCTTGTTCGTAAGAAAATATGGCTATAAAATTTTAAATTCTCTAAAAACAATATTATTTTTATTTACAAAGAAAATTACGACTAATACAGCATTTATAATTATGTACAAAATACACATGAAGCAGTTGAGCTATCTACACACCGTTGCAAACGATTTATAGATAGCTCAACTGATCCAAATCAGTACCAATCGGAAGCGTGCCCAAGACACTGACAAAACAATATTAGATTTGAGTCTTTCTGAGACAATCCGTGTTTTTTTTCAACCACTTGAAGGTACGATCTTGCGAATATTGTAAGTGGAGAGAAAAACGTGTTTTCTTGGTGTTGTATCATCTGTGGTCCGATAATAACCCACTTGGACCCAATGGAAAATGTATTTTGGGGAATGGCTCGCGGATGAAACATGCGATGTATTTTCGATTTAGGGTCGTGACTAGTTTCTTTTTATCTAATAGTACTTGGAAAGCGTTGTTTTTTTTAATCAATTTCCGATAAAGGAGGTTCGTAAATCGCGTGATTTTTTTCAAATATTCGAAAAAAAACACTATTTTTTTATCACAAAGACACATATACAAAAATATTTATATTTACCTACCTACCTGTAAGTCTGGGTTAATTTTCTTTTCATTTTCTTTCATTATAATTTTTACTTCAAATTGTGGTTTCAAATTTTTTATGAAATTGACTGAAATCGTAAAACTAATGCGAACTTTTATTACTGTGGGTTTATTTATAATTGAGCTTGCGTGCTAATAGAGTGCCGTATTCATAATAACCGTCATTTTATCGTGGCTTTGTTAAATAAACCGCGCCCTTTGTCCACACTGTCCTAAGGGACTACAGTAGGCACGGAAAGATTTTATAGTAGGTAGGTAAGGTACCTATGTTTTTCCTAAAAGGAAGTACTGACACCAAGTATTTTGGCTCTACGTTCATTATGCGAACTGCTAAAGAATGGAACTCGTTGTCGTCTTGTCTTTCCTGAGAAATACAATCAGGGGGGCGAATCCAATCTCAAAGTTGAACTGCAAAGTTTTAAATCATGGTCAGTTCATACTAACTCATAGTTATTCTGTGACTAAATAGTGACATATATGATGTCATATAATTTGTTTTCGCGCATATTTTGCTGTCAAGTGTCTAAAAAGAATGAATAAATTACACTGGGCAGTGAAATATAACTTGACAGCAAAAGATTGGAATACGGGGGCAGGGTCTTTTCAAGGCAAGAGTGAATAGGTGTCTTCTAGACTGTCCTGCTCCATCGTCGGCCATACCGTCACTTACCATCAGGTGAGATTGTGGCCAAAAGACATTCTATCTCGTATACAACAAAATTAAATTAATTTATTAATTAAATTAAAAATTTAAAAAAATCCCTGACTTTGATACCCCTTTTGAGAGAGTTGTGAAAAAAATATGTAATGCGCCATTTTGTGGCGGCGGCCATCTTGGACAGATTTTACACACTAATTTCTACTCCAAAAACAATCTTCTTTGTCGAATTTTATCAATTATTCTTTTCAATTCAATTATTAAATTACCTTTCAATTATTTTCTTTCGCTAGACAGTACATTTTGTTAGGAACACCTTTATCAAAATGACAAAATATCCTTTTAAATGTTTAAGTTGTTCAAGAAATAAGATAAAGTTGGAGTCGTCATAAATAAATGACAATCAATTTCAGATATATTTTCTGACCAAAACCTTACAATTTCACCCTAATCGCCCTCTCTAATTGCGATGCCCAACCCCAAAAAAAAAACAATAAAGACAATATCTCTTCCAATATACAGCGTGTAGCTACAATGGCGACATTAAATTAACCAGCGTATCCGGTTTCGCGTTTTCAGAATATAGACATATTTTTTATTTCATTTAAACATAAGATTTATCGAACAAAAACAATTTTCTTAAATAACGCCTCGGAGCAACCTGTACGTATGAGCAGAGGTCATCTGTCGGGTTCACGGGTCATAACCGCGTATGAAGAGCAAGAAAGTATTGTTAGAATAGGACACCCGAAATTGCGACGTTGTGCATGAAAGGGATAGCTAGCGCCGCCGCGCCGCCGCCCGCGCCGTCCGCTCGACCGACTCGTCCTGCCGCCTAGCCAGTGATACGCGGGCCGGTGTCCTTGACACACTTTATTTTAATAATTTTGCTAATTATCTACCTATTCTCAATGTTTCGCGAAAAAGACGCTTGGTTTTGTTAGTTTAGCTTTTCTATTCTAAGTACCCAATCAGGTCTACGTAGGTACAGCGATAAAGACGCTTTGATTTATTATTTGTTTATCTGTCTACCTTTGCGACTAGGGAGCGGGTAAATTAAATGTTTGGTGCTCAGTGGATACTGGATAGGACGACACGACACGGAGCTCTTAGGTGGCCCAATGTCACCTGACCTCAAGCCCCTCGATTTTTTTATGGGGCTTTGTGAAAGACGACGTTCATGCTAAATAAAATAAAATAAAATGTATTATCAAAAGTGAGGGCAAATATTCAGCGCCGCCGGTTACATCTTTGTGTCCGACGTGGTGGCGGCGGCGGCGCGGCGGCTACATTGAGAACTTGAAGATTTAATAAGTGTAAGGCGCTAGGTGCATAGGTCACAATAAAATGAATAGTAAAGTGAACAAGGTGAAGTGAAATTATTTGATTTCTTTGAATTCCTTGTGTCGCTTGATTTCCCCGCCCCGCGCTCCGCCCCGCGCCCCGCCGCCGCCACCGAGCCGCCCGGGCAGGCAGGCGCGGGCGCGGGCGCGGTAACACGTAGGTAAAGACACTCATAGGATGATTAATTTTTGTTGCGTATTTTATTATTAAGTTTGTTTGAAAAATTCGAAATTTCTATTTTGGACTATAATTATTTTTTTATTTCTTTTATGAATACTTATAAGTAGCTCTACCCGTGTGTTCATTTAATGTCGCCATTGTAGCTACACGCTGTATACAAGTTCTATTATATTAGAGTAAGAATTACCAATGTAGAAGCTTTTTCTGTTAATGAATTTGTTTTGTTTTTATATCTGGAATCTAAATATTAATATTGATTGTCGATCTGTTATTTCGTTCTAAATATAATTCAAAGGCTTTTGTAAAAATTTCTTTAAAATATGGATAATGATATTTTCAATAATTTACTAATTAGTTAATTAAATGCGGTATTAATAACCACGATAGCTGTTAACTACTAATTATTTAAAATGTCACTTAACAGATGAGATCGCGGTCAAACGCTTACCTGTGAATTATAACAAGTAATTAAATTAAAAATTTAAAATACCCCTGAATATTGGACGGACCGATTTTCATCAAACATAGCTAAGAACACTCCCGACTAAATCACCTTTCAAACAAAAAAAAAATCAAAATCGGTACATCCGTTCCGGAGGTACGTTGCCTCAGACACACACACACACACACACACACACACAGACACGTTAAACTTATAACACCCCGTCGATTTTGCGTCGCTGGTTAAAAAAGAATTTCAATGTCCATGCATATAAATATGGTTGACATTGACACACTACACTCATATTCCATATTCACTACAGATTTCCTTATGCTAATTCTCGACGGTTCATACTAGTGTAATCCCTTCAAACGTCTGTGACCTAAATATTACTCTCAGTACACAAACAAATAAAAGTACCAAACGCACGCTGCCAGCTTAATGAAATACCGATGTCTCGGCTGGCCAATATTACCAGAATACGTACAATTTATTGAGATCAATACAATACTTGGAATATCCCATCCCACTAATATTATAAACTAGCTTCCACCCACGATTTCGTCCACGTCCCGTTAGATCCTGTTGCTTTTCCGGGATAAAAAGTAGCCTATGTGTTAATCCAGGCTACGAACTATATGTATTCCAAGTTTCATCTAAATCGGACCAGTAGTTTTTGCGTGAAAAAGTAACAAACATACATCCATTCATACAAACTTTCGCGTTTATAATATTAGTAGCATGTGAAAGTTTACATGTTTGTGTTTCAATCACGTCGAAACTACTGAACCAACTAAGATTACACTTGGAGTTTATATAGTTCGTAACCTCTACTTTTTATTCCAATTTAATAGGACCTACAGGATAAAATGAACGAACGGAATCAGCAGCGACAATAACTTACTTTGACACAAGGACGACGTTACTTCAGTTGTTTCAGACGGCCTAGTATGAGTTTTGGTGTATAAAGGCAGTGTAAAATGTCTGAAAAATAAACAACACGCATACGAAGTCGCAGGTAACAGCTAGTAATAGAATAATTGCCAAATAATAAAGGTTTTTTTTTGACAAATGCTTATGTTCTTAACTAAGTATACCTTTGAAATATCAGAATTTCTGACACAATAGTTTTCGGGAGGCTCTCGAAAGAATTGTGGATTTTTAAAAAGATAGATAGGTCTAGGACGCTCGCTTGAATTTCCCTCGAGATTCAACAGCGTAAATTAAGCAAAATTAAAAAAAAAGATCGGCTCGAGTTTCCTAAAATGGTAGATACGAGGGTAAATCTAAAGACCATTGCAATGCAATACTAGTTTTTCTACATCCTTTACTTGGTTTAAGTCTACAAGCTAAGGTAATGAGTGTAATGACTCATCTGGTGGCAGTCTACAACGTGTAACATATTGTCCCTATAAGCCAAAAAGGGTCTTATTCAGACCAAACACGTGAATGCATGTGCAAAAGTTGAATACAACATATTGGAAATTACTATTTTTTTTATCTTTGAAATTTGCGACAACCCTAAGTGTTTATTTACTTTGCGTATGTATCCAGCCTGTTAGTACACATGCTCACGCACCCTCCTATCACTTCGCATCCACACATAGACACTTTAACATGTGTGCAATGCTATTTTTAAAGAAACTTTAAGACGCTTTTCATGACTGAAAAACTTTGAAATATTAAAAGTCGATGAACAAATGTTGTTCGCCTTGACATGTAGAATACTCCCCTTTCAGATTTATAGGGACATTATGTTACACCCTGTATGCTTATGTCCTAGACAAGTTACGCTACGAGCATTACTCGTAGGTACCTAGGTTCCGGGCAACTCCGCAATGAAATGCGGTTTCGCGTCGTGGGTAGTCCGAATAACTCTAGCTTTATAGAGTTGTATGTCCATTTTAAGCGCTACAATATGAAAGATGCAGTCATAACATCTCAATTAATGTGCTTTACTATAAACTTGGTGTACTGGTGGTCTAGGAGGAGCGAAGGCTTCGATCCATTGACTGTGGGTTTGAACGTCAAGCATCAAAGACATTTTCTATTGGAGTTTAGTTAATTTACTTTATGGCTTGTATTTTAATAAAGTACTTAGACTTAAGCGTTACTCAAGGATAGATTAGGTAGGTTGGAATTCTGATACAAAATTGACAAAAATATACAGGGTGTAACATAATGTCCCTATAAATCCGAAGGGTGGGGGGGGGGGGGGGGGGTATTCTACACGTCATGTCGAACAACATTTGTTCTACGACTTTTAATATTTCGAAGTTTTTCATTCATGAAAAGCGTCTTAAAGTTTCCATAAAAATTGCATTCCACACATGTTAAAGTGTCTATGTGTGCGTACTGTACTTTATTCGCGTGCTTAAACAAGAAGGCGACGAATAAATTAAAAACGTAAACAAAGTTATCATTGCTTTTCCAGTTATAAATAAAAGGAAGTTATCGCGAATAAATTTCAAAAGTAATTAAAGTGGCGACTCCGAACAAAACTGTTATATTTATTGCTGTAATTATAATACTCCGTAATGGATGGATTAATGGATGGGGGAATAAACCTGAGTTTATATTTCACTGGTATCTTTGCAATCTGCGTAAAGGTCGCGGGTTCAAATCTTATGGATAAGGTACCCATTACGATGAGGATTTCACACTTTTTGCACTCGAAAAACTGTTCACCAATTTTTTTTAACTTTTCCATTTAATTTTTTTTTTAAAGATCTATTCCCATTCGTTACATTGCTAGTTCTATTGATGGAACTACTAGCAATTTTCTGTCCCAGTAGTTTGAGATTTTCATGTAACTAAAGTAAAACCAACTACGGACCGACTTCGATGGCATTTTTAATGGACAATTCTGAAAGTATATCGTTTCGAGGAATCAAATTTTTAAATTGGTTTATAAATAACGGAGTTCTGAGGTAACAAACATTTAAAACAAGTAATTAAATAGTTGAGCTATCTATAAATCGTTTGCAACGGTGTGTAGATAGCTCAACTGCTTCATGTGTATTTTGTATATATTATAAATATTGTAAATACTGTATTAGTCGTAATTTTCTTTGTGAATAAACTTTTCTATCGTTTTAAATAAATAAATTTATAAAATTGGTAGATTTATCTCCTAGACCGTTTAGTTAAATTATTGTCCATCGGCTTCATCGGTTCTTGTCTGATTAATTACAAAATTCAATAATATTATTTGGAAATTCTGATATTAATATTCCGAGCATTATAATGCCATTATGGCGGTTTACATTCGACAATTATTTATTAGTTACGCAAAGTTGACAGAATAGAAAAGAACGGCTGGATCATTTACCAGTTAAGGTTGCACGTGAAAATTAATTTAATTAGCACTTCAGCCCCCGTATGCCAATTTTTTGCTGTCAAGTTATATTTCACTGTCCAGTGTAATTTCTTCAGGTCACGTGGTACAATTTTGTACCAGATCATTCTTTTTAAACACTTGACAGCAAAATATGCGCGAAAACACATCAAATGACGTCATAATGTCACTATTTAGTCACAGAATAACTATGAGTTAGTATGAACTGACCATGATTTAAAACTTTGCAGTTCAACTTTGCAGTTCAACTTTGATTGGCATACCCCTGCAGGTGTGTTATTTTAAACTGCGGTCATAAGGTCGTCGGAATAAGGTTCGAAACCGCACGCGTTTTGTCGTGGCGCTTACGACCGCGGCGACATAAAAATGCGTTAATTAGCAGTATTTTCATGATATCTTGTAAATCGAAGAAAATTTTGAAAAAAAAACAGATAAAGACATCGCTTAAAAAACATTTATTTATCTAATTTTCAACCCAATAAATTAGTGTTGTCTTCGAAAATCCCGACACAATCATAGAATTTTTTTTGGTTGAAGAAGTGGTTCATCTATTCTACATAATCTGTGGAAAATTTGACAGCTCCGACTAAACCATTAGTTAGTTATCCATATTTAAAGAGGGTTCTATTATAAAATTATATCTCACGATTTTAGGAGGATTAGGGTTATTTAGTGGAGTTTTCGAACAATATTAGGTTTATTTTAAACATGGGGCGGCTTAAATCGAGTCAATACAGCACTCATTCATTTAATAAATCACAAAAGACAGACACACATCGCCGTTAATCTTATAACACCCCTTCCGTTTTTCGATCGGTGGTTAAAAAGACTACCTTAACGTTTATTAGCATTAAGGTAAGATTTAAATTTAAGTACTAAGGGCGGCTTGCACCAGAATCGCTAGTATTTAGCGAGTTGTCAAGTCATATAAATAAGTCAGATTTAAATCTATTTAGCTGTTAAACACGTTTAGTGATTCTGGTGCAAGCCGCCCTAAAAAAGTAACGTGAGGCTATATATTACGTAAATCTTGCGCCAATTCTTTTAGCCAAAGCCTAGATCAAAGTCTTACCTACCTAATAAGAGCAAAAATACTATTCAGGAAAAAAAACAAAATAACATCCTATTTCTTTTTAATTTCCTCGGAAACGAGGCTGTTTTTATTCTGTCTCATAACAAGTGTGAAATATGTGACCTAGTTGGAAGTAGAAGACATATTTTTGGGGCATAATGCGAAGTATTATTATAAATTATTGCAGAGGGGCTGGACTTTTATCTTGTTGGTTCTGAAAACAAGAGTATATGTTACTGTATACACGATACTTTGTGCTTTGTACCTAAAAGTAGAGCACCGTCTTATCACGCCCTTTTTAACCCCCAACGCAAAAACGACGGGGTGTTATAAGTTATGTGCCGAATTCATTGTAATTTTTAAAGATGTTTAAAATGTAAATAAATATACACACGTTATCAAATTTATTATCACTAACTTTATTTATAAATAAAAAATACGCTTATTTTCTTCGTCATTGCCAACTGCAAACCTACTTATGTACAAAATAGTACAAATAAAATCAACAAGATTACTTTGAATTGTCTTTTAAAGTGAAAATACACAAACTATTGCGACGTAAACTATTCCTTAGTAAGGCAACAAACTTGCGCTAAACGGTCTGAGAACTGAATAAAACGGCTATAATACTAAACCAAGCCAATTTAATCGAGACAATCCACTAATAATAGTTTAAAGTCTAATATTGAAGAGCTTTGTTATAAAATTACAAAATTCATTGCAAATAACCAGCAGGGTTATTCCAATCTCAGTTGAACTGCAAAGTTTTAAATCATGGTCAGTTCATACTAACTCATAGTTATTCTGTGACATTATGACGTCATTTGATGTGTTTTCGCGCATATTTTGCGGTCAAGTGTCTAAAAAGAATGATGGTACAAAATTGTACCACGTGACCTGAAGAAATTACACTGGGCAGTGAAATATGACTTGACAGCAAAAGATTGGAATACGGGGGCAGGACCAAATTGGCATTTATCCTTTGCAACCATTGCACACCAAAAAAAATGTCGTTGACTTCACGTGACACTGGCAAAATTGACTGACAGATAGAAGTCAGAAATAAAAGAAGAAGATTTTTAATAAAAAAAATATACTTTAAGACTAATGGTTCCTTCAGAAATTAACCATATAATTATGTAACTAAACACTAATTTATTTTGAAGTGTCTAGAAACTTCACTTCATAAACAACAATGTTAAATACGATACAAAATCGCTATAATTATCAGACCACAGTAAATCATGAATAGTGCTCGGCGGTTGCTCTGGCGCTTCAATCTCATAGAGGTTACTTATGAACGATTTCATGCTATTAAAATTTACGAAATACGAAAATAAAACTTGATAATTGGAAAAGTAGTCATCATCAGACCTTAAAAACGGCTGCACCAATTTTCATCAAACTTAGTTACAAACCACCACAAATTATCCAGCTTTTTTACAGAAAAAACCGCAATCAAATCGGAACCGTACTTTCAGAGCTACAAGGGCACAGACAAACGAACAGACATACAATGCTGTCAAACTTCCGTTTCACCTCTTTCGTCTTGTTAAGGTTTCAAAATGCGCCACAGTACCGCCCGCAGTAGGACAAGTATCCCACCGCAAAACAAGTCGACCTATTGGTTTCCTGTCACCACGAGTCAACGTTTCCTTCTTTATGGACTGGACGCGTTTCTGTTCACTGGGTTTCACGGTGCGGCGGCCACAGTAACTGCAGAAGGATATTGCAGGCTTTTTGCTAAATAAAATGATAGTGGAAATTGCAATTAATTTTTTTTAGTAATAATTTGGTGTATTTAAAAACCTTCTGTTAGTTACACATTAAAACAATATTAAATAAAATGTCATAAAAAAAAACTGATAAAAAAAACTCAGCCGGATGTCTCTCGATAGGTGGGCGACCATCTGCACACCTTGGCTCCCTGACGGTCGGAGACTTCGGGGTCGGCCAAGAAAGCGTTGGCGGGACGATCTGGACGCCTTTGAAGGGAGATGGTGGGAGGAGGCTCAGGATAGGGAGTATTGGAAGTCTCTGGGGGAGACCTTTGCCCAGCAGTGGGACGAGACAGGTTAATTAAAAAAAAACTGGGCAAGGCGTTTAGGCAAGCGTAGTAGGATGCCCTCTGGCAAAATGGTGGGACGATCTGCGAAATGTAGCGCTGACACTGGATGAGAAGTGCCGAAGACCGAGCTCAGTGGCGCGGGAGAGACCTACGACTATCAGTTGATGATAATGATGGGCGCTTGTTTATAAGCTCGTAATCGGAAACAGCACTCGAGCCTGTAGACAGAAGCATCTTTTTTTTGTGATTTTTTTATTGAGAACTGTTAAAGAATCCATGCTTCAGTCACACTTGACTTTAAATTAGTTTTGACAGGAGCATTACATTGAGCATTTTATAAGTGCATCTACTGTTTAACTTGCACTGTGCCAGATCTATTTTTGCTTTACGCTACAATCCCACTAGCATGAGTAGGTATACCTTGTTATGACACCATAGATAGTTTGTGATATTGTGTTTTATTGGCAGGATTCAGATAAAGTTTCTTTGTTATTTATATCTGTTTTGTAGAATACAAACCTGTGAGGCACGTGGCACCAACGCTAGAGAGAAGAAAACGTTACAAATATATAAAGCTACCAACAAGATTGACTATAAATAAGGCCAGTAATGAAAAATTATGTAAGTACCCATCAATATGAAACAACTGTTCGAAAATAACAGTGTGAGTCGCAATTTTTGTTTGAACAAATATCGTTTGGTGAAACGACCTCTTTTCTTTATAGAAAAGCGAGTCACTAAATAAAACTCAGACTACAGGCTCAGAGAGAGAACCAACAATCGTTGGAGAGAACTCATACTGGAGTGGAGACCACGTTTAGGCAAGCGTAGTGTAGGACGCCCTCCGGCGAGATGGGGCGACGATCTGCGAAATGTAGCGCTGACACTGCATGAGAAGAGCCGAAGACCGAGCTCAATGACGCGTCTTGGGAGAAAGAAATGCTCACAATATTGTTAAAACTCTAAAACAACTCCTCGTTAAAAACCATCAGCAGGGATATTCTAATCTCAGTTGAACTGCAAAATTTTAAATCATAATGGTCAGTTCATACTAACTCATAGTTATTCTGAGACTAAATAGTGACATTATGACGTCATTTGATGTTTTCGCGCATATTTTGCTGTCAAGTGTCTAAAAAGAATGATCACGTGGAACAAAATTGTACCACGTGACCTGAAGAAATTACACTGGGCACTGGGCAGTGAAATATAACTTGACAGCAAAAGATTGGAATACGGGGGCTGATCATTTCTACATAAAATCTTCCACATACAACTTTATCCACATTCTTGAAAATCTCCAAGTAACAAACTCATTCTATAATTAAATACATGCAGCCAGAACGGTTCGCGCTCTAGGCTATGCTTTCACAAGCCTTTTGAACCAACCCTCTCAAAATTACCCTACTTTCTTTAATAATATACGCTGGCGTAGTCAGGGTTTACCCCAAAAGGGGTAGGTAATTTATCTGCGAGCGAAGCGAGCCGCGCCTTTTCGCAAATGCTAGAATGCGCGTGAGTTTTAAAGCGATATTAGCAAAAATTAACGCCCTCTTTTCTCCGTACTCTTTTCTAAATAAACGATATTTTACTTAAATAGGTTTAAAAAACTAGGAACACTGGCTTCAATTTGACTACCGGCTTCATGATCAGACAATGATGATGGCAGTTCATTAAGAATGTTCTAGCGACCGTAAACACCACTAAAAAGTCACAGGAAAGCGAAATACTCAATTTCGTGGATGGCACATTTTTCCAGTTCTTTTGTTTTAAAAACCATGTTACTGTCCAAAAACCATGTTTTAAAAGCCGTGTTGGCCGAGTGGGATTGTACCTCGACTTTCGATCCGAAGGTCGTGGGTTCAAATCCCGGCCGTGCATCAATGCATTTTTCGTTCGGAAAATTTATATGCGCATTAACACGAGCTTTACGGTGAAGGAAAACATCGTGAGGAAACCCGCGGCTTAGTCAGCTCCGCACGTATTGACCTTGTCTTTCCTGTGGATACGGCTGACTAGGCTGAGAGGATGGTATAGGTGCTGGGCAAGCCTACTCCATCTAAAACATTGTCCCAGGCACTGCAGTGTCCCGTTAAGTGTAGGCATAGGTTGCCTCCTGACGCTGTATAAATCATCTTCAATAGATGTAAAGGCCTATTATATTATATATACTGTCCCGATTTTGATGGTTTTTTTATTGAACCAATCTGAATCTTTCGAACAAAAATAATTTTTCTAATCGTTTGTATAAATGACGGAGTTTTGAGCAAACATTAAAAAAAACTACCAAATTAAGAACCTCCTCCTTTGAAGTTTTGAAAAAAAAAAAAACATTTTTATTTGTGCTAACCATAAAAGATCCAGGCACTCTAAATCCTCGGAGAATTTTAAAGGCATCTGTAAGAATTCTCTTCCCCCCTCTACCCTCCCCCCTCCCTCTTGCCCCTCTCCTGATTACATTTATATCATCATACGTGATAACATCTTCCTTGTTCACATTAAAATTAAATTACGCTGTATTTTGTCGAGTCGGCGCCGACTCACAGCCGTGTTACACTGAGACAGTAAAGAGATTAGTAGCTGGAACGTTTTAGTTACCAACCTTAGCTGTAATCCACAGGGAAAGACGATTACAAAGAGTCTAAAGGGGTAGTCAGGTCAGAAGGTAAAAAAAAAATCAGCCCCCGTATGCCAATCTTTTGCTGTCAAGTTATATTTCACTGCCCAGTGTATTTTCTTCAGGTCACGTGGTACAATTTTGTACCACGTGATCATTCTTTTTAGACACTTGACAGCAAAATATGCGCGAAAACACATCAAATGACGTCATAATGTCACTATTTAGTCACAGAATAACTATGAGTTAGTATGAACTGACCATGATTTAAAACTTTGCAGTTCAACTTTGATTGGCATACCAATGCTGACCTTGTCTTTTTTTTTAATATTACAATTTCTGTGATGTTATAAAAAGGTGGGTTAGTATCTAAGTATTTATAAAAACTTATATTATTACGGTCTTACTTATAATCGTTTCTCAATTTCAAACATTGTAAAAACACTGCTTATGATTCTCTCTGTCAGCCTTGGTGTAACAAACAAAACGAGATGGCACTTATTTAAACTGTGATTAGCATTTGACAAAGTTAATAGTTCTAAGTAAACCTCTTTGTAGTTAGTAGATTAGAAAGCTACCAATCACAATTTTATAGGATTTATTATTGGACATAATAAATGGGAGAAACAGTGTATCGTAAAATAAATTGTATCAATAAACACTACAGAAAACAAATTGCTATTATGTCTGTCGGCACAGTATACGTACATAATCATAAAAATAACATACATTGGCTTTTTTATTGCAATTGTACCTATATCAGGTCATTGATTTTCCGCAATGTAAGTGAAATTTTGGTAGTAGTAGAGCTTCTTGTGAAAGGGTATACCACCGTTCCTATTTCATAGCATTGCTGTGTTCCGGTTTGAAAGGTATGGGGTGTTGGTGCAAATACAGGCATCTTTACGTCTCAGAGTGATGGACGCAGTTCAATGTCTTACTGGGCACATCCTCAGCGGACGTGCTCAGTGAGACAATTTATAATTATAAGCAGAAGTTACTACTTAATATCAGTATTGTTTAGACAGTTTTTCCCATAAAAAAAGTTTTTTTGGTAATTTGTACTCTCAAGAAAGTTTCCCTTCATTTTATCAGTTTTTTTTTGCGTTAAAACTACTTTTTTGAATTGTCATAACACATCAATATTTTCTTTTTTCAAACAAAGCCGAGTGCAGTCGATAGTTCTAGAACAAATTGAATTTGTAATAGCACTCGTGTAGATAGTGTCAGCCAATTATAACTGAAAAATGTCAAGCGCGTGTAGTACGTGTCTAGAATAAGTATTCCGTAGCCTTGTACCTCTTTGTACCTACTTTGTTGGAAATATTAATTTAGGTAGGTACCTTCTAAATTACCGTTGATTACTTTTACAGTTTATTTGTGTATTTTACACTGTTTTTAAGTTTAAAAATGGCTATTTAAAATCCAGTCCATCCAAAGGTTGCCTGGAAGAGATCGCTCATAGCGATAAGGCCGCCCATTGTACTTCGCTTTAGTATAGAACTATGTCTAATATCTAATTTCCGGTGCAGTACAATAAAGAGTTTTCTATCTATCTATCTATCTATCTCTTCGAACACATTTTTGAAAGCACAAAAAGGATTGTAAATTTTTATTTTTTTATCATGTCAATATTACAAAATAGATAAAAAATAAATATACGACATCGTTGTTAATTACGCTGACATTTTTACAGTTTTATGATTTTACAACTAGCTTCTGCCAGCGTCTTTGTCCACGTTCATGTTTGATTCTGTTGATTTTCAGGGATAAAAAGTAGCCTGTGATATTTTTTTTTATTTTTTTATAAAAAATGGATATTTGTGATTCAATCACGCTGTAACTACTGGTCCGATTTGGATGAAACTCGGAATATATTATCCTGGATTAACACTGGTTACTTTTCCCGCTTTTTTTTAGGTTATACATGTATTTTTTTCGTGGACGAAGTTGCGGATAACTGCTAGTATATTATAAAAATTGGCTAGACGGGCAGGATTGTACGATTATTGATAGTTCATTACGGTCGTGTTATTACGTTCACCGGCTTACAGAAACCAGAGTTTTATACAAAGGCAATGCCAATATCGGAACAGAAATGCCATTAAATGGTTTACTGCTACAGATAAAGAGGAAAAATATTCAAAAAGGTTTTTTATATGTAGCTACATTTTATTGGAAAGGTCTGCTGGACGAAATCAAATCAACAGGGTTCAGTACTGTGGTCTAAAAGACGGGCATCAGCGAATTTGAAAAAAGGGATTTTGCCTTTAGAACCCTAAGGGCGTCTTGCACCAGAATCACTAAACGTATTTAACAGCTAAGGGCGGCTTGCACCAGAATCGCTAAACGCGTTTAACTCTTAAATAGTATTTAGCGAGTTGTCAAGTCATACAAATACATCAGATTTAAATCGATTTAGCTGTTAATCACGTTTAGTGATTCTGGTGCAAGACGCCCTTAATCGATTTAAATCTGACGTATTTGTATGACTTGACAACTCGCTAAATACTATTTAAGAGTTAAACGCGTTTAGCGATTCTGGTGCAAGCCGCCCTAAATATTTATAAAAATGTTGGATGGCATTTTTAGCACCCAACGCAAAAACGACGGGGTGTCATAAGTTTGACGTGACTGTGTGTATGTGTGTGTATCTGTCTGAAGCAATGTAGCTCCCGAACGGGTGAACCGATTTTGATTTTTTTTTTGTTTGAAAGGTGAATTAGTCGGGAGTGTTCTTAGCTATGTTTGATGAAAATCGGTCCAAGACTCGGGGGTTTTTTAAATTTTTAATTTAATTACCTACTTGTAGACAAAACTTGACCGTGATATAAGCATAGACTCCTCAATTCTGACACACATCAAATGTATACAGGGTGTAACACAATGTCCCTATAAATCCGAAAGGGGGTATTATACACGTCATGGCGAACCACATTTGTTCTACGACTTTTAATATTCCGAAGTTTTTCATTCATTAAAAGCGTCTTAAAATTTCCTTAAAAATAACATTGCATACGTGCTAAAGTGTCTATGTGTGGGTGCGACGTTATAAAAAGGTGCGTTAGCATGTGTACTAACAGTCTGGATTCATAAGCGAAGTAAATAAACACTTAGTGTTGTCGCAAACTAAGACAAACAAAAATTTTTTCAAACATGTTGTATTCAACTTTTGCACATGAAAATCTATTCACGTGTATGGTCCGAATAAACCCCTTTTCGGCTTATAGGAACAATATGTTACACGTTGTATAGAACCTTGGTTTACTTATCATACAGTAAATTCTCATGCGTTTACACCACACACAGTGAGTCAGTGGACATACGTATGTACTGAGCGTAAGCACTCCTCCATCCGTTCTTTATTAAATAAACATGTTTAGGATTAACCCTGTTGCTGGACTTAGACTAAGGGCGTCTTGCACCAGAATCACTAAACGTATTTAACAGCTAAATCGATTTAAATCTGACGTATTTGTATGACTTGACAACTCGCTAAATACTATTTAAGAGTTAAACGCGTTTAGCGATTCTGGTGCAAGCCGCCCTAAGGCTTGCACCAGAATCACTAAACGCGTTTAACTATTAAATAGTGGTTAAATAGTTGTGGTAGTGGTACAAAATTGTACCACGTGACCTGGAGAAATTACACTGGGCAGTGAAATATAACTTGACAGCAAAAGATTGGCATACGGGGGCTGAAGCTATCAATTTAACATTTTCATTTTCCGTGACTGAAATCAGTATACCCACCGCGTAATCCATTACACTTATGACGTAATGCATGCACATATATTAGGGGGAATTCAGGACAGCTGGTACATTACCAGATCGTTTGATCTGTCACTCGAATCGATAAAAAATCGTAAACAGAAAACAAGCAACGCGTGGAGACCTTTCGCATTTGTATTACAAATCTTTGTGATCAAGTACACAAGCTGTTTTATTCAGACTGTGCAATAATTCACGCACATAAATACTGAATATGAAGAATTTCATTAAGCGCAGAACTTTGCGACGATGCCTAATGGCGGGAAAATATTATACTCTGTGGTGTAAGTCGTAAAGAGGAATTTGTGCGTAACCGGAGTTATTACTGCCGATGTGCTTTTTGGTGCTAAAAAGGTATTATTTTGTACTAAAAGTGATGTTCGACGCCAAAACTTCTATATATTTTGTTTTTATTGGGGTAGAAAAATAAGTGCAATTATTTTATTTACTTATAACGTGACATATAATTTTTTTTTTATCAATTGACATTTATTATAATTATTAGTTACTTATGCGCCTATTGCCAACAGATTAATTTATAACGAGAATGATTTATTAATGTACTTATTTTTCTGATTCATACGCCTGTAAAGGCAGGTCTTAGTGAAACATATGCTATATTTTAAGATCCTGTGACACACCTGAAATTTATTGAATAAAGATATTACGAATTATGAAAAAGAAAATTTCATTTTTGTAGTGACAATTGGCCTTTTTAAAAAGGTTCGCCATTTTGTGACTTATATGACATCTCAGCCAATTCCAAAAATATTTTATTAGTTGAACTTTTAATTAAGAGAAATACCTCTCTGTTTTGTACAACAGCGTAGCATCAAAGAAAGGGTATAATCAGGTATTTAGGGGTAAACTTGAATACTCATTAAAAGTTAGCTCCTAATACCAATCACAAGAGAACACAGTACTGCTTCTTTATGTTAATCAAGCTTACGTCTTAACCACAGTGTAAATAAGATAGTAGCTGTGTAACTGATATAAAAACCATACAAAGTGGTGCAAAAAACCACTCTAAAGACAATTTTCATTTTTAACCGACTTCAAAAAAGGAGGAGGTTCTCAATTCGATTGTATGTTTTTTTTATGTCTACAATGAATGGGACCAACCTGGAATTACATCCTTTCAGATAAAAAAAGAATTTTTGAAATCGGTTCATAAACGACGGAGTTCTGAGGTAACACACTATAAAAAAAATAAAAAAATAAAAACAACCGAATTGAGAACCTCTTAAAAAATCTGATTAAAATATCACTGGTATGTGATTGGGATGTCATAAAAGTCACACTTTGTGATTTTAATGGTAAGAAATCGCAACAAACCCCCAATGATTTTTTTTATTAAGTTTTACATATAGATTGCCCCTCAGTGTCAAAATTCGGTTTAAAAACAGACAATAATGTAAATTGAATTCACTGTGACATTAGACTTGTGTAGCTATTTTCTCAGGACTTTGTTCTTTGTTTGTGCAACCTACTTTATACTTTGAAAAGCAAATTAAGGTAAGCCTATTGTAACGAGATTATAAAGTTAATTGGCATTTTAAACCAGGGATATCGTTGGAATAACAGAGGTATAAAGGTATTGTTGACAATTCAATGTGTGGAAAAATGACATTTGTTTGCAAATAAATTATATGATTTAGGTTAAAAAGCCTTTTCTAATGATGTTGTATTTTGGGATTTTTTATGGTAGAAATATCTCTGACTTTAGTAGTCTGTGGTAGAATTTTTTAGTAGAGTTGAAAATCTTTGCTTCAGTCTCGCATCTTTGTTTTTTTTTAAGTAAATAGTCATTTTATTGTCTGTGAATCCTTACATTATTAGATTGTAGGTTACCAAAGCATATTTATTTTTACTTTCACACTTGAACAGGATATTACCTAATTGTTATTTTTATTTCTATATGAAGTATCGACAACACTCAAGAATCATTTTGATTAGCCACAGTAGCCATTTTGTTCTCTTAAAGCTTTCTTCTTCTTGTCTTAATCTATTTAAATATTGGATGTCGAACCGTTTCTGGACACGTAATGATAAACCTATTCGAAAGAAACATGGATTATCATTTTAACCTACTTTTCTTCTTTATCTACCCTTTTCCATGCGAAACCATGACCGGAAGTTTTATAACAATCCAATTAAATGAGGTACGTAAACGTGAAATGATGTCTACAACCTTACTTCAACTCGAGCGAGAAAACATATTAGGCCCGGGATTTTAGAATAGGACGGGAATGGTTGAAAAGATTATTTTTATAGTCCTAAAGGCCGATTTACTTTACCTAGGGGGTTGATATAAATAACTGAAATGTACGGTCATTATCGTTTTGGATCTAAAAAGCTCCAAAACTGGTTCAATACTTACCTGTGCTTTGAAATGGTGATGGAAAACGACTTGAAATATCCTACTAATATTATAAACGCGAAAGTTTGTATGGACGTTTGTTACTCTTTCACGCAAAAACGACTGGTCCGATTTGGATGAAACTTAGAATATAGTTCGTAGCCTGGATTAACACTGGGCTAGTTTTTATCCCGGAAAATCAACAGGACCAAACGGGACGCGGACGAAGTCGCAGGCGAAAGCTAGTATTTAATATGTACCTACTAACTTTTAATAATGTGTTAATTTTATTGGTTAAAATCGTCCAATTGCAAAACTTAACTGCATTATTATGTAGCTATCTATTTTATTAAGTACATTTTAATGTTATTTTATCTACACTTTAACTAAAATGCCTGTGAAACTCAAATAAAACTCTCAACTGCATAAGATAAGCCCAGATAAGGTGTAAATAGTAGGTGTTGAATTTTCAATTTATAGGTTTTTTGATACTTGGTATTCAAATCAAATCGTAATAAAGTTTATTTAAAAATTAAAACCAGCTAAGTGTGAGTTGGTTTCGTGGACTAAGGGTTCCGTACGTACCATTACACAATAAGTAGACATACAGATCTGTGACAGACAGACAGATAGATGAAGATTTTAACATGGTTGCGTGGAAGTGCTTTTTATTAGATTTCAAAGCGATCCTTGTTTTTAATTTTTTATACAACTAAGGTCTATACAAATAGAGATTGTGAGTAGTGACAGATTTATGGATTGAATAATTTGCTAGAATACAAGTACCTAATAAATACATTGGATCTTTTACATTATGGAATTTTTATATTCGACTTTATTGTTGTTAAATTGATAATATTCTGATCTTTTAAAAACATCATCATTTTTCAATCACTTAACAACTTATCATCAGTCATTTAACATCAGGTGGGATTACGGTCTCGTTTGCCAACTATTTATAAATAAAATCCGAATGACCTCTACGTAGTCTCGAGTCCCGTTGATACCATTTGCATAGAGAACCCTAAAAAATAATTATCAACTAAAATAAAGCTTAGCTTGAACAACCGCCATTTTGTGTAATTACCGCTGTAATTAAATGAAGTTGGTTTTTAATTTCAAATAAAAAAAATACGACAAGTCAAGAGGTCTCAAGTTGTTCAGGCTTCATGAGAACTTAATGAGTTTTTCAAAATGTTTTGAATTATGACGAATTAATAATAATAATAAATATTCATGGACATTTCACACAACGCCCTCTAGTCCCAAACTAAGCAAAGCTTGTGAATGGGAACTAGATGCTGATAGAATACTTATAATACCTACTTTTTTTTTGTAAATTAAGTCGTGCACCAAAGGATTTTACTATTCGAAAAGAAACATCGTGCGAGGAAGCCCTTGGCTTAGTCAGCTCCGCACGTATTGTTATCTCTCCTGTGGATAGAGACTAGGCTGAGAGGATGGTATAGTGCTACAAGCCTACTCCATCTACATCATGTCCCAGGCACTGCAGCCTCCCGTACATCGGGGCATGGGGCACAAGTGACCCCTGACGCTGTATAAATCTTCTAGGTTAGATACAAAAGGCTTAGTATTTTTGTCTAAACTATTGCTAGTGTGGTGGTTGACTTTATTGTATTTTTTTAGCAAAACAAAGGTAAATAGGTTTAACCCTTGAATGGTTTTCCAAAGGATAAGTTAGTTTACCCAAATTAAAGACAGTGATGTAATGCGATTTCAAAATGGACCTCTTTTCTTCTCCTATTTTTAAGCTTTGCTGCCCCCGTATGCCAATCTTTTGCTGTCAAGTTATATTTCACTGCCTAGTGTAATTTCTTAGGTCACGTGGTACAAAATTGTACCACGTGATCATTCTTTTTAGACACTTGACAGCAAAATATGCGCGAAAACAAATTAAATGACGTCATAATGTCACTATTTAGTCACAGAATAACTATGAGTTAGTATGAACTGACCATGATTTAAAACTTTGCAATTCAACTTTGATTGGCATACCCCTGGAGTAACTGGCACTAAGGCACATTGGATAGTGAATGATTTACATACCTATTGGGGACAAATAAAAACTTATCTTCTAACATCTTATCTTGTCTTATCTTATCTTATCTAGACTCAAGCTGCACTCAAGCATAGCTTTGTCACTCTTCAACGAAAGAACCGAATGCTTGGGTCTAGGCCTCATATTCTTAAGCGTTACCTCGAATAATCCCTCGACTCATATTCGCCTCGATTAGACCTCAAAATCGTGCTTTGATAGGTTTTAGTTATCA
The DNA here is from genome assembly GCA_947859175.1 of Gandaritis pyraliata. Classification (NCBI taxonomy): domain Eukaryota; kingdom Metazoa; phylum Arthropoda; class Insecta; order Lepidoptera; family Geometridae; genus Gandaritis; species Gandaritis pyraliata. The sequence continues at coordinate 2,067,991 of OX401877.1, read as the reverse complement.
AAATAGCCAAAGCACTATTTCGAGGTTGAGTCGAGGCGAGGATTATTTGAGGTAACAAAACTACTAAGAGATTTATGATCTACATATATCGCGTATGCTGGAAAGTCCAAGACTAATATTAGCTGGAAGTAACTTTTATTCATAAAGAAAATTACGACTAATCCAGTAGGTATTTACAATATTTATAATATTCAAAATACAGATGAAGCAGTTGATCTATCTACAAATCGTTTACCAATATTAATTTCACAGTAACTCAATAACCAATTTTCAAAAGCTGCATACAAAGGAATCTAAAATGCAAAGAAATATCGCAGTCATTTGCAAAGCTATTACACAATAGCCTGAATACAACCTTCTTCTGGCAGACGTAAAGAGGTTGAATGTGTTAAAATGTTATGGCGCGAATTTTTTTAAACACCGAACACCTTTTTTTTTAGTTCGGTGTTGTGTTGGCCGGCCTTATTTTGTGGAAACATTGAGTTAGTTTAATAGAAGTGACTTTCAATTTTAATTTATTCAGTACTCTTAGGATTAACAATAAACATTTTCCAGTGTTTTATTCTAGTTGTTAAATTACCATAGAGCTTACAAATACTTTAATAAATCAAGTATAAATAAAAACGAATAAGTTATTTACTTAAAAAAAATACTACAGTATATTAGTGTACATAGTATTTTATTACTTACTAACTTATTTACTTGGTTACTTGAATACGACAGGCGTCACAGCTCAGTCGGTAATGGCTCTGCCTTCCGTGCTGTGGGTCGTGGGTTCGATCCCCACTGAGAACAAACATTTGTGCGTGGAAAACATAGATGTTGGTTCTATGTCTGGGTGTTACTATGTATAATAAGTATGTATTTACAAAAAAAAAGTATATAAGTATTCTATCAGCCATCTAGTACCCATATCACAAGCTTTGCTTAGTTTGGGACTAGAGGGCGTTGTGTGTAAAGTCCATGAATATTTATTTATTATTTATTTAATATAAAATGAAAGGTTTCCTACTAAGTCGGTAAGAATCTAGATATACGTTTTCTTGAAGATTTATTTAGTCTATTTTTTGAAGTACCTAGTACCTACCTACTTAAAGAAAACTAAATTCTATAAATAGGTAAGTAATACTTTTTTTTTCGATGTCTATATGGGTGTTACTATGTATTATAAGTATGTATTTATAAAAAAAGTATATAGATATTCTATCAGCATCTAGTTCCCTTATTACAAGCTTTGTTTAGTTTGGGACTAGAGGGCGTCGTGTGAAATGTCCATGAATATTTATTTTATTTATTTATTCTATTTACAAGTATGTAACCCAAATATCTATAGCTAGTTTGCATAGGAAATGTTCCTCATACCCATTACTCTGTTATGTGGTCAGAAACGGCTATTAAAACCACGGAATGGGCTTGCGAGTAAAGGAACCACAACTACCTACCAGCCTATTTGTTTTGAAGATACACACACATACACATATTACACACACACAGACACGTCAAACTTATAACACCCCGTCGTTTTGCGTCGGGGGTTAAAAATAGTGGAAATGCTGCTCCAAAAATTCTAATAAAAGAAATTGAAAATAGTTTTTGAATTGGACTTACGTACCCACTGAAACAATAGATTGCGAGTCCACATCACTGACTCCTATTAATGGTTGCCTAGCAACAAACCGATTGAGCGAAGCGAGACTAGTTCCACAAAGCTAACTTACACTTTGCTTCACGTCTATGAATAGTGGTGCATCTATACATCTATACATCTCAATTAAAAATAAAAACACACCCGAATCTTGGACCGATTTTCGTAAACATAGCTAAGAACACTCCCGACTAATTCAGCTTTCAAACAAAAAAAACTAAATCAAAATCGGTTCATCCGTTCGGGAGCAACGTTGCCCCAGACACACACACACACACACACACACACACACACACACACACACACACACACACACACACACACACACACGTCAAACTTACAACACCCCGTCGTTTTTGCGTTAGATAGATAGATAGAAAACTCTTTATTGTACTGCACCGGAAATTAGATATTAGACATAGTTCTATATTAAAGCGAAGTACAATGGGCGGCCTTATCGCTATGAGCGATCTCTTCCAGGCAACCTTTGGATGGACTGGATTTTAAATGTATGATAGTGACGGTGCAAAAAACAAAGACTACATTTCACAAACTAAACCGCATAAATAGATACTAAACTAAGTAAAAAAAATAAATAGTAATATACAGCGTGTAGCTACAATGGCGACATTAAATTAACCAGCGTATCCGGTTTCGCGTTTTCAGAATATAGACATATTTTTTATTTCATTAAACATAAGATTTATCGAAATAAATCAATTTTCTTAAATAACGCCTCGGAGCAACCTGTACGTAAGAGCAGAGGTCATCTGTCGGGTTCACGGGTCTAACCGCGTGTAACCGCGTATGAAGAGCAAGAAAGTATTGTTAGAATAGGACACCCGAAATTGCGACGTTGTGCATGAAAGGGATAGCTAACTATTGAAGAGCGCCGCCCGCGCCGCCCGCTCGACCGACTCGTCCTGCCGCCTAGCCAGTGATACGCGGGCCGGTGTCCTTGACACACTTTATTTTAATAATTTTGCTAATTATCTACCTATTCTCAATGTTTCGCGAAAAAGACGCTTGGTTTTGTTAGTTTAGCTTTTCTATTCTAAGTACCCAATCAGGCCTACGTAGGTACAGCGATAAAGACGCTTTGATTTATTATTTGTTTATCTGTCTACCTTTGCGACTAGGGAGCGGGTAAATTAAATGTTTGGTGCTCAGTGGATACTGGATAGGACGACACGACACGGAGCTCTTAGGTGGCCCAATGTCACCTGACCTCAAGCCCCTCGATTTTTTTATGGGGCTTTGTGAAAGACGACGTTCATGCTAAAATAAAATAAAATGTATTATCAAAAGCGAGGGCAAATATTCAGCGCCGCCGGTTACATCTTTGTGTCCGACGTGGTGGCGGCGGCGGCGGCGCGGCGGCTACATTGAGAACTTGAAGATTTAATAAGTGTAAGGCGCTAGGTGCATAGGTCACAATAAAATTAATAGTAAAGTGAACAAGGTGAAGTGAAATTATTTGATTTCTTTGAATTCCTTGGTGTCGCTTGATTTCCCCGCCCCGCGCTCCGCCCCGCGCCCCGCCGCCGAGCCGCCCGGGCAGGCAGGCGCGGGCGCGGGCGCGGTAACACGTAGGTAAAGACACTCATAGGGTGATTAATTTTTGTTGCGTATTTTATTATTAAGTTTGTTTGAAAAATTCGAAATTTCTATTTTGGACTATAATTATTTTTTTATTTTTTTTATGAATACTTATAAGTAGCTCTACCCGTGTGTTCATTTAATGTCGCCATTGTAGCTACACGCTGTATACCTAACATAACCATAGAATAAACTCTTTTATAAGGGTGAATAGTGACTAAGTAGAAGCTTTTAGAAGACAGGTAGGGATTTGGCCTTCCTAATATCAGCAGGAAGAGCATTCCAGAGGCGAGTGGCTTGTATAGTAAAAGAATGCTTGTAAAAGGTAGAAGAATGCAAGGGAGTTTTTAATTGTAATGTTTCGTAAGTTAGCGTAAGTTACGAGAATTAGTAAGATAAAGATATTCAAAACGTTCTTTTAAATAAGGAGGAGCGGAAGGATTGAACAAAACATTGTACAAAAGAGAAAGAAGGTGAGTATTCCTGCGAGAGCGAATAGGCAACCACTTGAGCATATTACGAAAATTGGAAACATGGTCATATTTGCGAAGACCAAATATGAACCTAATAGCAAAGTTTTGGAGGCGCTCAAGCTTATCCAGTTGTACCTCGGTGAGGTCAGGATAACAAACGTCGGCATAATCAAGTATGGGAAGCAAGAGAGACTGCGCAAGCATAACTTTAGTGGATATTGGCAGAAAATTCCTCAACCTTCTCAGTGAGGCAGCTGACGCAAACATTTTCCTACTTAGCTCCGCCAGATGTGGCTCCCAAGACATATTTATGTCCATGATTATACCCAAGTTCTTGACGGAATCACTAAAAGGAATAGGGACATCATCAAAAATTACTGGCGGGAGAACTGACCAATTTATTTTTGAGATCATTCGAGATCATGATCGAGATCGAGATCGAGATCGAGATCATGCGTTGGGGGTTAAAAACCACATTTGTCACTTCTAGATGATCTATTGAGATCTTTGTTCACCCAAGTAAATGATTTTGCGCATATTATGAGCTTACCCAATACTTTCCATTCAAAAATGAAGCTTAGTGAAGAATTCTTTTGTAATGACTCGGTCGACGTTTCTCTATTTACTAGTGTGGTAAATCGATGAAGTATTTTATCGATAAATCGTTATATTATGATATCGATAATAATAAGTTCGGTGATGCTAACGGTAAATATCTGTATCTATCTGAAATAAAAGTTGTACTTAGTATCTTACTTACGTACTTTTATTTTTTACATTTTTACGTAAAAAATACTTAGTACTGCAGTCATTTTAATGACAAGCGTACAAATTGCGACATCATCAAAAATTTCAGAAGACACACCTTGTACATAAAACGTTAAATAAAAAACCGCAACGATTGGCATAATATTTTTTATATCTCATCGATCGACAACAGTTGTAGAGAATCGCAAAAATATGTAAATTGTCGAAAACATTTTGCATATTTTATCGATACTTCGGGCCGCATCACTAATTTCTCACAAATGCCTACGCCAGGTGCACCCAATCTTTAGGCTCACAGCAGCGCTACGATAGTCTTACACTATAGATTTCAAACTACACTAGAATCTGTACTGCCCACGCGATATTGAACCTTACCTTCAACCGTTGACAACTAAAATTTCCATTGCACAGAAATAGAAGATCATAGAAACTTTTCTAAATTCAAATCGCTCGCATCTGTTGGCCATAAGAACCCAATTTGACATTGAAAATCGATTATGAGTGAATCAGGCCTGCCCAATCTTTGAGCCGGTTAACAAAGCGACCCGCGTTTTATCTCGATATCGTTCTTAGAATAATCGAGACTCGGATCAAAGGAGAGTAATAATGAGGTATTGACGCCTGCCGCGTTTATAAAAAAAACAAATATGGCCGCCTGTCAAAAGCTTTGTGAACTTTTAGGTGAGTTGGGTATTTTTAGTATGAAATGTGTTGAAGAGAAGAACTTTAAATGGGTTTATTAGGAATGGATTTAGAATCGTTGAATTTTGTTTAGCATTTTTAAAAATAGGCTTTGTTTTCCGTCATGTTTCTTTAAATAGACTCGTTTTGAAATAATAGTAAAAATATTGGTTTACGTCGAAATAAACATATCAAATAAAATGAAATAAAAATAAAATTACGCTATGTAGATACATAAGTCGATATTCGTACAAAAACACGAACACGCGATCAAAATAACGTTATTTAAATTTTAATAAATTTAATAATATAAAAAATTAAACCTTATTAAAATAACGTTACACAAGAATAATATTTCAACTGATTCACTATACCTACATACATCATAGAATTATCTATACTAATATTATAAAGAGGAAAGATTGGTTTGTTTGTTTGCATTGAATAGGCTCCGAAACTACGGACCGATTTGAAAAATTATTTCACCGTTGGGAAGCTACACTATCCTCGGGTGACATAGACTATTATATTTTCAAAAAAATTAGAAATCCTTACTAAAATTCCACCTGTGCGAAGCCGGGACGGTCTGCTAGTAATAAATAAATAGTAATGGATATGACATTGGTTATGAGATAGCTGATCGATTAGGTACATTTTTGTATTGTTTTAACACCGAGTCGGAAAAAAACTTTGGGGATCGAACCCACTACCTACAACACAGGTACCAAATGAGCTGTGTGAGCAGTTCTACTTATAGTAGGTATTTGCAGGCACAATCCTAATAACACTAGTTCAGTTGTGCAATCAGTACATACAGTAGGTATCTGACGTTTCAATCGAACACAAGCTAAAAGAATAAAAAACATTCAAATCACTTATCGATAAAACCCATAACGATTATTTCAATCGACCGAAAAGCGTTTGGGACGTCCCTACGCTTATTTGTTTTTTTATTCAGCGCAAGCACACGGTTTACGCATTCATCATTTTAAGTTTGACAAATGCGCCCAGTGTTGCCATATTATTACGCGATAAAATCGTTTCAGCGAGTAAAATAAATAGTCCCACGAGTGAAATACAATAACTGGCTATCGTTATACCATTTATTCTACCTTCGAGCGCCTGCGATGCGAACAGTTGTAGAAAAATAATAAAATTACAGACCGGTGCAAACGAGAGCTGGATTAAGTAAATGCATCTATTTATTTTATATGCAAATGCTGTTTGTTGCGTGCCTAAACATATTTGTGGGTCAAAATTACTTTAATATTTGAATACATAATACTCATCAGTAATAATTGCATACTGGTAAATTATGCCATGTTTTAATAACATTTAGTAAGCAATAAATACACCAAAAACCTAAAATTAAATAGTATTAGTAGGTATGAGTATATTAGTCCTAGATAATGTTGATATAGATTTAGATTCATTTAATTTTTCAGACAAATAAAATGTGATTTTTAAAACGATCAAAGAATCATTCATTTTCTCCACCGCCGTTCGTTTGACAGATCTGTGTTGCCATAATCATTACGTGATAAAATCAACGCGCGAAATAAATGTTCCCGGGAGTGTAATAGGGCTATCATTATCCATTTTGTGTATCGGTTGAAAATATGTTGGTAAAGAAGATGTAGGTGTTATAATGTCAAATTTGGTATGAAAAAGTGGCCAACTGTAACAAAAGAGTTTTTAGGCCGCTCTAGGGCGTCTATTCTCTAGCGATTGTAATATGTTGACTTGGCTAGGGCTTTGTGGAGGCCTGCCTAACATCAATATTGTATTTATATCCTTTCACAAATCTTTGGTAAATACTTGGCTATTATATCAGTATTCATAGCCCCTCAGACTCAGAATCGACGTAACGATAAACGTTACGAGATACGTAATGGTTTTGAATACGGCCGTACCCGTACTTAATCGTAAATATCGATAAAATAAGCTTCACATTTTTTTCGATAAAATGGCAACAATTCAGACTGTATTCTAAATTCAAAACATCTAAGCAAGTGCCCGATACATTCAGTTCAATCTGTGTTCGAAATTTAAAAGAGAAAAGTATCCATTACACCACAGATAATGTAAGAAAATAACCACAGACGAAATAAGAGGATCCAATCATTTTAAGAGGTTGGGTTTACCGTATAATTTTAACCCCTATATTTCATCGGTGCCTTTGGGCTACCTTATAAGGGTTTTGATAGACGATCAATCTGAGATCACTGATCTGTTGCTTGATTCTTTGAATCATAATAACAGTTTGCGTGGAATTCTTGTCATGCCTTCTTTTTTATACTTTTTTCAAAGTATTTGTCATTAATAGATATGCCATATCATTGGGCACGTTAGCTATGTTCATTCTGTTATTTTTATTATTAAAAACAATGGCAGGTAAATACTTTTACAAAAATTTCTGCTACTATACTCTAAAATGTCTTATTAAAATGTTAATAGGTATTCTGTGCTAAGATAAGATAAGATAAATCTTTATGTGTCCCCAACATTTTTCTACTAGTGTTGTCTTAGAAAGATTTGCTTTGACTGTACTAAATAGGTCCAAGTTTTTTTTTAAACCAATGACACAATGTGGCCATTTACATACCTACAAGTACAAATTCAGTACGCATGTGTGCATACATATTGTCCAGTTTACGAATTGTTTATTTCACACAATACATCGACTGTGTAGTTCAAGCCTGTTCGTGCATTACTAATAGTCAGCACGTAACCTACGCCATAAATTCAAACTAACCTAGAAATTATCACTTTAGCCATCAAATTGGCGATGGTTGATCGCGTGACTGCCCCATAATGTATAGTTATAGGAAGACTCTCCTGTCAGTAAATGCTTGGAGCCACACCACAGATCAGGAGATAGAATAGATCGCATAGAAGCATCATGGTTCCCTGATCAGAGGAGTAATCTGATCACGAACAAATCTACAATACAAACAATACAATACAAAATATTTATTTGCAACAACAACGCAAAAAACACATACAATAAAAAACACAAACTATTATTAAAATACGTTATTTAAAAATTAAGTAAAAAATTAAACAAGTGCAATGTTGCAAAATGGTCCCAGGTCAGCATGTGCTGGCGTTAAACCTGCGCTGGTCTTCCTCTGGGGCCTTTGAGGATCAAGCATGTTAAACACAAAACTTAGCGGACGCAAATCTGACAGTCGCCGCGTTACGTAAACCTAACGTATTCAAATCATATTGCGCGTCAACGCCAGCTCGACTGCCGAACGTTGTACCGTCACCGCGCAGTGTATCTCGGATACGCTAGCGTTACGATACGTTTACGATTGTCACATTTATTCGTGAAGGCACAGGAACCATGAATAAATGAACTCAGTACGAAAAAATGTGACAGTTGGAAACGTATCGTAACTAGTTTATCCGAGATACACTGCGCGGTGACGCTACAACGTTCGGCAGTCGAGCTGGCGTTGACGCGCAATATGACGCGAATACGTTAGGTTTACGTAAAGCAGCGACTGTCTTGCTTGCCGTCCAGTGCTGATAAACACAAGTAATTAAATTAAAAATTTTAAAAACCCCTGAATCTTGGCCGATTTTTAACAAACATAGCTAAGAACACTTCCGACTAATTCGCCTTTCAAACAAAAAATCAAAATCGGTTCATCCTTTCGGGAGCTACGTTGCCTCAGACAGACACACACACGTGAAACTTATAACACCCCATCGTTTTTGCGTTGGGAGTTAAAAAGAAGTTTGCGTGGAGCTAGCTACGGGCGAATTCCAACAGTTTCAATTGGTACCGATTCACAAGATTTACTGACTGATAGCAGCAATTTACGATGCGAAATAAATGAAGTCTTGTTAAGAATAACTCTTTTGCTAGTGTTCCTTAACTAAACTAGTAAATTGGTATCATCATCCTATTGGTTCCAATAGTAAAGCTTTGTTTAGTTTAAGGGTGTAGTGAAAATTAGCACTTCAAACTGCGGGAATAAGGTTTGAAACTGCACGCACTTCGTCGTTATTTATTTATTTATTTATTTATTCATTTAATTAATTAACACGGTGTTAAAAACCAATTACATTAATTAATACTAACAGTCAAGAAATGGGGTACAAAATATGTCAAATTATAGATTAGAATTAGATTAGAATTATCAATATAAATTTAAAATTATTTTAAACAGCAACACATTCACAAAATTGCAGACACTCACATAGTGTCCTCTTCCATCCGTCAAAGAACAAATCGCATTCAGGGTTGGCGTCCAGAAGAGCATTGAGTGCGGCTAGAATACGCGGTACAGGAGAAGAAGCCCGAGCCTCTGTGCGGCAAGTAGGGACGGCAAACAGCTTATGCCTGCGGTTTCGTACATAATTATTCGGGGTATAGAGTCGACACAGCACATCGCTCAGGTCCGGAGCGTCTATCAGGCCACGGAAAATTTTGCACGCCATAGTGATTTGGTCGTTGGCCCGGCGGACTTCCAGCGAGTTATAGCCCAGGCATCCCAGAAGGAACTTTGTTGGGTACAGAAAAGGGTAGTATCCGTAGCAGCGTTTATATAAAAATCTTAAAAATGCCTTCTGGACTTTTTCTAGCATAAGTGCATATTTCGCTTCGTGTGGGTTCCAAACACATGAACTTGTTTCCAACTTGCTGCGTTTGCGACCGCCGCGTCATAAACAATGCGTGAATTAGCAGTTTTTTGATGATATTTTGTAAACCAATTATTAAAAAAAACAGATAATGACATCAAGAAACTGTTGGTACATAAATAAATAAATAAATAAATATTCATGGACTGTACACACAACGCCCTCTAGTCCCAAACTAAGCAAAGCTTGAATATATGGGAACTAGGTGGCTGATAGAATACTTATATACTTTTTTTTTGTAAATACATACTTATAATAGATATTAACACCCAGACATAGAACAAACATCTATGTTTTCCACGCACAAATGTTTGTTCTCAGTGGGGATCGAACCCACGACCCACAGCACGGAAGGCAGAGCTGTTACCGACTGAGCTGTGACGCCTGTCAATGTATTTATCATGTCTCCACTCTCGGCACCCCTAAACCAGCGCTAAAGGAGCCACCGTGCACTTTTAGCATTTGCTGAGTGGGTTCCTTTTTTACGCATTTAATTGTTTTATTATTAAGTAAATATGTACCTAATAGTATGTTGCGTAAAATAAATAATTTTTATTTCTATTTATCTAATTTTCAACCCAATATATGTAATACTGTCTTCAAAATCCAGACACAATCTTAAAAGTTACCTTAAACTTTTGGAATTTTTGTCGTGTTTCGGGATTAGAGCAAAGTTTGGAAATATAATGAATTTTCAGTCCCTTGTTTTACTTTTGATTTATTAGTTGTATTTACGGATTACCAGCGAAAAGCAACTTGCTATTATCACTATACCCGCAGCCGTACAGGCCGTACAGCTACTATTAGATTTTGTGTCAAATATCCACCAAGAATAGTTTTACATCTTCTGAATGGACCATACTTACAGATGTCCCTTTGTTACAGCTCAAATCGAGTCACTGCACGCACCTACTGGAAGCGTTGTGGAATTACCCTGTGACGTTACACCAGCACTGCCAGGAGACCAGATGGGCCTGCTCATCTGGTACAAGCAGGGACACGACTCTCCCATATACTCGTAAGTATTGGACATTCAATACGTGAGGAAACCCGCGGCTTAGTCAGCTCCGCACGTATTGACCTTGTCTTTCCTGTGGGTAAGGCCGACTAGGCTGAGAGGATGGTATAGGTGCTGGGCAAGCCTACTCCATCTAAACATTGTCCCAGGCACTACAGTGTCCCGTTAAGTGTAGGCATAGGTTGCCTCCTGACGCTGTATAAATCATCTTCAATAGATGTAAAGGCCTATGGACATTCAATGTTCGACTTGTTGAACTATCTACACACCGTTGCAAACGATTTATAGATAGCTCAACTGATCCAAATCAGTAGCAATCGGAAGCGTGCCTAAGACACTGGCTGCATTGCCGCGCTGAATAGCAATGCTGATTCGCTGGCCCAGATAATCACCAGCCCTCGGGTCACGCGTTGATACACTTGTTGTGTATCAACTCAACTCATCAGCAGCGGGTATTTAGACTGGCTACCCGCCACCACCAGCTCCCGCAGTAGCCACGGACCTTCCACTATTGGACATTATATTTGCTACAAAAAAAAACGTATCGACAAAACCTTTATGGTAGCTCTCTACATTACATAGTCAAAGTCATAATTCTTTTATTCGACAAGCGTCACAGCTCAGTCGGTAATAGCTCTGCCTTCCGTGCTGTGGGTCGTGGGTTCGATCCCCACTAAGAACAAACATTTGTGTGTGGCAAACATAAATGTTTGTTCTATGGCTGGGTGTTACTATGTATTATAAGTATGTATTTACAAAAAAAAAGTATATCAGTATTTTATCAGCATCTACTTCCCATATTACAAGCTTTGTTTAGTTTGGGACTAGAGGGTGTCGTGTGAAATGTCCATGAATATATATTTATTCAATAAATCACATCATTTAGCATAGTTATATTTAACTAGATGATTCTAGGTGCCAGTTCCACGCGAGAAAGAACGGGCTAGAAACTACGGCCTGGTTCCTAGCGTTTTTTTGTATGACTCTTTTTACAAAGAATGCTGAAATTCTTCTTCTTCTCTTATATATGGCCTCTGTCCGTTATTTCGACAGACAATTTTTCCAGTGTCAAGTGGATTATTTGAAATATGTTTAGTCAAGTCGAGTCATACGTCAAGTCGTTTATTTTTAAGACTAAATGGTGGATTTTACACATTTATTCCAATGGCTCACACTTTATGCTATGACTGCAAGTATTAAGTGGTTAAAATGCCACCAAAATTAAAGAATAATACTCACTATAACACCAAGAAAAACAAATAAAATAAATCCTGTTTGGTGATGGTGACATTTCAACTTTGTAATGCTTCAATGAAAATATAAATTCTGTCATGACATGACATGACAGAGACATGCTAATACGTACTCGTCACAGGTATATCTAAATTAATTATGGATCATAGCACCCCTGACATTAGCATAGTAATCAACGTAATAATACCTTCATTGATCCATCCTCCATTACAATCTACGGTAGGGTTGTCAATTATTTCACATGCCGAAGCATAATTTGAATAATTGTCGTGACGCATTGGCTCTGAAGTTTGATAACGTGAGGTAACTTTGTTTAAATATCTCCGTCCTTACTCCTCTCCGCCTTTACGAGACAAATCCGTAGACACCAGATTCGACCTCCTAGGAGCAAGGGAACAGGAGAAATCGCTAATTTTACCCCATATACCCCTATTTTGGTCTAGACTTGTCAAAAACAAAGATAGATATATTTTTATCATTAACTTAGCGGTGAAACAGACCCTAATTATTATTATAATTGAACAAAACTCTTAAATACGTATTTCCAAAGGAATTTGTGAGACTGATTATAAAAATGCCAGTGTGTTTGCTATCATTGATAAGGTTATCGATCACGTTGTCAGCACATAATTGGTGGCTTTCGTTTGTGACATATTACACTGTAGTAACCCTGAACTGACGTGGTTTAACGTTTCATTGACATAGTGTACGCTTACAGCTGGCTCATTCCAATAACAAATTAAAATCACACTGCTGTCGATTCTGTTGTTGCATTTTTCTAAACTAACCTAATTCGACAGCGCTAGAGTTATAGCTGTCTTTGTAGTTTCAGTTTATGAGAAAGGGACGGCAACATTTTTAGTGCTGTCAAATTAGGTTAGTTTAGAAAAATGCAACAACAGAATCGACAGCACTGTAACACTAGTTACAAACTATTGCGACATTATAACGCACTTCAAGAAGCACGTCACTCTTCTTCTTCTTACGTGTCAATAGTGACAACCAACCACTAGACGAATTGATTGATTCATCACCTACACGTCAAAGGAACGAGAGTAAAAAAAACTAGACGAGGTTCGAGTAAAACTTCGCCACCTTTACCCCCTCGGCGGTGGCATTCATAATATCCCTTGTGCAGGTGGTAGGGCACAAGGGGCAAACAAGCAAAGTCAAAGTCAAAATTTCTTTATTCAATAAAATCGCAAGGATCATTTAGAATCGTCTTATATAACTAGGTGATTCTAGGTGCCAGTTCCACGCGACCAGAGCCTAGAAGGGGCAAGAAACTACGGCCTGGTTCCTAGCATTTTTTTTGTAAGCTAATGAGACATCGTTTGGATGGGGACCTCGCAGTCACATTGGATGAGAGCAGGGTTGCGAAAGCCCCATCTACACATGCTCTCCCTAGAGTGACCAACTTGGCTTCAGAGCCGATGGATCTCCACATTGGCCAGTCACTGTTGTCATGAAGTCACTATTGCATACCATAGTGTTTTCCCCCAAACGAAACCATCATACTAATATTATAAATGCGAAAGTTTAGATGTTTAGATGTTTGGGTGTTTGTGTTTCAATCATGTCAAAACTACTGAACCAACTTGGATGAAACTTGGCATATATATAGTTCGTAACCTGGATTGACATATAGGCTACTTTTTATCTCGAATAATTAACAGGATCTACAGGACAAAATGAACGAAAAGGATTAGCAGCGCCAATTGGCAAGAGGATTTCATTGTCATGTCATGTCACGTCAGTTTGACAGGGCGTAGTACTACCTCTTTGGTCTAACGACTAGCGTTTGACATTCCAGTACGAGTTCGGTGTAATGAGGTGTAATGTCAAGTTTCACAAAGTATCCGCTCGGTACACGCACAGATAATTGTACACGGAAACTGTAGACGCGTACGAAGTCGCGGGTAACTACTAGTGCTGAATATTTCTTAGTTACTAAAACCTGGTTCCCTTTATTTTAATCGTTTATTCTTATTGTGCTGTACCTGTTTTGTTTGCCAAATAAATATTTCTCTATCTATCTAGTTGTTTTACAATTTTATGAACAGAGTAAGTCTGGACGTTTCACCAAAATACGGCGCCGTAGACTATGGGCCACCACGGCACCGTCGTTGTCTGACGGCAACAACCATCGGTTGTAATTTATTTTAAAAGCAATAAGGTGCACTTTTCAACGGAAGAGAGCAGGTGCGCGTCCTGCAGGGGTATGCCAATCAAAGTTGAACTGCAAAGTTTTAAATCATGGTCAGTTCATACTAACTCATAGTTATTCTGTGACTAAATAGTGACATTATGACGTCATTTGATGTGTTTTCGCGCATATTTTGCTGTCAAGTGTCTAAAAAGAATGATCACGTGGTACAAAATTGTACCACGTGACCTGAAGAAATTACACTGGGCAGTGAAATATAACTTGACAGCAAAAGATTGGCATACGGGGGCTGAACTTAGACAGTGCGGCGCGCCATGCACGGCACGGCGGCGCACCGCATGCAGGCCCTTAGGGCCAACGCACATCTATCGACAAAACTGTTTTGTCACGTACTTAGTGACGTGAAAATAAATTTTCTGTTATAACGAAAACAGCATATGATGAATGCTTCCTCGTCATATGCTGTTTTCGTTGTAACGAAATTCACATCAATTGACACGACGCATGCATAAAATTATGTTTACCTATCTATTATAGCATTGTTTAGTACCTACCTATTAAACATTGCTTTATACGCACATACCTAGAGAATGAACTGTGCTTTTTTAATAAATAAGAATATAGTGTAATTATGTATGTACTTAATAATATTACTAAGTACTTAGCATGATTCTCATTAAATAAGCAAGTAACGAAAACAGCAAATAAGACGAAGCATATTGTGACGAAAAAAGTTATACTGAGAAGTTTCACATCACTAACTGTTCGACAAGACGTTTTGTCTTTGGTTTGCGTTCTCCCTTAGCTACGCTAGCTTCAGCGCCTGGAGTGATCTAACTGTTCTCTCCGCTCTGTGCCCAGGGTTGTCACGATCTAATTGGTGTGCGTATTTCGGATCCAGTGCGAACCCTGAGAACGTTACTGTTCCCGACAGGTGTATTGTTGCCACGATTAATAGTTCAATTCATTTGTCTTGAGTAAATTATTGGAATATCATCTGTTAGGGATCGGTTTCTTGAAAACGGTGACCGTCATTACGACAGTTATCTCATATAGCTAACTTTTATGAATTTTGAGCTGCAAGCTAAGCACAAAACACACAAAATATAGCGAAAATTACGTATTAAAGTTAGATGACTTAGTTAGGGCGACTTGCACCAGAATCGCTAAACGCGTTTAACTCTTAAATAGTATTTAGCGAGTTGTCAAGTCATATAAATACGTCAGATTTAAATCTATTTAGCTGTTAAACACGTTTAGTGATTCTGGTGCAAGCCGCCCTTACAATTTATTATATGTTTTTTTTTTGCCATAACATTATTCCAATACCATTTTGAAAAAATCTCAAAGGGGTATCGCAAAAACTGGACCAATGACTATTAATGAAATCTATTTATTTAACTCAAAATTTATTTAAAAACAAAACAGCTTCATTAAATTATATATGGTACATGTAGCATTCAATCAGTTCGTTCTAGAAAGTGGTTGCCATTAACTTAAATTACTTAAGTTAAAAAGAATTACGTGCTGCTGTCTTTTTATCAACGGGATTTTAAAGAATCCTCATTTGTTTAATTTATAGCACTGAATAGCATCTGTGGGAGGGCCAACTTTTGTGGTTTGCACAAAGATTTTAAAATTAGAACGAAGATTTAAAAAATAGTTTGAAGAAAAATTCAAAACAAGAAGCCTTTAAAAAAAATTGCGACCTATTTGGCGGCATCATAGCGCTGGCTGAAATGTTATTTACTTTTACAGACTTTAGCGATGTTTCTACGCCTCGTCTCAATTTGGGTCTATGGCATCTGATCCTAAGATCAGAATGAAGTAGAAACCGAACCCGAATTGTGAGGATCAGATGCCAAATTTATTTTATTTTTGTAACGGATCCTAGGATCCGATTACAAAACAATTTGGGAACGGTTTCCACTTCATTCTGATCCTAGGATCAGATGCTATAGACTCCTCAATTTATATCAGACTGATATCATAGGATTCCAGTTGTTTCGTAAAACAACAGATAAACACCATAAAACCCACGTGCTATGATCTTGATAGACATTGATGGACAAAGTCATCATTTGTTATGGTTTATTTTTTGGTCTATTTTTGATGGAAAGCACCATCATATATTATTCAGTCAGAATACCACTGCGTAAAGTCACAGCTCTTACCGAACAGTTGGTTCATTATATTCAGCTTCTTTTCCTCGCTCTCCTCTGAAGTATTTTTAACCCCTGACGCTAAAACTACGGGGTTTTATAAGTTTGACGTGTGTGTGTGTGTCTGTCTGAGGTAACGTAGCTCCCGAACAAATGAACTGATTTTGTTTCTTTTTTGTTTGAAAGGTGAATTAGTCGGGAGTGTTCTTTTATCTATATTTGATGAAAATCGGTCCAAGATTCGGGAGTTTTTTAAATTTTTAAAAATCACTTGTAAATTACAGAACGTCCCCTCACAAACTCACGACAATAAATAAATTAATAAATATTCATGGACATTTCACTCAACGCTCTCTAGTCCCAAACTAAGCAAAGCGTGTAGTATGAGAACTAGAGATTGCTGATAGAATACTTATAATACTTTTTTTTAATACATACAATATAGGTACAATGTACTAATCCAGCTGTTATGTTTACTATCTGTGGAAATGGACAGGTGTGGGTAATAGCATCAATTTGGTATCAACATTTTGATGTATGGCAATTGATCTGAGTGCGGGAATGCGGACTGAATACATTTGTCAATAAATTAGTAACACACGATTGGGCAGTCGATCTTTCAGTGAGATAAGCTACGGATACACTCAGAAATAATGAGTTTTTTTTTGATACTATGGCGGTCCGAAATTGCAATGACAAAACGTAGAAATTCAACGTGTGAAAAAGACACAAAATAATTTTGTCAAAAATGTCTAATAACTTATGATTGCCGCTGGTTTTCAATAAAGTTAAGACATTTTAAAAACTACATTGTAATTACATTATAAAAATAGAAGCACAAACATGGCAAATAAAAAAAAATGTTTACCTAGTAGTATCCATACATTTTTACCCAAGATCCTTTCTTTTCTTGATTTGTAATTTAGAAATTTTGAACTCTTTTCTTCCACTGTTTTCTTCATAACGTTAGATCTAATCATAGATCTTAATTTGAAAATAGAACTCAAGCCCTATAAAACTCTACACAACTTTTTTCTGAATGACTTTATTTGAATTAACAAATGTGTTCTTATTTCAAAAGTTTTATTGTGTGCAAATGCCACGTCAACGAATCAACATTATAAGGAGGTCCAACTGTAATATTTTGTAGCAAAAAAGAAGAAGCGATTTGAACTCCGACTAAAATGTGTGTAAACCCTCCTTCAAGTTCCTTTAGACCTTCCGATTGTCTCACTATTCTTTGTAGCCGTGTATCTTCGAAGGGCAGCTGTCCTTGTTATTTCAGTTTATATGAAAAGGACGGCTACATTTTCAGTGCTGTCAAATTAATTTAGTTTACGAAACAAGTTTATTGTGTCTATGTAGTTATGTAGAAGAAAGTACAATCTATTAGGTAGAGAAATTAGAACCATAAAGTCAAATAAGTACTTATTTTTAGTCACAAATTGGTTATTTATTGATTTGTCAGTTAAGCAATATAATTTATCAATCTTATAAAACTTTACTGATCAAATTAGAAGCAACATTGATTGATCAAATAATTATTTATAATATAAATATTTTACTAATAACAGAGTTTTTTATTGCGATGTAGTTATAGTTAGGTACAGTCAACTACAAAATTTAATTATAATAAGCCAAAATGTCAATTTTTTTTTTAAATTTTATATTAACTAAAATAAATAATAATAAGTCTCTTCTTCTAACTTAAGAGCTATGCTCTTGTCGGCCTCTAAAGCATTTTATAAGTTACAATTCTTTACAAATAAATACCAAGATACTTAATTAATTATCTATTAAAAAAAAGTATATACCTAAGTATTCTATCAGCATCTAGTTCTCATAATATTACAAGCTTTGCTTAGTTTGGGACTAGAAGGCGTCGTGTGAAATGTCCATGAATATTTATTTAACCTTTACTTTCCCACTGCTGGGCAAAGGTATCCCCCATATCCTTTCGATTCTCTCGATCACCCACTAGATTATCTAATTATTTTAATGAAAATCTATGAAGACTGACTTTATAAGATAAAGATAATATTTAGAGTTTAATTAGAGTCAATAATTATTGGTTTCAGTGACGCGGGCTAAATACATTATTTCTTTGCCTGAGATAGTTTTTTACTTTTTCGACAGTTCAAAAACCAATTAATTTCTGACGCTGACTGTACCTTTGATATAACCGACAATATAAATTCCATGTAATTTCCAGTTACCAATTTATTGGTCTTTCGATCCGGAAATATATCAATCAAGTTTGTAATATCACATTACTAAACCTTTGTCACTGACATTCAATATTCAACCCTATTCATTTATTAACAAAGCCTAATTTGAATAAAAGTATATTGGAGTACTTTAAAATACACCTCTTTTGACACTTATCATTGACACTCAATATTCAACTCTATAGCCTTAATAACAAAGAAAATGAATATTATTTAGAACATCTTGATGTTGAAAAGTACATCCTAACTTGTTGAGGTAACGTTTATTTTTGTGTAAAGATGACAGACGGATGTTTGAAGCACCCTTTGATCATGTACTCCGTACCAGAAAACTCTGTTTAAATTCTTTGTAGGTCAATCTAGGATTAATTCATTAAAAAAAACACTTAGTTCCATCATCTCCGTTCTACCACTTACCATCTGGTGTGCTGGCAGCCAAACGCAAGAAATCGTTCATAAAAAAAATAAAAAAAAAAAGAATTTGACAGGCGTCACAGCTCAGTCGGTAATGGCTCTGCCTTCCGTGCTGTGGGTCGTGGGTTCGATCCCCACTGAGAACAAACATTTGTGCGTGGAAAACATAGATGTTTGTTCTATGTCTGGGTGTTACTATGTATTATATATTTAAAAAAAAAAGTATATAAGTGTTCTATCAGCATCTAGTTTCCATATCACAAGCTTTGCTTAGTTTGGGACTAGAGGGCGTTGTGTGTGAAGTCCATGAATATTATTTATTTATTGAAATCTAATTTTAATTTATTGTCAATTATTATTATTAAATATGAAATTATTATTTATTATTACCTACTTATAAGAATTATTTTCTTGAGAATTAATTAATTGTAATAATTATCTCCTATTGTATACCTACTTTACCTGTGCTGTGTGTTTTTTGTGGCCAATAAATAACTGTCTATGTCTATGTCTATTTATAATAAAGCACCGTTCTCTGGTAAGGCGTCAAGTCGTCCATCGACCTAATTTACAAACATCAAAAATGCCGCTCAAACGTTTCATGCTTAACAATGCACTTAAGAGCCAGTCTCCCATACAAAGTTGACAGGTTTAAAACTAGTTTATTATGATTGTGGTACTTTCAAATGGTGAAGGAAAACATCGCGAGGTTACTTGTTAGGATTCTGAGTAGCGGTGGTGATGCATCTGTCATGTATGACACACTAGCTTCTGTCTGCGACTTCTTCTGCGTCCCGTTTTATCCTGTTGTTTATCCGGGATAAAAAGTAGTCTGTGTCCATGTGTACAGTTGTCTACCACGTGATCATTCTTTTTAGACACTTGACAGCAAAATATGCGCGAAAACAAATTAAATGACATAATATCACTGTTTAGTCACAGAATAACTATGAGTTAGTATGAACTGACCATTGATTTAAAACTTTGCAGTTCAACTTTGCAGTTCAACTGAGATTGGAATACCCCTGCTGGAAGTAAATAAATCAGTTATCCCTGAATTTATATCCATTGGGACTTCGAAAATCCTATAATTTTAAAAGCAATAAAAGATTTTTGAAATATTTCCGTGTACAGACGTACGAGGTAGTAAAGTCAATAAAATCGGAAAATTCGCAAAAATACAAAACAACATAAAGCCAACTCGATGCAAAGTGAAATTGAGAACTTAGGAAAGCGTAAAAGTTACTACATAAAGAGAAAACAAAGGATAGTTCTCTTATTTAAATATACTTAGTAAAATTACTCATTGCTATATTTTTGGGATGTTGTGGCATTTTGTGATTCTGGCAATTTGTGACTTTTATGACATCCCAACAAAAGCCCAATGATTATTTTACAAAGATTTTATTAAGAGAATTACTCCTCTGATAGATTTTGTGTACGATGTTACGATTGAATGATTTTAAATACTACTTTATTGCTTTGTAAATAAAGTTCAAAAGATAACAACTTACAAGTTTTTTTATTCCTATTTCTGATCTTTTCAGTTTTTTAATGTAGGTAATAAATATTATAGAAATGTCTCGTGTGGAATGAATACTACTATAGTACAGTCAGCTTAAAAAGTTAATAGAAAATGTCACGTGACTTTTCGTCAGTGCCATGTTTACAAATAAATGTGGAGTTTTGTACAAAATATTATGAAACTTGTCGATTTTCTTTTGTTACAAATGCTATATACGCTGTGCATGTATGTATTCCGGGCATGCTGCTACTTTGCAGCCGACAGGATCACGTTTAACTGACAAGATATGTTTAAAAATCATATTAAAATTCTTCAATTACACGACGTACAAAGTACCGGGGCTACAGCTTCCGGAAATTGATATGGCACATTCGCCAAATAATTACAAAAGCAAGCCTAGCCACGAGTACTTCGAGTTTATTAGCAGGGTAAAATTTTTTCAAAGCAGACGCATTTTTTTAAATAATGCTTATGAACATAAGGGTCAAAATCAGAGAGTCGAGCATTTTAGGTTTTCAAGTATCTGAGAAATTAGATAAATAGATAGATAGATAAAAACTTTATTGCACACACAGAAGAAAGAAATTACAGAAAGAGAGAAATATAAAAATAGAGAGTACAATGGGCGGCCTTATCGCTAAAAGCGATCTCTTCCAGACAACCTTTGGATGGACAGGAATGACTAAAAATATAGAACGGCGGTGTGCAAAATTATAAACCTAATAAATTAAAACAAGAATATCAAATATCCTACTATACATACTTATCTAATTTACTTAAAATTAAGTTTTCTTTTGAAGAAAACCAACAAGTGGAGTATGTTGTGTCATTTGTCATGCACCTTTCCTGTGAAGAGGCCGCCATAGCAGCAGCCAAGCACCACACCACTACCCAACAATTCTAACCAGATTATAACAGTAACAATCTCCAACTCACTTACCCAAATCTCTTCATCACGCCCCGATTGCATGAGAACGGATAAATCCCTTTGAACTGACAGGCGCAGGAAGCGATACGTCGATTTGACAGATGGTTACATTATCTGTGGGCTTTGTTGAATCTAAAAACACCTTTTTATTTTGTTCTTTCGTCATCAAATATATCGTTAGTGACTCAGAATCAAAGTCCACGTGTTCGACAAAAAAAACAAATAAAAAACTCTGACATTACTCAAAACTTTTTTTCACTGAGATATGTCAATAAGTGAAATGAAGACCTTTGCCCAGTCTACGCTTAGATTCACACTTTTTTTAGCATACCACTTAACATGAGGTGAGCCATCGGCTTGTTTTACCACTTTGTTGTACAACAAAAAAAAGAAACAGCCACAATGCATTGTTATGCCGAGATAACCACTTAACATCAGGTGGGCCATCGGCTTGTTCCTTGTGTTGTATAAAAAAATGAATACATGACTTCCCATCATAAAATCGATAGTGAAATGAGTTTGGTTTTCGACTGGTATCCCTTAGTAGACATTAGTATGGTCGTTATGTTAGCAATTTTGGTTTTACAAACATTCAAAACAAAAAAAAAAGTATATATGTATTCTATCAGCCATCTGGTTCCCATATTACAAGCATTGCTTAGTTTGGGACTAGAGGGTGTTGTGTGAAATGTCCCTGAATTTTTATTTATTATTTATTAATTCATCTTTGGCAAAAGGACCAGTATCTAGCGCCAGAACAAAATAAAAAAAAACTAACGTCCCAAATCCTCAAGCAACTGTATTTTGCCCTCAGACTTGACACCCGTGAAGGAGTGACGTCGCACTGGTCTGATCCATCCACTCTTGGCATGCGAGCTACCTTCAGAAGTGAGACGCAGCCAGCGGTGTTGGTTCTCACCAAATTGAGGTGAGTTGTTCATATTCATATTCAAACAAACACCTTCTTCACATGACTGTACCTACGTACTGTATTAGTCACTGACTGCAGATAAAAAGATAAAAAAAACCTTTGTAACTTTTTATCCCCTTAGGCCGGAAGACAGTGGACAGTACCGATGTAGAGTTGACTTCATCAAATCTCCAACCAAAAACACCAGGCTAAATCTCACCGTACTCAGTAAGTACCTATTGAATAAGTATCTCTTCTATCTCCGAAAGAATAGTGGTTTTTAGTTTTTATACCTATTTTTACAAGTTTTTGACTGCTTGTCTACTGTATTTTCTGTGCCATTTTGTATCATATCATTTACCATAACACACCGAGGTCTGATGATCACTTTATTTTAAGTACCTACGAAACATGATCTCAATTTTAGATCTCAATTTTATTTTTATGTTAATTGTGTTCACTAGTTATTATTAATTTGCTTTGTTTAGTTTAGTTTATTAGTTTAGTTTAGTTGAGTCTATTTTGTGCACGCTGTGGCGTCCTGTAATTAGGGAAACACAAAGCATTTCCTTTAGATTTAAGAATGTACTTGATAATTGTGATTTCCTTGTTGGATGCTCTAAATAAAATAAATAAATAAAGTACCTAAACATTTATAGCTTAAGTTTCATTCCAAAACTACTTAGAAGCGCTTTCATGGCTTGCCAATCACTTTGCTTTCGCTTGATAATCGGCTGAAGATTGACAAATCTTCAGCGACGTTCTGCGCGGTCACTATTTGGATGGGTGACCGCTAGTGGCATTTACATCTGAGCGTTTCCGTACTTCGGAGGGCATGTTAAACTGGCAGTCCATAAGCCGGAAGCCTTAACGTGGCTTAAAAATTCCGTCTTCAGAGTTGGCCACACTCTTAGGGCCAACGCACATCTATCGACAAAACTGTTTTGTCGCGTACTTAGTGACGTGAAAATAAATTTTCTGTTATAACGAAAACAGCATATGATGAATGCTTCCTCGTCATATGCTGTTTTCGTTGTAACGAAACTCACATCAATTGACACGACAGTCTTTTCTTACGTTTTTTTATTAATAGGTTCGCAAACCAGCCGTTAAAACAATTTAATTAATTAATTAAATTGGCCGAGCGGCCTTCAAAAGCAAACATGCATGCATAAAATTATGTTTACCTATCTATTATAGCATTGTTTAGTACCTACCTATTAAACATTGCTTTATACGCATATACCTAGAGAATGAACTGTGCTTTTTTAATAAATAAGAATATAAAGTAATTATGTAGTGTACTTAATAATATTATTAAGTACTTAGGATGATTCTCATTAAATAAGCAAGTAACGAAAACAGCAAATAAAAAGAAGCATATCGTAACTAAAAAAGTTTTACTGAGAAGTTTCACATCACTAACTGTTCGACAAGACGTTTTGTCTTTGGTTTGCGTTCTCCCTTACTCTCGCGTCCCACTCGCACTCACCATCCTCTATCACATGCGCGTGAGATGTATGCCGCAGTTGATATCTAATTGTTTTACCTTTTCACCTAAGCAGGTATTATATGCATGCGTGTTTTTGTCATTTTGCACTTACTTACCTAACTTCATGTTTTGTTGTGTCATACTGTTCTGTTATGATTGTAGTTACTGTATATTACGACGAATGTGAGTATCTAGACAAACCTCTTAAGGTTTTAAGGTGCACTATCTTATGACCATTGTAGTAGCTATAAGTAGTTGTTAAATAAATAATACGAACGAATGTATATAATTCTGTTTTTCTCCAGTACCACCAGATCGTCTGATTATCCTCAACCACGAAGGAAACGAGGTGGTAGGTGGTGTCCTAGGACCTTATGATGAAGATTCAGAGGTCAACCTCACGTGTGTTGCGGTTGGAGGTAAGTTTCTGAAGCGTTAGCTAAGTTTACATACCACAATCGCTATGATGATGATGACAGTTCATTGGGAATGTTCTAGTGACTGTAAACACCACCAAAAAGTCACAGGAAAGCAAAATACGCAATTTCGTGCACGTGGATGGCATATATTTTTCCAGTCATTTGTAGATATTTATAAGCCAAACTACTGAACCGATTTTGATGAAAATTAAATGGGACCAATCTGGAAGTACATCCTCTGAGATAAAAAAGAATTTTTTAAATCGGTGTGCGCTTTGTCTCAACCTTTATCATGAGAACCGTCAAAGAGTGGAACACTTTCTATAGTTAGCGTTCTCGCAAATAAACTTTTTTACTTAATTATACATTCTATACACCAGGATTCAAAATTAAATCACAATAGCCCCAATCTCACCCCGCTGCGCCGACGCGTGTTATTTAATTTAATCAGTTGTTTTTGAAAGCAGTTAACCCCTATCACGGGGTGGATTCTAAGGGATGTTTAACAAAAATGCCCAATTCACGCTCATATTTGGGGTGGTTTAATTTGAAAGAGATAGCGTGTGATTCTGAATTTATAATTTGTAAAATTACCCTTCGGCCGTTTCTTTTGTTTGTTTCAAAAAGAGACAGAAAGTTTTTATCATGCGAAGTTTAAGCTGGTCGAAGAACTGGAAGAAAGTTACGGCTTGGTTTCTCGTTTATATTTTTTTTTGTTATGTTAATTTTTCATTGATTTTTATAAAAAAAATTGTGATCTCTAGTATCATTTACATTTGCTTTGAAAAATACGTTGCATTATCAGTTCTGTTTTTATCATTTCTTATACTATGATAAAGGATTTTGGGCGTTCTAAAAACTGCCAAGACCTTTACCTGAGTGCAGGTTGCTGAAAATCTAAACTTTTACATGGTAGAGCGTCTTCCGTTCCATCAACAACCGCTGGACAATTATGTCAGCATTTATACAGCTTTGTCAGCATTAGATACGGTTCCGCGTATAACTTACCCCACTCCACCCTCTTGATAAGGGTCATACATCCCACCGGCTTTGTTTTAACACGTTTTTTTGTTCCCATTCAGGAGCGTTTGCGTACCTACTCGTACCTATTTGTGTTGCGGCTAGGGGTGAGATTTCCGGCTTTTACTGGGCTTTTATTTTAGTTGCTGTGGTCATCTTTGACCCAGTTTCCTCTCTCAAACATTGTAAGGATCTATGTGGGAGATGTTCGAGATTGGAGTATGTTGTAACATGGAGGGAAAAACAGGGATTTGTGTGTTTAGTTGGGGGTCAGTATTTAGATCAGCAGGGGTATTCCAATCTCAGTTGAACTGCAAAGTTTTAAATAATGGTCAGTTCATACTAACTCATAGTTATTCTGTGACTAAATAGTGACATTATGATGTCATTTGATGTGTTTTCGCGCATATTTTGCTGTCAAGTGTCTAAAAAGAATGATCACGTGGTACACAATTGTACCACGTGACCTGAAGAAATTACACTGGGCAGTGAAATATAACTTGACAGCAAAAGATTGGAATACGGGGGCTGATAAGTAAATCCAGGGTGTAAAAAGAGTGATCTACAAACATCACCGGGACTTTACAATAACAACTAAAAATTGTTTATTTAATAAAGAAGTTATCTTTCATTTGTTGCACCTAACTTGAAAGGGTTAAAGATCTGTTGTGCGTACTATACCTGCTTATAGCTACTTTATATTATGTAACAATAAAAAACTTGGCAAACACACCCGAGATGAGAAAATCAACATTAATAATATTAATAAATGGTTTTAAAAATATAATAGATCGTGTTCAGAGATAGCCACCTCTTTAATTATGCCCTTGGTACTTGCTGCTTAGTCTGATCCTATAAGATCAAATTCTCTTATCTAGGTTAGACCAGCTAGGCTGAGCAAACCCAGGCATTACCCTAAAAAACCCTACCCTACCGTAAGGGGTATGGATGAAATGTAAGCGGCAATTTGTTATTTCTATTTTGTGATTCTAGCTTCAACTAGAAATGCACGATACCCCGATTTACACAGGTTTTAGCTGGGATTGTGGACAATTTATGGTGTTTTCAGATATGTCCAGGTGGAATAATTTGTGTATGTTAAAAGTGGCAAATTCTCTTTACTTACCAGAAAATGATGGTGTTTTCGTCCACAGGTCGTCCAATAGCAAGGGTCTCGTGGTGGAAGTCTCATGCACTCCTCGCCAACTCGGAAGCAAGAGCTGTGGTGTCCTTCAAGCTGCAGAGATCTGACTACGGGACTGATGTCACTTGTCAGGTACGCTTGCCATTCGTAGCTTCCTTATAACTGTGTTGATCATATTCCCCCCAATTTACCTCCATGCCAGAATAGGCTAAAACTAGTCCTGTCTCTGCGTTTGTCAAACAAAAGAAAGGGACGAAGTATGGTAAGTCTTCTCTTCGGTAGAAAGAAGCATCGCTGTTAGCAGTCATGCTAAGCGTGCTCTGCCTAGTTTTTTCTTTTTAATGGGGGGGGGGCTCTACCATATCAAAAAGAAGTGTTCCTCATTCCTCTTTTGCAGGGAGTGGACTGACTTACGTGGTTTACCTATAGACGTAGCCCTTCTTATTTTCAGAAGAACCATTTCGCTTGCTGACTGTTTAACAATCTGGTATTTTCTTTCAGGCTGTCACAGACCCTTCAATTTCACCACTTTCTGAAAGTGTCTCCATAGATGTGAACTGTAAGTATTTCTTCCTATAGGTCGAAAGTTTCGATAGAAAACTAAACTACCTTTCCGTGGATACCAGAACCTTTTTGGATCCACTTACGTAAGGTTTTCGGTAGAGCTATATGATGATCCTGGCTGACGGAAGCATGACCTAGAGGGCTCAAGAGATGCCAGCAGACTAACTGTCAGGATATCTTTGCTACACAGCGAAAGACCAGGACTTGAAAGTATGGCGTCTAAGGGAGGAAGGTTTATCCCCAGCAGTTGGTTGTTTGATAAGACTTGCATAAGATGATAATGACTTTGTTTGTACTTAAGTCTTTGCGTGTTTGCAAGTACTTCTACACCTACGTCTTTATCCAGTTGCGCAGAGGTCGCTAAGATTTATGAAGTTCTAGTTAATTCCCGAAAATTCCTTCCTGTGCTAACTTTAGTTTATTATCACTACAGACTTGATTAAACCCAACAAAGTAAGGACTTGGCAACTGATTGTATGTAACTTAGCTTTAACTTAAGGTTTGTTTAGTGCGGGCTAGTATTTTAGTTCGGCACCCCTGAAAACCAGCGCTTAAGGAGCCACCGTGCACCTTTAGCATTGCTGAGTGGGTTCCTTTTTACGCATTTTAATGTGTTATTATTAAATAAATAAATAAAAATAAATTTTATGGAACAACATACCAAATGATTAAAAATCGGAGACTGAAAAAAAAATTTATTAAATATGTATTTGTATGTTGCGTATAATAAATAATTTCTATTTCTATAAGTAGTCTATTTACGTGTAGTATAAACTGAAATTTCGCCACGCGAAGCCGGATGTTTCATTATGTATATTGTGTATAATTATAGCAGCATCAGCATCTAGTTCCCATATTACAAGCATTGCTTAATTTGGGACTAGAGGGCGTCGTGTGAAGTGTCCATGAATATTTATTTATTTATTTATAGAAATACATAGCACTTTGAATGATGCAGGAGTTCAGTTTAAGATAGGAGGGTAATTTTCTTTGTAAGTAAGTACCTAAGTTTATAAGTAAGTGTTTGTAGCTAATCACGCAACATATTAGCATCATCATAATTACAAGCTTTGCTTAGTTTAGGACTAGAGGGCGTCGTGTTAAATGTCGATTAATTTTTATTTATTTATTTAATCTATCTATTTCTCCACGACAAGAGTAAATAGGTGTATTTTTTTGTCCTGTTCCATAATAAGCCTAATCGATATACGAGTACCTATCATCCTCCTTTTTAAGATTTTGGAAACATTAAAAGGTGTGTCTACTCGCTTCTTGACTAAAATACTAACACAGTCTAAACTGGCCTTAGACGACGTTTATTTCAAACGTTGACGAAACTTCTAGATTTTGATGCATAATCTTTGCATAGTTTGTGAATATACTACCACTTTGCATGCTTCTTATAGGATTTAGTGCGAAAAGGTCTCAGGAACTTAGGATATCCCTAAATCAGAAGACCCATGGTTCATACTCACCTAGCTTGTACAGTTAGCGTCAAAAGTAGATCACTTTTATAAAATTTAAATATTAGTTGTTTTATAAGTTTTTTAGATTTTAGTCATACTTTACTGAAAAAAGAAAATTAATAGATACATATTCAGTGCTTATTCTGTTAATCTTGAGTCTAGGTATGATTTAGGTAGACCAGTTGCCTGTGACCTGGAATTAGAATGATAAAAATAAAGGTAGGGAAGCAGGTTCAAAAAACTTTAATTTCGCACCATGATATTGAATTTGGGATAAAAAGCATTTGACATTTGAGATATTAGACGATTCATCACGCCAGCAACTTCAGAAGCATCAACACGACTAAGTGTGACTATCGTATCTGAGATACACTGCTCGTTGACTCTACAACTTGCGGCAGTCGAGCTGATGTTGACACGCAATATGACTCGAACTCGTTAAAACGTACCACGGCAACTGTCAGATTTGTTCGTACTCACCCCTCAGATCATAAAATTATCATTTTATCATCATGATTGACGTATCATTACCCACAAAATATATTTATCAATGACTTGCACTTTGTCTTGCATCTCTCTCGTACTTTCTACTTTGTATCTTTCGTCTCTGTCTCTCCTTTGATGGGATTTTGAGATGAGCTTTAATACTATTACCTATTTGATTTTTATCCGTAATTTTATTGGGAAAGATATTAGGCGTGTAATATTAAAAGCGTGTAATGAATAAGTAGCTTAAGCTGAGAGGATGGTATGAATGAAGGTATCTTTAGTAGATAAGTATTTAGTAAAACTACATGTAGGTAAGTACTTAATCTTTATGAAACTGTATTAGAAATAGCGTCCCCTTAAAAGGGACTTAGGTGAAAAATTACTAATTTCTCTGCCACACTAATTTCTGTGCTACGGCTAAGCAAAAGTAGGAATATGACCGGTATGTATGTAATGTATGTATGTATGTGGGTGTGTACCTATGTATATTCATCTGCTGCCAAATATCCTAACAAACTACATTACAGATGGAAATATTTTTTTGTTTCATACATTTCAGAGCGTGATTTTTGAAGTCGTTTAGTTTTTGTAAAAAAATCATGCTATATGCTATACATTCTACATACCATATTAAAATAAAGTCTTTCGCGTTATTCCTAAACTGTCAGTCACAAAAGACCTAACATATTACATTCTCCACATTCTAGTAAACAAAGCATTCGTTAGTGTAAAATCCCTAGATTACCCAAAAACAAAAAGCAGAAACTGACACCAACCTCCACAGATTACCGCAAAATTGGACGCGCTCATAAATCTCTAAAAAGCGCCGAAAAGCTTCGTAGTGATGTGACTAATATTTATCGATATGTCGATACTGTCCCTCTATATAGCAAAGTTGTCATTCTACAATCGATGTTCAATTTTGACAGGCGTCACAGTTCAGTTGGTAATAATTCTGCCTTCCGTGTGGGTCATGGGTTCGATCATCACCAAGAACAAACATTGTGTGTGGAAAACATAGAAGTTTCTATGTCTGTGTATTACTATGTAATGTAGGTAAGTATGTACTAACAAAAAAAAGTATTTAAGTATTTTATCAGCAATCTATTTCCCATATTACAAGCTTGGCTTAGTTTGGGATTAAAAGGCATTGTGTGATATACCCATGAACGTTTGTTTAGAAAAATTATTTGGTTTTAGTTTCACGCAGTGTAATTAAAAGACCTTTTATAATTTCTAATATAATTAAAACCATTTTTAAAATAATATAAATTCTAACAGGAAAAGCCATAAACGTCAATTTATCGATATCTTTTCAGTTAAATTCATCGATAAATTTGTACTAAATGGACATACGGCATCCCTATTCGCATCTCATCTCGAGTGATACAATCATCACATACATAACCCCGCGAGATGATAATCTAAAGAACTCCTAATTGACAGGTTGATATACTTCTGCCGGCGACTGTACTGACGAAGCCGAAGATTTAAACAAATAAAAAAACATGAAATAAAAGGATGACACAATTTGTTTTAAAAATCGAACTCCATTGATAGACAGTGGATAATGAGATGTTTTATATAAGGTAGTCAAAACGGATATTTGTCCTTCTGAAGTGTAACTATGTTTGCCACACACAAATGTTAGTTCTTGGTGGGGATCGAACTCACGACCCACAGAACGAAAGGCAGAGCTATTACCGACTGAGCTGTGACGCCTGTCAAATCCATCGCTGCTGCTAAAATACAAAGAATTCCCATCGTTATATTCGCATGGAACATTTTGTTCCCATTTTGCTAATTCATTTATTAGACCGAAAGCAAACTGGGCCCAAATAAATTAAACTGAATATGAAACAATCCTATAGGTACATTAAATATTTACCAAGGGGAGAGGTAAGTAAGTATTAGGTAGGTATAGCAACGTTCAACCGTTCAGCGTTCCGACAAAGGCGCATTTAAGTCGTATTTTATTTGTAAGGATCGGAAGGCGGGGTTGCTACCACTAGGCCACCAGTGCTATCTCACTGGTTGTGGGGTCAAACCCGGGTGTGAATCAATAGAATTTTTCTGTTCGAAAAATTTATTTGCGCAATGACAGTGCTCTCAAACGATGAAGGAAAACATCGTGAGGAAACCCGCTTAATCAGCTCCGCATTGACCTTGTCTCTCCTGTGGATAGAGACTAGGCTGAGAGGATGGTATAGGTGCTACAAGCCTACTCCATCTACATCATGTCCCAGGCACTGCAGCCTCCGTACATCGGGGCATGGGGCACAAGTAGCTCTTGACGCTGTATAAATCATATAGATTATTTAATAATGCAAAGGCTTGCAGGGGAATTCCAATCTCATTTGAACTGCAATGTTTTAAATCATGGTCAGTTCATACTAACTCATAGTTATTCTGTGACTAAATAGTGACATTATGACGTCATTTAATTTGTTTTCGCGCATATTTTGCTGTCAAGTGTCTAAAAAGAATGATCACGTGGTACAAAATTGTACCACGTGACCTGAAGAAATTACACTGGGCAGTGAAATATAACTTGACAGCAAAAGATTGGAATACGGGGGCTGATTATTACAATAGCAAATCCGTGTTTAATCAAAATATTCTTTAGTAATCTTTTGCTTAGGTTAAAGAGTTTGAAACAAAACCTCGGGCGTTTGACTACACAATAAATGAAATATAAAGATAACTTTAGCAAGTTCTGAGGCGTAGAGGCGAGCTTGGGCATGGTTTTATTTTAAACACATCACAAAATAACGGGGTGTTTTCGGTTTTTTAAATGGTTTTTGATGCTCTCGCAGCCCTATCCTAACAAACGTAATATCTAGATCACGTCTCATTCGAGCATATTCTACAATATTGTGATATTATTTAGATTTGAATAGTATTTACAAGCTTTTCTTTACTGTCTATGTGTTCGTTTTGGAAATGTAAGTAAATTGATTTTTGCACATTTTTCGCGTGTTGCATAGGTACACATAGCTTTTTTTAAAATCATACTAATGCTACATACTTTACCCCATCCCTATAGTTATTACGAAGTTGGTTCAACACCGACAGAGGATCATATTTCATGTTAGCAAGTTTCAAATCTTCGGACCAAATTACTCCGACGTTGAAATTAGATAACATTGGATTAAAATAAATTATTATGCTCAAATACACTATATTTTCTACTGAAACATTCAAAATAGTCTGATTAAAGTAGGTACTTCAAGGGGAGGTAGGTACCGAATCCTGATTGGTTTTTGTATGTGTCACTATATAATGTTTGATGGTCTAAAAACTTAAAATTAAAAAAAAAACAGCATGTTGAAAAAATTCAACGTGTTTTTGAATTACAAAGGTTTTTATACCCGACTGGTGTGCCCGGAAACTCATTTAACACCTTTAAAGAGGTAAAGAATCAGATTGATTAAATCAGTATTCAATAAAGAACCTCTTATCAGCCTTCATAAACTCACCCTTTCACTTTCCACCCCTTAGTTTAGAACAAAAAACGACCCCTTTAGGGTTTTTGATTCACCGCTGTAAGTCATGCCCTACTTGGTACCAACAATGGAGTTTAGAACCTCTTCCGATCTTTTTTGTTTGGCCCACTTAAAACAATTAACCGGAGTTTTTTTTTTACCCCTTTGGGGTTCCGTCCGCCCGAAGGCTAAACGGTAAGTCGGATTTGTTTTGAGTACTCGTATTAATTAAAATTATGACTGTTTTTGTTAGAGTTGTTTTTGTTTAGTCTGAGAAATTTTGGCAAAATTGGTTTATTTTGCAAAAATACATTATTGTCAAAATCTGAATTATAAGTAAAGTTAGAAAATATACGATAAAAAGATACCTAATGACATTACTTACTAATAAATTAGTAGTTAGCTACATTAGATGTAATGTAAGTAAGTAAATTGTTTATTTGTAACACAAAGAAATCACAAAAATAAGTTAATGTGGAGAGAAAGATTATAATACACTCGAGAGCAATGATTCCGGGTCACTTAAAGAATGTTAAAAATCTCGGAAACTAAAAATGATAGGTTAATGCAATAAATTGTATTTAATAGACAATGTAATACTCCTTAAATGAAAGTAAAAAAATATGAGTCACCATACATTTTATTAACACAAAATTACATAAAGAAAAAAACTGCTGATCTCTCCTTAAAACAAAAATAGGAAACATGAAATTTTTGAACTTTATTACGATTTGACTTGAATTTTAATACTTCGTATTGCCTCCTCGTGCTTCCATTACTGCGTTTACGCGGTTTGGCATGCTGTACACCAAGTTCCTTATACGATTTTGGGGAATATTCTCCCATTCCTCTGTGAGAGCAATTTTGAGCTCACGAAGCGTGATTGGGGGAGGGTTTCGTTGTTTTACGCATCTGCCTAGCTCGTCCCAAGCATGCTCGATCGGGTTGATATCCGGGCTGCGCGCTGGCCACTCCATACGAGTAATGTTCATCTCTTGAAGGTAGTCATTCACAATCCTACCTGTATGAGGTCGGGCATTGTCATGCATAAATATAGCATCCTCACCTAAATTGACCATAAATGGACCAACATGATCATTGAGGATTTCTTCCACATATCTTACGCTAGTTAAAGAGCCGTTTTCTATGATCACCAGCTCTGTGCGACTTTCAGAAGAAATTCCGGCCCACACAAGTACAGACCCACCACCGTAGGCTACTTTTTCTTCGATGCATGCTTGCTTGAATCTTTCCCCTGGTCTTCGATACACTCTGTGTCTTCCATCGTGCTTGTAGAGCATAAATTTTGATTCGTCGGAGAACATAACTTTTGACCAATCTTCAATACTCCAATTTACGTGGCTCTGGGCATATCTTAGTCTTGAAATACGATGCCCACGCTCCAGTTTAGGGCCGTTTGCAGGTCTAAGGGGTTTTAAGTTAGATTCAGCAAGCCGACGTCTTACTGTCCATGCACTTGGGTTACTTCCTCCGAGGCGTCGAAACTGATTTGTGAGTTCAGTTCCTGTGAGAAAGCGATTTCGAAGCATGGTGTTCACCAAGTATCGGTCTTCTCGTGCTGTGGTACACCTGGTTCTGCCCGTTCCTGGTCTGCGTAGGTTAGAACCAGTTTCTTCGTAACGTCGGAGAACTCTTTGTACTGTTGACAGCGACACACCGACAGTCCTGGCTGTATCGCGCTGACTCCGGCCGGTTTCCAGCATTGTAAGTATTCTGGTGCATTCTTCAGGCGTAAGCGACATAATTTCAGCTTGAATAATGAATATAGAGCACTATCAACATGGTTTATATACCCACATAAATGACAGATTACAAACAAAAGCAAAACCAAATGCTGTAATTTCGTAGTTCCATCTTCGAAAGTGGCCCTTTTTCAAATTTGATTTTTTTAAGATATAACTTTACAATAACTAAGAAGTTTTAATACCTTCATTTAAGGAGTATTACATTGTCTATTAAATACAATTTATTGCATTAACCTATCATTTTTAGTTTCCGAGATTTTTAACATTCTTTAAGTGACCCGGAATCATTGCTCTCGCGTGTATTACGAAACCTGCATGATGCGCCATATACTTACAGCGATTTATCTACAGAAGAATTGACCAAAGCTCTCTCTCTCTCTCTCTGTCTCTGTTTTGTCAAACAAAAGAAAAAGACGAAGTATGATTTACCTGCTCTTCGGTAGAAAGAAACATCGTTTTGGCGCTCATGCTAAGCGTGCTGAAAACATAGACACGAAACAGCCTTCACTCAAAATGTTCGTAAAGTTAAATTCTACCATACTTACTCTATCTAATATAAAATTTCCTTATGGTCTTCTTCTTCTTATTTAAGAGCTACGCTCATGTCGGCGTAACATATGCATTTCCCGCCAGGTTCTTCTTTTCAGGGCAGCTTCCTTGACGTCCTTATACGACATGACATCTATCTTCGCCTTCACTTGGCTCATGTAGCTAATACGCGGTCTTCCTCTTCCTCTCTTTCCTTCTACCTTCCCCTCAATGATATTTCCGATTAAGCTGTCATGTCGTATAAGGTGTCCAATCATCTTTCCTCTCCTGTTCTCAACAACTTTTATTAGGGCTCTCTCCTCGTTTACTCTACAGTACTTCTTTGTTTGTTACTTTTTCTGTCCAGCTAATCCTTTCCATTCCTTTCCTTATGGTGCAGGTACAATAAAAAGATTTCTATCTATCTATCTTACTCCATAAATTACATCACAAAATGCAAACCCGCTATCAATTGAGCTGTAAGATCAGTCTATCGTTATCAGTGAGCACATGGATACATCACGAATCTAAATAACCGATCCCACCTCAAATATTTACGTAAAACCAAAACAGTTTATCCAAAAATAGTCGTAAATTATAAAGCGGAACCCTTTCAAAACAAACGATAAATTAATTAACCCTGAACACCGTTTCTGCCAAACCAACACCACCTCTAAAACCATAACGGTATAGTCTAAGATTGAGTAACTGTCATATTTGGGTTACCATAACTACGTGTGAGAAAGCGTTAAGTGCGAACTTGGCACTGTTCTGATTGAATTGAAAGGGTTAATTTTATAGGAAGTATAGGTACTTTATTTAAATGAAATGAACAAGCTTTACAGGTCTGGAACAAAAAGATGTGTGAAACCCTACCATGTTTTCGATATTCGTTTCGATGAAAACAAAATTCAGACTACAAGCTCTGTCAGCATCTCGGGATAAAAAGTAGCCTATGTGCTAATCCAGGCTACGAACTATCAAATTCATCATCATCCAAATCGGACCAGTAGTTTTTGCGTGAACGAGGAACAAACCTACATCTATACCCATACATTATTACAAACTTTCGCGTTTATAATATTAGTAGGATCTGATATTCTTTTTTTGCAGTGAGACCACTCTGGGTGAGACTTCAAGGCGGCAAGCGCCCTCTAGTGGCTGGCCAGAGCACTGAGCTGATCTGCCAAGCTGTCGGAGCCAGGCCTAAGCCTACCATATCCTGGTGGAAAGGAGGCACTAGGCTGAAGACTGTTCGAGAAACCGTAAGTGGAAATAATTCAGGGTGGGTCAGAATGCTTATACAGAATGATTCAGAAATGTCGAAATGGGTTTGTTCTGCACCTAATGGGTAACAATTTTGGTATTATAACTTTTTAAAATGCGGCTTAATTCTATAACAGCCTCCGTATGCCAATCTTTTGCTGTCAAGTTATATTTCACTGCCCAGTGTAATTTCTTCAGGTCACGTGGTACAATTTTGTACCACGTGATCATTCTTTTTAGACACTTGACAGCAATATATGCGCGAAAACACATCAAATGACGTCATAGTGTCACTATTTAGTCACAGAATAACTATGAGTTAGTATGAACTGACCATGACTTAAAACTTTGCGGTTCAACTTTGCAGTTCAACTTTGATTGGCATACCCCTGCAGAATGTCAATAACAGCTGTTTTTGGGTTAAAAAGAGTTCAAAAACAGTGAATAAGCTATTTTGGGTAGTGATCTTGATCGTTAGTTCGTAAGTATGAGTTAGTGATCAACTCTGGTGACGGGATTTGTAGGCCGCCTTAAGGACTCCGTCGTGGCCTAACGACTGCTAGATCCGGGACCGACAGTTTAACGTGCCCTCCGAAGAACGGAAGCGCTCAGATGTAAAATGTTATCAATGAATGAATGAGTGAATGATGTAACCAATACACAAACCCTTGATTTATTAACAGTCATCAATTATTTATTTACTTATTAATCGGACTTTCATTTAATCCATTATCATTATTAAATTCGAGCTCTCTTTAATCCCCATTACATACATTGCTGCATATACATAATGGTTGCGCAATTACTTACTAATGGACCGGAAATGTATTCGGTATGTTCAGTTCCATTGTTGGTTTTATTTAATAAAATGGTTACAAATGAACAGTCATTATACTCCAGACTCCTTTTGCCATTTGGGTCACTGTCATCATCATCATTCCACTGAGGAACATGGGCCTTCTGGGCACTATAGCAACATAGCTTATTTCGTCTAATTAGGTATGGCTTTGTCAAACTTGGACAGGCGTTACAGCTCAGTCGGTATTAGCTCTGCCCTCCGTGCTGTGGGTCGTGGGTTCGATCCCCACTGAGAACAAACGTTTCTGTGTGGCATACATTGATGTTTGTTCTATGTCTGGCTAATGGGGTGCTGCACAGTCAGGAATAGTTTGTTTTCTCTTCTGGTAAACTGTCTAAGCACTTGCTTACCAGTACGCACAACGGATCTACTATGTTTGTATTTGTGTGGAATATGGATGACAATAAGCCACGTGTGTGCTAGTTCTTAGATTATTTTGGTCACAGTATACCCAAACCATTGAAGTCAAATCGCCTGGGTTTGTTTACTTCTCGAACACCAGATGGCGGTAGTACAACAATACCATACCCATTATCTATTTAAAGCTCCTTGAATTGGTCTGTTGAGAGTAAAACTTCTTGAGGATTTTTATCGAATTATCTTTGGCCTCTGTATTATGAGTTCTGCCCTCTGCATATAGAAAACATGCCCACTCCACACACATGCCCCTGTATGGCATTTTGCAGAGTGTCTATTCTAATATCCATCACTCTGAGAGATAAAATGGTGGAGAAAAAGCCCTACTACTACAATCGTGCCTTTGCATCTAATCTAGACGATTTATACAGCTTCAGCGGCCACTTTTTACCCATGCCCCGATGTACAGGAGGCTGTAGTGGCTGGGACATGATGTAGATGGAGTAGGCTTGTAACACCTACACCATCCTCTCAGCCTAGTCTCTATCCACAGGAAAGACAAGGTCTGACTAAGCGGGTTTCCTCACGATGTTTTCCTTCCCACTAACTGCTAAAAATATATAGTTTCAATTCCAACTATATTTGGACTGTTTACGTTTGGTGTGGAAATCGAACCTAAGACCTTTCCCATGATTCGAGTGCCCATCCCATGTCAATGACCCGTGATGACTGATTACATACAAACAAACCTGATTCTATTCTGACTGGTATTGACATTACAATGGCTTCCTATCATTAGGCAGTGCCACAGAGACGAGAATGTAGCAGGTCCATTCATTTCATAGTGATACCATTCCTCGTAAAATAGAGAGGTTCCCAAATAAAGAGCTTGGAAAGCACGAACCGTAGATATTGTGAAAATTGGAAGACGATGCATCGAAAAGTCTCTAAATCTTTCTTCCTGGAAGTTCTATAAATCCTAAAAAATCTGAGCCAGAATGCTAAAAATATGCTCCTCTTCTCCTTATCATGGATAGGGTCGTCCTCATCACACTAACCAGTCCAGGTCGAACTTTTTTAAATAACTCCTGGCCGCTTGGATCGCATATAGCCCTATTATATCCATGAAATGTGACGCAGTTATTTTGTTCTTTCACTGTGTTCAACTTACGATTGTTGACTGACTGTCGATGCATTATCGATACTAATAAGAGGTTTGGAATCGATGATCGAATCGCGATTGAACTGTTATGATATATTTAGTAAATTACAGGGTATTATCCCAGCTTTGAAGTTATTTAATCATTACCTATCTAGTAGAGTTATTTGTGAAAGAGCTGGTCAGGGGAAGTACTACCACGTATTTCTGACGCTGATGCTCGCATGTGTTCTAATTTGAAGGGTATGGGTACCGAAGCTAGTACAGGGACATCAGACTTAACACCTAGTGATGAGCGCGGTGGCATGCCTGCCTCACAGTGTTTCTTTTCGAATGGATTAAATGCTTGATGGTCGTATGAAGATTCCAGCGCTACTGAACAATGGTGAGCACAGATGCCGCTCAACCAGTAAAGATGGAGCAACTAGCACAAAGGCACTGCTATGGTACGACCTCAGCGGGTGGTTACCAGAGAGAGATGTTAATCTAGATGAGGCCCCGAATGGGATGGACGTATTCGACCCCACCGGCCAGGTCCACACGGACCTGGCCACAGACACACAT
The DNA here is from genome assembly GCA_947859175.1 of Gandaritis pyraliata. Lineage (NCBI taxonomy): Eukaryota > Metazoa > Arthropoda > Insecta > Lepidoptera > Geometridae > Gandaritis > Gandaritis pyraliata. The sequence continues at coordinate 2,028,988 of OX401877.1, read as the reverse complement.
CTGTGCAGTGTCCTCACAGTCTTTTGTTACACAATTAGTATTTGTTATAGGCAGGGGTAGGTGTACCCGCTCTACATATGTGTATACGGCAGCAATTCCATGAGTTTTCATCGTACATTGACTCCTAAGTTGCGGGATGGTGTGGGGACGTGATTTCGCGGGGCGGAAAGTGGCTGTTGTATGTCAGCATAGTATTACGTCGAGCTGTCTATGGTAAAGGCTAATTTAAGTACAGGTTCCAAAAAACCTTGTCTTCTATTTATCGGTTAAGTTAAATGGCGTAGGCGCTTTGATTACGTTGGAGTTCCGGGATTTGGCTGGAATTCCGGGATCTGAGCTTCAAAGGGATATAGTGTATCAAAGCTGTCATTATTAGATGGTTACTTAAAAACAGAGAGAGATAAACATTTATTTAATTAAGCTCAAAATAAAATGAGTACGATAATAATGAGCAAATATGTAGGTAGGTAAAGAGGTACCTAAACCTACAATAACCAGGTATTCCTACCTAGCATTCCAGGCTTTAATAGGTAGCTAGTAAATACATATTTCTCTAAAGCTGATATAACAATTTTTTGCACCAGATATCAACGGACGGTAACGTGACCAGCAGCATCCTGACGTTCGTTCCAGCAGTGGAAGACGCTGGTCGAGTCATGTCCTGCAGGGCAGTTCAGCCGATGCTGCCGCATTCTACTCATGAGGATGGATGGAAGATGGAAATACAGCGTTAGTTCTTGTAACCTCCAACAGTAACACGTAGTCCTGGTCTCATAGGCAAATCCTTGGAAGTCGTAATTGAGAGGTTATTTGAGTAAGCCTTGTCCTTTAAGTTGGTGCCGGCAGATGGAACATTGATGCTAATAATGCCGTAGGTGTTAATAAATGCGTTTGAAACATTGTGGTAAAAAAAGACCCTGTGCTACCACATCCAGCTGCCATCCATTGTTGTAGCCAGAGGTATCCGCTTAACATCACGTATAACACCTGCTTATTCCATCAGTTTTCTGCAAATAAAGTCCTTTCTACATGACCACTCTGAATTACCAGTGTAAATGTTTAAAAGTATATTCTCTCAACAGATCTCCCCGTGGTGAGATTGGAGCTTGGAGCCAGTTTGGACGGCACAAAGATAGTTGAGGGTTCTGACGTGTACCTCGACTGCAGGGTTCGGGCGAATCCTTGGCATAACCATGTTTATTTTATGCATAACGTAAGTATAACTTTGAAAAGAGGGAAGTTGGTCTTCCTGTTCTTAAAGTCAAAGTTGATAGCTTCTCAAGGTTCTTGTAAGTTCTACGAATAAAATGGTCATTTTCTTATAGGGTGTAACAGTAAAACCAGGTTCTGGAGTTCTCCTGGCCAACCAGAGCTTGGTGCTCCAGAAGGTGTCTAGAAAAGCAGCTGGATCGTACGTCTGCACTGCTAGGAACAGCTTGGGAGAAGGTTCTAGCGATACCCTGGTTTTGGATGTCAAATGTAAGTTGTAGCGTCATCAAGTAGTTTTTGAATTTTAGATTATAAAGAAGCCCTATTCTTGAAAGCGATTCTGATCGATCGGTATTGAATTTGTGGCGTTTCTTACTCTTGAATGTAAACCTAGCGCTAAATTATTACAATATTGTGCGGGTATCGAATGAACTAACTGCCATAATCATTGGCATTAGATTGTCACATCCAATAAAGATTTGCACTCTGTACGCTGTTTTGTCATGACAGTCGCGTATTGTGTTAGGTATTGCGAGGAATTCAAGAGTACGAAAATTCATCGATATTGCATTGTGATCTACATTGTATTGGAATTTTTATTGGATTCGATACGGCTGCAGATCATTAAACCCACCAGTGGACTTGAATCTAAATAGTCTGCTGATGGTCAAGACGCAAGGCAAGAAGCCAATAATCAGTTGAGGCGTTGAGTTGAATCTAGACTTACTGTAACGTTACTACTAGATCAATAGCGTATGTTTTATTCCACAGTCGCACCAACCTGCAAGTCATCACAGCCGCTGGTCCTGAGAGCTGCCAGAGGCGAGATGGTGGAAATAGAATGCGATCTCTTCGCCAACCCTAAGGTATATACGAGCTCCGAGCGAGCGAGCGAGCTGAATATGTTTTCATTATCATTTCGATTAGTACAGCTTTACGAACACTAGCGAGTCCAGGGGGGCTAAGAGGGCTCAAAATTCCCTCCCCCCCCCCACCCCTCCCCAAAAGCTTTAGATCTACCCAAGAGTGGACCAGCAGGGCTAGCACGATGCGACCTAGACAGCGATTTGCCTACGGAATAGATGTAAGCTAGTCCTGTCTCTGTTTTTGTCAAACAAAAGAGAGGGACGGAGTATGTATGTCTTCTTTTCGATATAAAAAGACGTCGTTTTTGGCGTTCATGCTAAGTGCAGTATTTGTCAGGAAAACCTACCCAATATGCTTTTCCATTGGGATAGAGCATTACAGTTTTTGACAAATAGACAATTTTGATAAACATAGCTACCTTTCAAAAGTAAAACTGGAGATAGATTGAATTGCTAATAAGTATGACAATCCTATACTCCAACATTGAGTGAAGTCTGATAAATAGCGGGTTCTTTATATTCTATGTTTCTTTTAGTACCTCCTACCCTAATATGTACCTATTTGTTTGTATCTACTTCTTGTCTGAGTTTTCCCAAAGTTGGAGCGAAATACTAACCTTTCTTCTGCAGTCTGGCAATAAGGGGAACACCCCAGTTAGTAAATTAAGTGTCGTTTAAGTTCGAGCAACTGAAAGTATTTAAAGATTCATTAGTGTCGCTTTGACAGGTCCACAGACAGTACTGTCAGCTGCATACGTTTATAGACACCTCTATCATAGATATATACAACACTAACCGCCCCCGACTTCGTCCGCGTTCCGTTTGATCCTGTTGATTTTCCGGGATAAAAAGTAGCCTATGTGTTAATTCAGGCTACGAACTATATGTATTCCAAGTTTCATATAAATCGGACCAGTAGTTTTTGCGTGAAAGAGTAACAAACATCCATACTTACTTACAAACTTTTGCGTTTGTAATAATAGTATGATGATATGATAGATACCACAAGAAACAGATCTAGAATCATTGCGATTTTTATTAGAAAAAGTTTATGTATGTTCGGACAAGCCGATGGCCCATCTGATGTTAAGTGATAGCTACTGCCTATAACGATACATTGCCTCATTGAGCACGTCCTCAAGTGACGGGAAACTGATGGCCTTTGTCCAGGGGGATAAAGCAGCTTCCTTTGCCTATAACAATACAGTAGGTAGCTTTCAAAGTGCGTCCACTAAGTAGGTACCGTAAATCTTAGACGTACGCATCCCCTTAAGGGGGAAAATCAAATGGTATTTTGAGACTAATCCGGCGCCCATACCCTTTAAACCAGAACACAGCAATCCGAGCATCATTTTGCAGAAATAGGAGCTAGTACTAAACCCGGACGAACTCTTTTATTCTACTCGTAAAATCGAACATATTTTTTATACAGTTTTTGTCACTGACTGTACAAGAATCAAGTCCCATGCGAAGGCTTAATGTTCTGTCTATTTCAGGAACTAAATGGCTCTTAATTTGTTTCAGCATCAGCTGAAAAAAACCACGTAAACACAATATATACTTTTAATACAAAACAAAATGTACCTACTTGACCGAAATGTATGGCTATTATTGGTTCCATAGGAAAATTGGTGCTTAATAGACATTCGGCACATACCCCCTTGAGTTTTTGGCAGTGGTCGTTCCGTTTAGATTTTGCCCTCAGAGGGCGTTCGAGAGAACTCACCCTGTAAAGACTCATTCTAAATAATCGTAGTGATTTTACTGATTAAAACATAATGAAAATTATGACTAATACAGTATTTACAATATTTATAATATATACAAAATACACATGAAGCAGTTGAGCTATCTACACACCGTTGCAAACGATTTATAGATAGCTCAACTGATCCAAATCAATAGCAATCGGAAGCGTGCCCAAGACACTGGCTGCATTGCCGCGCTGAATAGCAATGCTGATTCGCTGGCCCAGATAATCACCAGCCCTCGGGTCACGCGTCGCTGCGACTAGACGCCCTGCAATAATTTTGAAAACCCGGAGGGCCTCGGTACCCCACGGACCCAGAGTCTCGACCCCAAGAGGTACAAATGTGTAGGCTCTGTCGAGACCCGCATACTTGCGCCAAAACATAATTGACTTTGACAATATCAGAGTAAGGTATTCGATATCTTAATAAAAGATACACAAATACGTGTTTCATGAATAATATAAACGCAGTCGAAGCTATCCCAGCAATGGAGGTAAATATTCATATGATTTACTTTCGTGTACCTACGCGTTTTGATAGAGATGCGCTGGTGGTGTTTTAACCTGAAAAAATACTTTTACTCAGAAATAATAAATCTAAATAATAATATTAAACTATGATACTTAAATCGTTATTTTAATTGGTATTTTATGAAGTTTTATATAAACTGACACTAATTTAGAAAACACATACACGACAGTAGATGAATATTCGGATCGAAAACATAAGATTTTTTTTTTCTGTAAATATCAAAACTATTGAAAACCATTGCAAAAACAAAATGCTTTCAAGATTGTAGTGACATAATAAAAGTTAGGTAGATTCTACACTAAGGGCGGCTTGCACCAGAATCGCTAAACGCGTTTAACTCTTAAATAGTATTTAGCGAGTTGTCAAGTCATACAAATACGTCAGATTTAAATCGATTTAACTGTTAAATACGTTTAGTGATTCTGGTGCAAGACGCCCTAAGGGTGGCTTGCACCAGAATCGCTAAACGCGTTTAACTCTTAAATAGTATTTAGCGAGTTGTCAAGTCATACAAATACGTCAGATTTAAATCAATTTAGCTGTTAAATACGTTTAGTGATTCTGGTGCAAGACGCCCTTAGTAGTACTCGGGCAAAAAAATGTAAGACCGAATTTAGCCGAATAATTCCGACAAAGTCCAACGCTATCCTAAAACGATAAATAAAACTTGCTCATTTTTGTTTATATTCGATTTCGTTGTTTAATTTCCGAGAATGTACGTTTTCTCAGAATTATTGCTCCAAACGTACTAGGCAACTAAGGGCGGCTTGCACCAGAATCGCTAAACGCGTTTAACTCTTAAATAGTATTTAGCGAGTTGTCAAGTCATAGAAATACGTCAGATTTAAATTGATTTAGCTGTTAAATACGTTTAGTGATTCTGGTGCAAGACGCCCTTAGTGTCTATTATAAATATTATTAATATTGTAAATACTGTATTAGTAATAATTTTCTTTGTGAATAAATTTATTTCCTAAAACAAAAAACTGAGTGTCTACGGCCAAGTCTCGGCGACCAAGTCTCTGCGGCAAATTCTCTCTGCGTCAGGCCATAAGTTTAGTAGTTTAGCGCTTCTTGTGTGCGAGCTCGTCCGGGGAAGTACTACCACCTATTTCTATGCACAGTGATGCTCGCATTGCTGTGTTCCGGTTTGAAGGGTATGGGTGCCGGTGCTATTACACTCACATCACACTTAACACCTTTGTCTCTGAGTGTTGGGCGCAGTGCAATGCATCACAGGGCACGTCCTCAATGGACGTCCTCAGTGAGGCAATGCATTATTATAAGCAGATATTTATCACTTAACATCCTCATCCTCGCACATCTCTGGTACCCAGCCTTAAGTGCAATCTGACGGATATAAACTAAATCGTTTATTCTAAACTAGACTTTAATTTGTAATTTCAGTTTGTCAGACACCACTTAACATCATCCTAAAATCAGTAAATAAACATACGTCAATCTTAGATTATAAGAAAACCATTTCATCACCAACATTATGCAAGATGCACTTAAAACTAAAACATCTTAATTTCGTACTGAATTATCGTTACTCTACTTCAACGCTTGTTTTAGAGTAATAGTGAGAGTGCTCTGTTAAAAAACAGTATGAACGCTTGTAAGCATTTTTATCTACCTGTAATTACGATCAGTAAAATGCGAATGCACTGACTCGAACTTTCTGTTACATTTATCGATTTTCCTAATTTTTGGCTCTCGAAAAAAACAGTACAAAACAAGATGAAAAAAATTACTCCCTGTACACCTTAGCTCATAATTCTGCCCTGTATCTTTCCCTCAAAACCACAATAAAATATTTTGCAGTTAACGAAAAACCCAGTTTTCTATGTTTTTATTTTGCGGTATAACTTAACCTGAAGAATATTTATTCTGTTCTCTAGGTATCTACATTACCCAATTTTTACGTTGAGGACAATACATTCGCGGAGTGGTGTAAAGCCCGCTCCTTACGTAAATACTATTAATTAATCTGTGGTATTATTTGTTGAACCCTTGTTTGTCCAAGATCTTGCCCTACCCGTTATTATAACTCTGATCACGTTTCTATTTAATTCCGCGCCCATCAATCAGTATTCCGATTGGAGGCATCGCCATTAGTGTCGGAAACTTCGGCTTTTATTGGCTGTTTCCGGATGTTTCGGATTGTTAATTTCAATTTGGAATTTAGTTGAAAATAGTATCTAGGTTTTTCAGTTTTCGATAGAAATAGAAAATATTTGTTTTACGCAACATACAATTAGGTACATATTATATTTACTTAATAATAAAACAATAACATGCGTAAATAATTTATAAGTTAAAAAACTGGAAAACCGACTTCAATTCGACTACCAGCTTCATCATCAGATGATGATGATGATGACAGTTCATTGGGAATGTTCTAGTCACTATAAACACCAAATAAAAGTCACAGGAAAGCAAAATACGCAATTTCGTGCACGTGGTTGGTGTTGATTCTTTAGAGGAACAACTGGTGGGTTTTTGCTTTTCTCCAATTAAATGCGGTTTGAATGTACAAACTGGGTTTATTGACAAATTTAGAAAAAGTTAAAAATTTAGGTGTGCACCACAAAGGGTCCATCGTTGCTAGCAGTAAAATGGTAGGCGCTACGCCGCAACTTGGCATATTGCATCGTTGCTAGCAGTAAAATAGTAGGCGCTGCGCCGCGCCGGGCATATTTTTTTCAGTTATTTCTATTTATAACCCAAACTACTCAACCGATTTTGATGAAAATAAAATGGGACCAATCTGGAAGTATATCCTTTCATATGAAAAAATAATTTTTGAAATCGGTTCATAAATGACGGAGTTCTGAGGTAACAAACATTAAAAAAAAAAAAAAAAAAAAAAAAAAAAAAAAACATACAACCGAATTGAGAACCTCCTCCTTTTTTGAAGTCGGTTAAAAAGGAACCCACTCAGCAAATGCTAAAGGTGCACGGTGGCTCCTTTAGCGCTGGTTTTCATATATAGCATAGCATTGTCACATGCCATGCCTCCTATATCCTTTTGGCTCCAGGGTCCAGGCTCCAGGTTTCAAACGTCAGAGATCTGTAAACTAAGGGTAGTGATAGAATTTGTATTATCAACAGGACCAGATGAGCTACCACTGGTGGTTCAACAGCTCAGCACATAGCAAGCATGAGCTGACGACTTCACCTCTCACCACAGCGCCAAACACTCCAAGTAAGTGCCCACCGAAATACAAAACATTTCTATGATACAGCAAAAAAGTACAAGTAATATGGATTTGTTCAGTAGAATCTCGAGGGTCTAATTTTTTTCTAGTTGTCTATAAACGACTAGCTGTTACCCGCGACTTCGTACGCGTGTTCCGTGTCTCAGAAAACTGTAGAGGAAGTCCACATCCAGAGACACCTTCAGGTTGATAATGATAACCTACATGAGACTTCTAAAGGTCTTCTATAAAGATTATGACAGTCGACATTGTTTTAAAAACGATTTCTTTCCAGGTACGTTTCTGTATATGGTGAACACTTCATCAGACTACGGCTGGGTGCAATGCTCAGGATCCAACTCAGTCGGACGGCAGACGAAGCCCTGTCTTTTCCATATTTTACCTGCTGGTAAGCTCACTAACCATCAAATTCATAAACGATGTAGAGACTCCCCAAAGGACTCAGGGGCTGCACTAGGCGAATGATGATTGACTGTTTTGATTTCAGGGGATAGGCACCACCCACACACACAGGCACCACAGGCATCACAGTTCAGTTGGCATAGCTCTGCCTGTGCTGTAGATTTTGGGTTCGATCCCCTCACAAACAAACATTAAAATTTCATAAACATATAGGGTTTTTGTTCATAGAAGCCACAAAAAAATATCAGGACTAATGCAACTTATAATAGTTGTAATTTTCTGTTTTGTGTTCTTTAGATAAACCATCTGCTGTCAAAGCCTGTGAGATCACAAACGTGACGTATGACTCTTTGACGCTGAACTGCACTCCAGGACATGATGGTGGAATACGTCAGGCATTCCTTCTGCAGGTCAGTCCAACTTGTCTTTTCATGGTTTTTCCAGCTTTTAGAAGCCGCATATAACCTCATTTCCAACCCCTCTAGAACAGAGAGCTAATTAAAAGGTTAAATTGATGCAATACTTCTTTTCCATCCAGATATTCGATATGTCAACGGGTCTCCTACTGCGAAACGTGTCCAATGAAGAGCCAGAGTTCGAAGTCTTGGATCTATCAGCCAATAACGCGTTAGGTGTATCAGTGCGAGCTTTCAACAGGAAAGGAGCCAGCGAGCCGCTTACTATCACATCAAGTCTGCTGAAGTACCCTCAACGACACACTGGTATGTTCCTTTATCTTTAAAACACTAGGTAGTTCTAAAACATTTATAGATGTCCTGGTGTATGGTCCTGGTGGCGTATTAGCTACATGAGCCAAGTGAAGGCGAAGATAGATGTCATGTCGTATAAGGACATCAAGGAAGCTGCCCTGAAAAGAAGAACCTGGCGGGAAATGCATACATTACGCCGATAAGAGCATAGCTCTTAAATTAGAAGAAGGTGTATGGAAGATCTCCCTTTGTAACATCATCATTGTAAGGGGCAGTCTAAGGTGTGATATTGTCATCATCCACAGCTTTACTATATGCTTCTACTTTTACCATCCTCTACAATTCTATCTACTAGTTGTTCTGTGAGAACATTAGACCTCGCGAGCCTTTATAGCCATGCAATAACCGACACTTTCCCCTGGCTAAATCGAATTTCAGATGCTTGAATTTTCCAATAGGCCCTACCTATGTAGACTGTTGAGCAAAATAGGGGTATAAGGGCAAAATAAGTTTTAGCAATTACTCGCGTTCCCTTGATCCTAGGAGATTGAATCTGGTGTCTGCGGATTGGTCTCATAAAAGCGGAGAGGACTGCGTAGTCTCATTGATATTAAAATAAGTTGGCTGTAGACATGAATGAATTTATAAACTAGTGGGAGGACATTGTAGGTCCATTTTCATACTGTTGTCTCTTAGCTCTGTACTCTTGAATCCTGTTGCTCATTAAGTTTGCAATCTTCTATCTGCTCTGCATTTCTGTATTTCTCATCCCCTTAGATATTATACCCCGTAATATTTTTGCCACCAGCGCAAGTACCAGTCAAAGTGGAGTTGACAACGGTTCTGATAATAGTCCTCGGAGCTGTTGGAGTGATCGTCGCCATGACAGCTGTCTCCGCAGCCGTCTTCTGTTGCAGATACTGCAAAGGGAAAGAAAGTAAGCCGTTATTGTCACAGCTCAATTGGTATATCTCTGCTTTCTGTGCTGTACGTTGTGGGTTTGATTCCCACATAGAACAACTATTTATGTAACGTCGATGTTAGCTCTCGAATTCAACAAGTACGTAGTGGCATGGTAGCTTGTAGAACTGACAACCGCCTGTGAAGAAAAGTTCTCAAATGGTCTCTCGTTCATAAAATCCATTTCATTCCAAGGTTGCCATAGCGATAAGACCGCCCATAGTACTTTACTTAAGAAATATGAACTCTGTTTTAAATCTGCAATTTCCTTGTGGTGTATTATTAGGAGTCACACACAACACAACGGATCTTTGTCCCTTTGAAGTATATGCGCATAACTCATTTTTGGGGGAGGTAAGCGAACTTTTCGCATCAGTACATGCGCAATCGTTTGTTGCACCTAACTTCAGGGGGATAAAGATCCGTTGTGCGCACTGTACAATAAAGAGTTTTCTATCTATCTATCATGTACCGGAAGGCGAAGCATAGAATGGCCCACCACCCGATGGACTGACTACATTATTAATTTCACTAGAATGAATTCTTGCGTTGACGGAAAAAGCCCAAAAAATATTTCTAGATATCTATAGAGAGGTGGCTTTTACGAGCTGATTATTATGATAATGAAATGTTTGTTACAGATAAAAATGAAAAGGATAAGAGACAGCAAGATGAAACTTCAAATATTCCTTTAACAGGAACTAAGGAATCTGAGAGCGTTGACAGCTTAGGTAAGTAACTACCCTAATAATCGACCTAGCTTTCCGATGTTAAGGTCGTGGGTTCAAATCCGGTCGTGCATGGGTTTTTCGGAAATTTATGTGCGCAATGCCAGTACTCTCAAACGGTGAAGAAGAACATCGCGAGGAAGCCCTTGGCTTAGTCAGCTCCGCACGTATTGTTGTCTCTCCTGTGGATAGAGACTAGGCTGAGAGGATGGTATAGTGCTACAAGCCTACTCCATCTACATCACGTCCCAGGCACTGCAGCCTCCCGTACATCGGGGCATGGGGCACAAGTGCCTCCTGACGCTGTAAAAATCATCTAGGTTAGATGCAAAGGCTTAACTTTTTTTACACTTTCAGAGGTAGATTTAGAAATGACCATTTTTATAAAATCCTAGCCTACCCTCACCCTTTATGCCTTAAAAAATTGAATTTTACTTAAAAAAGCCGAAACCGAATTAAATTTACAAAGTTAACAGAATTCCTCCCAAGATTCGGCTGCAATTAATTTCCTTTTTATCCATTAAGGTCATTACCCTGTAAGGGTGGGCCTCATTAGCCAAACATTCCGAGTAATCGCCGATAAAAAGGAATAAAATGCTTAAAAGCTTAATCGATTTGATAATCGCATCTCTTTAGTCGACTGTTTACGGAAAAAGGAATATAAAACTAACGTTTATGTAGAAATAAACTCTTATATAAATACTACCTATTTTAAGGAATAATTACAGTCTGCAAGCCTTATCGCCAAGTATATTTATTTAAATGGTAATGGAGTTCAAACACTCTTCAGATATTTTTTACAACTTAGCATTACCAAAATCATTTAAAACTGGGAGTTACTAGCGTCTGGTTTTAACTTATCAAATTAAAAACATTGTAGATAATAATATGCACGCTTCCGATTGGTACTGATTTGGATCAGTTGAGCTATCTATAAATCGTTTGCAACGGTGTGTAGATAGCTCAACTACTTCATGTGTATTTTCTACAGATTATAAATATTGTAAATACTTTATTAGTCATAATATTGTAATTATAATACGCACTTTTTTAAGAAAAAAAAATACCTAATAGAAAATCCGAGAATCCTTTGCATAAAACAATGCACAGCCTCGCAGACCACGTCCCTTGAGAAGTAAATGCATGTCAATGTAGTCTAATGTGATTGTTCTGCAATATTAAGGTTACCATGTAACATCAAGTGGATGATATGCTGGTTCATAAACTTATTTTGATTAAAAAATATATCAAAATTGATTCAACAGATAAATTACTATTTGGATCAGTTGAGCTATCTATAAATCGTTTGCAACGGTGTGTAGATAGCTCAACTGCTTCATGTGTATTTTGTACATATTATAAATATTGTAAATACTTTATTAGTCATAATTTTCTTTGTGAATAAATTATTAAAGAACTATTTAAATATGTTTGTTACAGATAAAAACCCGGATATAATACCATTGGATGGTAAAATTAGCGACAGTTGCTCCAACAAGTCTTCGACCACAGACTATAGTTCTATACGACCTCTCATCTCAAAAACACCAGATAGATATGACATCCCACCAAACTGTGAAAGATATTATGACCATAATATAGATCCTTGCAATCAATACATACAAGTTAGACAAATGGATTATAGAAGGTATCCTATAGGTCCTTTAGGACCTAGTATAAAGAGTTTGGGACCTATGAGCAGTTTACATGTCCCCAATGTACCGGAATGTCATAGACAATATGATAACGTTTATGAAGATTGGTTGAAGTATAAAAATGCCTTGCCGCTTAATACTAGTGGATTGGTAAGTATTTTTATAATCCCACTAATATTAAATAAAATAAATAAATATATATTCATGGACATTTCACACGACGTCGTCTAGTCCCAAACTAAGCAAAGCTTGTAATATGGGAACTAGATGCTGGTAGAATACTTAAATACTTATTTTTTTTTGTAAATACATTCTTATAATACATATTAACACCCAGACATAGAACAAACATCTATGTTTTGCCACACACAAATGTAATATTATAAATGTCAAAGGTTAGATGTTTGGATGTTTAGATGTTTGAAAGAAAGAAATAAATAAATAAATAAGGAAGAAAGGACCCAAACTTACAGTACCTTAATTAAACTACTGTGAAACTTTGGATGTTTGCTTTTCAATCACGCTGTAACTACTGGTCCGATTTGGATGAAACTTGGAATACATAGTTCGTAGCCTGGATTAACACATAGGCTACTTTTTATCCCGGAAAATCAATAGGATAAAACGGGACGCGGACGAAGTTGCAGGCAGAAGCTAGTGTATTTAAGTACCATGTATTTTAAAAAAGTATTCTATCAGCAATCTAGTTCCCATATAGTTTTGCTTAGTTTGGGACTAGAGGGCGTTGTGTGAAATGTGCATATTGTGTTCGGATTAAATAAATAAACAAGTGCTGTTTTTTTACAGTAATCTAAGTAGATACCTAGAAATACATCGTTTGGATTGGAGTTAAAAAAGATTTTTAGTTTAAATCTGAACCCAGTGTAATTAAAGTACAACCAAAACGAGAAGTGAAAATTGTTGCTTTGAAAACCCAAGTGCTGCTCGCGAAATAGTAGAAAAAGTAACAAAGGTACAATGATGCACAGAAGTGCTGTGGAGCACAATACAATAGTTTGGGAAATCTTCGTTTTCCGTGCTGCAGTCGGTCAAAGATAAAACATTAAACCCACTCGTCAAGATTAGTGCAGTCGTGTGGAAAAGTGTTCAAACTTTTTCTTCAAACTTAAAATATACTTAAACTTTTTTATTATTTGGGAACAAACATCAACCGCAGCCTCCGACTAACTCGGAGCGTTACTTTTTGTTTGTGAAGACCTCTTTTTATAGTAAAAAGTCTTCGAGCTATTTAATATAGTAAAAAGAATTCTGTTTAAACTTTTTTTTTTTTTTAGAATTTATAACTTTTATTGATCAAAACAATAACTATATACAAATACTAATAAGAAAATATCATTTTTAACAAAAAAAAAATTAAACTTATTTATGATATTTTTACTGTATAAAAACAACGTTCCCGTTGTTATCTTGCATCATAGCTTTTTACTCTTATTTAATTACTAAAAGTCACGTTTTTTTATCTGTGTAGTTTTATAATGAAACGTTCCTATTATGATGATGACGACGGAAGCCAGACAACGGTACCTCTTGAACAACTTTGAACAACTTTTTTTATAATTTTATTTAACTTATGTTTGTTCCAGCTTCCAGCAGAACAGTTGATGCCACCAGAGCTATACGCCACTCCACCACCGCCCACCCTTTACAGCAATCCTAGCAGAAACCCACTCAACCTAGCTCAAATGCCTGAGCTGGACAGATACCACTTGGAACCCAGGTAGACCACCTCAAAAAGTATTAACCTACTCAATCATAGTGAACATTGAAAGTTGTTACAAACTAAGCAATATTTCTATAAGAAAAACTGATAAAAACTACATGTCTTCTTCTTCCACTCTTATCATTTGTCAACTCTGAATCTACTCCTCGCACATTCATGTCATCTTTCACACAATCGAACCACTTTTTCGGTCTTCCTCTACTTGCACACTCATATTCATAACTTTTTCGTAACATGATTTTCATCCACAGTATAAACAACTATTTCTCATGTGTCTGATGACTCCAGGAGCTGTTCCAACTCCCCGCCAGTGCGGTTCAACACAGACAACAGCGTGTACTTCAGCAAAAACTTGCTGGAGAGGCCTAGCGGTACCCTGCCGCATTTGAAACGAGGGAACGGTAAGATCTAAATATGAGGGACTGGGTGGTTTTAGGTAAAAAGAATTTGTGTTGAAGTTACACTGAAGTCCTTATAGCATTTTGTGAAAGAGCTCGTCCGGGGAAGCGCTACCACCGTACCTATTTCTGCCGCCAAACAGTGATACTCGCATTGCTGTGTTCTGGTTTAAAGGGTGGGTGCAATGCAATTCAATGACATAGAGCATGTTTTTAGAGGATGTGTTCAGTGAGGCAATACAATGTTATTGGCAGAGGAAATGACTTACCATAACTGAGCCATCTGCTCATGATAAAAAACTAATAAGGCTTTTTTTGCAGGTTCTCAAAACCAAATGCAGAGTGATGGAAAATCTAGTGCATCTAAATCGACTGACACAAATGATTACTCTTGAAACTAGATTCTGGAAATTCGATTGATAAGTGATTTAAATTGTAAAACATTTACAGTAAGTGTAAAGTGTATTAAAGTGAGTGTGAAAAATGTGAAAATGTGTATTTTGGACCGTCCGACAAAATTATTCTCTTAATTTCACTAGCATTTGATTTGATAAAAATATTTATATGATTTCTTTCGTGTTTTGTTTTTTTGATTCAACAAAATGTTGGTAAACTTATGCTACATAGCTATTTGATATAAGTAAATTTTATGAATATAACTTGATTGAGTGATTCAATAATTGAATTGGAATCGTATTGTTGGAATGATATATATAATTTGATTATATTAATATAAGTTGTAGTAATATAAATATATGTAGTAATATTAATATAAATATAATTTTATATTAATATAAATTATATTTTTCATATTATTGTGTTTATTTTTAAGTAATCTTGTACACTGCTAAATTAGATAAAGTTATTAGATTTGACCGGTGTATAGTATGAGTTAATGTGTAAATGTTATGTCAATTTGATAGAAGAAAATGTTAAAATAGTTTTGAACATCTTATTGAGGATGTATAAGACTGAGATTGTATAGATTAGTAATATAAATAACTGCTGATTATTGGTTCGATATTTAATAAAATAATTAAAAAAAACAGTTGCACTAAAAATTATCACACATCGAAAGTAGCACTTAAGTAGTAGTAGTTTTACTTAACTGGTTAAGTAAAAAAAACAATGTAAAAAAACGTATCCGTATTGTCTCAATATAAACATAAGTATTATTTAAAAAAAAAGTACATTGGAGAGTTTAAACTGCGGGTCGTTTATGAAAACTTGATAATCTTTATTAAATAAAAATATTATTTTTATTGCATTATTAGCTTGCTTGATTTCATTAAGCTAACATTAATGGTTTCCGAAATTTTCAAGTTTTTATAAATGACCATTTTTTGCTCTCGAGTGTTATTACACTCAATGACGGTCTTCTTCGTAAAAAAATGTAAATATGTAAATAAATTTAACGTGCTTAAGTATGAAGAGTTGCCATACAGTTTTAGCAGTATTTTAACAGTTAACTAATAACAGTTTAAATTATAAAATAACGAGCTTTTACGTTAAAATTTGAACTCTATTTTATTTTAAAACACGCATTTTTCAATATTATAATGTTGTTGTCACTTTTGAAGTGTCATTTGATTTTATTAATTAATATTTTAGTAAATATAGTTAATCATCGATTAATAGTAGAAAGCGGATATTGATGTTTGATGATTATTCAGTAATTACATTAAAAATACTTAGCTGTATTCAATCTGTAACTATTGATCGTTGATCTGTCAAGATCTTATTTAAAAGGTGTTGTTCAAATGTAAATTATTTTATTATAATAAGTATTTAATGTGATAACATTTTCTTATTTTCTTTAATTGCAATTTTATGGCCTAATAATATTAATTAATAGCATAACTTCAAAACTTTACAAACTACTGATTGCGTTGTAATTGATTTGTTTTGATGACCAAATTGTAACTAATCATTATTTACTAAAACAAATAGTTTTAGCTTTGATTATTTAAGTTTTAGTTAATAAGTACATGCCATGACTTTAGATTTTGATAGATTTAGAAAAAGGTGCGGTCGCTTACAAATCCCTATTATTAAGTTAGAATAATAACAATAAAATGTCATTATACGTTATGTTAGTACTTCTCTACAATTATAATAAAATGTTATAGTACTAACTTACGTATTTTATTATTACTAAATCAAGCGTCATTAATTTGTTCAAAAAAGTCTTACACTTAAAAGTCTTACTTAAAAACTTAACACTTTTGTGAGCGATTGTACCTCCTCGGTTTTGTATGAGCGCTTTTTACTTTTTTTTTTAATAACAATGAGAGTCGCTTTAAGCGAACATTCTGTTTTGTAATGTAAAACTCATTTAAAAATAATAAATGTGAATTTTTAACGTGAACTTTGTTTTTATTTTATCACAAAATTAAAACTAAACAACACGGATAGTTAGGTACCATAAACATTAATTTTAGTAAGAATTATTTCTACTAGTAAGGTACTTATGCCTGGTAGTAAACCTCTCTAGTGAAGGAAAACATTGTGTTTCAGATAAAAAAATAATTTTCCAAATCGATTCATAAATGACGAAGTAAAAAATCAGCCGATTTGACCCTCCTCCTTTTATGAAGTCGGTTAAAAAGAAAATGGAACCTAGCTTTCAGTAATAAAATATTTTTGAAACTATGTCTCATCATTCACTGTTGAGTGTACTACACTGAGCTGAATGGAAAAAAATGCAATTCCAATGTTCAACGTCTGTTTAGAATTCAATATTCCGATTTTGATGGGAAAAAACATTGAAACCATGTTAAGCCGGATTTATCTACATTATTTGAGTTGGACAGTGAACGTGCAGTGTGTACAAACATTGAAACGTGTTCTCATAATGTTTTGTCAATACAAGTAGGTACAGTCAGCGATATAAGTTAATAAATAAATAAATATTCATGGACACAACGCTTTCTAGTCCCAAACTAAGCAAAACTTGAAATATGGGAACTAGATTGCTATTAGAATACTTACCTAAGTAAGTATATACATTTTTTATAAAACTTGGAAATTTGGACGAATCTCGGAAACGGCTGTACCGATTTCTATGAAACATAGCGAAGGATCATTCCGGAACTATCAGTTTTCCTAAACAGAACCGCATTGATTTTGGACCATTTGAGCACCAATTAAAAGTGGAATAGCATTGGTGCGGAAAGTGGAATTACTCATTCGTTTTAGAGTTTTACGAGGGACATACCGACAGACAAACACACGGGCTTTTTAAACTTATTTTCAGTCATGCAAAAAAAACTATAATTTTGATCTTTGAACATATAAATTGTAAAGCTGATTGTACCTTATACTTTGGGATATTCTCTTCAGCCAATCCAATTTTCAGATTTTACGATGCAAGATAATACCTACTTTATTCTTCTGCATACCTACTTATTACCTTCCGATATCAAATTAGGTATAAAAATCATCGCTATAAAATAAGATCGAAGCAACATTAAATTGCAATCGTTTAGGATCACTTTGGAGTAATTTGGGAGAGTCGGTAAATTATTTGGCTCTGATGAGATTACTATTTTAAAAGTAGGTAGGTTTTATGTAATGGAAGAACCAAATAGCCCACCTGATGATAAGTAGTAACTTCTTCGTGTCGTTGACAAATTGCCTATATCAATGTCTCACCAAACATATCCACTGAGTCCATAACTCTGAAATAAAGGTGTTAAGTGTGATGTGCCTGTAATAGCACCGGCACCCAAACCCTGCAAACCGGCACACAGCAATGCGAGCATCACTGTGCACATAAATAGGTGGTAGTACTGAACCCGGACGAGCTCGCACACAAAGAACTCTACTACTACCAAGAAGGTTGGTTAGTATATAATGCATAAGTAATTAAATTTAAAATAAAAAAAAACCCCGAATCTTGGACCGATTTTCATCAAACATAGCTAAGAACAATCCCGACTAATTCAATTTTCAAATTAAATAAACAAAATCAAAATTGGTTCATCCGTTCGGGAGCTACGTTGCTTCAGACAGACACACACACACAGACACGTCAAACTTATAACACCCCGTCGTTTTTGCGTCAAGGGTTAAAAACCACATTGAAAAATTTTAATAATTAAAAAATCATAAATATGTAATTTTTTTATTAATAACCTCGAGCACCATTATAATAAAAAAAAGTAGGCTAGATTCTTACCACGCTGAGACTACAGGACTAAAATTTAATTAATTTACTTCTATTCATTTATAAAAAAATATTTAGAACGACTACCTACGTGTAAAGATAAACTTTGAATAGTAAAATAGGCCATTGTCATAACAGTTTTGTATCCAGGAACTCGTTCCAATTTTAAATTAAATTGCCGCCATTTTATTTATATTGCCGTACGTAAATTTTGTTCCGTTTAAGTGTTGCAAGTAAACATTTATTTTTTACAAAATAATAAATTGTGAATCATTATTTAAAATACGAAGGTACCAAATATTGGTACTGATTTGGATAAGTTAAGCTACTTATCTATAAAACGTTTGCAACGGGTTGTAAATAGCTTAACTATTTCATGTGTTATTTGTAAATATTTAATGTATTAGTCGCAATTTTCTTTGTGAATAAAATCTTTATTATTTTACCGTTATTTTTTTTAATCCTATCACAATAATAGTTCTTCTACTTCTTCTCTTGTAAATGGCTTTTGTCCGTCATTTCGACTGTCAATTTTGCCAGTGTCAAGTGGATTATTTGAAATAAGTTTAGTCAAATCGAGTCATACGTCAAGTCGTTTGTTTTGAAGACAAAATGGCGGATTTTCCCTTCAAAACTTGAAAACGAATTCCATCAAATAATAATAACACATTTATTCCAATGGCTCACACTTTATGCTATGACTGCAAGTATTATTGGTTAAAATTCCACCAAAATTAAGGAACAATACACACTTTAACACCAAGAAAAACAATAAGGGCGTCTTGCACCAGAATCACTAAACGTATTTAACAGCTAAATCGATTTAAATCTGACGTATTTGTATGACTTGACAACTCGCTAAATACTATTTAAGAGTTAAACGCGTTTAGCGATTCTGGTGCAAGCCGCCCTAATAGTTATTTGACGCACTGCTTTTACGTCGCTGACTATTTGGTAACAAGATATACCGTCGAGTAGAAATCAGGGTATCTACTTCAACACTTATTTTATTTAGCACTCTCGTCTCGTGCAACGGTCTTGTTCGCGCTCTGAGTAATTGTGTCGGCGCATATCCCCTACTACAGGTTCTCGATAGTAATTGTAAGTCGATTGTAAACCTCTGATTTGGTGGAGACTTATATTTAATGAAGACTATTCTTTAGTTTTTATTACTTCATCATCATTCCCCTGCCCTTATCCTACGCTAGGTGGGGTCGGCACAACATGTCTTCTTATTCCACTCACTCCTATCATTAGTTTTTATTATTTAACCGTTTTAAGCGATCCAAGCCTAGTATGATGGGATAGCAGAGAAACGAAGGAAGACTTTAAAATAACTAGGTATATTGAGAGAAAAAACTAAGGCCGCCAAGGCGCGTGCGGCGTACGCGGGGCTCGTATTACCGACGATGACAGACTGATTGGTGGGTACTTTTTAAATCCTCTTCTAAAGCTTTCCCCGCGCCCCACGTACCCCTCTCGCACCTTAACGCGGTCTAGGATGCACACATTTTTACATTTACGTAGGTAGGCACTCCTAGGCAAACATTAATATTTTGGCTAGTACTTATATTTATTTCGCGTCGCTAACAACCGTGGTATATCGGCACTTCTTTAGCACCCATTTTGGCATTTTCACGCCCCGCGGTCTGACAGGAACTGACCAAATGAATTTGCTCGAATCGCGAATGAGCTCATTTTCCCGTTTTCCTTCACAGGACACCGGTGCAGTATCTTTTACATAGAAGATCATTGATATGATCCTAAACTAATCGCACTTACGGGCCGCGACTTTGATAAGTCTTACTCGATATTCATTAAAATTTTCGATAACCCTGAGTAGAATTTCCGTTCGAGTTACCAATTATTTTAATAAGCTCTTTATTCCTAAGTGCGAGTTCCGATCGAGATGCCATAGTACAGTTTTACAGTGCTTCATGTTTACGCAAAGGTCAAGTATGTTCGCAGACTGCTACATTACTCTTAACATGCCTATTTATTAACCGATCGACCATTTGTTCCACTTGGGTTGAAGACCTTTGTTTTGTGGAGAAAAAAAATAAAACGCAGATGAATTTACTGTAGTTTTTTGCATTATAGTGGGTAGTGGGTGAGTATATTGATATTGTTTTTTTTTTCTTTGAAAGGTGAATTAGTCGGGAGTGTTCTTAGCTATGTTTGATGAAAATCGGTCAATGATTCGGGGGTTTTTTCATTTTTTTTAATTACTTGTTTCTAGAGACTACTTACATACTTTTCTCTATAATGTACCTACTCTACGAATTTACGTAGGTACGCTAATGTCACATGATACATATTTTTCCGTACAAAAGCTATAAAAATAATCCGTTTTCATGTCTTCTCCATTCGTTTTCCATGTTTGTACACGAAATTGGCGATTTCCGGCGAAAATTCCACCTCCCGCCATCTTGTCAATGTAATATACCACCAACTACCGGAAAGGTGTCGTTTACGAACGTAAGAAAATACTATCCTTTCGTATTTACACAGTACAATACTGCTTACAGTAGCAATACTTTGTATTGACAAGTAATATCACTGTGATGTGATTTCTTTGTCATTTATTAATGTTAAGTTGTTGTTTGTTCCTCATCGCATGCTGTGACGCCCTATAAGTATGGGAGCACTATTATTATGACCCTCGACTAGCTCACTTGATACTAAAGTGCAAACCCGTGTTGGGAGTCCTATTTTAAATAAAATAAAATAAAAAAGTAATTAAATTTAAAATTTAAAAAACCCCCGAATCTTGGACTGATTTTCATCAAACATTGCTAAGAACACTCCCGACTTATTCACCTTTCAAACAAAAAAAAAACAAAATCAAAATCGGTTCATCCGCTTGGGAGTTACGTTGGCTCAGACAGACACACACACACACAGACACGTCAAACTTATAACACCCCTTTGTTTTTGCGTCGGGGGCTACAAATAAGTCACCAACATTTTTTTTTTGTCTACTTTGAATTTGAATGATTATGTTGACCTTTTGAACGGTGAAGGAAAAAACCGTAGGAAAAATCAGTTAGTATACTAGTATACTAGCACTAGCATTTCTTTTTCACTGTTATCATTTTTAAATAAGTGATCGCTAAGTAGTGACGTTGCGTTAATTCACTCCATCCTTACCTACGTCTTATATTCTGTGCGTCTCAGTTTTAATGAGTTTTGAAAGTGGACTGACTCTACTGCTAAGCACCAATACCTTTCCCGTGTCAATATCTGAAGACTAGGGCTGCCATAAACTTTGTCGTATTTTTTACGCCGTTTTTACGGCGGGGTACATCGCAATCATGTAATGTCGTGTGTCGTGCCGACCGTAGTAAACGAACGACCGCCGTAACTTATGTTATGATGATCTGTCTGGACGTCTAAAACAACTTGTTTTGGCATATTTTTTTGTGAAATAGGGAACTGAAATCGTATGTTTTGAAAGGCCAGCAGGGGTATTCCAATCTCAGTTGAACTGCAAAGTTTTAAATCATGGTCAGTTCATACTAACTCATAGTTATTCTGTGACTAAATAGTGACATTATGATGTCATTTAATTTGTTTTCGCGCATATTTTGCTGTCAAGTGTCTAAAAAGAATGATCACGTGGTACAAAATTGTACCACGTGACCTGAAGAAATTACACTGGGCAGTGAAATATAACTTGACAGCAAAAGATTGCAATACGGGGGCTGTTTAGAGCTAAAAGTATCGTATTCGAAAGAAATCAAACACAATTATAACTTAGATCTTAAATAAGACGCACTTTTCTTCTTCAGGGGGAAAACTTAAAAGGGATTTTGAGACTTACCCCTTTGAAATAGGTACCTAACCTACCTAGGAAGGGTTTTTTACATGCTGAAATTCAAAAACTCATATACGGTTTATTGATATACATAATATAACTTCATTAAGTAACTATGAATTTTGGGATCTTAAAATATCAATAAGGCTTTTAAGAATATTCAAGGACTTAATATCATGTATGAAAAAAAATACAACCGAATTAAGAACCTCCTCCTTTTTTGAAGTCGGTTAAAAATCACAGCCAATTTACTTAGGCCTCATTTTGAGGGATAGTATAATATGCGTTTTCAATATCACTATTGAACCAATAATATTCTATAGTCAGACTCAATTGAAAACTAATAAAAATTTTAAAATATGTTATTTCAACTCAGCTAACAATTTCCATCTAAATAGTTCTTGCCAACCCTAAGACGCTGTCGAGGGTCCTTCAGACGTTCAGTAGAATTGGAATTTTGACATTCGTGCAGTCTCGTTAAAAGCACTCCCACACTGCAGTCGTGGTTACTGGTTACGAGTGCAGTTTTATCTATTCTTTAAAAAAAAGAAATCTTGAGGAAATAAGACATCTTTGTTTTTGAGAAGTCGTTTGTTTTTGATTTTTGTGTTTGGTTTTGTTACACCCTCTTTTATTCACTAACAACGGGAATATTATTTTCCTAGAAATTACGTGAGCTTTGTTGTTTTAACAATACATAGCTCAGTATTTAGCTATAATTAACCAAAATAAAATAAGCAAGATAGATTGAGAGAAATCCAGACATCTCTAAGAAACCAGAGTATTTTATATGAAACAATCTAGATTTTCTGAAGCCTAATATCTAGATCTAGCGCGAAGTTATCTAACAATCCATCTTAATTGCTTAATAGGATTCTATTTAGGATTTGTTAGGCTCTTTGACCCCTACAATGTATTCTTCAGACGAATATTATAATTGTAGATGCTACAAAAACTATATCAATTTATAAGTTTAAAAAACTAGAAAAACCGACTAATTCAACTACCAGCTTTGTCTTAGATGATAATGATGATGATGGCTGTTCATTGGGAATGTTCTAGTGACCTTAAACACCACTAAAAAGTCACAGGAAAGCAAAATACGCAATTTCGTGCACGTGGATAGGTATATTAAATACTTGGACGGATAGAATTCGAATGATTTCAGAATGTTTGATGATGAACTTTCTACATTTTTCGTCACTCCTGTCCATCCAGAGGTTGTCTGGAAGAGATCGCCTTTAGCGATAAGGCCGCCCATTGTACTCTCTATTTTTATGTTTCTCTCTTTCTTGTAATTTCTTTCTTCTGTGTGTGCAATAACGTAAATCTAATAATCTATCTAATGTTTGTAGATGGAGAAAAATCGCGGTTACTAGAATTTTGTTTTCTTTTTATCACGTTTTCTCGACTCGTATTCAAAAACAATGTTCAAGTCATCGAAACTCGAGGGAGAAAATCCGTGACAGGCGTAAAGGCGATTTTTTGCAAAGGCAGTAAGAATTCCTCGTAAAACCAGTCATCCCGAATGTGAATGATGAATAGAACCCAGATTTGTTCCACAAGCAAAGCGCGAAGTGGCCCGAATACCGAGCGTTCAGGAATGCAGGTTGGGGAACCCTAAAAATGAGGAAAAAGTTTAAATTACTTGCGCTTGGCGCGGCATCAGCTACGGAGATGGATCGACTGGCGCTTCAATTGCGAGATGATAGGGATGAGAATATCTTCCACCTTCAAAAATGTCCCGAAGACGTTAAATAATTTATGAATTCTACCTATAATTTTTTTTTTATTTAGAATGTCCTTTGGCCACAACCTCACCTGCCCCCGTATTCCAATCTCTTGCTGTCAAGTTATATTTCAC
The DNA here is from genome assembly GCA_947859175.1 of Gandaritis pyraliata. Taxonomy (NCBI): domain Eukaryota; kingdom Metazoa; phylum Arthropoda; class Insecta; order Lepidoptera; family Geometridae; genus Gandaritis; species Gandaritis pyraliata. The sequence goes on along the minus strand of OX401877.1, from coordinate 2,004,967 downwards.
TGCCCAGTGTAATTTCTTCGGGTCACGTGGTACAATTTTGTACCACGTGATCATTCTTTTTAGACACTTGACAGCAAAATATGCGCGAAAACAAATTAAATGACATCATAATGTCACTATTTAGTCACAGAATAACTATGAGTTAGTATGAACTGACCATGATTTAAAACTTTGCAGTTCAACTGAGATTGGAATACCCCTGCCGGTGGTGCTAAGTATCAGCTGGCTGCTCTGGACTCGATTGAGCGCAGAGCTTTCAGGTTAATAGGAGAGCAATACATGGCAGAGACCAAAATTGAGACTGGATTTTAAATTTAAAAAGACCCGAATCTTGGACCGATTTTCATGAAACATAGCTAAGAACACTCCCGATTAATTCACCTTTCAAACAAAAAAAAACAAAATCAAAACCGGTTCATCCGTTCAGGAGCTACGTAGCCTCAGACACCACACACACACACATACACGTCAAACTTATAACACACCGTCGTTTTTGCGTCAGGGGTTAAAAAAGAATACTTTTCAAGACGCTGTGTCCCATCCCTACCGATAATAGAGCACTTGACACCGCTGTCGGCTCAAATTAGATCCTAATAAAAAGAGTATTTAAGGATTCAATGAGAGATGATCTAATATCGGAGATAAAAGCTACCGCCTGACCTTATTTCTGCCGATTCTTTGATGAAACGGACATGGAAGATTTTTTATCTCTTTTCATTTGGCACACGATGTGACTGTACCCTAACTTACCTACCTAGTTTCCAAGATCTCAGATTCCAGATTGACAGGCGTCACAGCTCAGTCGGTAACAGTTCTGCCTTCCGTGCTGTGGCTCGTGGGTTCGATCCCCACTGAGAACTAACATTTGTGTGTGGAAAACATAGATGTTTGTTCTATGTCTGGGTGTTACTATGTATTATAAGTATGTATTTACAAAAAAAAAGTATATAAGTATTCTATCAGCCATCTAGTTCCCATATTACAAGCTTTGCTTAGTTTGGGACTAGAGGGCGTTGTGTGTAAAGTCCACGAATATTTATTTATTATTATTTAGATATCGTCTCAGATCTTGTACCGGATATTAAGTAAAAATTAAATTAAATAAAAAAGTAAATTTAGTAAACACTAAGGTATTTATACAATTATATGATGGGATAAATCGATGGTCACCCTGATGATAAGTGGTAACCACTGCCTACAATACATTGCCTCATAGAGCACGTCCTCTCACTCACTTTCGCCCATCACTCAGAGACACATAGTCAAATGTGCCTGTAATTTTACCAGTTCTTCCCACTAGTTACATTAATAGAACTAGCAACTTGTTCTCTCATAATTTATAAGTTTAAAAAACTAAAAAACCGACTTCAATACCACCAGCTTCATCATGATGATGATGACAGTTCATTGGGAATGTTCTAGTCACTATAAACACCACTTAAAAGTCACAGGAAAGCAAAATACGCAATTTCGTGCACGTGGTTGGCATATTTTTTTCAGCTATTTCTATTTATAACCTAAACTACTGAACCGATTTTGATGAAAATTGAATGGGGCTAACCTGAAAGTATAACCTTTCAGATAAAAAAAAAATTTGGAAATTGGTTCATAAATGACGGAGTTCGGAGGTAACAAACATTAAAAAAAATACAACTGAATTGAGAAAACCTTTTTTGAAGTCGTTTAAAATGTCATTGTTAAACCTACTCCATAGATTTCCAACATGAAAGATCTAAGATAGTCTCCTTCATCAAACTCCCCGCGAACTCTACGATGTCTTCAGTCCATCAGGTGGTTTTCTACTTCGTTTTCTGATTGATTTTTATGCGCTCGCTCAAGTTTTGCAGTTTTATTTAAGTTTTCCTGTGAAGGCGCTGTAAATTCGTGCAAACGAAGCTAAAAAGCCAATACTAATAGCCCAGTGTGTACGGACAGAGAAAAAAAATAAGGATACAAGATACATTTATTTGCCAAAATAAGTGTTACAATTTGGTCTTATGCTAAAGTCAGAGGCACTTTTAAACTTATTCACCCTTTTCAGGTATAGTAGTCACAACGGATCTTTGTCCCTCTGCAGGGGTATGCCAATCAAAGTTGAACTGCAAAGTTTTAAATCATAGTCAGTTCATACTAACTCATAGTTATTCTGTGACTAAATAGTGACATTATGATGTCATTTAATTTGTTTTCGCGCATATTTGGCTGTCAAGTGTCTAAAAAGAATGATCACGTGGTACAAAATTGTACCACGTGACCTGAAGAAATTACACTGGGCAGTGAAATATAACTTGACAGCAAAAGATTGGAATACGGGGGCTGAAGTATCTGCGCAGAACCCATTTTTGGTCGAATTGGAGGCAAGCGAATTTCTCCGCACAACAGTTACATGCGTAATCGATGTTGCATTTAACTTCAAAGGAATCAAAATCGCATGCACTGTACCTACATAAATTACATAAAAAATTTACCTACATACCCGTTCATGGTTGACATACCACCTATCCGCACTAAGCGTTTCACTCCTACTCTTATAATGCGGACAGCCAAGGATCGGAACTCGTTGCCGGCGTCTGTGTTTCCACCTTCATATAGATTGGATGTTTTCAAGAGACGAGTGAATAGGTATCTTCTAGGTAAGCGTGCTACATCGTCGACCGCATCTTCACTTAACATCAGGTGAGATTGCGGTCAAACGCTTGATTATAAATTTATTAAAAAAAAAAACATAAAAATTTGGTAAGTCAATTCTTAAAAATAAGTTTTTCCAGCCATGCCTGTTTTGCGATCCGTTGCGTCGTGTTCAATCGGTTCCGATAGCGAGCGTGCAATGTGCATTCATTTGAGTAAGCCTCGAACACAATTCACTAATAAATTATTACACCCAAACTTGGCACACTACCTTTCAATTTGTGTTATTTTTACAAAATGGCAGCTTTTAAAAATCAGGCCATGCACGAAGCTTAGGCATGTATTAAGACTCAAGTACCTACTTAAAGTACTTCTCTTTAAGAGCCCTGTGGAGAAGATACAAACGTTACCAAGAACACTTTTGATTCGAGCATATTATTATTTCATTAGGTACTTGCTACTTATTTTTGTAAAATATTCTCACCTACTAGCTTTTATTCTTTTGTTTTGTACTATTCATTGTATTTCCATTTATTTTTTAGTTGTGATTGTCATTGAAATCTAATTTTAATTTATTGTCAATTATTATTACTAAATATGAAATTATTATTTATTATTACCTACTTATGAAATTTTTTCTTGAGAATTAATTAATTGTAATAATTATCTCCTATTGTATACCTACTTTACCTGTGCTGTGTGTTTTTTGTGGCCAATAAATAACTGTCTATGTCTATTTCTACAATTTTGAATTTTAAATTTGAATTTTACTGTGATATTATTTAGATTATAATAGAATTTTGTGGTTCTAGAAAATTTTATTTTAAAATAGCTACATAAAATTTAAAATAGCTTTTGCTAGGTACCCTTAAATGAAATAGGTAAGTAGATTAAATTAGCATTTTTACACAAATTATAAACATATTTTCATCTTGTTTACTTCATATTAAAAACAACGATATACTTATTTCGTATTGTCGAGTTCATGGCCTATTAACACACCGACTACTTTTTATCCCGGAAAATCAACAGGATAAAACGGTACGCGGACGAAGTCGCGGGCAGTAGCTAGTGTCTAATAATCCAACAAGTAGTTAAATTTAAAATTTAAAAAACCCCCGAATCTTGGACCGAGTTTCATCAAACATAGCTAAGAACACTCCCGACTAATTCACCTTTCAAACAAAAAAACAAAATCAAAATCGGTTCATCCGTTCAGGAGCTACGTTGCCTCAAACACACACACAGACACGTCAAACTTATAACACCGTCGTTTTTGCGTCGGGGGTTAAAAACAATTTTCACTAGCATCAGTGCACATTAGAACTAAACACAGTAGTACTTAAATACTTCTGCATAATATCTAGCTATTTGCATAATATATTGTTTTGATAAATAAATAATAAACTTGTGTCAAAAAAAAATATCTAGCTTAGCTTTTCAGAATAAGCTAGGCACTCTAGGTAGCCAGTCCGTACACTCCAGGCAATGTAACTAAAAGTTAGTTCATCCGTCCAGTTCCCAAGGTACACTTCAGTGCAATTAGACGGTACACCGTTGCAGTTTGCGGTAATATTTGCTTTGTAGTTTAACGACGGGCAGTTGGGTACTGAAGTGTACGTATCTAGGTACTGTAGGTACCTGTTTACATTTATTGCAAATAACGACCTATTAGAATCCTACTAATGTAAGTAGGTACGTAGTTTAGTGTTACTATCTACATTTAGCACTATTGACCTAGTCAGGAGCTTATGAAAATAGCGGTGTTTTATAAATTTATAAAACAAAAGAATAGAATATAATTTAATAAAAAAACGCTAGGAACCAGGCCGTACTTTGTTGCCCGTTCTTGTAGGCTCAGGGGGGTGATCTGGGTATGGCAGAGATTTTACTCTAATAGGGATGACGTCAAATCTCGGTCGAAATCTGGTTTCACCCAGGAGTGACAGGAGTTTTCAACGTCATTTTGACGTCATCCCTATTAGAATAAAATCTCTGCCGAAGTGAGAATAAGACCAGTGGTCGCGTGGAACTGGCACACATTATATAAAAAGATTCTAAATATTCTATTCTATTGTTTTATTCTGTTTTATAAATGTATAAAACACCGCTATATTATATTTCTACAACTACTTACACTACTAAGTATATTTCTTTGTAAAAAGGAGCATTATATAGCCCTATTTTAAAAAAAAATATATTAAAAATCTAATTCAAATAGGAACATTGGTACTGATTTGGATCAGTTGAGCTATCTATAAATCGTTTGCAACGGTGTGTAGATAGCTCAACTGCTTCATGTGTATTTTGTACATATTATAAATATTGTAAATACTGTATTAGTCATAATTTTCTTTGTGAATAAAGTCTATAATAATGCACTTGGGAATGGCTAAAAAGGGTAGGCAGAGGGACATCCAAGCACTTTGCAATAAATAAAGACAGGGGAGTTCTACTAGTGATATTTATTTAGATATCTATCTGTCTCCGTCAGGGTAAGTGATGATATATCTTATTTCTCTGTCAGATTATGTTACGCTGAATGATATTACTATTTACTAGCTACAGCCTACGACTTCGTCCGCGTCCCGTTGAATCCTGTTGATTTTGCGGAATAAAAAGTAGCCTATGTGTTAATCCAGACTACGAACTATATGTATTCTGAGTTTCATCCAAATTGGACCAGTAGTTTTTGTGCGAAAGAGTAACAAACGTCCATACATAGAAACTTTCGCGTTAATAATATAGAATGACGTCATATCGCACCTCGTAACTATTAAAGTTTTATGGGGACAATTACAAATAACAATGTTTTTATTTTTAATTTACTAAGGTACTTATGATTTTATAGGAATAACAAATGTATAGATATTGGCTTATTCCTGACAGATAACCAAGATGATATCGTTAACCTGTGTTCTATTTTGACAATAAAATACCCTTATTTATTTTTTCTGAGCGAAATGTTACCATAATACCCTTAAAGGTGGATTTTATTAAAGAAGCAGAAGCACCTACGCAAGGATCGTGTTACAAGCTACGTTCTAGCCTAAGCCACGCGCTAATTAGGAATATACTGTACCTACATTATTCTAGGTAGGTAATATACACGATGGGTGTACTGAGGGATCATTATTTAAAGCCCCGAAAGAGTTGATCCTAAAGGTACGCGTCCACTGCGTCGGAATCGGAGCATACGGAGCGAAAGGATTTGTTGCTTTGTATCGAAGAAAAGAAAGAAAAAGCAATTTTATGTGCTGATTGTGCCTAACTATTGGACAGATCATTGTGTGAACAGACTTTGGATTTTTAAGAGGGGCATCAATTTACACATTCTATAAATATTGTCTAACTATCCTTATCTATTTAAAATAATTAAATATAGCTAGCCATTTTAAAGAGTTTTTAAAATGTTTTTCGATATAAACACTGTTTAATTTGAGAGGCGATTCTAAGAAAAATGGTTTAAATGTAGTTTCACTCCACACTTTAAACGAAAACACTAAAACGGCTCTTCACACTAGAAACATTCTGTAAAACACTTTACGATTAGTTTTAAAAGAATGTAAATGCTGTCAGAGGGAAAACGTCTCGACTATATCTCTTCACAGTCTAGCCTACACTTTCAAAGGTTTTTAACAACAAGAGTGAAAATATAAAGTTATGTCCACTGCGTTGGAATCGGAACGTACGGAGCGTAAGGCTTTGTTGCTAATAACTGATAACGACCCAGTGGACGCGTAGCATAAGGGTGTTAAAAGTTTAACAGCGTTTTGTGTCTGTCTGTTTGTAACCTCGTAGCTCTGAAAGTAGTACTACGATTTAAATGCGGTTTTTTTCGTAAGAAAGCTGGTTCATCTGGGATGGTTCTTAGCTATGTTTTATAAAAATTGGCTCAGCTATTTCCAAGTAACGAGGATATTGACCAGCTCTGAACACCAGTTTTGAGGAATCTCAGTCATTATAATTGTAGTTTGAAACATCATGTTCAGCTCAGTATTTAGATTTGATAAATTGGCGTTCATACTCCAAGGTCTGATGTCCAGTAATTATGAAGAGGATCTAAGCTATTTTTGTAAAATTAAATTCTAACACTCGGATACATTCGTTTCGTTCTCAACCGATCGTCGTCATTGTTAAAGTTCATATTTATGTTCATACTCAAAAATAATGTATATGTTCATACTAGACCGTTCTTTCTGGCCTCACATCATTGTTATTATTCTGCGAACTACTCAAATTTATTTCGTTAAGTTCAAAGACTTTTAGTGAATATGTAAAAGGGCAGTCTGGACCAGTACCTATTTAAGTAGTCTACAATCTACTTAGATTGCTTTTTAGCTAATATATTTTAGCAAAACCATAAAAACTTTCCCATTGCACTTTCAGTGGAGTTTAAAAATAATTTTACTACTGTTTTATTTTGTTTCCCTTATATTTTTTCTATGTTTAAGCACTGATTTAATTCGTTGGTACCTACTTACATAAAAAATATTTAAAATATCTTTAGTAGGTACCTACTTATTGTAAAATGTTGTGTGTTTTAACGGCAAATAAGCCTATGAATGTCTATATTTAATTTTAGTAAAATTAATATAAATATTTTTCGATAGGTACCAACTTCAATTTACATCTAAATTGATCGAACTGTTGAAATTTTATAAATAGATAAGGTAAAAAGGTAAAAATAAATTCGTCTAATAAATCAAATTACTATCAGTCTCTACGTGTCAAAAACAAGGACAGCCCCCGTATGCCAATCTTTTGCTGTCAAGTTATATTTCACTGCCCAGTGTAATTTCTTCAGGTCACGTGGTACAATTTTGTACCACCAGATCATTCTTTTTAGACACTTGACAGCAAAATATGCGCGAAAACACATCAAATGACGTCATAATGTCACTATTTAGTCACAGAATAACTATGAGTTAGTTATGAGTTTTAAAACTGACCATGATTTAAAACTTTGCAGTTCAACTTTGCGGTTCAACTTTGATTGGCATACCCCTGCAGAAATATTTTAATTTAAAGAAATAAAATATTTCTGTCCTTGTTTCCGTCCATTAGATTCTAAATAATCTAAAGAAATATTTTAATCTAATACAGATAAGGTAAATAAAGAGGAGGTATATACCCAGCAGTGGGGGAACATAGGCTGATTAGATAGATAGATAGACAGATAACATAGATAGATAACATAGATAGACAGATAACGTAGATTTACCGATTGGTACTGATTTGGATCAGTTGAGCTATCTATAAATCGTTTGCAACGGTGTGTAGATAGCTCAACTGCTTCATGTGTATTTTGTACATATTATAAATATTGTAAATACTGTATTAGTCATAATTTTCTTTGTGAATAAATATTCTAACGTAATATATAGATAAATAGATATTACAATAACAGATAAGGTAATAATATTTTCCCTCCCAGCTCTTACACTACCTATTCCCAAAGTTTTATTTCCAAAAGCAACAAACTTATAACATAACATAATATTAACATCATAATTTGTAAAGTTTCAGAAAGCAATTTTTGTTGGCTTATTTCTAACTTTTGAGTTTAATTTGTGTTGGTTGGTTTATTGCTCTTTCTAAATAATTTTATGATAATTAGGATGGGTGACCGATTTACCTACTTCTATAAGATTATTTTATGTGTGCAATAAAGTATTATCTATCTATCTATACCGGCTTTGCTTATTTAGATAGATAGATAGATAAAAACTTTATTGCACACACTGAATAAAGAAATTCATTTTTTCCGTTGTGACACTTTCAGTTCTGAAATCCGGTGTGTGACGATGCAAAAAGTTTGGTCCTTACCCAAAAGCGATCTCTGCCAGACAACCTTTGGATGAACAGGAATAACGAAAAATAATTAAAAAATATATAGCAACAAAGCCAGCCTTATTCTCAAAGCGCCAACAATAACACCATTTTAGATAAATGTCGCCACAATTTATAACGACTAAAGTCTTGGCTTAGTAGCCGAATGTTTGCGACACCTGCACCAGACGAAATCCACAATTTGCTATTTGGTCAATAACACAAGTTTCAATTGCTTTTGCAGCGGTAAATTAATTTCGGGATTTTATCGTCTGCATTTAGTTTGGTTAGGCATTTTAGTAGTAGTCAAAGAGTATAATAAGTATAAGGGAAGTAGAGCTCTTTGTGTGCGAGCCTTGGACGAATACACTCAATACACACATATACACATACACACAATACAGTCAATTTACAATAATTGTTAGACAGTGACAACGCTATATGCAGAACTAATGCAGCAATAGATCACTCCCCCCGAGCCCCGCAAATATTGGTCGACGGTGATTTCATACTTTTTTCGAGCATGACGTGTCCCGTGTATTCGTCCAAGGTGCGAGCTCGTCCGGGGAAGTACTAGCACCTATTTCGTGCTTGGCACAGTGATGCTCGCATTGCTGTGTTCCGGTTTGAAGGGAATGGATGCTGGTGCTATTACACGCACATGAGACACCTTATTGTTTCAGAGTGATGGGCGCAGTGCAATGCATCACAGGGCACGTCCGCAGTGCTCGGTGAAATGATAAAATAATCCTATTAAGTTGGTGTTAGCCACAAGAGGGTTTATTTAGTTTGATGTTTGATGTTTGATGATAAAAATGGCGTATACACGCTATTTTTATCATCAAACTAAATAAACCCAATAACCAAATAATTTATTATATGAAAACGGGTCTCATTTTATTGATCAAAACAATAACTACACGCGAGAGCAATGATTCCGGGTCACTTAAAGAATGTTAAAAATCTCGGAAACTAAAAATGATAGGTTAATGCAATAAATTGTATTTAATAGACAATGTAATACTCCTTAAATGAAGGTATTAAAACTTCTTAGTTATTGTAAAGTTATATCTTAAAAAAATCAAATTTGAAAAAGGGCCACTTTCGAAGATGGAACTACGAAATTACAGCATTTGGTTTTGCTTTTGTTTGTAATCTGTCATTTATGTGGGTATATAAACCATGTTGATAGTGCTCTATATTCATTATTCAAGCTGAAATTATGTCGCTTACGCCTGAAGAATGCACCAGAATACTTACAATGCTGGAAACCGGCCGGAGTCAGCGCGATACAGCCAGGACTGTCGGTGTGTCGCTGTCAACAGTACAAAGAGTTCTCCGACGTTACGAAGAAACTGGTTCTAACCTACGCAGACCAGGAACGGGCAGAACCAGGTGTACCACAGCACGAGAAGACCGATACTTGGTGAACACCATGCTTCGAAATCGCTTTCTCACAGGAACTGAACTCACAAATCAGTTTCGACGCCTCGGAGGAAGTAACCCAAGTGCATGGACAGTAAGACGTCGGCTTGCTGAATCTAACTTAAAACCCCTTAGACCTGCAAACGGCCCTAAACTGGAGCGTGGGCATCGTATTTCAAGACTAAGATATGCCCAGAGCCACGTAAATTGGAGTATTGAAGATTGGTCAAAAGTTATGTTCTCCGACGAATCAAAATTTATGCTCTACAAGCACGATGGAAGACACAGAGTGTATCGAAGACCAGGGGAAAGATTCAAGCAAGCATGCATCGAAGAAAAAGTAGCCTACGGTGGTGGGTCTGTACTTGTGTGGGCCGGAATTTCTTCTGAAAGTCGCACAGAGCTGGTGATCATAGAAAACGGCTCTTTAACTAGCGTAAGATATGTGGAAGAAATCCTCAATGATCATGTTGGTCCATTTATGGTCAATTTAGGTGAGGATGCTATATTTATGCATGACAATGCCCGACCTCATACAGGTAGGATTGTGAATGACTACCTTCAAGAGATGAACATTACTCGTATGGAGTGGCCAGCGCGCAGCCCGGATATCAACCCGATCGAGCATGCTTGGGACGAGCTAGGCAGATGCGTAAAACAACGAAACCCTCCCCCAATCACGCTTCGTGAGCTCAAAATTGCTCTCACAGAGGAATGGGAGAATATTCCCCAAAATCGTATAAGGAACTTGGTGTACAGCATGCCAAACCGCGTAAACGCAGTAATGGAAGCACGAGGAGGCAATACGAAGTATTAAAATTCAAGTCAAATCGTAATAAAGTTCAAAAATTTCATGTTTCCTGTTTTTGTTTTAAGGAGAGATCAGCAGTTTTTTTCTTTATGTAATTTTGTGTTAATAAAATGTATGGTGACTCATATTTTTTTACTTTCATTTAAGGAGTATTACATTGTCTATTAAATACAATTTATTGCATTAACCTATCATTTTTAGTTTCCGAGATTTTTAACATTCTTTAAGTGACCCGGAATCATTGCTCTCGAGTGTATATACAAATACTAAAAAGAAAATAGCATTTTTAACAAAAAAATAAATTATTAAAATGAACTCTGAATTCTAAATGCTAGAGATAGAAAACAGAGTTCAAATCACCGACTGCAGACAGGGTGCCCAAAAGGCTGGCAACGTTACCTCTTTGTATGGCAATACTAACTCTCTGTCCAAGCTTCTATTCAAAGAGTTATCCAAATGGTTGGTGGACGTGACAAATGACCAAAGGGCTGGCGCTTACCAAATAATAATAACTAATTACATTAGTTACATTAATTACATAATATTAGTTTTATTAAAACTACTAAGAACCTATTATATATCAGTAAGAATCAGACATTCATAACCCGTTTAGCTTTAGATCTACTCGCGCTTAGCCGCATTTTTATTTAAAAAAAATCTTCGTACAATGCACAGGTAGGTACAACTGGTGTTCCATTATTAGGGCTACTAACGGATGCCTCCAAGCTCAACAGGCACCCGCGTACAGCCTCACTCAGAGATGTCAATTATTATTTATTTTTATTTTATTTATATTCTGTCAACAAACAGTCATAAAGGAAATAATAACAAAATAGTGCCCAAAATTTGATTTACAATATAATTAACTAATTTTCGGGCTATGTATGCTTTGTTGATTTATTTACTCAGTACAAAACGACAACTGCGTAAACCAACAGAAATAGGTAGGTACTATGTAGTTAATGTGAAAAAAAATAGGCAAAAATTAAGAATAAACAAAATTTCAAAGTTCCTTTATTTGAAAGGATGTATTCCAGCCCCCGTATGCCAATCTTTTGCTGTCAAGTTATATTTCACTGCCCAGTGTAATTTCTTCAGGTCACGTGGTACAATTTTGTACCACGTGATCATTCTTTTTAGACACTTGACAGCAAAATATGCGCGAAAACACGTCAAATGACGTCATAATGTCACTATTTAGTCACAGAATAACTATGAGTTAGTATGAACTGACCATGATTTAAAACTTTGCAGTTCAACTTTGATTGGCATACCCCTGCAGATTGGTCTGATAAAATTTTCAAATCACGATATTGCATATTTTACTTTTCTGTGACTTTAAAGTGATGTTTACGGCCACTAGAACATTCCCAATGAACTCAACCATCAACATCATCATCTGATGATGAAGTTGGTAGTCGAATTAAAGGCGGGTTTCCTAGTTTTTAAAACAAATTATTTACTTGTAGGTACCTACTCGAAATTAAATATCAAAGAGTCTACAAGAATTGAATTCTAATCTTTCTGCGCACTACATCCCGCCTTTTCTACTTACGTTACTGCAACCACTTTAAAATGAAGCCGTAACACGGTGGTTGCGTTATAAAACAGTTATTAAAACTTGACGACTCTGAGTACGAACGCTAGCGTGAATAAAAATAAAAAAGTGATTATAAAGGCTCGCATCACGGTGTATAATTTAAATCAATAAACTGGCCACTGACGGCTACTTAAGGGGAAGAGTTGCGAATTAAATGTTTAATGACGCTTGCCTTTAAGTGTGGGGTGACCATGGTTTTGTGATATTTAGGATACAATATTTTTTTAGCATAAAACGAAGCGCTTATTGGATCACACACAAGCTTCTAAAGGCTTCTAAAACTTACCTAACATTATAGGTGAATACTATTTTTTTTTTAAAGTATTCATTTCCTTGATCAGAATCCTAAAAAGCCTATTTATTAAAATAAAAGAAGAAATGTAAATAGAAAGATGGATACATAAATGGGTACTTACTTACATTTTTTATTTGTGAGATACAAGTTCAGTTTTCTGTCAATGAGAAAGAAAATTATGGTGTTTTTTTTTTCTCAAAAGACAATGCCCCAGTGACTTCAAATAAGTACCTACAACATAGTTTATAGTTACGAGAGATTTTTTAAGTTATTATTCATAACGAACTCTTATATTAGCATAGTTTATAGTTATACGAGTTTTATTCAGTTTTTTAAGAATTTATAACGAATTTTGTAATTTATTCTATATCAAAAAGATTTAAGTACTAATAAATAAAATAACCTTTAAAAATTTTGGTACTTATGAATATAAATATCATATTCATGGCTACCCTAACAAGGTTATAAAACAAGCGGTCTGTAAAAAGGATTGATGGAGAGTTAAACGTTTAAAAATTTACATGAAGCCCACTTGTTAAGTTATAGTAGCCTCGCATAATAGCACCATCATTCTGTAGCTTGTACGAATAAAAAACACGATTTTGTATCTAATCAATTTAAAAAAATATATAGCTACTTAAAGAAAATTACAACTAATGCAGTATTTACAATATTTATAATATATACAAAATACACATGAACCAGTTGGGCTATCTACAAACCGTTGCAAACGATTTATAGATAGCTCAACTGATCCAAATCGGTACCAATCGGAAGCGTGCCCAAGACACTGGCTGCAATTCGAAATTATTTTATTAACAAATTTTCCGACTAAAAAAATGTATACCAAAATTGATCACATTCGTGTAAATTTTTTAGTCAAAAAACTTGTTTGGATCAACATATTTTTTGCTAATATTACTTAAGTACCTAGTTGCTTTTTGCTGGTAATCCGTAAATACAAATAAAAATAGATACAGAAAATTCACTATATATCCGACCTTTGCTTTATTCCCGAAACACGATAACTAAAATATTATCTCAATAGAAAAATCCCAAAGATAGTAGGTAAAGTAATTTTCTAAGATTGTGTCTGGATTTCGAAGACAGCACTAACTATTGGGTTGAAAATTCAAGAAATATAATGTACGTACCTACTTACCAACACTTACTTGAGCGATGTCCTGTTTTTTTTAATTATCTTTAATTTGCAAGTTAACATTAATAAACTGCGAATTCACGCATTTTTATGCCGCAGCGGTCGCAAGCGCCACAACGAAACGCATGCGGTTTCGAACCTAATTACGATGACATTATGACCGCAGTTTGAAATCGCACACGAGGTGCTAATTTTCACTATAAGGGCCAACGCACATCTGTCGACAAAACTGTTTTGTCGCGTACTTAGTGACGTGAAAATAAATTTTCTGTTATAACGAAAACAGCATATGATGAATGCTTCCTCGTCATATGCTGTTTTCGTTGTAACGAAATTCACATCAATTGACACGACGCATGCATAAAATTATGTTTACCTATCTATTATAGCATTGTTTAGTACCTACTTATTAAACATTGCTTTATACGCACATACCTAGAGAATGAAATGTGCTTTTTTAATAAATAAGAATATAAAGTAATTATGTAGTGTACTTAATAATATTATTAAGTACTTAGGATGATTCTCATTAAATAAGCAAGTAACGAAAACAGCAAATAAAAAGAAGCATATCGTAACTAAAAAAGTTTTACTGAGAAGTTTCACATCACTAACTGTTCGACAAGACGTTTTGTCTTTGGTTTGCGTTCTCCCTAAGTACACATTACATTTTAGTTGCGCTCCAATTAAGTAAGTTATAATTTACGTTTTAGTCACCTTCCCTCGAGATCAAACTCCTAGATTGAAAGTCTAAGCACTTTCACTGTTAATGTAAAAACTTTTATAGAAAACCATATTTTAGGTTTAAATCTAAATCGAAACATATAACTGTCTGTCTGTGGTTTTCACGACATTAGATTAAACTTTCAGGAAAGTTTTAGGGCTGTCAAATATTTTGCTAAAAATATTTAAAAAATGTTACCAAAATTATGTGTCTATTATTTTCTTTTACCTATTTCTTCAAGTGTCCTTATTAGTCTTTTTAACCCCTGACGCAAAAACGACGGGGTGTTATAAGTTTGACGTGCCTGTGTGTGTGTGTGTGACTGTCTGAGGCAACGTAGCTCCTGAACGGATGAACCGATTTTGATTTTATTTTTTTAGTTTGAAAGGTGAATAAGTCGGGATTGTTCTTAGCTATGTTTGATAAAAATCGGTCCAAGATTTGGGGGTTTTTAAATTTTTAATTTAATTACTTGTAAGTTATTTAATAAGATGGAGTAGGCTTGCCCAGGACTTAGGTATACCATTCTCTCAACCCAAGTTACTATTAAGTCGTCCTTATCCACAGGAAAGACAAGGTCAGTACGTGCGGAGCTGACTAAACCGCGGGTTTCTTCACGATGTTTTCCTTCACCGTTTGAGAACACCGTCATTAGAGTAGAAAACCCTATTGATCCATAAAAATAATCGTATCTGAGATAGGAACACTTCTTCTTTTATATACAGCGTGTAGCTACAATGGCGACATTAAATTAACCAGCGTATCCGGTTTCGCGTTTTCAGAATATAGACATATTTTTTATTTCATTAAACATAAGATTTATCGAAATAAATCAATTTTCTTAAATAACGCCTCGGAGCAACCTGTACGTAAGAGCAGAGGTCATCTGTCGGGTTCACGGGTCATGACCGCCCAGGCAGGCGCGGGCGCGGGCGCGGCGCGGTTTGCGACGTTGCCGGTCAATGCAGAACACGTAGGTAAAGACACTCATAGGTGATTAATTTTTGTTGCGTATTTTACTATTAAGTTTGTTTGAAAAAATCGAAATTTCTATTTTGGACTTTAATTATTTTTTTATTTTTTTTATGAATACTTACAAGTAGCTCTACCCGTGTGTTCATTTAATGTCGCCATTGTAGCTACACGCTGTATAGCCCCTGTCCGTCATTTCGACAGACAATTTTGCCAGCGTCAAGTGGATTATTTGAAATAAGTTTAGTCAAGTCGACTCATACGTCTAGTCGTTGGTTTTGATGACAAAATAGACATAGACATAGATATTTATTTATTTACTACATAGCACACAAAAAAAAAGTACAAAACAATGACACTACTTAATGAATAATAATAAAATGAATAAATAATACAAAATGGTGGATTTTCCCTTCAATACTTGAAAACGAATTCCATCAAATAATAAAAACACATAATACACATTTATTCCAATGGCTCGCACTACGCTATGACTGCAAGTATTATTGGTTAAAATTCCACCAAAATTAAAGAACAATACTCACATAACACCAAGAAAAACGATTATAAATAAATAAATATTCATGGACTTTACAGACAACGCCCTCTAGTCCCAAACTAAGCAAAGCTTGTAATATGGAAACTAGATGCTGATACAATACTTAAATACTATTTTTTTGTAAATACATACTTATAATACATAGTAACACCCAGACATAGAACAGACATCTATGTTTTCCACGCACTAATGTTTGTTCTCAGTGGGGATCGAACCCACGACCCACAGCACGGAAGGCAGAGCCGTTACCGACTGAGCTGTGACGCCTGTCGATTAAAATAAATGTGTTATGTTGCTTTTACAAATGACAGAACTCGAAGGGCGATGACGCTACAACGTTTGGCAGTGAAGGTTAGGTTTACGTAACGCGGCGACTGTCAGATTTGTTCGTGATTACCCCTCTGATGGTTTGTGACAACCCTACGTAGATAGCAGAAATATAATTTGATAGCTATGTGTAGCTACGTCCCACAAAACTTTAGATTGACTTTCGATCATTCGAGTTGCAGATTTTTTAGCTATCGAATTATATTAAACAACTTTCTTGTTTTGTTGACTCTTTGGATACTGTTTTAAAAGTTATTTAAATATGACTTTGAGGTGAACCACTCGTTTGAAATTAATAAAAGAACATTGTATTCTAATTATAGTTTGCGGTAAAAGTCTGGCTGGAATCTCGATAAGAGCTAGGCACTGAACAGATTTTAATTCAGTTTTCACTGATTTTGAGATGTGGAGTTTTTGACTATTGATATCTATTTGATATTTAGACTATATCTATTGATAGACTATTTGATATCACGATGAATCTACAGTTATCAGAAGCTCAGTAATGTTACTTGAGTCTGGAGACAAATGAAAATCTTTTAAAAAATCTTTCGAACATGTATTATAAGTATGTATTTACAAAAAAAAAGTAAGTACATAAGTATTCTATCAGCATCTAGTTCCCATATTACAAGCTTTGCTTAATTTGGGACTAAGTAGAGGCGTCGTGTGAAATGTCCGTGAATATTTATTTATTTATTATTATTTAATCTATCAGCATCTAGTTCCCATATTACAAGCTTTGCTTAATTCGGAACTAGAAGGCGTCATGTGAAATGTCCATGAATATTTATTATTTATTTACATGCAGCGTACAACACGAAAAGGTAAGACACATGGCTAGAGAAGAGAGGCAAGTCGGAAGGAAAGAAAGTCAGTGAATAGCCGGCTTATTTAATTGGTCTGAGAATCCGGCGACACCAGCGCTCAAAACAATATGCTCCAACAAAAGGTCCGTAGTTCGGGTATTGACTTCCGTAACTTATATTGCGAAGCCCGAGGCTGGAAAAGTGTGGTTTAAGAAGTAAGATGAACCGCCAATCTGCGAGCATTCATTTTTGACCCCCTTACGCAAAAACGATAGGGTGTTATAAGTTTGACGTGTCTGTGTGTCTGTCTGAGGCATCGTAACTCCCAAACGGATGAACCGATTTTGATTTTGTTTTTTTTTGTTTGAAAGGAGAATTAGTCGGCAGTGTTCTTTATGTTTGATGGAAAATCAGTGCAAGATTCGGAGGTTTTTTAAATTTTTAATTTCATTTCTTGGCTTTAGGTCCTATTCTGGACATTCGCCTATAACTTGAACAGCCATTGCAGCCTATCCAAGTTTTGTGAATCACTAGAAAATACTACGCTCGGCTGGTTGAACCTAAATGAGATTGATTTCATATTGGATGGGTTGGAGTGGTTTTTAAAACCTCTATTAATAGGTAAGTATACTTAAAATTACTTAAGTATTTTTACCCGACTTCAAAAATTCTCAATTCGGTTGCTTTTTTTAATGTTTTTTACCCTACAACTCCGTCATCTATAAACTGATTAGAAAAATTTTTTGTTCATCTGAAAGAATGTACTTCCAGGTTAGTCCCATTCAATTTTCATCAAAATCCGTTTATTAGTTTGGCTTATAAATAGAAATACCTGAAAAAGTATGCCATCCACGTGCACGAAATTGCGTATTTTGCTTTTTTGTGACTTTTTCAAATAATTCATTTGACACCGACAAAATTGTCAGTCGTAATGACGGCCATAAATAAGAAGAAGAATACAATGATGTTTTTGGAAATGGTCACGTGACTTTTAGCTTAGTTTTTTTATTCGCTAGGCGTTGTGGAATGGCAATACCCCCCCACAAGGACTTGCATCCAGCGCCAGAACAAAATAAAAAAAATAAAAAAAAATAAGTAAATAGAGGTTGCTAATGTGACCACTAGCTAAACTATGAGTGCCCCAATATAATAAAATGCTGTTGACAAATAGGGAGGGGAACGAAAAATAGCAACGCTCGTTATATCGAGTATCGACGCTTTCAATAATTTTTGACACACGATTTACTCTCGATTTTGGGCGGTCCGAATTCTAGTCTAGGAGCTGATGGCAATAACAATACCTGGTTGAAATATCTAATACCCAATTAAATATTAAACGAGAATAGACGTTCTCTACCAAAATTACTTGTTTAACTTCGAGTAATCCAAATCAGGATGATTGCCATTAAAAAAAAAACTTCGATTGAGTAATCTTTTCCCGCTAGCTCCTGCACTATACCCGGCATTCGGAATGTAATAAATGACACACATTCACAAGATCTCCGCAAATGGATACTTACAAACCACGTTATTGACTATTTAACATTAACCTAAATATCATGAAAAAAATAAACTTTTAGCGAAACTGTGAGATAAAGTTTTATAATCAATCACAGTTCTTAACAAGCTTGTAAACTTGAAGACCTAGGAATAACAAGGTACCTAGGTAATCAACTTTTGGTATAGTAGTCACAACCGATCTTTGTCCCTGGATTTAACATAGGTACAGGGTACTTTTTATCCCGGAAAATCAACAGAATCAAACAGGACGCGGACTAAGTCGTGGGCGAAACCTAGTTTCAAATAATTCACTTGAGACTAGAGAGACTACTTAAGACTAAAATTCTTTTTCGAAATCGAAATATTTCTGTATTTTCTTATTTATATAAGAAGAAGAATGTCAACTTGGAAGGGAGTGGAGGTATTTCGCTCGTTGCTCTCTGAAGGCTATGTTTTATAATAATAATAAATATTCAGGGACATTTCACACAACGCCTTCTAGTCCCAAATTAAGCCAAGCTTGTAATGGGAACTAGATGCTGATACTTATACTTTTTTTTGTAAATACATACTTATAATACATAGTAACACCCAGGCATAGAACAAACATCTATGTTTCCACGCACAAATGTTTGTTCTTGGTGGGGATCGAACCCACGACCCACAGCACAAAAAGCTAATATTGCCTGCTAACTAGCAGTTACAAGAACTTCCATGTCCGTGTACAACATAGACCGTACCAACGCAAGATTATTTCTAAGAGTTGGCAACGTTCCTTGTACCCTGATCACAGCGTATTAGAGACAGCTGGGGCATACAGAAAATTATGTAGAATATAGAATTCAATGATGCAGTCAGACACTTGATTAGTTTAGCACTAGGAAAGTTATTTAAATCTAATCATCTTATTTATAATGATGTTGTGCTATACAACGCCATGACAGGTTAAGCACACGAACGAATGAGCTGAACCTATTTCGGGGTGAGTGAACTTACTTCTATAATCTCTACCACAGATAACTAAAGCTTTATTTCCAGTAAATTAACCGTTCTAGCCAAGTTGACTTTGTTATTCTGACAATCGTTAGAAACTGCTAGAAAAGTTCAAAAATGTGTGCCAATAACATTTATTCATAAGAATATTTTATTTATTAATCATAGACAATTTGGTAGCAAAATTTTCGCAAGCAAAAGGTTTATTCACTAAGAAAATTACGACTAATACAGTATTTACAATATTTACAAAATACACATGAAAGAGTTGAGTTATCTACAAACCGTTGCAAACGATAAATAGATAGATATCTATAAAAGATAGCTCACCTAATCCAAATGGCACGAAATTAACTCCCGACAGTAAAAACTTTATGGTTATTAAAAAAAAAGTTGCTCCTACTCTTGACAAACCATAATTCTTTGACGAACTTCTCTAAACAATCCTAAAACATTCATGTAATTTAAGAGCCTACAATACTCCAGCTCAAATCCAAGTTTCACGGCCCATTCGTGCAGATACCGCGCCGCGCACTCGCAGCTATCTCACTCGCACAGTTCATCACGCAGCGTAGAGGTCACGAGTCGACCGCACGATAGAGTAAATACACAGTTATTGTACGTCTAGTACCGAGGTATGGAAATAAAAAAATAAATTATTGTACAAATATACTAAAGCGCCGTAAGTAGTTATGATACACAGTCATTGTACACCCAGTAGGTATGGAAATAAAGTGAAAGGAATATTGCAGAAAAGTGGTCCATAGTTGGCCACTTTTTCTAAGGCCTGTGGCACGGCTCATGATCATGCTAAATATTGTAAGTATTGACAGGCGTCACAGCTCAGTTGGTAATAGCTCTGCCTTCCGTGCTGTGGGTCGTGGGTTCGATCCCCACTGAGAACAAACATTTGTGCGTGGAAAACATAGATGTTTGTTTTATGTCTGGGTGTTACTATGTATTATAAGTATGTATTTACAAAAAAGTAGGTATATAAGTATTCTATCAGCATCTAGTTCCCATATTACAAGCTTTGCTTACTTTGGGACTAGAGGGCGTTGTGTGAAATGTCCATGAATATTTATTTATTTATTTATTGTATTATGGAATGGACACAGTAGTAAAAAACAAGGAGAAATCAGAAAATTTTATTGTATTTCAAGAGGGAGATCTCAATTCGATTGTATTTTGTTTGTTACCTCAGAACACCGTTCGCTTCTCTCACTCGATCAGATCATCATCATCGCTTCAGATCAAATGGGTTGTATGCTTATTCGAAAAATGGGAAAACCTCAGGAGGAAGCTTATTCCACATCTTATATGAGAAATATCACGCCTATTTACATGCATTTATTTATTTACATGCACATCATCGGGTGGGTAGAATGCTTGTTTGCCTACTCATCATCAGGTGGGCTGAACGCCTGTTTGCCTACACATCATCAGGTGGGCTGAAAGCCTGTTTACCTACACATCACCAGGTGGGCTGAACGCATGTTTGCCTACACATCATCAGGTGGTGCTAATTACGGAAATGGTATCCATTTTGAAATCCAAGATGGCGGGCATTGATTTTTTTGAGAAAAGTGATATGGGTGTCATATTCGGGATATTTTGGGGTGCTGATTACGGAAATGGTATCCATTTTGAAATCCAAGATGGTGGACATTGATTTTTTGAGAAAAGTGATATGGGTGTCGTTTTCGGGATATTTTGGGGTGCTGATTACGGAAAAAGTATCCATTTTGAAATTCAAGATGGCGGACATCGAGTTTTTTGAATAAAGTGATATGGGTGTCATATTCGGGATATTTTGGGGTGCTGATTACGGAAATGGTATCCATTTTGAAATCCAAGATGGTGGACATTGATTTTTTGAGAAAAGTGATATGGGTGTCGTTTTCGGGATATTTTGGGGTGCTGATTACGGAAAAAGTATCCATTTTGAAATCCAAGATGACGGACATCGAGTTTTTTTGAATAAAGTGATGTGGGTGTCATATTCGGGATATTTTGGGGTGCTGATTACGGAAATGGTATCCATTTTGAAATCCAAGATGGCGGACATAGATTTTTTTGAGTAAAGTGATATGGGTGTCGTTTTCGGGATATTTTGGGGTGCTGAGTACGGAAATGGTATCCATTTTGAAATCCGAGATGGTGGACATCGATTATTTTTAGTAAAGTGATATGAGTAATCAATACTCAATACTCAATACATTTATTGCTTTCACATGGTATTATAGTTGTTACATTGTAGGTAGGTATCACACATGAACCCTGTTCAGGGGTATTGCAACATATCCTTATAATGGCTGAGGAGGACTCTCAGATATCGATTTTAAAAGCAATCGATTCATAAACAAAAACTTCAAAATGGATAGGTACCATTTCCGTAATTAGCATCCCAAAATATCCCGAAAACGACACCCATATCACTTAACTTAAAAAAAAATCAAAATCCGCCATCTTGGATTTTAAAATGGATACCATTTCCGTAATCAGCACCCCAAAATATCTCGAATATGACACCCATATCACTTTACTCAAAAAACTCGATGTCCGCTATCTTAAATTTCAAAATGGATACTTTTTCCGTAATCAGCACCCCAAAATTTCCCGAAAACGACACCCATATCACTTTACTTAAAAAAAAAATCAATATCCGCCATCTTGGATTTTAAAATGGATACCATTTTCGAAATCAGCATCCCAAAATATCCCGAATATGACACCCATATCACTTTATTCAAAAAACTCGATGTCCGTCATCTTGGATTTCAAAATGGATACTTTTCCGTAATCAGCACCCCAAAATATCCCGAAAACGACACACATATCACTTTTCTCAAAAAATCAATGTCCGCCATCTTGGATTTCAAAATGGATACCATTTCCGTAATCAGCCCCCCAAAATATCCTGAATAAGACACCCATATCACTTTATTAAAAAAACTCGATGTCCGCCATCTTTAATTTCAAAATGGATACTTTTTCCGTAATCAGCACCCCAAAATATCCCGAAAACGACACCCATATCACTTTATTCAAAAAACTCGATGTCCGCCATCTTGGATTTCAAAATGGATACTTTTTCCGTAATCAGCACCCCAAAACTTCCCGAAAACCACACCCATATCACTTTACTCAAAAAACTCGATGTCCGCTATCTTAAATTTCAAAATGGATACTTTTTCCGTAATCAGCACCCCAAAATTTCCCGAAAACGACACCCATATCACTTTACTTAAAAAAAAAATCAATATCCGCCATCTTGGATTTTAAAATGGATACCATTTTCGAAATCAGCATCCCAAAATATCCCGAAAACGACATCCATATCATTTTCTTAAAAAAAATCTATGTCCGCCATCTCGGATTTCAAAATGGATACCATTTCCGTAATCAGCACCCCAAAATATCCCGAAAACGACACCCATATCACTTTTCTCAAAAAACCAATGTCCGCCATCTTGGATTTCAAAATGGATACCATTTCCGTAATCAGCATCCCAAAATATCCCGAATATGACACCCATATCACTTTATTCAAAAAACTCGATGTCCGTCATCTTGGATTTCAAAATGGATACTTTTCCGTAATCAGCACCCCAAAATATCCCGAAAACGACACACATATCACTTTTCTCAAAAAATCAATGTCCGCCATCTTGGATTTCAAAATGGATACCATTTCCGTAATCAGCCCCCCAAAATATCCTGAATAAGACACCCATATCACTTTATTAAAAAAACTCGATGTCCGCCATCTTTAATTTCAAAATGGATACTTTTTCCGTAATCAGCACCCCAAAATATCCCGAAAACGACACCCATATCACTTTATTCAAAAAACTCGATGTCCGCCATCTTGGATTTCAAAATGGATACTTTTTCCGTAATCAGCACCCCAAAACTTCCCGAAAACCACACCCATATCACTTTACTCAAAAAACTCGATGTCCGCTATCTTAAATTTCAAAATGGATACTTTTTCCGTAATCAGCACCCCAAAATTTCCCGAAAACGACACCCATATCACTTTACTTAAAAAAAAAATCAATATCCGCCATCTTGGATTTTAAAATGGATACCATTTTCGAAATCAGCATCCCAAAATATCCCGAAAACGACACCCATATCATTTTCTTAAAAAAATCTATGTCCGCCATCTCGGATTTCAAAATGGATACCATTTCCGTAATCAGCACCCCAAAATATCCCGAAAAGGACACCCATATCACTTTACTCAAAAAAATCTATGTCCGCCATCTTGGATTTCAAAATGGATACCATTTCCGTAATCAGCACCCCAAAATATCTCGAATATGACACCCATATCACTTTATTCAAAAAACTCGATGTCCGCCATCTTGGATTTCAAAATGGATACTTTTTCCGTACTGAGCACCCCAAATTTTCCCGAAAACGACACCCATATCACTTTATTCAAAAAACTCGATGTCCGCCATCTTGGATTTCAAAATGGATACTTTTTCCGTAATCAGCACCCCAAAATTTCCCGAAAACCACACCCATATCACTTTACTCAAAAAACTCGATGTCCGCCATCTTTAATTTCAAATGGATACTTTTTCCGTAATCAGCACCCCGAAATTTCCCGAAAACGACACCTATATCACTTTACTCAAAAAAATCTATGTCCGCCATCTTGGATTTCAAAATGGATACCATTTCCGTAATCAGCACCCCAAAATATCTCGAATATGACACCCATATCACTTTATTCAAAAAACTCGATGTCCGCCATCTTGGATTTCAAAATGGATACTTTTTCCGTACTGAGCACCCCAAAACGACACCTATATCACTTTACTCAAAAAAATCTATGTCCGCCATCTTGGATTTCAAAATGGATACCATTTCCGTAATCAGCACCCCAAAATATCTCGAATATGACACCCATATCACTTTATTCAAAAAACTCGATGTCCGCCATCTTGGATTTCAAAATGGATACTTTTTCCGTACTGAGCACCCCAAAATTTCCCGAAAGCGACACCCATATCACTTTACTCAAAAAATCGATGTCCGCCATCTTGGATTTTAAAAATGGATACTTTTTCCGTAATCAGCACCCCAAAATTTCCTGAAAACGACACCCATATCACTTTACTCAAAAAATCGATGTCCGCCATCTTG
Organism: Gandaritis pyraliata; assembly: GCA_947859175.1. NCBI lineage: Eukaryota > Metazoa > Arthropoda > Insecta > Lepidoptera > Geometridae > Gandaritis > Gandaritis pyraliata. Next base: position 1,980,170 of record OX401877.1, on the reverse strand, counting down.
GATTTCAAAATGGATACTTTTTCCGTAATCAGCACCCCAAAATATCCCGAAAACAACACCCATATCATTTTACTCGAAAAAGTAAAGTACGCTGTCCTGGATTCGAAAACGCAGTAGGGGAGATAAATTCTGACAGAGTCAAAATGTTCCTTCATTTTGGCAAAATTCATGTTTCGATTCGAATGGCTCCAAATACTGGAGGTCGAATTCTGCTTATAGCGGAGATACGGCAAGGGGGTTACAATATCTCTGAGAGGAGAAGAGGGGGTGAATGCCCCCTCTGGAGTTATAACTACTGTTAGGTATAAGTAGGTCAATAAAAAAAAATGATATAGAGGGGTTGCAATATATATTTTATTTTCTACAATCTTTTTATTACAATTCGTACAACAGTTCTACACACTTCACGTGGAGATAGGTACCTACCACATACCAACTTAGTAATTAGATTAGACTACAAATCTATGGTACTCATCCAATGAACGAACATGTCGAGAAAGATCAAATTCGTTTGTCCTTTACGCGTCGCAAACGCGTAGCGCAGCGCGTCGCGTATTCATAAATGCCTAAACTTGACGTCGTCAAATTTCAATACGGCCTCATAAAGTCCTAACCAAAATGCGTACCCGCGGGCACCTAGGTAGGTAAAAAACATTTTATGACTCATTTTAGATACTTACTTCAATATATTATTCATGTTTTTAGCAATTTCTTTTCTCCAATCCCTACCCTTTTTTTTGTACTGGTTATTTCCCATTTTACTTTACTTAGTTATAATTTAATAATTTTACGTATCTACGTAGGTAGGCGTGCGAGCAAGCGACGCGGGTTCCCTGTTCGACTGCCGGAGTTAGACTGAATCTGAGCGGTTGCGACGTCTTACGCGCAATATTTGTGAATTTAATTTCTTAAAATGCAAAAAAAAACATTTTAATAAATCTAAAACATATGATGTACGTGTATTGCTAAGTTGAATTTATATACAAAGTTTCAATAGTATAGGTAAAGTATTGACTGACTTCTGTGGTTTCTTAGTAAGCTTCAGAGGGAAGTTTGGGATTTTTTTCTATCGAGAAAATTTTTAGAAATCGTGTTTTCACATCATATGATGTATCACAAATATTCTCAACTGTAATATATATTTTTTTCAAAATGATTGATTCAATACTTTTAATGATATGCGGGATCAAAAATGAGAGATTGGGGTACTATAAGCTCTTAAAACTCTTGTAATTTTTCGCTCAGTAGTACCTACTGGTACAAATGATCATTCTTGCGCAAGGTTTGATTTATCCAGCTAAGATCATTTAAGCTGCGTCCCACTGCAGCAATTCCATTTGTTCTAAGACATTCATCATCAAAGTACACGGCCTTGTACCCAGGGTCATTACCCCCGGCACGAATAATCAGGAATTTGTGAACTTTCGCCAGTTTTCTTACGTTTTCTTGGAAAATTGGAGGGAAATGAATTATTTCTGTGCGTTTTTTTTCCTGTTCCGTTTGAATATTTGACTTTCTGTGTAAATAATAACAATCTTGGGCTATATTGATTTATTTGCAAAGTAAGCAATAGACTTCTATCTAACTAGCTTTATTTTTTCGTCTTTTCTAACTGGATATCTACCTACCTATATCTACCTAGTAGAGTAAGCGAGGAGAGAGCCCTTATAAAAGTTGTTGAGAACAGGAGAGGAAAGATGATTGGACACCTTATACGACATGACAGCTTAATCGGAAATATCATTGAAGGGAAGGTAGAAGGAAAGAGAGGAAGAGGAAGACCGCGTATTAGCTACATGAGCCAAGTGAAGGCGAAGATAGATGTCATGTCGTAAAAGGACGTCAAGGAAGCTGCCCTGAAGAGAAGAACCTGGTGGGAAATGCATACATTACGCCGACAAGAGCATAGCTCTTAAATTTAAAGAAGAAGATATCTACCTACCTACTTAGAGAGAACCAACTTCTTGTTTGGGTCATTGATTAATTGTGAAATATGAATATGTTAGCTGAGTAATGTGTTGCAATTTACTAAGTACCTAGTATTAAGACTACCAACCTTCCTACCTACTTACATAAATATAGTTTAAGCTCATTATAAGTGGACTGTAAAGTTCTTCGATGAAGTTATAAAGTTCTTTAAACCGATTTTTGGACCGATATTGGGAGCTTTTAAAGAAGAATTCGAAAATCTCCTTCAGTTATTTCTTTAGTCAATAAGGACCCCCTTCTTAGGTGAAGGTCTCCGTCATATTAATGTCGTATGTATCCTATCCTATCCTACAAATATTATAAATACTAATATTATAAATGCGAAAGTTTAGATGTTTGGATGTTTGTGTTTAAATCACGTCTAAACTACTGAAACAACTTGCATGAAACTTGGCATATATATAGTTCGTAACCTGGATTGACACATAGGCTACTTTTTATCTCGAATAATTAACGGGATCTACAGGATAAAATGAACGAAAAGGATTAGCAGCGCCAATTGGCAAGAGGATTTCATTGTTATGTCATGTCACGTCAGTTTGACAGGGCGTAGTACTACCTCTTTGGTCTAACAACTAGCGTTTGACATTCCAGTAGGTACGAGTTCGGTGTGATGAGGTGTAATGTCAAGTTTCTCAAAGTATCCGCTCGGTACACGCACAGATAATATAATGTACACGGAAACTGTAGACGCGTACGAAGTCGCGGGTAACTGCTAGTATAATATAAATACAAAAGTTTAAGGGTATTATCAACATGATAGATACAAACACTACACATCCTCTATAATTTACGGGACTCTTCGTCGCTCAGCTTATGTGGATCCTAGCCTTTAGAGACCTCGTTATACCTGAAAACTTTTACGACAAACATGTCACTTGCAAAAGCTTCAGTTGTATTTTGTATCGACTCGCACGTCGTGGCAAAAGTGTTTATGTCACAAAATATGTTATTTTTGATAGATTTTTATTCAACTCAACTTGTCTAAATCATACAGCGTCAGGAGGCACTTGTGCACCATGCCCCGATGTACGGGAGGCTGCAGTGCCTGGGACATGTTTAGATGGAGTAGGCTTGTAGCACTATACCATCCTCTCAGCCTAGTGTCTATCCACAGGAAAGACAAGGTCAATACGTGCGGAGCTGACTAAGCCAAGGGCTTCCTCGGGATGTTTTCCTTCACTTGAAACTACTGACAAGCGTAAAAACGTAATTTCATGGTGCCAAATGTGGGCGTTTTTCTAAATAGAATGATGGGTCCATTATGTGGCTCAATGGTTGTAACTGATAAATCTCTTGTGACAGGCGTCACAGCTCAGTCGGTAATAGATCTGCCTTCCGTGCTGTAGGTCGTGGGTTCGATCCCCACTGAGAACAAACATTTGTGTGTGGCAATCATAGATGTTTGTTCTATGTCTGGGTGTTACTATGAATTATAATTACCTATGTATTTACAAAAAAAAAGTATATAAGTATTCTATCAGCATCTAGTTCCCATATTACAAGCTTTGCTTAGTTTGGGACTAGAGGGCGTCGTGTGAAATGTCCATGAATATTTACCTACTTATCTTACTTTACTTAAATGTTATATAAAATAATCCTCTTTAGGATGAGTTGGGTTTTTCAATCTGTGTGACATGAAATGTTTATTTCATTTTGATCTGATCTTTGGTCAGTCAAGGTTCTACAGGGCTTTGTTGTAAAAAAACAATTATTTGTTTACGAGTGGGCGCGGGGCGCAACAAACAAATTAATAGCACCTTAAAAGTATCTGATACGAATACTTCAATATAGATTGTTCCATATAAGAGATAAATCATTTCATCATCACTGAGTATGGGGAAAAGAGCACGTGGCAGATTATCCATGCGGTGGACAATTTAAAATACAAAAGACCTTTGACGGGGCCACTTTTTACCCATGCCCCGATGTACGCTGTAGTGCCATTTATAAGATTTACTCGTAGTTACCCGCGACTTCGTACGGGTCTACAGTTTCCGTGTACATTATATTATCTGTGCGTGTACCGAGCGGATACGTTGAGAAACTTGACATTACACCTCATTACACCAAACTCGTACCTACTGGCATGTCAAACGCTAGTTGTTAGACCAAAGAGGTAGTACTACGCCCTGTCAAACTGACGTGACATGACATGACAATGAAATCCTCTTGCCAATTGGCGCTGCTAATCCTTTTCGTTCATTTTATCCTGTAGATACTGTTAATTATTCGAGATAAAAATTAGCCTATGTGTCAATCCAGGTTACGAACTATATATATGCCAAGTTTCATCCAAGTTGGTTCAGTAGTTTAGATGTGATTGAAACACAAACATCCAAACATCAAAACTTTCGCATTTATAATATTAGTAGGATGCAATATTCCATTAGCCTATTACAGTATACAAATACACACACATTTCACTAAGTACTCCACATTTTTGGCACAATTCAAATAGGCCAGAAAATACCAAGCAAAGCATTAAAACTCCGTTTTCCCGAATAACGACTTGCACTACTTTTCCGGCAGACAGCCGAAATATTACTTGCGTATATTTTACGATGTCCTTTCATTGGGCTGACATGTGACGTGGCTGTATATTACGGGGTGTAGGGTCTACCTACCTCGGATAGGAATGGACACACGATGCGGTGCGGCAGTTGCGGATTTTACGCACCGCATGTCAGTACAGCCTGAACAGAGCTGCTTTATGGAATAAAATAACTTACCTTCTGCCAGTTTTATCTATAGCCGTTGTATTTTTATTGTTTCAAAGAAAAATAAAAAAAAAACAATAACTGAAACAAAAAGATTTAAGTAAGTAAGTACTTAGGTTGTTATGGTACATGAATAAAATAGCCAATTATTAGTTAAAAAGTATAAGTACATAAAAGAAGCTATAATTGTAGGGTATGTTAAACTTTCTTGTTGTAAGTAACATCTGAATGACCAAACGAACGAACGTTGCCACTTATATAGATAGAAATATTTATTGCACATTAACTTAACAACAGTAGGTAGGTACAAAGGTGAACTTAATGCTATATAGCATTATCTTCCAGATAACATATGCGTATTGTGGAAAGACGACCCTTATGTAAATAAGGCTCAGCATTATCGTGTGTCGATTCTAAATGATCCTTGTGATTTCATTGAATAAAGAAATTTTGACTTTGACTTTGACTTTTGTCGCACTCACGTCGCACCGCAGCGTGTGACATTAGCTTTATGTCACGTTACGTAATGAGAAAAGCTGGAAAAATGTTAAAATGATTGAATATTTTTGCAGTTATGTCGGCGTTAATAAATTTTCGTGCAGTTTTTATTTAATATCGAAAATCGAATATTGAAAATGTTGATAATTTTAATATCTGTTTTGAATATTCTGTTACAAATGAGCTTTAAGAATTTAATAAAATTTGAAATAAATGAAAATTACAACTATCTACACCAGAATAATATAAAATATATACAATGGGTGGCCTTATCGCTCTTATGCGGGGTTTAACCAACTCCGAATAACGCTATCCGACAGTTAAAATACTACCCATCTCTATTTGAAACGTCAAAGACATGAGACTTCGATTCCTCAAACTGGTTCTGCTCAAGATGGCAGGATTATACAATCTGCATATGACTATTCGTTCGTTGTAATTTGTGATAGGTACTAAATTACTCCTTACACCCCTTTCAGCCACAACCCCCGATTTACGACCCCGCAAATGCTAGCGACAGCTTTCATTGTAACATGAGAAATGATGGACTGTTAAACCATAGATAATTTTGTATAATAATTTATTTTATTAGAACAAATAGAAAAAATCATTGGTTGATAAAACAATAAATAAATAAAATAAATAAATAAATATTCTTGGACTTTACACACAACGCCCTCTAGTCCCAAACTAAGTAAAGCTTGTAATATGGGAACTAGATGGCTGATAGAATACTTAAATACTTTTTTTTTGTTAATACATACTTATAATACATAGTAACACCCAGACAGAACAAACATCTATGTTTTCCACGCACAAATATTTGTTCTCAGTGGGGATCGAACCCACAAGGCACAGCACGGAAGGCAGAGCCCTTACCGACTGAGCTGTGACGCCTGTCATAAATTATACATTATGTTTTTTTTTTTAATTTTTACATTTACGGCGTTCATTTTCTAATAATCTTAATGCCGGATTCATTTATTCAAAACAATTAAACTACTTACAAGTTTGTTATGTATCTATTTTAATTTTGCACAATACACGTCAGTCTAATTCTTCTTCTTCTTCTCTTATAACAGTTTATGCAACATAAAAATGCAATAAAGTTTCTGAATTTGAATTTATATAATGGCTTCTGTCTGTCATTACGACAGACAATTTTGCCAGTGTCAAGTGAAATATTTGAAATAAGTTTAGTCAAGTCGAGTCATACGTTAAGTCGTTTGTTTTGGAGACAAAATGGTAGATTTTCCCTTCAAAACTCGGAAACGAATTCCATCAAATAATAAAAACACAGAAGTAATACACATTACATTGGCTTAAATATTGATACCCATCTAAATTGGAAAGCTCACATTAAAACAAAACTTTCAAAATTTATATATGCCCTATTCCAATTAAAATATAGTACTTACTAACACTGATACTGCACTATCAGCTTATTACGCATATGCATACTCTTGGCTCAGATACGGAGTCATGCTATGGGGAAATAGTGTTAATATAAGTAAATGAGTTATTCATTATTCAAAAGAAATGTGTAAGAATCTTAGCCCAAATCAATAACACACAAAGCTGCAAACCTTATTTTATTAAATTTAAGCTATTGACACTCCCATCTATTTATATCATGGATGTATGTATATTTGTTTTCAAAAATAAAAACAGATTTTGTAAAAACTAGTGAAACACACAACATAAATACCCGTCATAAAAACAAACTATATCTACCATATTCAAGAATAAAACTGTTAAATAAAAGTCCATATTACATGGCAGTCAAAATCTTTTACAACCTACCAAATGATATTCAAAATTAAACAGAAATAACTAAATTTATAAGAGGATTAAAATCATATCTAGTCAAAAAATGTCTCTACTCAACTGAAGAATATTTTGAAAAAGAATAATACTATTATATGTACCTACTTAAGATAAGTTTAAGCGCCCAAATATAACATTTTTGCGATACCTGAAAAGGGTGAATAAGTTTTAAAGTGCCTCTGACTTTAGCATAAGACCAAATTGTAACACTTATTTTGGCAAATAAATGTATCTTGTATCTTGTACATTTATTCCAATGGCTCACACTTTATGCTATGACTGCAAGTATTATTGGTTAAAATTCCACCAAAATTAAAGAACAATACTCACATAACATCAAGAAAAACAATTAAAATAAATGTGCTAAGTATGTTGCTTTCACAAATGACAGAACTCGAATCCCGTCAGTCTAATTATTATTCTCACTTACAACAACTGTCACAAAATGTCAAACAGAAGTAACTTCCGTCTCCAGCGGAAGTAACGTCAAAGGGTTCCGCTTCCGGCTAAATAATTCAAAACCCGGATATCTGGCTTTCCGGATGATTCGATACACATCTCTCTTCAGAGACCGTCAACGTTGGACAATGATCTTATATTTTAGAGTTGAAATATTTAGTCAACCGATACCTACTGTTGAAATAATAATAAATAAATAAATATTCATGGACTTTATACACAACGCCCTCTAGTCCCAAACTAAGCAAAGCTTGTGATATGGAAACTAGATGCTGATAGAATACTTATATACTTTTTTTTTTGTAAATACATACTTATAATACATAGTAACACCCAGACATAGAACAAACATCTATGTTTGCTACACACAAATGTTTGTTCTCAGTGGGGATCGAACCCACGACCCATAGCACGGAAGGCAGAGCTAATACCGACTGAGCTGTGACGCCTGTCTAATCTAAATAATCTATCACCCTGCTGCAAAAAGAGGGACAGATCGAGTTTTTTTGTCCCATCTGTCCCCCTCATTAGAGTGAGTACGGTACAACTTTATTTTTTACAGTCACACTGGTGGTATATTCCAAAAATCCCCACTAAGAAATCCCCACTAGCGGAGTTTTCCAGTTTTTTTCTAGAAATCGGCAGTTTTCGGCACCCCTGAAAACCAGCGCTAAAGGAGCCACCGTGCACCCAAAGCATTTGCTGAGTGGGTTCCTTTTTTACGCATGTTATCGTTTTATTATTAAGTAAATAAGTATGTACTACCTTATTGTGTGTTGCGTAAAATAAATAATTTCTATTCTATTCTTGTCTATTCTAAATCCCCACTGGTTGTTGTAGCAGTGGGGATTTACTTATAGATAAACATAAATTACTCATAGATATATACTTTAACCCCCTGTAGTTTTAGGGAGTGGCTTTATGCACCCTGTATAGCTGAAAGCTGAAAATAAGGTACGGTTACCATTACTAGTTCCGAACTGCCTTAACATCTGATTTGTCGTCAAATTAAGCTGAACACGAGTCGTCTAGTCACATAGAAACTTCCACCCATATCCCACCAGCTACAGCATACCAGTAAATATGAACTTTCCGTATCAACGTGCCTTGAACAGCCCTAGTGATGGGACATAGTTTTAAATATACAGTCTCCACAGTCTTGAAAAGAATAAAAAAAAATTACAACCGAATTGAGAACCTCCTCCTTTTTTGAAGTCGGTTAAAAATAGCGACGCTCGTATGGAGGAGTTATAAAATTCTTTGTCATTGTCACTTGTATGACAACAAAAAGAGATAGCAACAGATTTAGCAGCCATTTTAGATAGGCTTGAGGAGACTACGAAATTAAAAAAAAATATAAACATTCTGCATTAAAATCTAGTGGTAACATAAAACAATTAAGGAATCTACAATTATCTAGATAAAAATGCTGTGTAATTTGTGTTTTAAGTATTTACTTAAGGCGGATATCACGGTCAAACCGTGAAAATGCCCATTTTTGACGTTCTGGATCTCTGAAACTGAAACTCTTAGATAATTTCGATTTATTGTATGATGTAGAATAGTTATTCGCATTGACCGTAGCGGCCTCGCTTTTTGCAATTTTTCCTTATATATTTAAATAAAGCCAAAATTCCGAAACAAGTTTTTAATAAAACTCGCGCTGACACTTTTTCAAGCTCCTGGATTGAACTACTGTGCAAAGCAAACGAAATGAAAAATATCTACAAATATCTCTTATATACTGCCATTGACCGTAGCGGCCCCGGAATTCAGAAATAAGTATGGGATATCTACAAAAAAAATCAATTCAAAACCATAAAATTGCTAAAAACGTTCAGAATTAGCCGTTAATTTCTCCATACTACATTAATATTATTAAGTAAAAATTATACCGAAATAAACGTTAGTTCATAATCAATAAAATTGTATACTTTTTATGTAATAATTCATTTTATTATATTGAATAAACGTAATTTAAAACTGCATGAAATGCGATCTCAGACTCTCAGACGAACTCAGACGCGCGCCAGCCCTTGAATCGCGGCCAAACTGTGATAGCCCTCTTAATCTATCTTGCATCTATCATCACAGTAAGTATCATCTTTATCTTGCGAGAAGATACAGAAAATAGTAGTATTAGTCAGTTTTTGAAAACATTACGTGCAACACTAGTAACACAAGACTCAGTATTCAATTAATAGAACGTCTACGTTATCTATGGTTGGATGGACACAAAATGGCGGACACGAGACGAATGTACGATACAATATGAATAGATGTATTTACAGTTATCCGGTCTATCAGAAATCAGAAAATTTTTATTGTATAACTGTTGTACAAAAGAGATCTTAAAGTAGTACAAGTTTTTACAGTTTGTCCGTTCCGGATGTACAATAAGAGGGTAATGCTTAATAATAGCTTATTAATATTATTTTTGTAATAGCTTGCGCACCCAATAATCAACAAACTGATATGGAAGAAGTTATTTTACTCACCTACTAACTACCTACTAAAAGCTTTTGTTTACCGCTCAAAATATTCGTTTAGACTATAAAATAAATAAATATTCATGGACATTTCACACGACGCCCTCTAGTCCCAAACAAAGCAAAGCTTGTATTATGGGAACTAGATGCTGATAGAATACTTATATACTTTTTTTTATAATGCATTTGATTTTAACCATCTTCTCAAACGAGTTCTTCTTCTCTATAGTCTAGTAGGTACTGCAGGGGTATTTCAATCTCAGTTGAACTGCAAAGTTTTAAATCATGGTCAGTTCATACTAACTCATAGTTATTCTGTGACTAAATAGTGACATTATGATGTCATTTAATTTGTTTTCGCGCATATTTTGCTGTCAAGTGTCTAAAAAGAATGATCACGTGGTACAAAATTGTACCACGTGACCTGAAGAAATTACACTGGGCAGTGAAATATAACTTGACAGCAAAAGATTGGAATACGGGGGCTGCATAACAAGACAGAATGAAGACCAACATTTCCCATCACTACAGCATAGAAACATTTACCGCGCCGCATATTAAAGCACATATTATTGGAAAGTTTAAACGTGATTACGAGTTTCATTTTAAAGTTCAAACGCAATATGGAGGATAGTTTTCACTTTACAAGCGTCCAGGCACGGGTATGTCTACCACAGAGTACAAAATGTCTACTTTTATGGTCGACTAGCTTGCAGCCGCGACTTTGTCTACGTCCCGTTTGATCCTGTTGATTTTCCGAGATAAAAAGTAGCCTATGTGTATATGTGTAGCTGATAGACGCGTGGGTGAAAGTCGTAGGATATTTAAAATAAGTATAATGTCGCCATTGTAGCGCCATTGTACTGTTTTATTTAAAAACTTGAGTTTACGAGCTAAAACACAAAATTTATTCATATTTCAAGATGATACACGAACAGCTTTCTTTTTACTGCTAAAAAATGGGTAGGTAGGTACCTACCTGATTCTCTCTTTCCAAAAAATTGTCACATTTTTCACCTAGATTTTTTTATTTATTTGTAAAAATACCACTTTACACGTAATCCTTGACATTTATTCAGTAGATACACATAATCGTTATTTAATTCACTTACTCAATATTTTTATTTGACATCTCGACTGCACACTGGTACTTTGCTGGAAGAATTAAAACACTTTTTTGGAAGAGTTTTGGAAAGATTTGGAAGAGAAAGACAGTGTCCGTTCGCGGTTCACATCCAACTGAATTGTTCGTATCTGCGCGCAAACGGGGGGTAGTCTTCGGTTTATTGTAAAATAAACCACACACATACAGACACGTCAAACTTATAACACCCCGTCGTTTTTGCGTCGGGGGTTAAAAACTAGAAAATCATTGAAATGTCAGAGTTTTTAAATCCATTCTGATCTAATTTCTCAAAGAACGGGAAAACATTGTACTATCGTGGTTGCCGCTTCACCGGCTGTTGACTTCCGGTCGCTGGTGTGACGTCACGGACATTTCCGTTTCCGAAAACATTGGTTTATTTCATAAAAAGGTTCAGTTCACCTGTCCAAATTTTTTTTTTTTTATTTTTATTTGAATCACAATCACAACCCACGTTCCACCTTGTGGGGTCGAATGAACATTAGCCTGATTACCTATTCCCGAATTGGGTGCCGTTGCTACCTAAATGGGATCAGTTGCAACGACCCCGATGCAATGGTTTGGATGTTCAGTTTTATTGCTATCGGTCCAGAGTTTGGTGTAGCCGCACTGAGAAGACGCACCGGGTCTTCAAAAACGGAGGTGGTTTTTTTTTAATGTTTGTTACCTCAGAACTCCGTCATTTATAAACCGATTTCAAAAATTATTATCTGAAAGGATATACTTCCAGGTTGATCCCATTTTACTTTCATCAAAATCGGTTCAGTAGTTTGGGTTATAAATAGAAATAAGTGAAAAAAACATGCCAACCACGTGCACGAAATTGCGTATATTGCTTTCCTGAGACTTTTAAGTGGTGTTTATTAGTCACTAGAACATTCCCAGTGAACTGACATCATCATCATCATCTGATGATGAAGCTGGTAGTCGAATTGAAGTCGGTTTTTCTAGTTTTTTAAACTTCTATGTAAGCATAAACAATAGTTTTGGTGCTCGTTAGAAATGTATCAAAGTATTCTATCAGCAATCTAGTTCCCATATTACAAGCTTTGCTTAGTTTGGGACTAGGAGGCGTTGTGTGAAATGTCCCTGAATATTTATTTATTTCGAGTCTCTGCTAACTGTTCAAACGTTGTGCTTTTTCGCATTGCAATCTTAAACTTTAATATTTAAAACAGTTCACTGGTTCAGAATATGACATTTGAGTTGAAAATGCTATGGCATGGTGAATATATTCACCTTAGCATAATAACAAAAATACATTGCTAAAAATCTAAAATTGCAACATTTCGTAGAAGTTTCGTAGAGATAAACATGTAGACGTGTTACGAGATGGCGTAGACCCGCTACGCGCTTTTGTACCTAGCTACTAGCAATAATGCTATAATATTGTAGTTTCAGTAGCATTTTATAAAATAACTAGCTGTTACCCGCGACTTCGTACGCGTGTTTCGTTTTCTAAGTGGATTGTTTGAAAGCTTGACATTATACTGAGCCCGTACACCCCGTTTTACACCAGTTTACTAGTCGGTCTTAGTTTTTTAAACTTATAAATTATATTCAATAAAATCACAAGGATCATTTAGAATCGTCTTATATAACTAGGTGATTCTAGGTGCCAGTTCCACGCGACCAGAGCCTAGAAGAACGGGCAAGAAACTACGGCCTGGTTCCTAGCGTTTTTTTTGTATGATCTTTGATCCTCCGATTTTAAGAATTCAATTTATTATTCCTATTTTGCTAACTGTACATACAATCAAAACCACATAAAAAGAAAATCCCACAGTCAATATGGAAGAAAAATGAGGCGTTATGTTGATATATGGCTCAGTATTGGACACATAAATAACAAACTACAGATATAGGGCTCTCTAGGTAATGGGGGATTTTGTGGTACTTTAGCAGACGACATGGTGTATTGTTGTACACTCAGTGGCATATTTAGATCTGAATAGAATTTCTCTTCTAGAATTTCAAGTTTTTTACCTAAATACTATTCCTAGAATAGAGTTTTTTACTTCTTATTCATAGTTGAAAAACGAATAATCTATAAGTTTTAAATACAAGTAAAACCGACTTCGATTCGACTACCGGCTTCATCATCAGATATTGATGATGATGGCAGTTCATCGGGAATGTTCTAGTGACCATAAACACCACTAAAAAGTCACAGGAAAGCAAAATACGCAATTACGTGCACGTGGATGGCATATTTTTTCAGTTATTTCTATTTATAAGCCATATTACTCAACCGATTTTGATGAAAATTGAACGGGTCTAACCTGGAAGTAGATACAACCTTTCAGATAAAAAAAGAATTTTAGTAATCGGTTTGAAACATCTATGTTTGCCACACACGAATGATTTTTCTTAGTGGGGATCGAACCCACGACCCACAGCACGGAAGGCATTGCACACTAAAATATAATGACGTATGTTTTTGTGTCTTTGCACTTGTAGGTAGATACCTATTAGGAACTCAAATCAGAGCACAGCAGGGGTATTCCAATCTCAGTTGAACTGCAAAGTTTTAAATCATGGTCAGTTCATACTAACTCATAGTTATTCTGTGACTAAATAGTGACATTATGATGTCATTTAATTCGTTTTCACGCATATTTTGCTGTCAAGTGTCTAAAAAGAATGATCACGTGGTACAAAATTGTACCACGTGACCTGAAGAAATTACACTGTGCAGTGAAATATAACTTGAGGGAAAAGATTGGAATACGGAGGCAGCAATGCCTAACTGCGCACAGTACGAAATAGGTATTGTGCTTCTCCGGACCTTTCACAAAAAGCTCCACATAATCCACTCTATGGTAATTGCCCTCTGCATCACGAAAATAGCATATTTTGTCCACAAAAGAATTAATTTTATTCTTACAAATATGTATTACTTGTCTTTGTGAATATGTTTGAACAACAAAGGGACCTATTTTGATTAAGTCATAACAGCTGTTTTATAAGGAACAGCCAGCTAAGGGCTTATGGAATTGTAAAAACAATATATATCTCAAGGTACTCACGAATGATACGAGTAAAATATCTAGCTTATAATCCTATCCTATCCTTCCTACTAATATTATAAATGCGAAAGTTTAGATGTTTGGATGTTTGTGTTTCAATCACGTCAAAACCACTGAACCAACTTGGATGAAACTTGGCATATATATAGTTCGTAACCTGGATTGACATATAGGCTACTTTTTATCCCGAATAATTAACAGAATCTACAGGATAAAATGAACGAAAAGGATTAGCAGCGCCAATTGGCAAGAGGATTTCATTGTCATGTCATGTCACGTCAGTTTGACAGGGCGTAGTACTACCTCTTTGGTCTAACAACTAGCTTTTGACATTCCAGTAGGTACGAGTTCAGTGTAATGAGGTGTAATGTCAAGTTTTTCAAAGTATGTGCTCGGTACACGCACAGATAATATAATGTACACGGAAACTGTAGACGCGTACGAAGTCGCGGGTAACTGCTAGTTATAAATAAATATTTATGGATCCATGTCCGATTCTAAAATCATAGTTTCAAATCCGGTCGTGCACCAATGGGGTTTTCTACTCGGTTTTATCATCGATTAATGAATACACGTTGTTTTATTTGTCTATGGTTTTATGTACGCAATGCCAGTGCTCTCAAACGGTGAAGGAAAACATCGTGAGGAAAGAAAACCCACTGCTTAGTCACCTACGCACGTTGTCCTTGTCTTTGCTATGGATAAGGCAGACTAGGCTGAGAGGATGGTATAGGTGCTACAAGCCTACGCCTTAGAATATAGTAGAAGCCGCATTTGACATAATTTGTATGAAGGATTTTGTCACCAAAATGCTATAAAAATGTTCCCGTGCGCATGATGTTCGCGCAGCCCAATGTTGCACCTACAAAACTATTTCCCAATTTTTTGGGGTAATTTTTTTTGTAAATGCTGCTTAGGTACCTAAGTAGGAGGTACTGAAATAGATATTCATAAATTTTAATAGAATTAAGGAAAGACTCAGGACGTGTTTTTTGAATGATTTTTGTCCATTGTTCTCGTTTGAGTATGTCATCAAGAATCCTAAAATTACACAAATATTTTTTCAAAATAACAAATTTAGCGCTCTATGATTAAAAATACCTATTGAAATACCTATGCCTAATGATGTGTAGTCATAAAGATTAATATAAATTTAGTTGGGAAAAAAATGTTGGTGTTGTTTGCAACATTATTGAATTGATGGTAATTTTTCTTTAAATTGATGATTCCAAGACGATTCCTTATCAAATAGAGACCCAAATGTGATGTATGTTATCCCATCTACTTTGTTTTTAGACCCAGGGCAATTTTTGCAAGTGGGAACCACACACGCCGGCATAATTGTATAAAAATATGTTTGGCATTGGAGGTGTCAATGGCCAGAGACTGAATGACACAAAGTACTCCATCATGGTGCACTTCTTACTGTGACACAAAAATGGCTATACAGTACATCTGTACTTTTCTATAATCTGTGGCCTACGCCATCTAAAATATGTCCCAAGCACTGGCAGCCTCCCGTACATCGGGGCGTGGGGCACAAGTGCCTCCTGACGCTGTATAAATTGTCTAAATTAGATGCAAAGAGCTCATTATTTTTTTAGGAAAAAGCTGGTTATTTATATACCTACGTCACGTGTCCAGAAGTGCCTTTGCATTGGTACCTAACCTACCTACCTACTATTGTGTCTGTGATACTGATCCCCTCAACATCAGGTTGGGAATAATATACTTGTCAATCTTATGACTAAAATATCAGCCTATTTTAGATTAGAAATACACAATATCTTATATTTCGCAATATATTCTGAGTTATTTTATTAAATCACGTGAAGCTAAAGTAATACTTAAGTATTTTATTGTTTTTGTCCTTTTCTGGAGAAATGAAAGAAATTGTACTGTAATGTATAAATATAATCCCTTTTTGCGAATGTGGAATGAAGATGAGGACTATGAAAACTCGATGCTTTGCACCGACATTTTTAACGTAGCCACATTTTCTCGGCGCACCCTTTATATGGTAGTTAGGTACATACTTACTTACGTTTTATACAATCTATATAGTAAGGAACGGTACCTACAAAGATGTACGAAAGTTTAAGAAAAAATTAAGCATAGTAGTCACAACATCTAGCGTGGGATAAGGGGAGGGAAATGATGAGTAGTCAAAACCGATCTTTGTCCCACTGAAGTATATACGAAGAACTCTATTTTGGGTTTTCCACAAGGATGAAAGTTTTCCGCATAACAGGGTCTCTGTAGAAAATCATGATGGTTCATCACAGAAAAATCATCAAAATCGGTTCAGTTCGGCTTTAAATCAAAACAAAACGATGACGCCGGAAAGTAGTCAAATTGAAGTCATTTTTGAGTTTCAACTTATAAATTTTATGCTACCACATCAGTGCTTATACGCCGACGTAAATAAAAAAAAAACAACCGAACTGAACCTCCTTCTTTTTTGAAATTGGTTCAAAATAGAATTTAAAGATCATATCCAAGCTTTCGTATCTCCAAGTCGAAGAACACAACCTCCATCGGTTATCTGCGGGTATATTTGACGTGCTCTATGATTTATATCCCAGATCCTCAGATCGGATGCTGTGAGATATGTAAAAACCTGCAAAAACGCGCTATGACGTAACAGTGTGAAATGTAGAAGATATTACACCCAATATTACACTGGTATTCTTGTGCATTGTAACGGCGCACAGACTGGTAAAATCACCTAAAACCTGGCCATAAATGAAATTTGTCAACTTCTGTTCTTAGACGTAATATTGGGTCCTAGAGCAGGTAGATACCTGTGTCATCGATAGGGATCCTTTTTACCTGCACTCGCATTCACAGTACGTGGCACCAGCAGTCGGAACCTAGCGCTCGTTCATTACGCACGTCTCTGTTCGCGACAACCCCAAAAAAATATTATTTTCGCTGTGTGTTATCTTATGTTTGAAGTGACTTTAGTGGAAGAAGTGGCTATGGATATCGTCAATCAAGGTATGTACTATATTGTAAAATCCATTTTAACTACCCACAGAGCTTTTTTTGTCTATTACGAACTGTCAATTCAGTCTATCAAAAATACTTGGATTTTTTCGTAAATCTTAGTAATCATTCGTATTTTTATATATGTGCAACTCATTGCAACAATATCGTACATATATTTTATTAAACATCAAGTCTTCTAGTATATGTGTGATTAGCAAAAGTATTCACAAGTATTCACATTAAGCTGAGTTTAGCTGTTAAAGATTGACACTTTAGTACGAATAAAAGTAACACATTTTTAAATTGTTCCAGATTCTGTACATTCCGTCGTGTTAATGACCAGAAAACAACTGCATGAATTAGTTAGAGCAAGCCCACAACGACTGCTTGACGGGAAGCTCCAAGATTTGGAAGTAAAGCTAGTTGATATTACAAAATGCCCCCCGGAGAAAAGTAAGCAGCATTAGGCCAAAAGGCAAGAAAAATAAGAAGGCGTTTTCAAAGGAAGCAGTCGAATATTTCAAACCTGCAGAAGAGGACGTCACTGAATAAATTTTAATTGTATTTTTAATTTATATTACTCACCTATACCTATTATATTTTTTTTTATGTTTTTGTTTGTATTTACATCTTAGTTTGTAATCAATTTAGTATAAAAAATATCATAATAGGTAATTTCCTGCCTTTCCGACACAAAAAAAGGCCAAAATATTTTTGGCCATGTTTTAGGTGATTTTACCGCTCTGTGCGGCGTATAGAGTTCAACCACGCCATGTTTTCAGCGTTTAGAATATGCAAAAAAAAAACAATTTGAATTCAACAACAAAACATTAAAAACTTCTTGCTTATTTTTTCTAAACCAAAACTTTGTAAAGAAGATAAAATGACAAAAGATGAAAGGAAAAGTCAAAATAATGTGACTGCTTCAAAATTTTTATCGTGATTTTAATTTTTTTGTTTACAATTTTTATGTTTTAAATAAATCTTAGTAATTAAATAATGTCGTGAATGGAGCCTATTGGTTAGTATTTTTATTCATTTATAATTTTATATTTTCAAGTCTTTAAAACTTTCGTTGTTTTGAAATGCGACTTTGTTGCGTTTTCGGCCAAACGAATCGTGATGATATTTGGCATAGAGAGAGGTTTCTTTATCTCTAAGTTTCCGTTTGATAACCCACGTGTAGCTAGACATCTAGTTCTTGTACATAGGTGTAGGTAGGGCAAGGCAAAAGCCCCTTTCTTGACCGTTATATCATGTCATTGACCTCTTTTAAATGGCCAAGAACGAACCAGTACGAACAGTATTGATCATAAGATGAAACACCTAAATTACGTACGCATACGCAATTCATTTGGCAATATTTACAAATTGCTCCAGAAATGAGCTGTTAATTCTGACAGAGACATACCTACTGAAGGGGTAACAAACTAAACACTAACAGAAGATTACAAAGATGAAAAGAATACTAAAATTGTTGCTTGCAGAAGACTCAAGGCCAAGACTAAAGGCAGATCATGGGAAAAAGGAGCACAAGAGACAAAGATGGCGACACCAGAGTCCTATTCAAAAAGTCCCATCACACAATATACACACAGTCAAGAACCTGCTCAGGACTCTCGCAGATTAACACAAAAAGCGGCATCATACAGATAAAAAAGAACCTATCCCAACACCAGTACTATGTAGAAGGAGAGAAAGTCAAGCGAGACCTCAGCACGGAAACCGGTATCTGCATACTAAGAAGATACTACAAAAAAAAGATGAACAGAACATCTACGCAAGAGGGATCTAAATCAAAGTATTCTACAGTTAACACAGAAATTGATACTATAGAAGAGTTCCAACATGGCACCACCGGCTGTGGTAATAGCGAACTCACCGACACAAACAACGAACAGTATGATATTTCGAAAATGATGATGGAAAATTTCAAGTACCTTATCAACAATTGGATTGAAAAACATTTAATAAACAACACAGATGCTAAAGATAAACTAGAATCTGTACTTTATTCGCTACTTCATAGAACAGAATTAGATAAAACAAGCTCGTCGTCATCAAGATCGACGTATGTTTTGAACAGGGAGCATCTGAATCAGCAGGTGAAGAATAAAAAAGTTGCAACAGCATCAATAATATGCCAGTACTGCCAAAATCATCATGGAATAAAAAGATCAAGAGACAACAGTCGCAAGGAGTCATCCTGTCATTCTACACCTACTTCAACAAAAAACATCAAAGTTATATCCACTTTGAGTATCCCGAAGAATCTACACAAAAAAAGCCAAAATACGAATGACAGATCAAATCACAAAGTCAAGAAGAGTAAGGAAAGGAATGTAGTTTTATCGCTGAACAAACCCAGCAAGTTACTGGACTATTCAAGCTTTGATCTACTTACTATTTCGACAAAATCTTTTACAAAAAGATGTGCAACTTACGATTGTGATGGCAAGAAGAAAAAACGGAAGAAGAAACGCCACATTGTATTCTTACCTAAGCCGTTTTATAAAAGCGCTACCGACTCTACCACTGACGAAAATAAACATAAAACACAAGAAACTAAGAAATCTAACCTATTGCCAATGCCCAGTCTTATGAAAAGTATCTACGCTGATGATCCAGCTAACATCACGAGTACAGATGACAACATCAATTTTTTCATGAATGACAATTTCACTATGACCGATGGTAATGATTCCATGACTGAGGTCGTTGCAACTGAAACAGAAAAGCGTGTATCAAAAGCTGTATCAGTTGATATTGATGCATGTGAATCAATATTTCTTCAAGAATCTATATTAAATGAAGAAGACACAAGTGATCCTATGATGGCAATCGATTTCATGAACGAGAGTTTAGTATTTTCTAAACTAGTACAACCAAAAATAGACGCACTTTGTACAAAAACCAGAGCTACCGATACTGATAAAGCAAAAACTGAAAATAAACGGCCAACGAAAACTAGACGTAAAAATAGTAGAAGAGTAAATAAACTTTATAAATTGGATAAAAGAAGAACCAAGAACGATAAAAAGAGAGTCCCTAGTCAGAGATTCTTGGGTCATTGTCAAAATATACTTCAATACTTTGCAGATTATGAGAACAAAAACAATATGAAACTCGACATTCACATTACAGTGCTTCCAGTAAATAATTTGCAAAGTAAAAGTACAGAAATGAGTAAGCAAGATCTAAACCAAAGGATCTACGAAAAGAGTGAAACACTGATTTACAACATTCAGCCTTCAGTTTTAGATAAACCAAAGTTATCAAATAATCATTTTGATAATGTTCATAATATTATACCGTTACTAGATGGAGCTGACAACCAAGCAAAATACATTTTTAAAAGTGGAAGTTGTAGTGAAAAAACTACTTTCTCTCATGAAAACAACGCTATAACCAATGATCGCAGTACCATTACAGAGGTTGAAATATTAGACGACATAAACGAACTGAAATCCATTATCAAAGACTTAAGTAAGGTAGCGGAGGCTTTTGTTAAAGATCACGTTAAACAAGAAACGAAAATATCACAGTGCGACAAACATGAGACACGTAATTTGGAAAATATATCAAAAGGGATTCAATATTCTCAAGAAATCGCAAAGCTTCCTTTAATATCTGGCATAAAGCTTTCTAAAGAACCAAAGAAAATTGACGTCAATGAGTTTTACAACCGCCTTATGCGAAAAAGCACTTCGTACAATATTATTGATAGCGAGTCTATACTTCGAGTCACTGACATGACTTCAGCCGCGAACCAATTACACAAAATGGACAAATCTGTGAAATCACTTCCGAATTCTAGATCGATGATAAACATCATCAATGACGGGCATAAACGGAAGCTTCTTACTTACTTCTACAACGAGTGTAGTAAAGATGACTTTAATTATAAAACCTGTCCTCCATGCCCGCCGCCATGTTCAAAAATGTGGTTGAAACTAAATAGAAATCATAAAAACCATGAACCAGTGTGTACGATAGATTCTGGAGATTTAATGGAAATGGCAGACTCGGAAGATGGTAACGTATGTAAGCAAACAACATCTCTCAGCACTGACGGTGATATAGAAAAATGTTGTTATATGCAAGCACCTATAACCCAGCGAAGAGGGATGGGGTTCGGTGAAGGGTGCTTCTACTGCTTGCTCATGTGGATCCCAGTGATCATATTAGGTAGTCTCTTGTACAGTTATGTAGTAAAAGAAGAAGTTTACCCCAGAGCTCCAGCTGTAGGGTTGAGAGAAGGATTTTTGCCATTTAATGATTCAGTTACGTCTTCGTACCAAATAAAACTTTCTGATTTAGGATTTTAACAATGATTTTATGAATTTTTTGTGATTAAATGTTATGGCTACTAGTAAGCGATTTGTTTGTGTTCCACAATGTTTTATCAGACTACGTAACATACATGAACAATAACTGTACTTAGAAAACTGGTAATATGTAATGGATTAAAAATAATTACCTACGTTCATGATATTATAGAAAAAAATATACTTAGTTAAAAAAAACTATCCTACTTCATTTCATAATTTCAGTTTTCCATCAACGGTACCTATCTCTTTTCTAAACCCTGTCCGTTCGTAGATATGATTTGACGCTTGTGTGTATAATCTGAAAACTTAAACTAATAAATAGTTTGGACACAGAGGATTTAGTCGCGTGTTTACCTCCCATTCAACCGTTCTATAAGTTACGATTGTTTCAGAAAAACTAACGATTAAAATGCAATCTGTCGAAGAAAACACAACTATAAAGACTAGAAAAACTAGAGTGAAATCACAAACCCGCTTTCCTAAGAAATTACCAAGTTACGTCGTCGCCTTCTCCCTCAAAGAAACATACGATGATCTTATAACCGCTCAACAAATGATCTGCAACAAGAAAAGCCCCCAAGAACGGAGCCCACAAGAAAGCACCAATTCTATCACTCAAACTAGCTCTTTGAAAATGTTTGAAACTGAACAAACCGATAAGCTAAATCAAATCATAGATTTGCCTGAAAATGAAACAACTGAGGAAGTCAGCAAATTGAGCCCGCACAATAGCACTAACTCAATAGAATCTAAGACACCGACAAATTCTCTGAAGTATTTGAGCAGTGATGATATCTCTGATGCTTCTCTTGTAACAATAGGAGGATATGAAAATATAGTTATTGATTTATCTAAAACTGATGCTGAAGATAATGAAAATGAAATAATACAGAAAAGTGATGCTTTTATTGAAAATGTACTGAATGTTAATGATGCTACTATAATTGATAACAAAAATGTAAACGCTTATGTTATTGATGGAGCTGAAAAAAATATGTATGGTATGCTTACCGAGGAACTACAAATAGACATAGCCCCTAAAATAGAAAACTTCTTGGGAGCTGAAAATAAAAACAGGGATACTAAAGAAAACATGAAAGATCAAAACTGCGATTTAGCGATAGAACCTGTCGCTATATTTCAGACAGGTAAAATGCACCGCAAGGGTAAGAAGAAGAAGAAAAATGCAAAACGTAGGGCTAAAAGCACTGTCACTATCAAACAGAATAACTTTAAATACAAGAATCCTAAAAAAGTAATAGATAACCGACTAGTTAAATATTATCAAAAGAGAAATTTCATTGATGCTGATCAAATACAGAAAGATCTATACTCAGATGAAGTATCAACTGTTGTGTCGAGAACACGTGTTTTACATAAAATAATTGCTAGAGAAAATTTATTGGAAGAATCTGAAATGATATCATTTATAAATGACGTTGGACTTAATGACTACGATAATCAATCTGTAACTTCGTCTTTGTCGACAGCAAAAAAGTCCATTGTTAGCAATTCTAGCCAAAATACGTTGACGCAAAAAGCTAGTACAACATCTTCCAAAATAGAAGATGTGCAGAATGCAGAAACTGTGAATTCTGTGATAAAAATGCCAACAGAGAATTCTCCTTACAAAACAGATGTCATCAATGTTGCTGTAGCGGTGGCTTACAATCGATCTAAAGTAAACACAAAAGATGAAACGGTTCCTGAGCCCAGTGCAGATAAGTTTATACACTTGGATAGCTTGACTAGCTCCGAAATGGTGACGCCTTTTTTTACTAATTTAACTTCTGATTTACCTTCAAGATTCGAGGATTTCAAAGAGGTAACGATAGAAACCAGCGATCGTACAATAACAAACAAGAGATCCAGTTTTGACGTTTCTAGTAACGACTTTGTCATTGCTCGGACCAGCTCGGATTTCACAAAATCGAGCGATGAGTCTACATATACGTTGAAAAGTAATAATGAAACCGTTCTTGATATTGACACTCCTGTTATAAATAATCCTGCTAAAGATAACACTCCTACGCTTTTGGAAACTGTAATCAATTTAGGTATCTATCCAGAAATGACTCCATCAACTAGCTCAGACATGGCTTATGAGAACGATTATAACAATGTGATAATAACCAAAAATCTTAACAATAAATACCAAAATAACCCCAGCAAAGGTGATAATAAACGACAAGAATTGTCCAAGAACATTCTGAAAAAGACCCTCAACCACAACCCAGAACAAAAGGACAAGATAAACAACAAAAATATAAACTTACCAAATCAAGCTGAAATCAAAGCATTGTTGAAAGATACTGAGATGCCGCAAATGAAATGTGCAGAAGAGGCCAGACACCCGTCGTATTTACCAGAAATGTGGGACAGACTAGTGATGACCCTGGAGGTTGCTGTGAAGAGACTGGAAGACAACCTGATAGAAAAAATCATCAAAGAGTTGAAGAATATTTTAGGGCATCATTTAAATAAAGAAACACTAGAGAAAGTTGACGCTCCAATAGAAATAACAGCAGAAAGAAAATCTGATGCAGAACAAGGTCTACAGTGTGACCTAGTTAAGAACACGACCATAGACCAAATAATGAAGAAGCTTAGTATGGACGGGCCTAAAGTGTTCGAACCGGTGTTCGCGGCCAAATCTCTGCCGAAGTCTAAGCTATTCAAAGACTTTGAGGTCTTAAAACCTCCTGAAGGCCGTGAAATGGTTACTGAAAAGGGTGATACGGTGACTGTGTCAACTGTAACCTATGAAGTGTGTAATTTTAGTCGTTTTAAAACCTTGTTTGCCTGTCCATTTAATTTTGTTCGTGAGAATGTGTTCGTCATAAGTAGTGTGCCGACGTTTTTTGTAGTTTTGCTGTGCATTTATGGTTTGATTTTGTTGCTAATGAAACCTTGGTGAGTTTTTGTTTTTTATTTTATTTGCATCCTAAAATTTCTCACAGTGTTCTCCACGCAGGTATTACAATTAGGTATGTATACCATTTTTTCAGGTGGACTAGAAATACCCTTCGCAGAAGGCACTCGCAGGGGATTTCTGGAATAAGCCAAAATTACTCAGCTATCATTTAAAAAAATAAATTAGTAAATATTTGTAATTAAAATTAAGGTGTGCGTACACTTGCACACAACGTGCGTAAACCAAACATCATGTTTTAAATATTTAGCTTCTTTACATAACAAATAACCCAATAAAATAAAAGTGTTCCGTACTTTTAAATTATCTACGTTGGTTGCAAAATCATGTTCAGAATTCGGACAGCTTATGTGTACTGTATAGGGTGTAAAATTATTACTCTCGAACAATTCTATTTAGCAGAGCTTTCAGACCATATACTCAAATAGATTAAATAATAAACGAGTCGAAAATGTGTTTTCAATTAAAAACCATTGTTTTTTGAGTCATCAGACGAATTGCTCAGTTCAACATATTACTTGGTTTTTTTAGGGTCATTTATTTACAGTGTTTAATACTCCAACGTATACATAAAATTATACTCTAGCGCCATTTTGTATTGGTGCATATCGCTGCGTGCCAATATTTTTTGAAACTGTCTTACATGCTTTTCGACTGTGACCTACTTTCCAGATACAATCAGGTTTAAACTGTATTTACTTTGTATTTAAGCGAGTCAGTAGCGATTTTGCTTTATAAATTAATGTGGACAAACAATTATACACGACAAGTTGATATATCAATTAAACAGAAAAACATTTGAGTAAATAAGAATTTGTTTCTTTAATAAACTCATCATAAATATTTAAAATAAATGAGTACATTCGTTGTTGTCATCTACTAATCATAAATATTTAAAATAAATGAGTACATTCGTTGTTGTCATCTACTATTTTAAAATAAAATTACAATACATATTTAATAAATAATGAAGTCATATTTAAATAAAATAAGTCTATGCATTAAATATAATTAATATCACATAGGTAACGTTTAACTAAAAGAATATTTTGTTAAATATAAAAAAAATATAGAAGTAGTTTAGCTACGCGTAAACAATGCATAGAATCATTTACTTAAATAAAAGTATGTAGTTAAATACATAAATCGAAAACAAGAAGATTTAGAGCAAGAAATATATGGAGAAAAAGATCAGTTTGAAATTATACATATTTATACACTAGACTAAATTATTAAAGATAGAAGGTTAGGAAAATGACAATCCAAGCACGTAATTGATAAAAAGCGTTTCAGTACAGTAGACGCAGACCTTTATATTGCAGTAGGAAATAAAATAGGACTAACCAGGCTAAATCTAGAGCCAATGCTGCAATTTTCTTCAAGTCTGAATCAAGCATAGATTTGTAATGGTGGTTGCGGATTCTGGATTTCGGTTTAGAAGGGGTTGAGTAGCCATTTAGGAACTATGACAAACCCTGGAGCACCCTTAGACCCCGAGCTTTTAGGAGGGATGGCGCTAGTGCAAAAAACACGTTCTCTTTCTTTAGTCTCAATTCAGACTATGAACAAACTTTAAGCATTGAGCCTAAAGGTTAGAGACTATGGCACGTTCTGGTAGAGTGGACGAAGACCTTTAGTATTTTATGCTTCGGCTAAGACTAGGCGTCCGGATCTATCCACGGCATAAACAGGACGGATACGACGGCTTCTGAAAAAAAAAAACAAAAAATGGCGGATCGTAAGCTTCACCGGATTTTTTATTGAGAAACAAATACAATTTGTTGTAAATTTTTTGGTGGTCAGAACATTTGTTTTGTAGTAAGTATAAGTGCTTCTTGTGAAAGAGCTCATCCGGAGAAGTGCTAGTACCGTCTGCAGCCAATCAGTGATGCTCGCATTGCTGTGTTCCGGTTTGAAGGGTATGGGTGCCGGTGCTATTACACGCACATCACACTTAACACCTTTGTCTCAGAGTGATGGGCGCAGTGCAATGCATCACAGGGCACGTCCTCAGTGGACGTGCTCAGTGAGACAATGCATTGTTATAGCCAGTGGTTACTTAACAGCAGGTTGGTCATCGGTTTGTTCCATCATTTAGGGCGTCTTGCACCAGAATCACTAAACGCATTTAACAGCAAAATCGATTTAAATCTGACGTATTTGTATGACTTGACAACTCGCTAAATACTATTTAAGAGTTAAACGCGTTTAGCGATTCTGGTGCAAGCCGCCCTTAGTTGTATAAAACAAGTAATTAAATTAAAAATTTAAAAAACCCCCGAATCTTGGACCGATTTTCACCAAACATAGCTAAGAACACTCCCGACTAATTCACCTTTCAAACAAAAAAAAAACAAAATCAAAATCGGTTCATCCGTTTGGGAGATACGTTGCCTCTGACAGACACACACAGACACGTCAAACTTATAACACCCCGTCGTTTTTGCTTCGGGGGTTAAATCATTTAAAGACATTTTTTATTTTGTTTACCTTAGTCTCGCGCTTTTTCTTCTTTCGCTGTTAGCGACAGCCACCGCTTGAGCCACCGCTGGACCTTCTGTTGTTTCCTGGAACAAGATCTTCATCAAATCTATGAATCTACAGGGTGTAACATAATGTCTCTATAAGTCTGAAAGGGACGTATTCCACACGTCATGGCGAACAACATTTTGTTCTACGACTTTTAATATTTCTAAGTTTTTCTTTCATGAACAGCGTCTTAAAGTTTCCATAAAAATAAAGTGTCTATGTGTGGGTGCGATGTGATAGGAGGGTGCGTGAGCATGTGTACTAACAGGCTGAATACATACGCAAAGTAAATAAACACTAAGGATGGTCGCAACCTTCTAAGATAAAAATAATAGAAAGGATTCAGCGGATTTGGGCCCCTGACGAACAAGATGTTCATTATAACCAAAATAATTAGCATAATTTTTAACCTTGTTTGCATATTTCATATCTTTTCTACAACTTCGTATTAATATTTCGTTAAAAAAAGTATATCAAGCTAACACTTCCTGCATGTTCTTGAGTATTTTCTACCAAAATCTACCAAAATGATAGGATCCAACACGGTGACAATAAAACCTTCGTAGGAATCACCGGTTGATAGCGTACTGCATTGCATACCTATTATGACTATGGAGTTCAGACCGGGTAGGTTTTCAACCTCATTGGTGGCTCCAACAAAGCAAAGCGATAAGGACAAGCTGCTTTTTACTAACTCATTATTTTTTGAAAATACCCAAATACGAACTTTACACTTAATTAAACTTATCCACGGCTAAAGCGTATACATTTTCCGAATGCAATACAGTACTTTTGATTCTGTCCACTCGGGGCCCAGCGTCCTATGGCCGCTCAGAGGTCTCCTTTCAAACATTCTATATAAAAAAGGTGTTTGGATCAGTTTGGATCAGATTAGCTCACCTCGACAGCAGATTCAGTGGTAGTTCCAGGATTCGCCTGCACTTTTGGCACTGGATAGGGAGCTCCGTACCTAGTGTTCACACGTGGTTGAGTCCTAGAAAAAAAAAGTTTATTGGCAGAAGGAACGTCATCATCATCAGTGGAACTTCACATCTTGCTGTGTTCCGGTTTGAAGGGTATTTAGTGCTGGTGCTATTACACGCACATGAGATTCGCTTCAAAGTGACGGGTGTTGGACGCAGTGCGATGCCTTACAGCCTCCGTTGCGCACGTCCATTGCAGACGTTTTATTTTTTTATTAAAATTGTTTTTTTCACAATGTAATTTAAAATATAAAATTATGTGCTCTTATACTTAAAGGGTACAGTCTGGTACACATCAACCTATCAACAACGGTTCGAACTTTGAACTATTATAATTTGAATGTTGCGAATCATGCGAGAGGGACGATATGTTTTTATGTGAGACTCGCTGCTTGCGCGCCACGCGCCTACACCTATTGCGATCCCTGATTCGCAACATTCAAATTATAATATGTAGTTCAAAGTTCAAACAGTGGATAGCTTGATGTGTCGCCGACTGTACCACAGCGTGCGTAAAGGAACAAGCAAAACGGTGTTGGTTTAGTATGCAACTTTGCCTTTCATTCAACATTTACTATTTTGATTCTCGTGTTTTAAATACCTAGCTCATTAACTTTTATTTCAGCTTTCAGCTAGGCTACCTATGGCTACCTAGGATACAAAAAACCCCATCAAATAAAAACAGCTGTTAATGTTCAACAGTAAAACAGGTCAATATCCGAGGTAGTATTGTTACGTGGGTTCGATCCCCACTGAGAACAAAGATTTGTGCGTGGAAAACATAGATGTTTGTTCTATGTCTGGGTGTTACTATGTATTATAAGTATGTATTTACAAAAAAAAGTATATAAGTATTCTATCAGCCATCTAGTTCCCATATCACAAGCTTTGCTTAGTTTGGGACTAGAGGGCGTTGTGTGTAAAGTCCACGAATATTTATTTATTTATTTATGACAGACGGACAGTATTTACATTGCAATGCTCATTGTTATGCTGGGGAGTACTCACCGAAAGGGTATTATGTTTGGCGAATTAAATCATCGGTACCTCAAATATTTTGTATGCAAAATGGAACTGTGTCAGAATTCTATTAATTACGTGACAGAGTTTCAGAACCTTTTCTCTACATAAAACAATTTCAACAATAAAACTCCATCTGCTTATTAACCGGTTAAAAGAAAACTTTAGTGTTTAAAGGCGGCTTGCACCAGAATCACTAAACGTGTTTAACAGCTAAATAGATTTAAATCTGACGTATTTATATGAGTTGACAACTCGCTAAATACTATTTAATAGTTAAACGCGTTTAGCGATTTTGGTGCAAGCCGCCCTTAGTAAGACAATGCATCAAACAAAAATATTCAGTGACAGTTAAAAACATGAGCCAATCCATGTATAATTTCGAAATTACCTCCATCGAATGCGAAAAGGTTTTTAGGGAAAACACTTAGCTCAAAGATTTATTCTAATCACATTGTTTGCGTAACTGGTGATCAACATTCAAAGTTGCAGATGACCTTGACCAGATGGCCTAGTCGAACCATGATTGGAGCTTCTAGATTTGGCTCTGAAGCGGTGCCTATCACGGATTCGGCTGTCTGGGTGTCTGGGTAATGCTTTGTGATGATGCTTGAAGTATATTTTTGGATTGATTAAGATTAGATTATGAACAAATTTTACTCAAAAGTCATGGTTTTTAAATTTTAGATCTTACATGGTCGAGATTTTAACAATTTACAATCTAACAGCAGAAAAAAGATCAGGAAAAAAGGAGGTCATGATGTTTCTGTATATAGTAGTCACTAGTTGTCCTGTGAGAACATAGACCTCGCGAGCCTTTATAACCGTGCAATAACCAACACTTTCCCTTTTACCCTGGCTAAGTAAATCTAATTTCAGGTGCTTGAATTTTCCAATAGGCCCTTATGTAGACTTTTGAGCAAAATAAGGGTATAAGTTTTAGCGATTACTCGCGTTCCCTTGGTCCTAAGAGGTCGAATCTGGTGTCTACGGATTTGTCTCATAAAGGCGAAGAGGACTGTGTAGTCTCATTGATATTGGTAGAAGTCAATTTTCGGGAAAAAAAATAAAAAAATAATTTCCCCTTTTTTCCCCTTTCCAGTCCCCCTTTTTGGAAATATTTTTACACCATCTTGTGTAGAATGAAATCTTTCGTGTGCTCCTTAAATTTGATTCAAATCCGTCGATAAATAACGCTACAGCAAACTTTCCCTCTTTTCTCCCCTATTTTCCCCCCAATCAAAAATCCCCGACGACTAAAAAATTCTAATAAGTCATATAACCTGTGTACCAAGTTTCGTCCAGATCGGTTGAAAAATGCGACCTGTAGAGGAGAACAGACAGACAGACAGACATCCGGACAAACGCATTTTTGGCCAATGTGGAAACTGAGACGCTTCGCTCGCTTCGCTCGCTCGGTCAATAACAGACCTTTGTCCTTCTGAAGTATCTGAGCGGAACCCATTTTTGGGTCGTATTGGAGGTACTTAAGCGAATTTTTCCGCACCTGTACATGCGAAATCTTTTGTTGCACCTAAGAGGGATAAAAATCCGTTGTGCGTACTCTACCTACATACTTTTTCTTGTTGGTATATTACGGGTCTGCAGGCCAATCAAAGTTGAACTGCAAAGTTGAACTGTAAAGTTTTAAATCATGGTCAGCTCATACTAACTCATAGTTATTCTGTGACTAAATAGTGACATTATGACGTCATTTGGTGTGTTTTCGCGCATATTTTGCTGTTAAGTGTCTAAAAAGAATGATCACGTGGTACAAAAATGTACCACGCGACCTGAAGAAATTACACTGGGCAGTGAAATATAACTTGACAGCAAAAGATTAGCATATGGGGGCAGAACGGTCATTGTATTATACCGTAATACAGGTTTCCTAACCTATCTCTGGCACCAGTCTCTCGCAAATCAGGTTACTTACCTTCTTATTAATATTCTTACCATCTACATTGTACCTACCTACTTACTCATGCAATAAGTTAAGAAACCTTTTGTGTGGAGAAAATAAATGAGTTATTTATTTATTGTATAAAAGGTACTTATATATTTAATTAGGCTTATATATTTAACAAGTAAGTACAAGCGCTCCACGAGTCTTTGTCACTAGTGGTCAGGTCATCTAAGAATATACCATTCTGAGCTTGTAAATTCGTTGACAACCAGGCATGATAGCCAGGTCGAATTTGAAATTCAAAGTGCTGTCTAACCTTGGTGTTCTACAACGTCCAGCAAATCTGGACAAGCGCCAATATGTGCTTGTCAATTAGTTAAAAGGGTGAAGGAAAACATTGCTATCGATTCTGTTGTTGCATTTTTCTAAACTAACCTTATTTGACAGCGCTAGAATTATAGCTGTCTCTGTAGTTTCAGTTTATGAGAGAGGGACGGCAACATTTTTAGTGCTGTCGAATTAGGTAAGTTTAGAAAAATGCAACAACAGAATTCACATCATTGTCAGGTATCCGACGTTAGGAAAATACGAAGATTTACTCATAATGTTCATAATGTTATGAACGTAACAGCAACGAAGAATGTTACTTGGTGAATAAGTAACAGATATTAAAAATAAAGACACCGTTCACAAGAGCTTATTAATGCGACCATTCCTGCGTCAATATCCCAACGTTAGATCAACCCCCGATGGACCGATGAACGATATTTCGAAGACATGGTTGATCGCGAGAAACTGATGGATGAAGAATACTATGGGGGAGGCATTAATATCGAGCAACTGTGCAGACTGGTATTAAAAGGGAATTTAGAAGTATGATGAACTTACCTGGTTCCAAAAGCAGTTGCAACCGAGGTGGCTCCTTCTTCTTCTTTGTCTTCAGGTTCGTCAATATCGTTCCCGTTCTGGTTGATGTCCAACCCACTTTGTAGGTTCCCTTCTCCTTGGAACTGAGGTTGTGGTTGGAATTGTGGTTGCAAGTACTGGGTCTGGGGGTCTGCTAATTGTGGTTGCAAGAATTGTCCTCGGGCGAATTGAGGTTGCACGTACTGGTTTTGGAGATCATTTGACTGTTGGGATTGCCCTTGAGCAAGTTGCCTGTATTGGCTCTGGGGATCAGTGTACTGTGGTTGGAGATATTGAACTTCTGGTTGCGCTAGTTGTGGTTGCACGAATTGTCCTGGTTGCGTGTATTGGTTTTGCACAGCTAGTTGCGCGTATTGGTTCTGAGGGTTTTGTGGTTGGAGGTATTGAGTTTGGGGTTGTCCTGGTTGGAGGTATTGAGTTTGAGGTTGACCTGGTTGGAGGTATTGAGTTTGGGGTTGAGCTGGTTGCAAGTACTGAGTCTGGGGTTGACCAGGTTGCAGAAACTGAGGTTGATCTTGACCTGGTTGCACGAATTGGGTCTGAGGTTGACCTGGTTGTAAGAACTGTGGTTGACCGAGTTCAGGTTGAGCGTATTGAGTTTGATCATACTGATTCTGAGGCTGGTAGAACTGGCCTTGGTTCAATTGAGCTGGGAAAGGTTGCACTACTATTGGTTGCTGATAAAACTGTTGCTGGTTCTGAGTCTTTTGATCCTGTTGATTCTGATCATCTTTTTTCTGTTCATTCTGATCTTGGTCATCGTCTTCTGGTTGTTGAGCAAAGCTTGGTTGGGGTTGTTGCGGTTGGAAGGTCACTGGTTGCGCAACAAACTGGGGTTGAACAGCTGGTTGGTAGTTTGTTGGAACATACTGAGAAGCCGGTTGCACTGGAGTATACTGAGAAGTTGGTTGCACAGCAACCGCGTCAGGATTAGGCTGGATGTACACATTGGGCTGGAATTGAGCTGGTGCTTGTAAGATGACAGAATCTGGTTGGTATTGAGGCTGTGGCTGATAGGTTTGTACTTGCGCTTGAGCAAACTGAGAGATCGGCTGCTGGATTAGCAGTGGTTGCTCGTTTTGCACCATGAATCGTTGATCAAGCTGTTGTTTAGCGGGAGCTTGGCTTTGCTGGGCTAGAACTGAAGGTAGCGCTGAAAAATGAGCTGGACCATCAAAACCAGTCTGTTTTTCTGGCTGAGTGTATGCTGAAGGTTGAGGTTGGATGTACCGTCCAGAAACCGACTGGAGTTGCACAAATTGAGGCTGCAGCTGTAACTGAGCTAACGAGCTCAAGAAGAATTCCCCAGGGTACTCCTTCACGTTTTGTTTGGTCACTTCTACGGATGTCTTCTTTGATTCAACTTCTCCTTGGTTTAGAGATTCTTCCAGGTCTTCAGTGGTGGATGGAGCTTGAGTAGTGGTAGTTTCGGGTCTTCCAAACTGGCGAGGGTTGGTAGGAGCGGAACGATTGGGGGCGGGAGTGCTAGGGGCAGGACGGCTGGGGGTTGGCTGGGCTTCTAGCTGCTTCTGGCGCTGATACTCGCGGTAACGCTCTTGTTGCTGCTGGTACTGGAATGCAATTAAATCAATTGATTAACTTGATTCCACACTTAGATAACGAGCCTCTAGACCTGGAACAAACAAGCTATCAAAACTTACTTGTAATTGTTGGAAACTCTTATCCAAATTCCTCAGATCCTGGTTAAAATTCGGTCCAGCATACTGCTGACCACTGATGGGCGAGTTCTGGAACAGAGGCCGTTGTTCCGGCTGAGGCAGACCCTGGACTGAGACGTCTTCTTCAGGTCTTGGCTGGTTGCGAGGGTCTAATGCAGGGAGGTACTGGTTTTGCGGCTGGAGAGGAAATTTACAGTCAAAAAAATCTTAAAGATTTTTTTCAGATCTTCTATGTATGTATATCCTGATAAAGATCAAGTCCTATCAGCTGCCTGGAGGCATCTTTCACCTCATAGCAGACCCCTCAAATCGAAGTACGAAAACAAGCCAAGATTTGCTGAACCACGTCGAAGACCTTCAAGATACAAGATATACAAAATACATTTATTTGCCGAATTAAGTGTTAAGTACAATTTGGTCTTATGCTAAAGTCGGAGGCACTTTAAAACTTATTCATCCTTTTCAGGTATCGCAAAGATGTTATATTATATTTGGGCCTCAAACGGCCTAACTTCTTCCACGGTCGACCAGCTTCTACAAACTTGCCTAACAAATAGGATCACATGCACCCCCTGGGTAAATAACTCCTCATTTACTATCCTGCATTAATCTCATCTAGGGGCCCTCAACCGGTCATAGCATATCACCCAACCACCCATATTAAAGATATATAACAGTAGGTTACCTGCTGGTTGGATGCTTGTTGAGGCAGTTCGAAGGAAGGTCCACTAGGCCTCCAACCACTAGGAGGATATGGTGCTGGAGCCTCCGCTACTGCCCCAATTACCAGTAGAGATATTATAGCCAGTTCCTAGAACATTAATATGTGCTGTAGTTTGTAAACTTCTTGGATCTTTCTTCTAAGTTTTGATTCACACCCACACAAGTTATTCCAACTTATTAATAAATCAACGCTTAGACCAATGAGAAATGGCAAACAGAGATACCACTATAAGTAATAGGTTTAAGTGCAGCATGATATTTTAAATCCCATTAATTTGGTCTGATCGTTGTAAATAAAATTTATCCCACTAATATTATAAATGTCAATGTTTGGATGTTTAGATGTTTGGTTGGATATTTGGATGTTTAGATGTTTAGATGTTTGGATGTTTAGTTGTTTAGATGTTTGTGTTTCAATCACGCTGTAACTGGTCCGATTTGGTTGAAACTTGGAATACATATAGTTCGTAGCCTGGATTAACAAAGGCTACTTTTTATCCCGGAAAAACAACAGGATCAAACGGGACACGGGCGAAGTCGCGGGCGGATGCTAGTACTTAATAATTTAGCAAAAAGTTTAAATGGCTTCACTTTAATTCTATTCATAGACCAGGTTAATTTTTAAGTGTTTGTTTTACCCAATATTAAGTATACTAGATACACAGTTAATGAGAAATTAACTTAAGTTTCAATATAATTTTAACTCTTTTATCCTAAGTGCTTCTCACGATCTATTTTGCAAAATTCTAAAGATAAACTTTAATTAGGGGAAAGTTCTAGATAACCTAAATGTATCTAAGTAATTAGATAGGTACCCGAAATATAATAATGTGGTAACTAATATAATTTAATTTAGGGATCGGCAACCCACGCTCGTTTCGACAAAATCCAGACTTTTAGATGTTGGACGGACTGTTATCAACAAATTGGCCGCTGTTGGTGGGCCCTTTCAAACTCATCTAAATTAACATATTTTTATTTATAGATACATGTCGTCCACTTCTGTCTTTTGTTTATGTCCTGTTTTGTGTGCAATAAAAAATTAAGAATTAATTTATCGAGAACTAGATCTTTAAAAATCTTAAAGAATTAAGAATTAATTTCTCGAGAACTAGATCTTTTAATTTTTAGATTATTCGATCCGAGAATTAGATCCGATTAGAAGTCTGGGAATTGAATCATGTCGTAGATATATCTATTAAAATAATTAGCACAATCACTCGAGCCTTTTTATAGGCCATTACCACACACAAGCACTTAAAAAACGTGTAATCACCTTCATTTTCGTTGACTTTCGCTTGTGGTAATGCGCCCGCGCATCGCTTTTATAGACAATACATTTGACAAATTATCATGCGAACCGCGAACTATTGAGACCTTACGCATTAGGGTTGTCGCTTTTAGTACATCATCATCATCTGTTGAAGTTCAGTGCTGGCCGGACTCCTCCATATATTTTCATGATAAACTATTTAGTGTCCTCCCCACGACTGTCACAATGTTGTTGAATAAATAATAGCAACACATAAGCAGAATATAATCCAGGTTGTAAAAATATTCCAAAAACTTCGTTCCTTTCTCAAGCTTGATCGATCATCATCATCACTGTTCAGTGATACCTACTAGGTAAGTTGTATTTTGGTGGTATTTTAGACCCTTTTTACACATGAGGTTTAAACAAAAAAAAAATAGCATTCTATTCAACAAAACAATACATAGTCATTTAAAAAAGTCTTCGTACCCTATTCTAGGCGCCAGTCTCACGCGACCTAGACTAGATATAAAACTTTTTAGGTTTATTTACATTGTTTCGTCCCTCTGTATAACTTTTGTTGTCTTTATTTATAGTTGTCAAACATGCAATGGTAAAATATTCGCTAAGTAGCTAATTAGTGAGAATCCACTTGATGCCAAAAACATTAGTGCATTGTGAAGTCAATCAAAGTGATAATTTATGGTGATAATGAGAAAATCTGTCAACACCGAAGAAAAATAAATATTTGACGATTTATATAATGTTTGGGGTATCTATTCAATTAGCCACCTTTTCACGCTGTCCTGCCTAGGTCATGGATTTAGGAGTAGACTTTCTAAGCACTAGGTATAACAGCCTATCAGCCTTTCAGCCTTTTCAACAGAAAATACTTACATAGATAATACGAATCGGACTATATTCACAGATTGGTTCACCATGTTTTTTAAGGACTACCAAAATGTTATTGACCTAGGTAGAAGGTTAATTTATTTGAAACCTGAAAGTAGTCCGTCGGGGGCACTTCTAGATGCTATCAAAGATATATTTGCGAGAAGCGGAAAACATGTCGAAACCGTACGAGTTAGTGGAAAAGTTTACAGGGAGTAGAGACGGGACACAGTCAAGTTGTCGATATAGATTACCTACCTAATAATAATATCGATGCTATATCACCTTTTAGTAGTGTGGAGAACACGGTTGGTAGTGTTTTCTCCGATAGGTGGTATTTGGTAGTACTTAGGTACTAATGTTAAAACTCCGTGTGAACTTCACTTGCGCAGTCTAGGATTTGTGTTTGTCGATTAGCGACAGTGCCATCTATCGGGCGTTTAGAGCAGGTAGGTAAACCTGAGCTTAAAGTCGACACCGAATCTAACAAAATTTAAAAATATGGAGTTTATTTATAGATGTGCGGCGATACTGTATAACTAAACAGTCTATAGACTGTAGCCTAGGCTAAGCCATAGGCTATAAGCACCTATTGACACATTGGTTTCAAATTAGGTACAAAAGCACCAAAGCATTCAATAAATAAACTCGGAAAACTAACTCTATAGAGACCAATCTGGAAGTTTAAGACATCCGTCATACACGGCTCTCTATATGATGCCATTGACCATGAACACTTATTATATCGATAAACTGTTCAATGATTACCTTTCTCCATCCCTATCTTAGACAGTTCGGTTAGATTCAATTTTGATAAAATTAGTATTACTATCGAAGAGTTAGACAGTCAGCCAGTTAACTCGTCGAGAGGACTTTGTGGCATGCCGCGGCGCCATAAGCTGCCATTTATTCGCCATTTCTACGACATATCTTGGGTCTATCGGCACCGCATCTCACCCATTTTGCAGCCACAGACCACAATGACATGCTTGAGTTGAGTTTAATGAATTTAACCTTTCAAGCCAGTAGGTAAATGTGGAGAAAGGTATCGAATCTTGTGCAGTTTTGTACAAAAATCGGTGAAGGATTTGGGTAAGTGATTTTTTTATACAACTATATTTGTGAAACATGGCGTTGGCCCACTTGATGTTAGATGGTAAACCTATAACAATGAACCTCACTAAAGAAGTGTACCTACTGTGATGCACTGTACTGCGCCCATCACTCTAAGACATAAGTGTGTCTGTAATAGCACCGGCACCCATACCCTTCAAACCGGAACACAGCAATGCGAGCATCACTGTGCGGCAGAAATAGGTGGTAGAATTTCCCCGGACGAGCTCTATTACAAAGAGCTCTACTAAGTACCTACCTAGGTACCTTCTGCAAGAACGAATGTATGAACGCGTACAAAAATTCTGGGAAGTGTGGATGTAGAGTTGAAGCAGATTTTTAGCGATCCATAGCACGGACTAATTCAAATTCAAATTCAAATCCTTTATTGCGCTTTTATGTTGTATAAACAGGTGTTAAAGTATGTAGAGTATCAAACATAAACCCTGTTAGGGCACAGCAATTAGGTAGGTACTTAGGTAGACAAATACTTAAATATTAGATAGATTAGTTAGATAGAGACTAGATAGAGCTTCGATTTTAATACGAAACTTTGTCAAACTGAATTGAAATTTGAGCATAGAATTTTTAGCTGATTTTCAATAAAAAGTGTTTAAAAAAATCTCTGAACCTCGTGTGAATTTATTCCACATCAAAATTTTAGTAGTAGGAACTTATCTATCGTCGAAAAAGAACTGTTTTAATAGTTATTTAGAAGAAAGATTATTTCAGCTGCTGTCCATACACACCCTATCATCGTCTGTTTGTGAAATAATATCAAATGTTTTATTGGCAGACGTCCAACAGAATCCATTGTACTATTTGGCTATGCTCCTGCATCACAAATGTGGTGTCTGAAGCAGATTACAATAGGAATCGTGTTGACAAACCTTAGTAGTTCGATAAACTTATAGGTACCTAAATCTAATCTTCATTCTTTAGTAAATCAAATCAGAATTTTAATTACATGAAAATTTTCAATGGTTTTAAAGTTATTAATTTTTTTTAACATTTATTTAGACCGTCTTTTGACTGCAATCTCACGTGATAGTAAGTGACGATGACGAATATTAGTGGGATGGGATGATAGGGCCTAAAAGCGACTTATTCATTCTGTGACCCTGAGAATACAGATTATAAATTCCATTAGGTACTAGTATTAGGTCATACAAGTTTAAAAAACTTGAAAAGACCCTTGGACCTAGGTCTCACCAAGGCTGTTAAAACACGGCCATACATTACTATGCACGCCCAACCGTGGTCAAGAACGAATCGTGCGATACATAGACAATCTTGTTTACTAGTAAATAAAAATTTTGACGATGAAATCACTGCAGTATAACAGAACAGGCACCGAAGTACTTATTATTTTAACTAATTAATCTAAGCGGGTAAAGAAAGTAGTTTAAAGTAGGTATAACTTCGAGCCAAAAATATTAACAAATCTTCAAGCCAAGAATAAAAGTAGGTAGGTAGGCCTGCTTATAAACTTGGAATCCTATGCTATCCTATCCTACTTCCTATCCTATCCTACTAATATTATAAATGCGAAAGTTTAGATGTTTGGATGGTTAGATGTTTGTATGTTTGGATGTTTGTGTTTCAATCACGTCAAAACTACTGAACCAACTTGGATGAAACTTGGCATATATATAGTTCGTAACCTGGATTAACATATAGGCTACTTTTTATCCCGAATAATTAAAAGGATCTACAGGATAAAATGAACGAAAAGGATTAGCAGCGCCAATTGGCAAGAGGATTTCATTGTCATGTCATGTCACGTCAGTTTGACAGGGCGTAGTACTACCTCTTTGGTCTAACAACTAGCGTTTGACATTCGAGTAGGTACGAGTTCGGTGTAATGAGGCGTAATGTCAAGTTTCTCAAAGAAGTATCCGCTCGGTACACGCACAGAGCCTCGAGTCTATCCAATTGCAAGAAAACAGTTTGCCATGCGAGATATGCGTAACGAGTATCCGTCTGCGAGCTGCGAGCTCGAAGTTTCGAGCGAGCTCACGGGAGTCTTATTCCTATACAAATAATTTTTTTCGTAAGTTAGCAAGCTCGTAACTACGTATCGACAGGAAGCGCTAGAAAGTTTTGTATGGTTGCCGGACATGGTTTTTAAAAACATCGTCTATCTCTATCTTTCGCCTATCTTCCATCTTATTCTATCATTTTTATCATGTATTGTTCGTTCATTTGTCTATGGAATTCGGTTTTTGATGATGTCAGTGTCAATAATAATTAAAACTTCAACTTCGTTTTTGGCTATAAAACTGTCAAAATTCTGACAAAAACAGTTTGAAGTTAGCCACAAACCAAGAATTCGGAAGTGAACATTTTTATGTTTTTCTTCGCTTCGGTAAAAACAAGCAAAAATGAGAACGAGTCCTACACAATTCGAGACGCTAATTAACTTCATGGAATTGTAAGTATCTACAAACTTAAACCTATTTTTGACGTTTTCTATTGCTTCTATTACTAGGTATACCTATACCTATCTACAATAAGATTTTGTATCGTAGGTTAGGTCGGCTACCGGCCTTTCCACACGGTAGGTAGGTACAAGCTTGAAATAACTGCCACAATTAACGATGACTTTACTTATATTCCAGAAATGGTGATTTAGCGAAACCCACAGGGTCTGCCATGGGTCGGGCGAGGTCAACCCATAAGTGGATTGAGCTGAAGACCCTGCTCAATGCCGACCCTATGGGAGACCCTAAACCAGTAGATAAGTGGAGAAAAGTGAGTACCTACCTACCTATACTTTTTTCTTTAATTATTTTCCCCAGGTGAGTAGTTATGTAAAATATAACCTTACCTATAGAATGGGTTAGTAAGTACCTACCTAGGTAGGTAGAGAAATGCTTATATTTTGATAGTGTACCTAGAAAGGTATCATTTCAAATATAGGTATCATATCATATCATAGAAATGCTTATGAGCAAACAAAGATCTTACTAACAACTTGGGTAGAAATACTTTGTACGTTTGTATGTTTCTTCGAGCCTATGTTTGTTAAAAATCTTTGGGTTTTAAGCTGAAAGTACCTACTTATTAAGATTTGTTTAATTGGAACTGTCCATACTCATACAGGATTTATACTATTTGTTTTTTCTAATGTTATTTTTCTTTTTACCACGTTCAGCAACTCCTCGCCGTCGGCTGGTGCTGCTGTCGCCGCCGCAGCGACGCTCCGCACCATTGGCGACAGCGCACCGTCGTCGCCACCGCTCACCACCGCCGTCACGAACGCCACGCAGGGCACACACAACAGCGGACACCTTTTTGGAGGCGGATGAGCGGTCGCGACGGTTTGAGCGTGAAAGATGGGAGGCAGACCAGGCACGCCAACTCAGAGAAGATGAGCGGGAGAGAGACCGTAATGCGCTCAAAGAAAAGGAGCTAAACATCCTTCAACACCAAATAGACAGTTGGAGCCAAATAGCCAACCGAGTGATTGATGTCGTTGAAAGATTATGTCTTCATCATACTACAAATCAATAATAAGGCTGATTATCGTGTATTTTATCTTACTTTAACTGTGATCTCTGAATTGTTGTGCCTAAAATCTTGAATTGAAACAAATCTTATTATAATTATAACAACAATTTATTCATAATTGGTTACATATTTTGATTTTTAGTTTTTAAGCTATACCCCAGGCAGGTTTCATTTTCATGAGTTTAGATATATGTACCTAGGTAGGTAAAGATTTAATGCGTAGAACTATGTACCTACTTTATTAGTGTTACAACTGTTCCAAAGAAAATCTTCTGGCCAGTTGGTTTCTGAAAACCCTTCCTCTAACAAGGTCTGAGTCACGGTCAGATCCTTGGTCCATTGGCTCCTGATGTCCAGCATCTTCTAGAGATGCTGGATCTGAAACAGACAATAAAATATATAGGTAGGTTTACTTATTATTATCATTGGTGGGTCGGTACCTACCAAAATATAAAGATCACACTAGACAAATATAAAATATCAATATAAAAAAATACAATCAAAACAATTTTGTGGTGGTTCCAAAAAGCCCGGCGGCACGAGCAGCTAGCGTTGCTAGGCCTTAGAAATCTAAGTGCCAGGGTATGTGGATCCGCCATAGCATTGTCCAATTGGTAGGTCTAAGATGGTACCCTTACCTTTAGTTCAAGGCTCACTTGCAGCGAAGACTCTAGGGCGCTATGCTGTCGCAACTCTTCACATAGGAATATGAAGGCAGCCTTAGATAGCCTATACCTTTTCCTAAACTCCGTCTCCGGTTGGTCATCAAAGGCATTATACGATTCACGGAGACTGGCTCGCATTTCTCGTAAATTACGAGCCCGTTCCTCTTCCACCATCCTCCATGCAAGATAATATCTTGCAGACATTTTCTTATCACAAAAAACTTCACAAATAATCCAAAATGAGGTTACAAAAAATGATGCGCGAGTAGGGTTTTGTAGCAACTTTGCTATTCTCACTACCTTAGACCCAAGTGAGAGTAGCATCGCATTCCGAGACGAAAGCATCGTATTCCAAGTCGAAAAATTGCCTCCGAAAACAGCAAACACTAGCACATAGACTCGCATGTTTTGGCAAACCCGTTGATTACGATAGTGCGACTCGACGGTGAGCTCCGCAAAGTAACATTCGAATAGAGATAGACTCGCAGAAACAGTTCCCAAATCTCCCGCTAGAGGCGCTTATTCAGTTTCCATACAAAATTTTGCGTTAACGCAATTTGCGGACAGTTTGCGTAACATAGCAAAGAAACACAACGCGGAGATAGACTCGAGGCTAGATAATATAATGTACACGGAAACTAGACGCGTACGAAGTCGCGGGTAACTGCTGGTAAAGAATGTTGGTAAAAAGTTAGACTAGATAGTTACCTAACCTACTTTACTTGCCTACCTACCTACCTAGTGCAAAAGTTAATTTGCGGAAGAGCACTAGAAATCACAACGATCTTCTATGTAGGTATTCTTACCTAAGTAATATAAGAAATCTTTGAGAAAAAAGTCAATTTTTTTCAAGTTTTATATTACTTTTTTTATTAATTTGAGCTACAAAATGCAAAAACCAGTAGGTAGGTAACAATTTATCATTATCTGACAATGTCTATCACTAAATACGTGGAGGTAATTTCACTCACTCCAGTTTTTTTTAATTTTTTTTTCTGATTGATACTATTTCCTCTCCCTCTGTGCGAGACTGTGCACCTACCGAAATTAGGCATTAAATAATACAATTTCCTGCTGTAATTCTCATGGAATATCACATTGTTATTATTGTCAAATACAGATTTTAGCGGCAAACCAGTCCCAAACGCACCTATTTCTTTTAAATCATCAGTTTTTTCATCCAATCTGTAAAGCCCCCTTTTACCGCTGTGAACAAAATGAGCGATTTCATTCTTGTCTATGGATAGAGAGTAAATGTCATCAGCAAAAAGGGCTGCACTGTTTCCGCCTTTTTTTAATCGATAGATTTTTCCATGACTCATAAAGTAGATGTCTTCGCGATGATCGATTATAAAATCATCGATTGTATAGTTAGCCAACGGATTAATAGCCCTTGGCTGTTTATTTTCCATTGTAAACAAACCTTTCGTTTTAAAAATCGTGTAGTAGATTTTATTCTTATATTGCATGAGCCATATTGTCTTATCAAACAAACCGAACTGGCTAGTAACGTTATCAATAGGGCTATACTTATAAATTCCATTTGCACCGCCGATGTAAACATCTCGAGCTGACTGATCGACTGCTCGAGCGAATGAAAAATCGATATTTGGTATCAGTTTGAATCGAATATCGTCTAGATCGAATCCAGCTGTGTGGTCTATCAATTGGGTATCTTCATAATGGAAATAAATAATGTTTTCAGTTCTGTCGATAGCTAGTTGGCCTGAGAAACGGTGCTCGTCTATGATTCTTGTTTTTGAGTAGCAAATCCCTTCGAAACAGGCGTGGCATTTCGTTTTATGACACGACGCCCTGGTCAAGATCATGGGTATTAGAAGAGCACAAACGAAATTCATTCTGAAATTATAAAAGAATAAATTAAAAATAAAAACCCCTACCTACTGTAAGGTTATAAACAAAGATCGTCCAAATAAAGGAAGATAATTATTTAGAAAAAAAAAAATCGTACAATGCTAAAAACCAGCCTAAATAATGTTCACTCTGTTTTATATCGATAACTCGATACTTCACACACACATTCCCAACTCTAAAAGTAATAGGTAAGTACCTCGTCTCTATTGATGCCAAAATACCTTTTGAAATTAGAACTCTCAAGATTTTTCGTAAATCCTTTGAAAACTTTAAAATATTGCAAACCCAACTTAACTTGCACGTGTCGAACCCCACACTGCTCTCAATATATCAATTTGCTGTGATAACTGGTCGATAAATTATAAACATACGATAAATTATAGAGACTTGACCTTACTACAGAAAACGTAATAGTTTTCGATAACAAAGTCTCACTCACTTAACTAATTCTAAATAAATACTTTTTGATGCATTTTAAGACAAAAATCTCTAATATTCGCAATTTAAAAAAACTATAAAAACAACTACTGCTTATATTACGCGATATTGTGCCTAAAAGCAGAGGTATAAAGTTTATTTTTCATTAAATAAATCTGTAGGTTCTAGGCTGCCTACATTTATTATGCAAGACTAGAATTGAAATGTTATCTTCAATAACAAGATGTTTTGTTCTTTTTCCTAGAAAACAAGTAGGTACAGTCAACATCAAAAATGTTTTACGACTGAAAATTAACATTTTTTTATATTTTGAGAACTCTATCTTAAAAGTACTAATTTAAAAACTATTTATCGTCAAGAGCACTATCTATCTCTGTGAACGTATATTTAAGTATATGTATTGTATGTATGTATTATTTTATTTAGTAGTAAGTACCTATACATAATAAGTAGGTATGTATAATTGTCTATTAGGTATATGTATTTTATGATAGGTAGGTATATGTTTTAATATAAAAATAAACAGTTAATTTAACAGTTACATTTATTAAATAAACCACAAAACACCATTGTTAGCAACAGAAAAACTATTAAAAAACGTGTTTTAAACTAACAAAACTGTCAATACATTGATCAAAAAAACTATAATATAACACTTCGCACCTCCCACAATATACATAACTCAAATATTATTTAAGTTCAAGACTTTTTTTAGTAAATTCGTATAATTCGGTATTTATCATATTAAAAATATTATAAAAAACAAGCCTCTTTTTTCCAAATAAGTCCAATTATCATTAATAATTTAAATAATTATAGTTTTTAACAACTTAAAATCTTTGGTTATAATTTTTTATATTAATTTTAGTATCTTTTCTGTTTTTAGTTTTAAAAGATTGTTTTTATGTCAGTGGTTTTTAAATTAAGATATCGATGTCGTTACTGTGCATTTTTATTTTTAAAACTAAACTAAATTGTACAGTGCTAAGTTCTTTCAAT
This sequence comes from Gandaritis pyraliata, assembly GCA_947859175.1. NCBI lineage: Eukaryota > Metazoa > Arthropoda > Insecta > Lepidoptera > Geometridae > Gandaritis > Gandaritis pyraliata. Next base: position 1,935,248 of record OX401877.1, on the reverse strand, counting down.
ATTTTCCTTTAGTAATTGCAAGCGCAATTTAGAGTGACTGCAAGCACAATTTAGAGTGACTGCAAGCACAATTTAGAGTAACTGCAAGCACAATTTAGAGTGACTGCGAGCACAATATAGTTCAGTTTTAATCTTTAGTATGCCGAAACGCGAATCCACACGACCATTATTTGTGTTTAGAATCCAGGCATACTAAAAAAAACACACAAATTCGACACCAATTTCTACATATTTTATAATATTGCTATATTTTTGTTATTAAGTATAAGTTTCCTAATATCAACATTATTAATAATTATCTTATAATTCTACAAACATCCCAGTCTTTCATTTACAACACCCACAATACCACTTTGACCGACTTACACAATCGTATAGCTGCGACCTTATTTGAGTCATGCTTTCTCATAACGCCTGTCATTTTGTACATACGAGTTGACAAATTGACACAAAGCTGTGATTCTAGATGTCAACAAATCCAAAAATCTCAACGTATAACTACAAACAAAACGAGAAAGCATGCTTACAATTGAGGTCCAAGCATTACTTAGGTTCCTTTTTGGATGAAATTAGCATTTATTTACGACACAATAAAGTTGTAATCAGAACGCGTTTCGTAATGACGCTTTGGCCAAACTTTTTTAAGTAACCACAATTTGTTTTAAACATGATATAATTACACATTATTTTATTATAACGAAGACATTACGTTTTTTTTATAATATATCCTAAATAATGTAGAGTGGAAAGCACCGTTTGCAATAATTCACATAAATAATTATATTTTTGCTGTTAAAGCAGCATATTATTATACTATAGTAGTCTCCATTTTTGGATCGAATTGTAGGTAAGCTTTTTTTTTCGAACAACAGTACATGCGCAATCGTTTGTTGCACCTAACTTCAGAGGGATAAAGATCCGTTGTGCGTACTGTTATATATTTTGACAATATTTTATTGGAAGATTTTCTTTAGTTTCTAAATTTTTTTTAATTAAAATACTTTAATAAAATAAAATTCAGTTAATAATGTATAGCAAAATAATACTTTTCGTTTTATACTGAAAATGACATGTTTTTCAATTTAGAAAAATAAATACTATTCACAGCGTCACAAATGTTAAATTTAGTGATACTAAATTAATTTATAATACTCATAGATATCAAATAAATATCAAATTTAATTAAAAAAACTTTGGCATATTTTAGTTTCAATTAAAATTGCTAGAATTACCTTCCTTTCAATTATTTTTATGTTTCTTTGCTCAATTTTGAAATCTCACCAAAAATGTTTTACGAAATACGAAGTAACAGTAATTTGCGCTAATTTTGCTGTACGTTGCGGTTATCGTTTGGATATCTTTACAAAGTCAAGTAGAAATCTTCCAATGGTTATTTTTTACCATATGTTTTTGACTCTGCATTCCATTGCGTATTTAGCTCCAATCTCTTTACAAAGTATTGTAGAAATCCATCAATGATTTGTATTTTGTATACAGAATATTTTTTCTGACCATTGCGTATTCCGTTCCTCTTACAAAGTCACTAACAAATCCTTCAATGGATTGTCACCAGTGTGGTTATCTCTTACATTACATTCCATTACGTGTTTACTTTCCCGATATTCTACTGAATTTAGCACAAATCCTTCAATAGATTGCTACCCAGTGTGATTTCCTATAACGTTACATTCCATTGCGTATTTTGTTTCCATCACAAAGTTCAGTACAAATTTTTCAACGTCACATTCTCTATTCTTTATATTACATTGCGTGTTTTGTTCTAATCTCCTTACAAAGTTTAGCACAAATCCTTCAATGGAATTTTCACTGACCTTGAATTCCATTGCGTAGTTTGTTCTATAACTCTAAGCAATAGTCAAATCCAACATTGGATTGTATCCAAACTGATTTATCCAACTTTACAATACATTGCGTGTTTAGTTCCAATATTCTACAAAGCTTAGTGTATATTCTTCAATGGTTGCTTACACCCAAGTTCGCTTGCATCGTCGTTCTGTCCATATGCAGTGAATCGGGCCAAGCGCTTGACTTTTGAGGGTAATTCTCCAATTAAAGTTTTTGATCTGGCTGGAAAAGAGAAATTGAGGGGTGAGGGGGTTGGTTTATTTCTAACTACATTATAAAAGGTATTTATGTAAATTACTAGCAGTTACCCGCGACTTCGTACGCGTCTACAGTTTCCGTGTACATTATATTATCTGTGCGTGTACCGAGCGGATACTTCTTTGAGAAACTTGACATTACACCTCATTACACCGAACTCGTACCTACTGGAATGTCAAACGCTAGTCGTTAGACCAAAGAGGTAGTACTACGCCCTGTCAAACTGACGTGACATGACATGACAATGAAATCCTCTTGCCAATTGGCGCTGCTAATCCTTTTCGTTCATTTTATCCTGTAGTAGATCCTGTTAATTTTTCGGGATAAAAAGTAGCCTATGTGTCAATCCAGGTTACGAACTATATATATGCCAAGTTTCATCCAAGTTGGTTCAGTGGTTTTGACGTGATTGAAACACAAACATCCAAACATCTAAACTTTCGCATTTATAATATTAGTAGGATAGGATATAGCAGGATGTATTTATGTAAATTAATAAATGTTGTCGCCGCCGAGGTAGACCGAAACGGCGGTGGAGGGACGACCTGGATGTTTTTAACTGGGACTGGCCTAGTTTGGCGAGGGACCGTGACGAGTGGAGGGAAGAGTGGGAGGCCTTTGCCCAGCAGTGGGACAGAATAGCCTAATAAAAAAAACTGATAAAAAAACTATTTTTATAATATCCCTGAAGTTATGAAGTGGGATTCGAACCCACGACATTTCCCTTGACAGGCGTCACAGCTCAGTCAGTATAGCTCTACCTTCCGTGCTGTGGGTCGTGGGTTCGATCCCCGCTGAGAACTAACATTTGTGTGTCAAACATAGATGATGTTTGTTCTATGTCTGGGTGTTACTATGTATTACAAGTATGTATTTACAAAAAAATGTATATATATTCTATCAGCATCTAGTTCCCGTATTACAAGCTTTGCTTAGTTTGGGACTAGAGGGCGTTGTGTGAAATGTCCATGAATATTTATTTATTTCGTTGTATCAATACTTACGGTGCACTTAGCATCATCTCGATTCTGGTTTGCCATTGTCTCTGCATTATATTCGTTTTGGAGATCAAAATGCTGAAACATACAAGTAAAAATTAATATCTTTGGTTTGAAATTCTTTACCTATAAGGGTACCTACCTACCTTGTTAGAGTTCGTCGGGGGAAGTACGTTTAGCATAGTGATGCTCGCATTGCTGTGTTCCGGTGCTATGCACTGTACAGTGCACAGGCACCTTTATATCTCAGATGGACGCAGTACGATACCACACGAGACACGTCCATAGAAGACATGTCCTGTTAGGTAATGAAATTGTCACCTGATCTGTTTCTGTCTAATCAGATCATGGGATGTAAAAATGGCAAGTGAAAGTTTACAAGATCCAATGAGATAGAAATTACCATCAAGTTCTCATAAAAACTCGTAAAATTTTACGTTACTCGTAAAAGATTTTGATGAAAATTGAATGGGACCAACCTGGAAGTACCTTCTTTCAGATAAAAAAGAATTTTTCAAATCGGTTCATAAATGACGAAGTTCTGAGGCAACAAACATTTTAAAAAAATTCAACGGAATTGAGAAAATCCTTTTTTTGATGTCGTTTAAAAACCATTTTTACAAACCTTCAAAATCTCCAAATTGGACAAATGCTCGCCCGGCCCGGTTTGTACGAAATGGCGGAGTAGGTTACCCCCCTTTTCGACCACCAGTGCACCCCCTACTTGTACCCAATCACCTTTCAAGTCCCCGCCTAGATCTAAATACAAAAACCAACGCTACAATACTGGTAAATAGGGGCCTGTCTCAAAAGGTACGTGTCACAATGAACCGAAACAGTTTAAATATGCCTTTATTTTTCGTCACAGCAAATCAACAATGACGTTGTATTTTACATTTTTGAGAGAAGCCCATAGAACGTGAACTCATAAGTTTCTGGTTGTGGAAGGATTTGCAGCATTAGTGCCGCCATCTTGGATTTAGCAGTTGGCCCAGAACGTTCTTGTACAATCATTTGCAGCATTAGTGCCGCCATCTTGGATTTAGCAGTTGGCCCAGAACGTTCTTGTACAATCATTTGTGGAGTATGGTGTATAGTTATGGGATGCACCGATAAGTTCTAAGTAAAATTATAAGTATTTTCGGAGCTTTTAGTAGATAGTCATAGTCGTAATTTCTTTATTCAATAAAATCACACGGTTTATTTAGAATCGTGTTATATAACTAGGTGATTCTAGGTGCCAGTTCCACGCGACCAGAGACAACAAGAACGGGCAACAAACTACGGCCTGCTTCCTAGCGTTTATTTTGTATGATCCTTTTTACAAAGAAACGAGATATAAGATAAAGTATTTTATAGTTCATAAACAAATATTTCCAAAAACCATCTTTTGAGTCCACGATCCAAACAAAATTAGCAGTAACCTCAAGAATCTCTGCGTTCGCTAGTCTGTCGGCTGGACCGTTTTGGATGAAATGGAGCGTTTCCTTGCAGTTTTTAACGACTATTAGGCCTCCATTTTGTAAGCCATCACCACGAGTGTCCGTTGATATACCTGTGGTGTTCACCAGGTAAACATCATCATTATCATCTACCTAGTATTGTCATGTAAGCATTCTGATTTCTGTGGTAATACGAAAAGATAGGATGCGGAACTTCGATGTTTGTGATTCAATTACGTAATGGCTGGAGTGATTTGGATGAAACTTGAAATAAATATAGTTTATAAAAAAAATCACTGGGCGTAATCTAATTTCAAACTAAGCTTGTTAATAGAAAATGTTATATGCCAAACAAAAATCAACCACAAAAATGTTTGTTTTGTATGGGGATCGAACCCACAACCCGACACGGAAGGCAGAGCTATACCAACTGAACTGTGAGTCTAAGAGCATACATACGCATATCCCGTCCTTTGAAGATGGCTTCTCGCGATTGCTTCCAGAACAAAGAAGTGATGATGGAAACTACGTTGAATCTCTTGAAGCCAAGAAGTTGGTACGTAGATATGTTGTCCACGTAGTACAAATCTGGAATTGTAATAATTAATATAAATATTCATGGACATTTCACACAACGCCCTCTAGTTCCGAAGCATAGCTTGTATTATGGGAACTAGGTAGATTGCTGCATAGAATACTTATATTTTTTTTGTAAATACATACTTATAATACATAGTAACACCCAGACGTAGAACAAAAATCTATGTAATATTATAATTTATTATATGACATAGTAAAACTAGCGGCAAGTTGCTGGATGGAGGCTCAAAATCGTTCATTGTCGAAATCTATAGAGGATGATACAACATAAATACCCGCCACAAAAACAAACTATATCTACCATATTCAAGAATAAAAATGTTAAATAAAAGCCCATATTACATGGCAGTCAAAATCTTTAACAACCTACCAAATGATATTCAAAATGAAACAGAAATAACTTAATTTATAAGAGGATTAAAATCATATCTAGTCAAAAAATGTCTCTACTCAACTGAAGAATATTTTGAAAAAGAATAATATTATTATATGTACCCACTTAAGATAAGTTTAAGCGCCCAAATATAACATTTTTGCGATACCTGAAAAGGGTAGTTTTAAAGTGCCTCTGACTAGAGCATGGATACCGGTTTTCGATAATATCGAAATACCGGAATATCGGACCAAAAGCCCGATAGAAATAAACCGATATTGGACGCGACTACTATCGGTTTTTCGATAATAATAATTATATTAAACTAACTAGCAGACCCTACCTGCAACTTCGTTTGCAAGGATCAATCCATTCCCAGGCTGTACATTCCCCGATACGAGCGTTATACTCATACGAGCGTTGAGTCTGAAAGAGCGTTTTCGTCGGCGGCGTATACGTGCAATAAAATAAGGTCGTCCCTTAAAGACAACATTTTGGATGCCCTCTGCTTCTTGCGGTCGTTATTTAAAAATTCACGTGAATCGCCGTCGTCTTCAAAGTCTAAGATGACCATTTATTGACCAATTTTAGCATGTCGTTCATTGATGCTTGTGCTGATTTTATCTTAAGTTACATAATTATTTGAGTTGATTATTTTGAGTTGATTTTATTTTTATTTTATGACATAGCAGAGTATGTTAAGCAATTGTTGTGAGTTGTGTTGTGTTGTGATCTCATAGAAAGACTGTGTAATTAATAAATATCGTTGATTTACTTTGAATACTCTTTTATTCATAGAATTACCACACTTCTTAACAACTTTAAGACGTATTTTACCTACTGTTTGCATTAATATCGAAAAAATATCGAAATACCGGAAAACCGATAGAAAAAAAATTGATATCGAAACAATACCGGTTTTGGACAAAGGCTCCGATAGTCCATGCTCTACCTCTGACTTTAGCATAAGACCAAATTGTAACACTTATTTTGGCAAATAAATGTATCTTGTATGATGACAGTAGTGGACTTCTATATGTTTGTTGATTACGTGATTTCAGAGACGGGCTCGAACGTAATTTTACTTTTTTTGACGTGTTGCATAATACACCGATTTAAGGTACTGACACATGTGCTCAATACTAGCGCGAAAGTATGTTTTTATTGAGCAATTGCTCATTAGTAGCACGTGTGTACCAACATTACTAGTAATGAGCAATCTTATTTAGAGCATGCTCAAAAATCAACCAACATTTGATCAACCTGAGGCGCGGGTGAAAGGGGCGTGCTCCAAGTACGGCAAACAGGTTTTTTTTATCATCGATTCCTATATTATTTGATACTGGCAGTTAAAACAAGCATGCTTATTGCTGGCAAATGTGAACAGTTGCAGAGCATGCTAATTTTAAGCAAGCTTATGAGCATGCTTTTTTTTTGAGCACGTGTACCTCAATTTGCAAAATTACCGCAACAAAAAAAGATAGATAGATAAGTACTTTATTGTACACAAAGAAGAAACAGGACACAAGAGAGACAATTAAAGCAGCAATTACAATGGGCGGCCTTGTCGCTAAAAGCTAAACTATCTCGACGTTTAAGAAAAGCTTTGGTGTAAAATTGCCAAGAATTGGGATGAATAGAAGGAGGAAGACCTATTTGCCCAGCAGTGGGACACCAAATAAGTTACTTAAAATAACAAGTCCCCGAATCTTGGACCTATTTTCATTAAATATAGCTAAGAACGTAAGAACACTCCCGACTAATTCACCTTTCAAACAAAAAAACAAAATCAAAATCGGTTCATCCGTTCAGGAGCTACGTTGCCTCAGACACACACACAGACACGTCAAACTTATAACACCCCGTCGTTTTTGCGTCGGAGCTTAAAAATAAAAACGCAAAAATAAGTGGCGATCGCGATTAACGTAAGCGTGACCGACTATTATGTAGCTACATGCTAAGAACAAGAATACTTAATTGCATCTTGCATCTAGATAGGTAGAGTCCGACCACGTTATGACTACAGCAATTAAACTATAGCAGAATCTGAAAACCTATACCCTTACATTAAGCATTACAAAGATGAAATGTCACCATACTGGAACTTCACCATTTAAGTATATTTCTTTGTAAAAAGGATCATACAAAAAAAAACGCTAGAAACCAGGCCGTAGTTTCTTGCCTGTTGTAGACTCTGGTCGCGTGGAACTGGCACCTAGAATCACCTATTTATATCAGACGATTCTAAATGATCCTTCCAAAAATAATGATTAATGATTCTAGATATTATGGCGAAATTATGACTCAACATCAGTTCCACTTAACATCAGGTGGGCCATCGGCTTGTTCCATCGTTTAGTTGTATTAAAAAAAACTATGACTATACCTACATAGTCGCATATTTATTTCATTGCAGATTTAGCGTGGTCAGACTCTAGGTAGTTAATTTAAATTACAAGACAGGTTCACAGATAGCTTAGGTAGCATTAATTCTTTAGTAATGACTAGGATTTATTTTATATCCTGACCGTATCTAGTTATTAATTAGATAACCTATCTACTAGTATCTACCTAGGTATAGTATATAGTATACTAGCAGTTACCCGCAACTTCGTACGCGAGTACCGAGTAGTTTCCGTGTACATTATATTATCTGTGCGAAACAACTTTGAGAAACTTGACATTACACCGAACCCGTACTCGAATGTCAAACTGACGTGACATGGCATGACATCATCCTCTTGCCAATTGGCGCTGCTAATCCCGTTTGTTCAATTTATCCTGTATATCCTGTTAATTATTCGGGATAAAAAGTAGCCTACGTGTCAATCCAGGTTACGAACTACATACATATGCCAAGTTTCAACCAAGTTGGTTCAGTAGTTTCGACGTGATTGAAACACAAACATCCAAACATCTAAACATCCAAACATCGAAACATCCAAAAATATAAACTTTCGCATTTATAACATTAGTGGGATAGGTAGGTCTATGTATAGGTCTTGGTATAGCCGCTACCACGAAGGCTTTTAACGCAGTGCGGTCGGCGGATCTAGGCAATCGTGTAATCAGCCGTTTTGTGATTCGGAAGGAAAAAGTACGATAAAGCTGCATTGCGCATCCGACCAACCGTCGTATGCGTTAGCGGCCAACTCTCGTGATGGAGTGTTTAGGTCCCCTTAAGGCCTCCGTCGTGACCTAACGACTGCTAGAGCCGGGCCCGACAGTTTAACTTGTTTAGAGTTGTTTTTTTTCATTTCTGTTCATTCTATTAGCACATTAATCATTATGTTAAAGGTATGATTAGATTTAGGTAGGTAGATAAATTAGGATTAGGTACAATTTATCTACTTTTTCAGACTAAGATGTTATGCTGATATGAACCTAGTACTGCAACATGTAAGGTTGGTATTAGAAAAGCCACAAGATCGATATTTTATCGATTGCGCAATCTATTGTACGGAAAAAGAATTTATAAGTAGTACCATCGCCGACATCCATTTTGTTAGTTATATTTTTATATACCTAACGTTTTTAAAATATACAGCGTAAAAATTTATAAAACCTGTCATATTTCAAAATTAAATAAAAGCTCAATCCTAAAACTAACCATAGTCCTCCTAGCACTACTTAGTTGTGTGAAATTTGAAAATAAATAAACAATGTAACAACTATAATACCATGTGAAAGCAATGTATTACTCAATGTATTGAGTATTGAAACTCACCTCCATCAAAAAACTTCCCATCAACAAAATCCTTGGAGCCCACTTCTTCAACTCCGATGCCAATCAATTTGATGTTGTTTTTCTGAAGGACCGGTGCTATTTCTCCAAGCTGTATTAACACAAAGGCACAATTTTCATCCTTTTATGAATATTCTCCAGCCCCATAGTAACACCCAGACAGAAAACAAACATCTATGTTTCCCCGCACACAAAATTAAATTGTCCAAATAACTACCTCCTTCGCCCAAAGCCGGCACAGCATACAACCCCAGCGGCGAAAGAATATGATGGCGACGTTCTGGTCCTCCCAGAAACTCCTCAGTTCCACCATCTGGAAGACAAACCATAAATAATTACTATACTCAATCTTAACAGTTCAATTTCATCTACATTGCCATCAGTAGGCCGTAAGCCTATCTGCTAACTAATAGTAGGTATCGGTACCAAATACCAAGGATAAATGGTGCTAAGTATAAGGTTGCTCGTAGAAGTTTTCTTCTGAGACTTATAAAAAGACTTAAAAATCTGAGACTTAAAAATCTGCAAAATTCACACATGACCAATCACAACTTCTAGGCCACTGGAAGTTGCAGCTAGCTCGGGTGCAATACAGTCATGCATGAATAAGTTACCATCTACCTAGTAGGTAGTACTAGCATCCGTCGATTTTCTTGCCTATATTTAGAATTTTCCTACTACTAGGTTCCTCGGCTATACCTAATTACCTAGGTACTAAAAATAAGTTGGGAATGGGGTTTTTTATAGCTAAGAAGTATGAGGTAGGCACAACTCAATACCTGTATTATAACATAGGTTATACCTACCGAGGTAGTAAGGTTAGTTACCTACAATAAAATATACCTAGGTACTTACCTATTCGTACAGTACATTTTTATTACAAAAAAGTTAGACCACATAGTTTATATACCTACATTACCTAAACCTACATTACTACTTACCTAGGTACCAACACTTCCTCTAAATAAAAGTGAAATAACGAGAACCAACGACTCTGAAAAACTTTCTATAAATTTATATCATAAAGAAATATAGCTTTACCTGTCCATTTGAAACGCTTTTAACTTTTTGCGCTCCGATCTCTGTGATATTTGCAGACATTTTGTTTATAATAATTTTTCAGTAGTTTTCCAAATAATTTTCACTAAACCTATCTTGACAATCAATCACTCAGTCACCCACCCGACCGCATCGATCTGTCGAACGAATCGAAATGAAATGAAAATATTATGAAATCTTTTTAACCTGTCAAAGAACGATTTTCGAAATGTCAAAAAAAATCACGCTAACTCAAAAATGGTGGGCGGGGGGGTCGCGTTTGCTATATGGACCTACTTCACATAAATACATATAAACAATAAAACTAGACCATTTTTACTGTCGTAAGTAATAAATATTATAATGTTCGATATTTATTCTATGCTTTAGGCATAATAGCAAAGGCCTAATATGCTGTCAAGACTTTATTTTTACCATCTAATTCGGAATAGATACCTAAATGATTTCTTATAAGATTGATGAGCCTTAGCCACGTAGCAATAAAGTTCAAAACGGTATACATCAAAAATGGCGATGGCCGTTCATTGAACTCTGCACATTTCCGTGAAATTGTTTTTGAGTTATTTTATTGAAAACATGCTTAGATTTGTTGAAATAGTTACTAGGTATACATTTACGTAACATTTAGGTAATCTTTCACAACAGTTGTTAGGTAAAACACACGAAATAGTCGTTGTTGGATTGCCGATTTTCTGACTTGAAAAAACTTATTTTTATAATGAATTTCGAAAATCTAACATGATCAGTAGCAACAGAATGAATAAAATAAAAGAATTAGCACACATTTTGTAATAAAAATAGACACTTACCGCTAAAAGTCACTAAATCACACAAAACACTAACCACAGAAGCACTTTACGCGCGTCCGGTCGGTTGACTAGTTTTTTTTCGTATTTTTTTTTTTACCAAACAAACGGGAAGCAATTGAGAATGATTGTACAGACTAAAAATATATCAAGCTTGCCTATGGCATAAACTTGTTCATACAGAAGTAAACTCTATCTTTAGTTCATTTGAGTTTTAAGTGGCTTGGCACAGCCTGAGCCCCGGGGCTCGTCCGCCGGCCGACGGCAATTTCATGTTAGACATACCGCCGAGCCCCGGGGCTCTTCCGCCCGTAGACGGGTTTCTGACCGTTCGGTGGCTAGGGCTGCCACGAATTTGCCAATGTCAAAGCCTTATTATTAAAGCGCTTATACATGTTGGCCCAACGTCGACGAGTGAAGGCCAGCTCCAACATGTGGACGGCATGTTTGCCTTGGCTTGCCTTGCCTTGCCATGGCTCGGTGTCGCTCGGCCTAGTTGGCCGAGTGCTTACAAGCGCCAACGTATGGACAGCACATTTGCAGTGACTTGTCATCGCTTGTGGTCGCTCGCGGTCGCTCGCCGCCACTCGCCTCACTTCGGAGCCGTGTCGGTTTTTATGCACAAATCAAAGGCGCTTGCCTGCGCTCGGCCAACCGTGTCCACATGTTGGCCCGCTCGTCTACGTTGGCCGCTTGCAATAGTTTGCGTAGGCTTGCCAAAAATGTGGATGGTAGCACTCAATTTGCTTACGCTTGCATACGCTCGCGTTGGCTCGCGTTGGCGTTCGCTCGGCCAACATGTATTGGGGCTTTACACTATGCAATCTCAAGTCAGGCTTACTGATAGTGATGTAAAGTGACAAGTTGAGGTATTTCGAATTATTTTAGTTAATCTGAACCTTGACTCGAGCCGCCAATTGGGTTGACTCAACTAGTTCCGTAAGTGGTTAGAGAAATTGGTGCTAGATTTTCAGTTGTATGACTTTATATGCATGCCTCGATGTGAGTTAATTCAAATAACTTGAGTTCGAAATAACTCAACTCGTCACGTTACATCACTATCAGTAAGCCTGACTTGAGATTGCATAGTGTAATAAGGCTTTTAGTGTTAAAAACGCAAGACATTATTGGTAAAATAACACTAATGAAAAGGAAAAAAACGGAAGACGAGGCGGTATGGTCTTAAGACTTTAGCCTAGCCGTAACGGCCGAAAAAAAAAATTGTCTTGTCTGTCATGTCATGTTTTTTCTTGTCACTTTTTCGTGCCTTGCGTCGCTGTCACCGCGTGTTCCGTTCTGCCGGTCCAGAATTATTTACATAAAACTTCGTGAAAACGTGAGTATTTTACATTTATACTTAGTTTTAGCTGTGCTAATACCCACGAAAAAAGCTAATACAGTTTCGCGCTGCCTGCACTGCAACGTGAAACGAGTTTCGTTCGGTTGACCTTGTCGCTTGTCGCCAAATCAATGCCTTGTGAGATAGGCCTTCTATCATTGTTTTTATCCTTGTATAGTTTAGGAATTCCTTGTTTTTGCCGAGTTATTCCATGGAACTGTTTTTGTAATACCTACCTACTTGTCTAAACTTCTAGACGGATAATGGTTGCGCACTCAGATTACTAAAACTATGATATCCTAGTTTGTATGTAAGTATGGATCTTTGTTACTCATTCACTTCATGCAAAACCTACTGGTCCGATTTGGATGAAACTTGGAATACATAGGCTACTTTTTATCCCGGAAAATCAACAGGATAAAACGGGATGCAGACGTCTTCGCGGGCAGAAGCTAGTAATTACTAAAAAGTATGATATTCTGAGGTTGCACATCCACTTTCTAACACCATACAAGTAATACAAATTATGATTGTTAGGATACCCTTGTCTCTCAACATTTGAGAATAAGAATTTATTTATTTGACAGACATTACACAAAAACACAGACATAAACAAATACAATACAAAAACAAATTAAGACATTGAGACATGTATAAGAGTTTTTTTTAATAAGACTATGTTTTACTATTTGATTTACTACATGATTACTAACTACTTATTCAATTAATAAACCTATTAAAGAACCACTAGTAGGTAATTTGAATTAGTAATGTTATCTTCTTCTTCGAGTCGATTGGCTCCCATATGTATTTTTTATTATTTAGTAAGTACCTAGGTACCTACTAAATATCCCGTTTTGCCCAGAAACGGGCCACGTCTATGGCATTTTCCGTGGCGTCACACAGATCCTTCCGGGTGCATGTGTTGGTGTATTCTGGGCAAGACAGGAGGTGAAGCATTGTCTGTGGGGCTCCGCAGTCACATTGTGCTTGGTCGGAGTCATGTTATGTTCTGCCCATAACACATTCATAACAAAGTAAATTAGGTCTTTCCAAAATAATTACCTATTAAGTATACAGCAATATATTAGTGTTTATGTGGTTACGTTAACATTTGTCATTCGATAAATGAAATGTTTAGTTTTTCTGTGACTTTTCCAGTGTCTATAGTGACTAGAATAACCCTTATGAATTGCCATCATCGTCATCTGATGGTAGTCAAATAAAAGTTGTTTTTTCTATATTTTTTAAAATTATAAAACCAAACATGGAAAAGTGCGACCTGACATGTTTGTACTCGACCGTAAACATACACCACTAATAAGTCACAGAACACCAAAATACACAATTTTGTGCATGTGGATGGCATATTTTTTTCAGTTATTTTTATTTATAAACCAAACTACTGAACCGATTTTGATGAATATTGAATGGGACCAACCTGAAAGTACATCGTTTCAGATAAAAAAATATTTTTTCAAATCGGTTCATAAATGACGGAGTTCTGAGGTAACAAACATGCAACCTTTTTACTATTTTTTAATATTTTACTACCCTATGTTAACTGTAGGCTACCGTGATGTTGCCCACTAGGCTCTGACAGAATACCAGTGTGCACTGTTACCCTTGGTCACAGTGCACGTATGCTGAGTCAGGGACCTAATTAACCTATAATTTTTGTTTAAGTTTTTTATTGTAGTTTAAGGTTTAAGTCTGGGTTAATAAATTCATTTTCTTTCTTTCTTTCAACCTGAGAACCTCCTCCTTTTTTGAACTCGGTTAAAAAAACACTTTCCTCGTCATTCACCATCTCAACATCATTACATCATCAACAAATACTCAGAATTCACTATAAATTTCATTCGGCAATATTGGCAATAGTACCTACTTACTACAAATCGTCATTACTCCGCCACGAAATACACAACGAGTACACAAGATCATTCCAAGGTTGATGACGTGATCAACACCAAACCGGTTCTGCCATCCTTATCGCACTCGTTCCTTCTATTCGTTAGAAGAGTACAGCTATACCGTGACTCATCAAAATTACTGATACGCGACAAACCAAATAATGGTGTAAAAATAATTGCTAAGTGTGTGTGAGAGAACGATCAATCAGTTGTGTTACGGCAGTCGAATGCAGTAGATGTGTTTGGTACTAAATTTGAATAAATAACAAGTACCGGTGTCTGTGATATTGTTTTTAAACTACTAGTTCTAAATAGGTAAGTTTTAACCAATGTTACCAAGTTTTTAATGATAGTTCTTCTAAAATGTAATATTTACTGGCATTATGCCATTACGAATTCTTCGAATACTATTTGAATTTATAAATGATCTATAAAAACTTTGAATTGAATCGAAAAACTAGCAATTCCATTAATGATTTGATCAATATTAAACAGGACATAAAATTGAAAAGTAGTAAAAACATCTTACTCAATAGTAAGCCATAAAATCGGTTCGATACGCCTATTTTTGTATTTTTAGTACAAATACGTCCTTATTTTGTTATTAACCCCTTAAGTTGTATATTCCTAAATATCCTGTATCCATTTCGTTATAAAATGCCGCGTCTAATCGAGATAGTCCTACGAGATTGTCTAATCGTTCTAGGTCTATGAACCTTGTTTCCGATGGCCGAAGTCGGCGTCGCGTCGCTGACCTAAAAACCTAATAACAGTGAAATTTTCTGTTATATCATATTACGGTTGTGTACGGCGATATACTTAGTAAATAGTACTTGTCTTAGAGTCTAACCACGTTCAGTCTGCAAAGGAATAAATGAGCAACCTCAACAAAACAGATTTCTACATCAATAACAGAACTTTCATCGTTATCGCAGTACAATCTACAAGTTTTCAAAGTTCTTAGCATGGCCTGACTATACAGGGTGTAACATAATGTCCCTATAAGTCCGAAAGGGGGGTATTCTACACGTCATGGCGAACAACATGTTCTACGACTTTTAATATATCGAAGATTTTCATTCATTTAAAGCGTCTTTTAAAGTTTCCTTAAAGCATTGCACACGTGTTAAAGTGTCTATGTGTGAATGCGACGTGATAGGAGGGTGCGTGAGCTAGTGTACTAACAGGCTCGACACTTACGCAAAGTAAATAAACACTTAGGGTTGTCGCAAATTTCTAAGATAAAAAAATAGAAATTTCAAACAAGTTGTATTCAGCTTTTGCACATGCCAATCTATCCACGTGTTTGGTCTGAATAAGCCCCTTTTCGGCTTATAGGGACAATATGATACACCTTGTATACCTCTATCTTATCATCAAAACTCTTATCTGTATCATCTTGAAGTCTCTCATTGACTTGTGCAGCCTATTGTATTTAATTATCACATGATGTCATCGGAGTACCCGAGTGATATTGCACTTGTAGGGTCTTTTGTACAGTCTTCACACTCCAAACAGTAACTGTTGCTTGACTGCTTATAAGATTCACATTTTTTCTAATGTAAACTCAAACGAGGCTTTTTTAAAAGCCAAAGTAAATGATGTAGAGACCTAAGATCAAGAAATAGATTAGCACGACCCGACTCATCACTAAAATTTATACATTCCGGGCCCTATGCAATGTGTGTTAAAATATATAATAGAATCCCAAATGACATTAAAGAAGAAGATACCTTTAAAATTAAGTATTTTAAAAAATTACCTCACAAAAAACTGCTTTTATTCGTTACACGAGTTTCTAGATGATTGAAACACCTATCAAATACATTACCTGCAAAATGTGCTACCTAATATTTAAGTATTTAACTACCTACCTAATTGCTGTGCCCTAACAGGGTTTATGTTTGATACTCTACATATCTTTGTAACACCTGTTTATGCAACATAAAAGTGCAATAAAGATTTTGATTTTGAGACTAAAGGCGGAATCAGACGCTATGTTAGGCGTCGTCCTAATACAACGCGAATTCGCGATCATCGAAATAGAAATTATTTATTTTACGCAACACACAAATACATATTTACTTAATAATAAAACATTAAAATACGTAAAAGAGGAACCCACTCAGCAAATGCTTTGGGTGCACGGTGGCTCCTTTAGCGCTGGTTTTCAGGGGGGCCGAGAGTGGAGTGGCGCACAGCCTTCGTAATCCGCGATCAGACATACTGTACTGGGCATGGAGTCGTGAGTTTTGTTGATCTCCGAATGGTGACAATCGAAAAACTCGCAATTTTTGTATGGAGAAAAATCGTCTAAACGTCTTTCGCTAGAAGCGCTTAATCTGTTTTCATACAAAATATCTCGCAAGTCGCTTTTTGATTTTCGTTACAATCAACAGACTACGGGCTCTGAAGTTAAATAGGTGTCCTAATTGACGTATTTTTATGTGATTAATAAATAAATAAATATTCAGGGACATTTCACACAACGCCCTCTAGTCCCAAACTAAGCAAAGCTTGTGATATGGGAACTAGATGGCTGATAGAATACTTATATACTTTTTTTTGTAAATACATACTCATAGTACATAGTAGTAGTAGTAGATTGGTTGAGACTATTATTATGGTGCAATAATTTCATCAACCTAACTATAAAACATGCTCCATGTTTTTCACATGAATCATTCCTATAATATTTTCCTTGTTTATGCAAAGCAATGTCGTTACATTGCTTTGCATAAACAAGGAAAATATTAAAAATAAGGAACGCCTTGACCTACCGCAGTTTTTTCGATCATTCGTAGGTTTTTGCATGACGCTTTCGGTAGTTCGATCATCGAGGAAAATGTGTAATGCTTGTTAGTAATTATCGGGCGGAAGAAACATCGACAACATTTGAGACCTAAGTTCTGGATCAACACAATACAATTCAATCACGATTGATTGATTCAAAATGTCTTAAAAAAAATACTAGATGTCCCCAGTTTCCTTGGATAAATGTATTTTAGCCTTCATCAAAGCTGTTCTTTAAAAATTTATTTTTTTTATTTTCTGGGTACAAACAGTCTTAAAAGAAATAATAATCTTAACTAAAAAATACTAATCTAAAGACAAAATATCAATCTTTCATCTTAGTTGTCATTCAAAAACATTTTATTCTCCATCGGTTGTCGGTTCTAAGGGGTTATTTCAGAAATCCCCTGCGTGTTCCTCCTGCGTAGGGGATTCTGGACTTCTTGTCCAGGAATCCTATTAGTGTGCCCAACGCAGCTAATGTTAAACAATACCCAAAAACAAAGTTTGCCAAAATCTTTCAGCATCTTCAACGAAATATTTTTTCTGAAGCTGGCCTTATTTACAAAGACAAGCGAAACCGCTTGGAGGAGAAATTAGTATTCATCTAACATAATTTGTCCTTAGTGCAGTATGAGTACTAATTTATTTCTAAGTTGTACAATTATTGTGTGATTACTGATTGTATTTCCTATGTGATACTAACTAAATAAAGCAATTAATTACCCAAAAATATATATTTTTAAAAATCTAATATCCGGTCAGATTAGGCGCTAGTTATCCAGTATCCACCCGGATAGTATTTACGTCACCGGATACCGGTTTAATCTCGACTACCAACTAAATGCGTGGCTTCACCGTTATTTTGCATGATCCTTGTACAAAATAATACAAAGCTGCAGCGCCTACTATTAAAGTGTACAACAATATCGGAATAAAAACTCCCCAAGGTCGAATGCTATCGATTGAAAACCAGTCTTGGTAATCGTCCAGCCGTTTGCAATTAGTATCGATTCGCCTCCCATAAAGGTAGGCAACATAATAGAATTGTGTTGCTCTTTATTGTTCCCTAAAGAGAATAATTTAGTACTAGATACATGCAAACTTAAAGGTCAAGTTCAAAAACATGTTTCTGTAAATTTACGCCTACTTTTCCTGTTGATTTTCCGGGATAAAAAGTAAGTGTATTCCATGTTTCATCCAAATTGGACCAGTAGTTACAGCGTGATTGAAACACAAACATCTAAACTTTAGATGTTTGGATAATAAGTACCTAGTGGGATGCTGATGTTATGTGGATGTTCCAGTGTGGTTCCATTTTAAACTTTAAAAATTCTGCCATCATCATCATCATTTCCCTGCCCTTATCCCGCGCTAGGCGGGGTCGGCACAACATGTCTTCTTCTTCCACTCGCTCCTATCATTCGTCAACTCAGAATCTACTCCTCTCACATTCATATCCTCTTTCACACAATCCAACCACTTCTTCTTCGGCCTTCCTCTACCTGCGTACCCAGTCACCCTCATATTCATAACTTTTTTCGTGATATGACTTTCATCCCTCCTCATTACGTGTTCATACCATGCTAATCTAGCACTCTTCACCTTTTCAACAAACAGGCGCCACTTTCAAAGTTCCCCTGATGTACTCATTCCTTATCTTGTCTAACCTCGTCACCCCACACATCCATCTTAACATTCGCATCTCAGTAGCATGCACTCTCCTTTCGTCCGTCTTCTTCGTTGCCCAACACTCTGATCCATACATCGCGACAGGTCTAATTACCGTCTTGTAAATTTTCCCCTTAAGCTTTAAAAATTCTGCCATGTTAGAGAGATATCTAGTTAGTAGGTAGATACCTACAGACAGATGACTCGATGTTTTGCCCGCAGAATAAAACATGTCGATCCACATCAAGGACTCTGATGATCTGAAGACGAGGCTGGTGGACGCTGGTGAGAAACTAGTCATCATCGACTTCATGGCCACTTGGTGCGGACCCTGCAAGATGATCGGACCCAAACTAGACGAGATGGCTAACGAAATGGCTGACTCCATCGTTGTCCTTAAAGTAAGTTACTCATCAGATCAAAAAAACCGTTTTTACTTTTGATAGACCATCTTTTGACTTCAATCTCACCTGATGGAAAGTGACGATGAAGCAAGACGGTCCAGAATGAATATAAAGTAAAATAATTTGAAGTAAATACACCCTTATGTACGTAGTGTAGGACGCCCTCCGGCGAGATGGGGCGACGATCTGCGAAATGTAGCGCAAACTCTGGATGAGAAGAGTTGAAGACCGAGCTCAGTGCGCGTCTTGGTAGTCTTAGTAGTGCAGTGGACTGGTATAGGTTGATGATGATGATGATGACACCCTTATGTCTCAATGTGGACGACGTAGTGCAATGCCTAACAGCGTGTCCTCAGTAGTTGTTATACACGTTACTGCTTAGCATTAGGTGGGCCATCTGCGTGTTTCATGACTTATTCGCATAAAAAAAGTAGGTGTTAAGAACAATAGCTACCTAAATTATGTTTTAAATCTCAATAGCAGGACAATTATTAAATTATTTAATGCACAAGGTCGGTTTTTCCACTGGTTCATAAAAAATAACCCTTATGTTACCTGTGCTTTAGGTCTATTTTTGTTTCAACTTCATCTCATTAAGATGTAAATTTACCAAGCTACCGTTCACTATCATTGAGCAACATTTTTTTATAACCGTGACGTCATCATTACTATCTGAGTATTTGAGGAAGTAAAGTTTGGGGTTTTTATTTTTCGAATGAGTCAAGCAAAATTCTCATGCCAACACCCCAACACAGCGGACATGGGCCAAATGCAAGGCTGATTTTTTTACCAGAGATGTGAAGTATTGTACAGTCAGCTACACATCAACCTATCAACGGTTCGAACTTTGAACGAATCATGCGAGAGGGACGATATGTTTTTATGTGAGACTCGCTGCTTGCGCGCCACGCGCCTACACCTATTGCGATCCCTGATTCGCAACATTCAAATTATAATAGTTCAAAGTTCAAACAGTGGATAGCTTGATGTGTCGCCGACTGTACTTAAACTGCATTAATGTAACCTAAGGTATAAAAAAATTAGGTTAAATTTTTTGTTAAATACCCGTGCGAAGTCGGGAGGGATCGCTAGTAAGTAATACTACCGAATACCATCCATTTAGTCCTCAGACTTCGTCGCTCGGCGCGGAAAATATTCCCTTTTCGATAGAGGACACACATCTTACTGTGTTCTCAAATGTATCGCGTCATGCTACCTATTACTTAGTTTAATGTATCACCACTTGTAACACTAGTCATCGTTATGATATAAGTACATAATAAATCATTATTATTGAATCATTCATGTCCAAATATGTACGCCTTGTATCATCTATACTGATTCATTTGACAGACGTCACAGCTCAGTCGGTATAGCTCTGCCTTCCGTGCTGTGAGTCGTGGGTTTTTTGTGTGGCAAACATAGATGTTTGTTCTATGTCTGGGTGTTACTATGTATTAGAAGTATGTATTTATAAAAAAAGTATATTAGTATTTTATCAGCATCTAGTTCCCATATTACAAGCTTTGCTTAGTTTGGGACTAGAGGGCGTTGTGTGAAATGTCCATGAATATTTATTTATTTGATCGACATCATTCAATTCAATAATAGAAAAATAACTGCGTTACATATTTGTTACTTAGAAGAGCGTATTGCATAGGGATTCATACTACCACTATTTAAGGGTCATGCGACTTTTCGTGTTTAATAATACCATACGAAACGTACAACAATACGAAAAATCGTTATTTTTAATAGGAAACAAACAAGATGAAAACAAGTCTATAATGTTTGTAAAAATGGGCGAAATTAAATTTACTTAAATTTCATTCTAGGATATAGGTATTTTAGAACAAAATATGGCTAGGAACATAGAAAAATACTATACAACGACCCAAAGGTTGACGATCTTATAGATATTCCTTGAATCTTACCACTGGTTTTTAACCCCCGACGCAAAAACGACGGGGTGTTATAAGTTTGACGTGTCAGTGTGTGTGTGCCTGAGGCAACGTAGCTCCCGAACGGATGAACCGATTTTGATTTTGTTTTTTTGTTTGAAAGGTGAATTAGTCGGGAGTGTTCTTAGCTATGTTTGATGAAAATCGGTCCAAGATTCAGGGGTTTTTTAAATTTTTAATTTAATTACTTGTTTCAATTTCAGGTTGATGTGGATGAGTGCGAGGACATTGCTACAGAATACAACATCAACTCGATGCCCACGTTTGTGTTCGTGAAGAGCACCAAGAAAATTGAGGAGTTCTCCGGAGCAAACGTTGACAAACTCAAGAACACCATTCTCAAGTTAAAGTAGAGTCTATTCCAACCCCTGACAGCATTTATTGTACGTTCATTTGCCCCAAAATCGCATTTAAGAATGTCACCGTTTTCTGCATAGCCCAAGGTACAGTCAGTGACGAAATTAGATGAACGTAATGCCCTATTTCACCATCTCATGATTATGCTATCTATCCGTCAAATATATCTCTGTCTCTACTTCAGACTTATCAAAGACAGAGATGGGTATAATTTTATTTGATGGATAGCGTTACTCGGTGTAACAGGCTCTAATTCTAATGTTTTATCAAAGTTATAAACATTTAAGATCCGCCTTAACTGAAGTTTATTTCTATGCAAAATCCACAGATTATAGAAAGTACAGATGTAGTGTATAGCCATTTTTTTGTCATGGATAAAAGTGTACCATAATGGAGTACTTTGTGTAATTTAGTCTCTGGCCATTGACACCTCCAATGCCAAACATATTTTTATACAATTATGCCGACGTGTGTGGTTCCCACTTGCAAAAATTGGCCTGGGTCTAAAAACAAAGTAGATGGGATTACATATCATCGGTAAGTATCACATTTGAGTCTCTATTTGATAAGGAATCATCAATTTAAAGAAAAATGACCATCAATTCAATAATGTTGCAAACAACACCAACACTTTTTTTCCCAACAAAATTTAAATTAATCTCTAGGTATGTGACTACACATCAGTTTAGTGTTACTATGTGACTAGACATAGGTATTTCAATAGATATTTTTAATCATAGAGCGCTACATTTGTTATTTTGAAAAAATATTTGTGAAATTTTAGCTTTCCTGCTGACATACTCAGACGAGAACAATGGACAAAACTCGTTCAAAAAACACGTCCTGAGTATTGGATACCGTCAGATAGGAGTATTATTTGTTCGGCGCATTTTGAGGAAAAATATTTTTATTTTACGAAATTATCATTAAGACGATTAACGAATGAAGCTTTTCCAAGTAAGGTAAGACAAAAACCTTCATACAAATTATGTCAAATGCGGCTTCTTTTGTTTTCTATATTCTAAGGCAAAATCTAAGGAATAACTACATTTGTCGCTGACTGTACCTAGTTTTATTAGATTTACTTTAGATTTTACACAAATGGCCGATTTACCCCAAATAAAAATAAACTGTTATGAATTTTATATCTGTTACTATTTATTAGAAATGTATTGTTTTTTTTTAACCATGTAGGATATTTTAACACCTAAAAGTGGTTTATTTGCTTGTAAAATGTATTTTGTGTAAAATGTATTTTAAGAATTGTATGTCAGGGGGTAAATGCATAATTATATTTTTACAGTGAATAATCACAATAGGCGTCGCATGCGTCGGCCATAGCACTTGCTTATATTAGTAGTGTATTATCTGTGGTAGTGTACGAACTCACGGTATCTGTGTATGTGCATTGTATCTGTTTCAAAGTATTGTTACTTCAATAAAATATTATTATGAAGTTCTGTAGTTTCATTTCTATTTTTAGCTGTTATTAGGTAAATTTTTATAAATCAAGGGAATTTTGAGACAAAAAGTCCCAAAATCTCCCCTTACGGGGGAAAACTCGAGGGGTTTTTTGAGACTAACCCTGATTTTACAGTAATAGCATAGACCAAATAAAATTATTAATCGATGGTAATAGAATGTTTTTATTTTCACATTACAAACTTATCTTAGAAGGTAGATAGTTACATACTTTTTATAAAGGTTAGGTACAGTCAGCGTTAAATTGATATGAGCATCTAGAGTAGTCAAAATGATCTGAAAAACAAAAGCAATTTGATGTGTACGCAGTTCGAATCTTCTGCAGCTAAACTGGGTTTTTCCTTTGAATAAAATTACAATTTTATTTAATTATACACTTTATTACAAAACTAAATTTATCTATTTTCTATCTAAGATAATGAACAACAAATTGAAATAAAATCGGAATTATGGCTCAAACGTTAGTAAATCATTGTTCAATGTATTTTTTCAGTCAAAGACTAGGTATAACATAGTCTAACCTATTTAGTTCTAAAACGGCTGAACTAAATTCAATTTTTATCTTTAGTTTATATAAAGTCAAAGTATAAAGCTAGTTAAAGTTTTTAGATAGAAATTTAAAATTTCTAGCACTTATACCATTATCTCAGCATAGTCGGCTTTGTCCACAAGAAAGACAAGGTCAATACGTGCAGAGCTGACTAAGCCAAGGGTTTCCTCACGATGTTTTCCTTCACCGTTTGAGAGCATCGGCTGTAAAAGTATAGTAGTGACAACGGATCTTTGTCCCTCTGAAGTATCTGCGCAGAACACATTTTTGGTCAATTTAGAGGTAAGCTAATTTTTCCGCAAAACAGTACATGCGCATTCGTTTATTACTTCGGAGGGATAAAGATCCGTTGTGCGTACTGTACCTAGGTATTTTATAGTAATATAGATTTTAATTAATCTATAGAATGTATAAAATAGTGTTTCAACAAAGAATTAGTAAGCAACGGGGAACATTCTATATTAATCTTAAGACTATACAATAATGTATGCGAGCTCGTAAAACCACAATCCGTATGTACAGTACTGTACATTTTGACAATCTGAAACAAAACAAATTACTTCATTATGCTAGTATAACAGTAAAACGCGGTTAGCGATTCTGATGCAAGCCGCCCTAAAAAACAGAATAGAAAAAATTACAAAGAAGGAATCATGCCAAGTGCTACAATAATTACAGGAGACAGACAACAAGCTATTTCTGTCTTTTGTTTATGTCCAGAGGGGCGATTACGAGTTCTTCTTCTTCTTACGTGTCAATGGTGACAACAAACACTAGACGAAGTTCGAATAGAACTTCGCCACTTTTACCCCCCCCTTTCTTTTTTTTTTTCTTTTTTTTTAGCGGGAGCTTGACGAAACCAAGCTTCTCGAAATATCCGCTCAGTGTTTCCATACCAAGCAGCGCACACCGGTGTGCTCGGCGTCAGACGTTTGACACCGGTTTTGTACATTGTCAACTCGTAATCGCCCCTCTGTGTTGTGTGCAATAAAGAATTAAGCTATTAAGATTAGATTACTCGTGAGTATATTTAATGTTTATGTATAAGTGTTGTATCAGACGAGTGCTCACATGGCGCGGTCAGTCGCGGCGTCGCTTGTGCGGCGCGTCGCGTCGCTCGTGGTCGCGTTTGCGCGTCGACTTGTCGGCTCGCTTCGCCTCCGACAGGAAACGATCCAGACCGAACGGATCTGCGTCTGCTTCCGGCTGGCTTCGAGACTGGGGGGGCGGGGTAGGGGGGGATGGGGGGGGGGGCAAACATTATTATTTGTTAGGTTAATTTTAGTAAAACAGTATAGTATAGACAGTGCTGTCGATTCTGTTGTTGCATTTTTCTAAACTAACCTAATTTGACAGAGCACTAAAAATGTTGCTGTCCCTGCAACTTGGCATTGTTTTTTCAATTATTTCTATTTATAACCCTAAATACTGAACCGATTTTGATGAAAATTAAATGGGACCAATCTGGAAGTATATCCTTTTATATAAAAAAAGAATTTTTGAAATCGGTTCACAAATGACGGAGTTCTGAGGTAACAAACATAAAAAGAAATTAAAAAAAAAATAATAATAAAATAATAAATAAATAAATATTCATGGACTTTACACACGACGCCCTCTAGTCCCAAACTAAGCAAAGCTTGTAATATGGGAACTAGATGGCTGATAGAATACTTACATACTTTTTTTTTTGTAAATACATACTTATAATACATAGTAACACCCAGACATAAAACAAACATCTATATTTTCCACGCACAAATGTTTGTTCTAAGTGGGGATCGAACCCACGACCCACAGCACGGAAGGTAGAGCCATTACCGACTGAGCTGTGACGGCTGTCCAAAAAACATACAACCGAATTGAGAACCTCCTCCTTTTTTGAAGTCGGTTAAAAAAGTTTGAATGGTTTGAAGAAGCTAACCGGAGGTTCGTCCCTCGCGCTGTGTCCGTGCGCGTGCGCGTCGCGCTCGAACTGCACGGGTCCGCTCCGCGTGGCGCCGCTGCTGGTCCCAGCGAACTCCTTGTCAGCCACGAACCTATAAACATTACAATTATAACAACTATGAAGATATATATGAGTCATATAGAAGCAAAGGTAGCAACATCCATGTCTACTAAAATGACGGTAGGCATTTTTTTTTTGTTTTCTTTGCGTGTAGTAGCAGAATAGTAATTATGCTTCTATATGACTCATATGTCACTTCCCCCCCCTCTCACCTCTTCCCCCCTTTTTTTTGGCTCAGTCTGAAAAACAGCGCTGAGCAGCAAACAAGCTGAGACTAAGCTTGCTTGGCATACCTAGGCACCTACATGGCATAGGACCGCTTTTGTTTATTTTTGCTTTGTTTGTTTTGTTTTATTTAAGTTTGTGTCCTACCTATACCTACCTACATATTATAATATTATTATATATGAAATCCTACTAATATTATAAATGCGAAAGTTTAGATGTTTGGATGTTTGTGTTTCAATCACGTCGAAACTACTGAACCAACTTGAATGAAACTTGGCATATATATAGTTCGTAACCTGGATTGACACATAGGCTACTTTTTATCCCGAATAATTAACAGGATCTACAGGATAAAATGAAAAAAACGGGATTAGCAGCGCCAATTGGCAAGAGGATGATGTCATGTCATGTCACGTCAGTTTGACAGGACGTAGTACTACCTCTTTGGTCTAACGACTAACGTTTGACATTCGAGTACGGGTTCGGTGTAATGTCAAGTTTCTCAAAGTATCCGCTCGGTACACGCACAGATAATATAATGTACACGGAAACGGAAGTTGCGGGTAACTGCTAGTAACTACAATAGGATATTAACCGTCGGTTCTGTGCGAGTGAGTCTGTGTCGGCGTAGCTGTCGCGGTCGTGGTTGCGACTCGGTCGGTAGATATGAGCTCCGACGTTATCCTGATTCCGCCACGGCTTGTCGTACACTGTGTACGCTTCATCATCGGCATAACCTGTATAAAACAAAATCAAATTAATCTAATGTCTAATCTTTTGACAGGCGTCACAGCTCAGTCGGTAATGGCTCTGCCTTCCGTGCTGTGGGTCGTGGGTTCGATCCCCACTGAGAACAAACATTTGTGCGTGGAAAACAGAGATGTTTGTTCTATGTCTGGGTGTTACTATGTATTATAAGTATATATTTACAAAAAAAAAAGTATATAAGTATTCTATCAGCATCTAGTTCCCATATTACAAGCTTTGCTTAGTTTGGGACTAGAGGGCGTCGTGTGAAATGTCCATGAATATTTATTTTATTTTAATCCTACTGTCTCATCCCACTGCTGGTCAAAGGTCTTATTTACGTTGCAAATACATAAATATATAGACATTTTGAGAGTTGCAAATACATTGTTTGCATATAAATTACAAATATATTTGTAATATACATAGTAACACCCAGACATATAACAAACATCTATGTTTGTCACACACAAATGTTTGTTCTCAGTGGGGATCGAACCCACGACCCACAGCACGGAAGGCAGAGCTAATACCGACTGAGCTGTGACGCCTCTCGCAGCTCAAAATTATTAATTATTAATTGAGTGAAACTCGGTTTAAAGACATTTGTTCTCATAAAGACAGGGTGTCACTTACATGAGAAAATAATATAACAGTAGGTAGGTTAGTAAGTCGTTCATTTAAAGTAGGTTAGTAAATACGTTGATTGGTCGAAAATATTTGTTATAAGAAGGTAGGTACTCGCCTAATGCATCAGGTTCCACAATTCGCTAGAAGTAGTTTTCAATAACATGTTGTTGTAGTTTTGATTTGAATGCATTAAACGAGCTTACATCTTTTATAATTGTAGGTAATTTGTTATATAGCTGTGCACCTTCAAAAGTGATCATTTTTTTACCATAGTTTGTGCGTACCCTCGGCGCAGTTTGGCTTACCACTGTCCATTCCCTTGCTGGTATTGAATAGTCGTTGGTCAAACATCCCTTCGCCACCGGCGGCGCTCTTAGCCGGCAAGCCCAACGCTATCTGCTCCGATATATCTCTCTCGCGATTAACTAGCTTCGATCTGTAACAACAACACAAAGTTACACACAAAGTATGCAAAGTTACACATAAAGGATGCAAAGTTACACATAAAGTATACAAAGTTACACACAAAGTATACAAAGTTACACACAAAGTATGCAAAGTTACACATAAAGTATGCAAAGTTACACATAAAGTATACAAAGTTACACACAAAGTATGCAAAGTTACACACAAAGTATGCAAAGTTACACACAAAGTATGCAAAGTTACACATAAAGTATGCAAAGTTACACATAAAGTATACAAAGTTACACACAAAGTATGCAAAGTTACACACAAAGTATGCAAAGTTACACATAAAGTATACAAAGTTACACACAAAGTATGCAAAGATACACACAAAGTATGCAAAGTTACACATAAAGTATGCAAAGTTACACACAAAGTATGCAAAATTACACATAAAGTATGCAAAGTTACACACAAAGTATGCAAAGTTACACATAAAGTATGCAAAGTTACACACAAAGTATGCAAAGTTACACACAAAGTATGCAAAGTTACACACAAAGTATGCAAAGTTACACATAAAGTATGCAAAGTTACACACAAAGTATGCAAAGTTACACACAAAGTATGCAAAGTTACACACAAAGTATGCAAAGTTACACATAAAGTATGCAAAGTTACACACAAAGTATGCAAAGTTACACATAAAGTATGCAAAGTTACACACAAAGTATGCAAAGTTACACACAAAGTATACAAAGTTACACATAAAGTATCACAGGTTCATAACCTCAGGCACCTATCTCACACTTCCTACTAATATTATAAATGCGAAAGTTTAGATGTTTGGATGTTTGTGTTTCAATCACGTCGAAACTACTGAACCAACTTGGATGAAAGTTGGCATATGTAGTTCGTAACCTGGATTGACACATAGGCTACTTTTTATCCCGAACAATTAACAGGATCTACAGGATAAAATGAACGAAAAGGATTAGCAGTGCCAATTGGCAAGAGGATTTCATTGTTATGTCATGTCACGTCAATTTGACAGGACGTAGTACTACCTCTTTGGTCTAACAACTAGCGTTTGACATTCCAGTAGGTACGAGTTCGGTGTAATGAGGTGTAATGTCAAGTTTCTCAAAGTATCCGCTCGGTACACGCACAGATAATATAATGTACACGGAAACTGTAGACGCGTACGAAGTCGCGGGTAACTGCTAGTAATTTATAAGTTTAAAAAACTAGAAAAACAGACTTCAATTCGACTACCGGCTCCTTCATCAGATGATGATGATGATGATGGCAGTTCATTGGGAATGTTCTAGTGACCATAAACACCACTAAAAAGTCACAGGAAAGCAAAATACGCAATTTCGTGCACGTAGATGACGTATTTTTTTCCAGTTATTTCTATTTATAAGCCAAACTACTGAACCGATTTTGATGAAAATTAAATGGGACCAACCTGGAAGTACATCCTTTCAGAATTTTTTTTTTTTTAAATCGGTTCATAAAAGACGGAGTTCTGAGGTAACATACATTAAAAAAAATACAACCGAATTGAGAACCTCCTCCTTTTTTTGAAGTCGGTTAAAAACAGGTTCTCGCATTTTCCTTCAAACTAGCCAAAGTTCAACTCATGTCATAGTCTAGATACACTAAGTATTTGCTTACATACGTATAAGAGTGTACTAACCTCTTTTCAAGAACAGCTTTAGTTATATTCCTCTCTCTCTCTCTCTCTCTCTACCTGACCTTATGTCTCTCTCTCTCTCTCTGCTACAGTAAGACCACTTTCATCCAATCTTACTTAATATTATAAACGTGAATGTTTGAATGTTTATGTTTCAACTCTTGGTCCGATTTGGATAAAACTTGGCATATACAGCGTGTAGCTACAATGGCGACATTAAATGAACACACGGGTAGAGCTACTTATAAGTATTCATAAAAAAAATAAAAAAATAATTAAAGTCCATAATAGAAATTTCGAATTTTTCAAACAAACTTAATAATAAAATACGCAACAAAAATTAATCATCCTGTGAGTGTGCAAACCGCGCCGCGCCCGCGCCCGCGCCTGCCTGCCCGGGCGGCTCGGTGGCGGCGGCGGGGCGCGGTGGAGCGCGGGGCGGGGAAATCAAGCGACACCAAGGAAATCAATTAATTTCACTTTACCTTGTTCACTTTACTATTAATTTTATTGTTGTGACCTATGCACCTCGCGCCTTACACTTATTAAATCTTCAAGTTCTCAATGTAGCCGCCGCGCCGCCGCCGCCACCACGTCGGACACAAAGATGTACCTAACCGGCGCTGAATATTCGCCCTGGCCTTTTGCATTTTTGCATAAACGTCGTCTTTCACAAAGCCCCATAAAAAAATCGAGAGGCTTGAGGTCAGGTGACATTGGGCCACCTAAGAGGTCCGTGTCGTGTCGTCCTATCCAGTATCCACTGAGCACCAAACATTTCATTTAGCCGCTCCCTAGTCGCAAAGGTAGACAGATAAACAAATAATAAATCAAAGCGTCTTTATCGCTGTACCTACGTAGACCTGATTGGGTACTTAGAATAGAAAAGCTAAACTAACAAAACCAAGCGTCTTTTTCGCGAAACATTCAGAATAGGTAGATAATTATTAAAATAAAGTGTCTCAAGGACACCGGCCCGCGTATCACTGGCTAGGCAGGACGAGTCGGTCGAGCGGGCGGCGGCGCGGGCGGCGCTCCTCAATCATAGGGCGAGGCGAGCGGAGTTAGCTATCCCTTTCATGCACAAGCACAACGTCGCAATTTCGGGTGTCTTATCTTATTCTAACAATACTTTCTTGCTCTTCATACGCGGTTATGACCCGTGAACCCGACAGATGACCTCTGCTCTTACGTACAGGTTGCTCCGAGGCGTTATTTAAGAAAATTGATTTATTTCGATAAATCTTATGTTTAATGAAATAAAAAATATGTCTATATTCTGAAAACGCGAAACCGGATACGCTGGTTAATTTAATGTCGCCATTGTAGCTACACGCTGTATATAGTTCTAACACATAGACAACTTTTTATCCCGAAAAATTAACATAATGAACGAGATGTGGACGCGAGTGTAAGCTAGTAATAAAACCTAGTTTTTGTAAAGAAGAGTGTACTAACCTCTTATCAGGGGCAGCTCTAGCTATATTTCTCTCTCTCTGCCTGTCCTTATGTCTCTCCACACGCAGTTTGTCTCTCTCTGCAGCTGTGAGACCGCTCTCATCCACTTCATTGGTTTCCATATCTTCATCTGGTGCCCGGATACCTTGATAGAAATAGCTATGTATCAGATACGTCGTATAGTTCTTTAGCTCAATCTATCAACGTGAAAATGTATGTGCGTAATGAGAGTGCTCTCAAACGGCGAAGGAAAACATAGTTCAGAAACCCTTGGCTTAGTCAGCTCCGCACGTATTGTTGTCTCTCCTGTGGATAGAGACTAGGCTGAGAGGATGGTAAAGTGCTACAAGTCTACTCCATCTACATCATGTCCCAGGCACTGCAGCCTCCCGTACATCGGGGCATGGGGGACAAGTGCCTCCTGACGCTGTATAAATCTTCTATATAAAGGCAATATTTATATAATAATATATAAATTTGTCGTTTGTCAGTTTTTATTCTGTAAAGTTGATTAAAAATACAAAACGATTCCAAACACAGTACGATCAACGGATCTTTTATCTATCTGAAGTTAGGTGCAAAAACGATTGCGCGTGTACTGTTGTGCGGAAAAATTAGCATACCTTCAGTTTGACCCAAAATTCTGCGCAGATTCGTCCCTCTGAAGTCAGAGGGACAAAGATCCGTTGTTACTACTATTTGATAATTTTACATATTTAATTGTCAAGTTACCAGCTCGATGGTCACGTGCGCGTTGCGCCAACATTCTCAAATGTTCTTCTTTCTTCTCTTTCTCTCGTTGCGCCAATCTCCTTTCTAACTGCGCGCGCGCCTCTACTGCCTCTCGGGCTTTTCTGAAAAACAACCACAGATTTAAATCTGTTTTGTGTTAAAGATCGACTATGAAACAATTTGTAGCGTACCTGTCAGCAATTTGAAATGTACCCGTCAGCAATTTGTAATATTTTGCCGATAGTCAAAATTTCCGCCTTACCATTTTTGAAACTGTTTCGCTTGCAAGCAGTTAGCTACCTGACCCCGCCTTTTTCTTTTTTCTTCTTATTTT
Organism: Gandaritis pyraliata; assembly: GCA_947859175.1. Classification (NCBI taxonomy): domain Eukaryota; kingdom Metazoa; phylum Arthropoda; class Insecta; order Lepidoptera; family Geometridae; genus Gandaritis; species Gandaritis pyraliata. The sequence continues at coordinate 1,903,387 of OX401877.1, read as the reverse complement.
GACCAACCAGAGATCTAAACATCTATTTATTTTTATGACGGCCCATTGTTTTCATAACTTTTACACCCAAAATAATTTGCTTCTATTGGCATTCAAAAATTAACGGCTAGTCAGTTCACAGAAAATGCACCCTTAAGGTGGTAAGGCAGAACTTTTGCTGATGGTACCTGTCAGCAATTTGAAATGTACCTGTCAGCAATTTGTAATGTACCTGTCAGCAATATAGAGAGCCTCGGCAAGTTTAGAGAAGTTTTCGTTAATATGAACCTGTTGTAGCCCGCGGCCGTCCGCCGCTAGCCGCTTGTCTAATGGAATTGTGTATCCTGAAATAGAGGAAACAAGTTAGTCCGTGCTCCAAATTATAAGATTTAAAGGTCTTCGTAAAAGTAACTACTAGTTCACAAAATACTTTTAAGTTTTTTAAATGTTTTTTTCCCAACGTGTATTATGTGCGATGTTGGCGTTGCCTATTGAATAAAAAATAAACTTTCAGTTTCAGAAAATGTGCAATGCATCACCGGGCACGTCTTCAGTGAACATGCTCAGTGAGGCAATGCATTGTTATAGGCAGTGGTGGTTACCACATAACATCCGGTGGGCCATCGGCTAGTTCCATCACTAAGTTCTATAAAAAAAATCTATTGCGAGTGGACTTTGATCTGTTAGAAGTAGAACGTTGCTAATCGTGCGAGAGGGACGACAGTGTGTTTGTGTGGGTCGGGCTGCGAGCGCGGCGCGCGCCCTAGCCTATTGCACTCCCGCCCCAACGTACCTCTGCATGGTATATAGCCTAGTTATGCTTGTATTGGGTGTATAGCCTGACCTGTGGCCGTGTGTACTAGACCGTCGGTTACCTTTAGCGTTCTTCCAGTGGCTGACGCAGGGCGGTACCTTCCAGTCGCGCTGTTGTTTGACGGAGACACGGCGTGGGGGGGAGTGCAGCACGGGCGCGGGGGGCGAGGGGGCGGCGCGGGGGATCTTCTTGTTTATCTGGAAGCGGGGGGGCTCCATCGGGTCGTTTTGGGCTTCTACCATTCTGTTTTAGATGAAATAAGATGGTATTGTTGAAAAGTGTTTTAAATTATAATCTGCATGTGTTTTTTTTTTCATTTTTAAAAACATGAGTAATTCGTAGACATTTTGAACGAATTTTGGTGGGTATATGATATAGAAAATGGGGGCTGTTCTGGATATTTTTGGACTTCTACCATAAAACCAATAATGGTAACCAATAATAGTTAGGTTACATAAAAGAAATATTTATTTTATTTATGGTGGAGTAACTTTTGCAGTTATATCTCTGAAATGTTATATGACAATGTTGAAATATTTTTATACAAACATTACAAAAATATGCTTTAAATGCAGGTAGTGATTTCTTCCACACCATCATTTTAAATTTAAATTCTCTATGTACTAAGTGATACCGACCTGATTACCCTCTGCTTAGCACCGGAGTTGAATGAGCCTCCTTGCTGTGCTGGAGTGTACCGGATGTACTGGGCTGGAGCCTGGAAAGATAGGGCACTATCAGCGCGATTGGTTATGTATTTTCAAACCCCTTTGAAAGGGGATGTTATATTATTTTGAACCCCAACTAAAAGGGTTAAAATTCATGCCTGTTATCTGTCATGTTATTTATTACTTATTTTAAAATTTGACACAAATAAGTATTGCTAGAAGGACTTAATGCTAAGAACATTGTCTACCAGTCTTCTTGGGCGTGCAAAAAGATGGTGTTCTGTCGAAGTTTATGGTTAAAATAATCTTACATCCTTTTTTGTGAGAAAAATGTTTTAAATTGGAATTCACTTACAGCTTTCGGAGCAGATTTAACTGGTAAAGCGGCAGATATCTTCGCATTTGTGATCTTTTCCAGCGCCAGTTTGGTTTTCTCTGTGATATCCATGATCTCATCATCATCGGGCTTCTGCAGGGTCGGGTCATTTTCAGCTAGGACCTCGGAAGGTAGCAGGTCTGATAGCTTCGAGTAGATTATCTGCAACAAACATTGATTACTAGACTGGGGTACTGTGGGCCGTTGGCGTTGCATAATATGAAATAAAAAATTGCTTAGATTTTTTTTATACAATGGCTTTGAACTAACTGACCATTATAATTATTATGTATTATAAGTATGTATTTACAAAAAAAAAAGTATTTAAGTATTCTATCAGCCATCTAGTTCCCATATTACAAGCTTTGCTTAGTTTGGGACTAGAGGGCGTTGTGTGTAAAGTCCATGAATATTTATTTATTTATTTATATTGGAATACCTCATTGTATCTTGAGAATTAAAGGGTTACTAATAAGAATAATAACATGGATATGTAATTTTTTTTCTTCACCTTATCAGCCCCATGTCCTTGTCGAGCGATAGCTGAGTATTTGACCCTGCCAGACTCGTCTAACTGCACAGCGAGGGCATTGGAGGTGCTCTCCTTGCCACGGACCCCCATGCTGAGAGGGTACTGAGCCACGTGGATTTCTGGATATGCTCCTCCATCTATAAAGATTAGAACCATAGACAGAGTAACAATTTTAATAATAGAAACTTTAAAACAATAAAAACTGTAAAAAAACATCAACAAACCTGCATAGTCTGCTTCGCATCTTGGAACCCATCCTTTCCTTTGCCCGTAGGGCGGTATACTAGTCTGTGAGTGTACAAGCGCACTGCCAACTCTCTTAGCTTTCAGCTCGTCATCTCTATCCCATATCTGTTGCGTCGGCGCGGGCAAAAGGCTAAAATAACAAAAAATCAAACTAAGTTAGACATAGGTTGTTTTATTATTTACATACAGAATGTTAATTTCATTGATTCAGGAAGTAAATAGACGCTGAAATTATAATTCTAATGAATTATTACAGAGAAAAAGCCTCGGATAACGAAATTGAACGATAAAAACACAGACTGATAGTGGACAAAAATAAGGCTTTATTACAAGGTGATCTAAAGTAATTACGTAGAAACCAATAATTCATAAGACAAAGTATTCCCAGAAGCAGCGTATTACAAAGGAATCACGTATAATATCAAAGATTTTTCCATTGATTTCCAATAAAATAAAAATCACACAACACACCTCGTCAACGTCGCCATTTTTATATATTTTTTTATTTCGTTCTAAATCTATATTTGACAGTGAAATATCATTAGCATTCTTTTTGTTCAAAACGGTTTTTGAACGAACGATAGACCATTGTTTTTACAACGGATTTTTTAAATTTTTGTTATGACTACGGTGGTATGCTTTATTCTACCAAAATAATTTATTTTATGGATATCATCGGGTTTACTACGTGAGTTTTGTAAAGTTTTCCTTCGTATGCAAGAAATCTAGAATATTGCAATTTTTCCAATGTCGTGCATGTTGATGTTGATACTGAAACTGATACATTACTACTAAGTTTGACTTGACACACAAAACAAAAAATTCGACGGGCTGTCAGTCAGACAGATTGTCAAAGAGTTTTTTTTCTATGGTATTAAAAATGAAGTAGGCTGCGGACGTCTCCCTTTTATAACCTCAAAAATGCGCGAGAAGTGGACACTTTGTTGGTGAAGTGAACTAAATTAATCATTTAATGGTGTTAAAGTTGTTATATGCTCACAATGCCATCCAAAAAGAGAAAATACAATGCCAGATTCCCGGCGGTAAGTCGAAATTCCAATGAAAACGCCTCCAAACTTGAAAAATAGTCCGTTGTTTTTGTCGATAATTTTTGCAGATTTCTGATCTATGACATTGTTTGTTTGTAGGGGCGAATCAAGAAGATAATGCAGACTGATGAGGAAGTGGGGAAAGTCGCACAGGCTGTCCCAATCATAATCTATATCCTTTTCAAATAGAACCAGTATATAAATACAAAACCCACTACAAAAACAAACCACTGCTGCTTGATTGAGGGGCCTTTGACATAATCCTCATTGTTTTCTCGATGCCTGAGGATCGTATTTCAATTATTTCTTAAAACAGTTAAAACAGTAATCTTAGAATTACAGCTCTAGTTTAAAATTATGAAATTGAGAATGTGTATTATCCAAATATTGGTTTATGGTTTCTTTAAATTCACTATTATACATACCTATAATCCTCTGACACAGACGGCGTCTACCTTCAGATCTCTTAGTAGGTACTTAAAATCCTTTGGTATGTTCTCCTGATGTTTATCTATTTAACGACCAATGAACCGTAATAATTAAAGTCCTCCGTTACTTTAAAAGGTTGTGCTAGCTGAGGTGAGATTAGCAGGGTGGCAATGTACAGTACACCCCAATGCGGGATGTCAGAGCAGATATTATTCTGCTGGTTTTAGAATTACTATAAAATCATTGTCCACAGCTAGATATTTTTGTTATTGAATTCGGTTCACTTATCTAAAAATAACATGAAGTTGTGGAAGTTGCTTATCTGTACCGAGATGAGCAACCAATGTGCTACAAATACAGATGAGCTCCAAACATTGTTGATAAGGCTTATAAAGTTGTTTGCGAATATTGAGATAACATTATTCATTGTTGGTTGTCCTTGAAAGTTTCTTTGTTCATAGAATTAGATTAACAATTTATACAGACCTTCTACATTTTTTTCAATAACTTTAAAAAATAATTAAATAAATAAAAATTAATATTCATGGACATTTCATACAACGCCCTGTAGTCCCAAACTAAGCAAAGCTTGTAATAAATCGGACCAGTAGTTTTTGCCTGAAAGAGTAACAAACATACATACATCCATACTTACAAACTTTTGCGTTTATAAAATAAATAAATATTCAGGGACATTTCACACAACACTCTCTAGTCCCAAACTAAGCAATATGCTTGTAATATAGGAACCAGATGGCTGATAGAATACTTATATACTTTTTTTTTTGTAAATACATACTTATAGTACATAGTAACACCCAGACATACAACAAACATCTATGTTTTCCACGCACAAATGTTTGTTCTTGGTGGGGATCGAACCCACGACCCACAGCACGGAAGGCAGAGCTATTACCGACTGAGCTGTGACGCCTATCAGTTTATAATACTAGTAGGATGGTTGCGCCTGTTATCTTTTGCGACGTCGATGCATCGCGCTTATTTGGTAACTACTTCTGTTCACTGTACTGTTATTTATTCTGCTATATCATATGATCCTTAACTGTAAGTTCCACCATCACCTCGCACCCTGGAGCTGTTCGTGGAGTCGCTGCTCGGCAAGGCGCTGCAGGTGACCGTGACTCGGAATGCGAAGACGCTCAGTCCATCGCACGTCAAGCAATGCATTCTTGGCGAGTCGCGGTTCGATTTCCTACGAGATCTGGTGAGTAAACTGGTTATGTGAATACCTGAACACAGCTAGTGCACGCTGTCGGAAGTCGTCGTACGACTATTATCAGCCATCTTACCCGTTCAAAACATAAATAATTTATAAGTTTTGATTATAATTTGACAATTTGAGTTTTAATTTGACAGGCGTCACAGCTCAGTCGGTAATGGATCTGCCTTCCGTGCTGTGGGTCGTGGGTTCGATCCCCACCAAGAACAAACATTTGCGTGTGGCAAAACATAGATGTTTGTTCTATGTCTGGGTGTTACTATGTATTATAAGTATGTATTTACAAAAAAAAGTATATAAGTATTCTATCAGCATCTAGTTCCCATATTACAAGCTTTGCTTAGTTTGGGACTAGAGGGCGTCGTGTGAAATGTCCATGAATATTTATTTATTTATTAGTTTAAAAAAACTAGAAAAACGACTTCAATTCGACTTCACGATGATGATGATGGCAGTTCATTGGGAATGTTCTAGTGACCATAAACACCAGTAAAAAGTTACAGACAAGCAAAATACGCAATTTCGTGGATGTGGATGGCATATTTTTTTCAGTTATTTTTATTTATAGGTTCATAAATGACCGAGTTCTGAGGAAACAAATAAAAACATACAATCGAATTGAGAACCTCCTCCTTTTTTAAAGTTGGTTAAAAAATAAACCATTGCAAGACTAGACCTTGAACTCACGACCTAAGGAACAGAAGGCGAAGTCACTCCCACTAGGCTATGCATTATTTAATTAGTGTGTGACAGAACAATCAGAGGTACTTAGGGCGGCTTGCACCAGAATCACTAAACGTGTTTAACAGCTAAATCGATTTAAATCTGACGTATTTGTATGACTTGACAACTCGCTAAATACTATTTAAGAGTTAAACGCGTTTAGCGATTCTGGTGCAAGCCGCCCTTAGTATGATAACTTTTAATAATTATAATTCCAGGTAAAGAACATACCAGACGTTTCCGCTGCTGAAGAGAAGGAGCTAATGAGTGCCGAAAGTTCGCCGACCTCGTCACGGTAAACACGCCTTTGTTACAATGCTATTTGCGTCTAGAATCCTACGCGATCTGTTGACACAAGTGGGCAAACTTTGATGCTATTCGGTTTGGAATTTTTATCGAATATAAAGTTGGTTAAACAAAAGTTCTAAAATGGTGAAGAATAATATAATACAATACAAAATATTTATTTGCAACGACAACACAAAAGACACACAATAAAAAACACAAACTATAATTAAAACACGTTTTTTTTTAAATTAAGACAAAAATTAAACAAGTAGGTACAATGTTCCATAAAGGTCCCAGGTCAGCATGTGCAGGCGATAAACCTGCGCTGGTCTTCCTCTGGGGCCTTTGAGGATCAAGCATGATAGAAATAAAACTTAGCGGACGCATTTACAATAGGCATATGAAACTCATTAGGATAAGTTACACTGTTATATTGAATATCGTAAGAAAATCAGTGACTTAGTCAACTCCGTGAGTATTGACCTTATCTTACCTGTGGAGGCCGACTAGGCTGAGAGGATGGTATATTTTCATTACGCACATTTTTCCGAGCAGAAAAATCTATTATGAACGACTGGATTTTAACCTACGTCATTAGGATCGGAAGATCGCTACCACTAGACCATCGGTGCTCTCTTTGTGATTTATGTCCGTAATAAAAAATCCATAAAAATTAAAAGTGTATTTTGTACGATAATCTGTTACATCAGCTCTGTACCCGTGACTTTTAGATTCTTATTTTACGTTAATTGTTTTAGATTTTCCGAAGCCAGTACACAGAGTAACTGTGAATCCAGAGTGCACACAACCCCTCCACAAACTCCGAGAGAACGGGATCTAAAGCGGGCAGTCTCCGCAGACACAGAAATACCAAACAAAACTATCAAAGTGGACCCTCCCCTCACCGCACCGGTCAGAACCGAACCCTACTTCCCAGCCAGAACCGAACCGAGTTCGGAAGCGATAGATTTAACAAAAAGACCCGTGCGAACCGCGAACTTCTATCAAGAAACATTAATAGAGGAAGTCGAGCACAAAAGTGTTATAAAATTAAACCCGACATATTCCAGCCCGCAGCCGTCGACGAGTTACACGAATTTGAACCCTGTGCCGCCGTTACATAGGATCGAAATCCCCGTGCCAAAGCCCAGTTCGGTGTCAAAAACTACTCGAACGCCAATAACTCCGATTATAAACATAGATTTTTCAAAGAATCTTTCCATCCCAGAGATAAAGGTGCTAGATACGGCAGGGGTTGTGCCCAAAGAACCTAAAGTTAAAGTAAGTAGGCAGAATTCTAAATCCAAAATAGATGTCAAAAAGATAGAAGTGATAAAGCCGCCGCCTCCAGCGCCGCCTGTCGATATCGATGTTTTGAATTCTGGGAATCTACAAATCGATGAAGATTATGATACCTGAATTGTTTGTTTTTAAACCGCGATGTTTGTTACCTTTATTTTTGTATTTAAACGAGATTTTGTTGTTCCAGTTTTCAGTTTTAACTTATTATGTGGTAGCATATATCGCGTGTAAGTCAACTTGTTTACCAGTTTAGGTATAGATGTTTAGTATGTTAGATCTTTGTTTTTTTTTCTTTTTGTACGCTGAAATATTTTAGATTTTCGTAAACATTTAAATAACTACTATCAGAAATTAACATCACAACATTTAAAAAACTGTTCTACCAAATAGTTTTACCTGAAATCCAATATAACTTATTTAAATGTTTATGAATTTCAATTTAATTTATAAGTAGAATAACTAAGTTGTTTGAATGTTAATTGTTCGGTTATAATAGCTATGTCACTTCTAGTAGATCTGTTTTTGTTACCAGTGAAATGCATAAGTGATTCTGGATTCTGATTACTCTTTATAAATTAAATTATACAGGAACAAATGAGCCAAAAGACCATTTAAAAAGAATTGAATTGAATGTAGTTTTTTTTTTCAATTATATTGTGTGTTTAGAATAAGTCCGTTTCGGTACTTATATTTAAGATAAGATAATTCTTTATTTGTCCTCAGCAAGTATACAGATGACTTAAGAAGATTTACAACTTTTAAAGCACTTTGCATGTAAAATACATACTTCCAGGATATAAAACGAATAGAAGTGGCATAGTTCAGAATGAAATTGTTTGCATGAATAATAAAAAACAACGAATTCCATAATTTATTACATCTTCATACAAAGCACTTTTCTTAAATGGTAGGTATGTTTGTACAAATGTTTTATTTGCCTAGATAAAGTCTACTTTTCTTTTCCCTACTGCCCAAAAGCAGGGTAATGTTTTAAACAAGTTTTCGCAACGGCCTTTGTGTAAATAATCTAGGTACGTCAATAAAATAAGTTAATAACTTTAGTTTTTAAAATCATCTTAAGTACAGAAAATATTTTATGGAGTTCTTTCATTATAAACTCTTGCAAATAAAAAAAAATTAAGTAGGCAGTGATTAACAATCTTAAATTGTTAATCGACTTATTGCCAACTGTACCTAAATACAGTAGTCAACAGATTTTTGTGTTGATTTCTAAAGTTGCGTCACTCTTACGCATGTATGTTTGAAATGAGATAGAGAGAGATAAAATGATTTGATCTATAAGAAAACGTCTTGTGACTACTGTAAATAGCTATCTATAATTGTACAGTTAGCCTCAAAAGTAGATTATGATAAAAAAAGTTTTAAAAGTTTATGAATTGTATTTCATTTTGATGATCATATTTGAATGACAATTAATAATGAGTTCCTACCTTATGTACTGGAATGATAATGCAGAAGTTTTATTTTTTAATCTAGGCTATCTCGTCCCACTGCTGGGCAAAAGCCGCCCCTAAAAATGCAGAAGTATCTTGACCAAATCTTTTGTTTATTGTTTCTATATTGTCGATTTTATTGTTACATTTTTCTAAACAGCACCAAAAATGTTGACATCCCTTTCTCATAAACTGAAACGACAAAGACGGCTATAATTGTAACGCTGACAGAAAATATAACAATTGACAATTTCCATAAAAAAAGTTTAGAAAAATGTAACAACAGAAAAAAATTGTCTGTTTTTAAAAATGTTGTTTTATGTTGTATAGCCACATTCGAGGATGTGTTTTAGTTCATCAACTTATGCTCCTGACTGTACCTACTAGATTAAGCTCCTTACTACAATTGAGTCAATATTCTAAGCTATTTGTGTCATTTGATTTTTAGTCACTCTGCGCTTACGCTGTGGCAGGTCTAATTAAAGTGGTACTTGGTCTCTAAGGCCGTGAAACCAGTGTGGTGTGATCTACTCCGTTCATAAACTTAGATAAATAAAATGTAGAATTGTAATGTAGCTAGAAAACAATGGCCAAATTAGACCTTTATTGGTTAGAAAATTGTAGACCTTATGACGTTGAAATAAGAGTTAAAATGAAAATGTCAAGTTTTCGTATGAGTTATTGTACAATTCTGAAGACGGAATTTTTAAGCCTCTGTCGTGGCCGGTAAAGTTGAACGTGTCCGAAGCACGGAAGCGCTCAGATGTAAATGCCACTAGCGGTCACCCATCCAAATAGTGACCGCGCAGAACGTCGCTTAACTTAGATAATCGGTGAAGATTGACTAAGCAAGCCTAGCCACGAGCGCTTAATTTTAATTTTCAATGTAAATTGAACTGTTTTAGAATAGTTAAAGAGCTGTAGAGTCCCAAGCTATCTCTGGTTTTTTCTTACTAAAGGAATGTTGCAAGTGCAACGTAAATTAACTCGTTAAAACAATGTATGGCTTCGACGCCGATTGCTATCTAACCTTTACCGAGGGTTGAAGATTGGTTTCGGCCGTTAGCGTTTAGAATAACGTTTCTATTGGCGTTTGTCTACGGTAGCGAGGCAAAATTGTTTTTAAGTACCTAAATCAATTAAAATATCTTATGAACTTGTGGAATAGAAAAAAGATAAATTCTTCGCGTTTTTCTCACAGAACAATGGAAAATGCCTTACATATTTCATGTTATAATTAGACTAGAAAAATACAATAACAGTAAATTACAAATTGTTTAACAATTTGAATGTATTTTATTAAATTGTCGACAAAAATGTACAGAAAGTACTATTTCTTGAATATTAAAAAAAATATTTATGTAAGTAGGGTATTAATTACCTCAGACAATTTTATCTTATGTTAGGTATTCGTACGTATTGACCGTTTCATTTATTTCCATTCTTTAAAATCATATAGTTGATCGAAGTGTAAAACTGATCATTTGAAACTGCACCATCTACCTACCTATTACCTACTAAGAATGTAGGTACAGCAGAGAGGCGAGTACGAGTTGACAATGTAAAAACTGGTGTGAAACGTCTGACGCCAACCACACCGGTGTGCGCTGCTTGGTATGGAAACACTGAGCGGAAGCTTGACGAGACCAAGCTTCTCAAAAAATCCGCTCAGTGTTTCCATACCAAGCAGCGCACACCGGTGTGCTGGACGTCAGACGTATTGCACACTGTAAACTCGTACTCGCCCCTCAGGTAGGTAGATGTACTCACAAACAACGCATCTTTATCCCTCTGAAGTTAGGTACAACAAACGATTGCGCATCTGCTGATTTGCGGAGAAAAATTCGCTTACCTCCAATTCGACCAAAAATGGGTTCTGCGCAGATACTTCAGAGAGACAAAGATCTGTTGTTACTATCTATACTAAGTATAGATAAATGAGTCGGTTGAATACTTTTGTCACTTACCTAATTATTGTTATTGATTTAAAAAAGGTACTAAAGTGGCCTACATTTTGGTTAGTTAACTGTACTTACTACTACAATAAATCTAGAAGTGTTCATACCCGCGCTTACAGTTCGTACCTATTGAGCTCTTTCGCTAGCTATTTAGCTAATTTTACTATTTAGCTCTTCTAAAAATAACCTAGACTGTTCCTAACAAAGCAATATTCCTAAAAAAATAATGTATGAATGATAAAAAAATATTAATGTAGGTAACCTATGTGTACAATGTTTTGTATGTTATGTTGTAAATTATGATAGAAATATAGATTGGTGATACGTAACTGGAGTTTTACTTTGACGCCCCGAACAAGTCCCATTTTATGGATATTTTTTTTTTTTCAATGCCAGTTCGCGCAACTGTAGAAAAAGTAGTAAGCGAAGTCGCTTCACTATCGCTATGCTTTAGACGTTAGACTACACAGATGTGTATAAGGGGCAAAGAGGGTAGTCTAGTCGGTAGACAAAGTTAGGTTAGGAATACTTTTTGGGTAAACCATCTAGGTAGGTAATCAAAAAATGAAAACTAGGAATTCACGAAAAAATAAAAGAGGTTTTTATCATCATATACAAAAATATTTGTTTTTATTGTCGTTATTTATATTAAATAGTTACGTTACCTAATAACAAGTGCTTAGCTAACTTAAAACATAATTTTAATGTTCCCAACAATAGGTACAATAAGAAATAGTTTTGTATGAAAAACCGCCTTTAAAACCAGAGTTACGGTGTCGAGACGTGGACTCTCGCGCAGGTGGCTGTATATGAAACGGGAGTTCCATGCGCATTAAGCATAGACCGTGTTTCCAATGTCGAGAGCCGAAGTTGAACATAGCTCAGACATTGGCAATCGCATAACAGAACTAAAATGGAGTTTAGCAGGACACCTGGCAAGGCAAGGTGGAGTAATGGCGTCCCAAAACTGGTAACAGAAAACATCTGTCAACTGTCAGACGATGTTGCAAACATCGCAGGCAAGACCTGGATGAGATTAGCACAGGACTGTGAGAGTCCCATACCCAGCAGTGGGTGAAGTTGGGCTGTGGATGCTGAAGAACGTTTTATCTTTGCTTTTAAACAAAATTTGGGACAAAGAAATGATGTAGGTAGATGATATTAAAGTATAAGATTTACAGGATTTGCATAACGAAGAGTAACATATCAAACGTATTTATTTGGAATGTGTCCAATTATTTAGATTGTACATTTAAAAACTCGAATTAATAATTGAAGGTGAAATTCATTTTAAATGGAGGTTTGTCTTGAGACGATTAAAAAAAGCATTTCATCATGAGATTCGATTACTCAATAAATCATTGATAACAACAAAATGATTATCAATGGAAGTAGCAAAATGGACCTTATTACCTACATAACAGTCTATTTTTGTTTCCTAATTTAAAGCTACCAATAGATAAAATATAAATTTCCTGTTGTTTTGATGATAAAATTATGCTCTATTAAACCAAAACAATTTATAAGTTCCTGTTTTATGAAATTTTATATTTACAGGACACAGATGCACAAGCAAACAGGATGGAAATACAGCAATATTGACCCAAACGATTATATGTTGTAAAAAATAAGAAAATAAGGCATTATTTAAGTTGGCCTAATTTTTATATACTCTATTTCATAAAACTGTTGATATAAATTAGCATATTGTATTAATACTGATTAAATTTAATATTAAATGGTAAATTGATGGCAATTATATTTACAAAGTTGTGGCATGATTATATAATTTAGTTAAGTAAAAAAACATATTAAACCCGCATTTAATAATATGCTACACATAAATTACATCAAACTAAATATAATACAACCAAATTAAATACTAAAATAAGTTAACACTAAACTCTATTATTAATTTAGCTAAATTATGAAAACTAATACACAAATTTCAAGAACTTAGTCTTATTTTTACTCTAAATTACAAAACCGATTTTACTTACTATATCCAAGCACCCTAGATTTACTATTAGTCTATGGTAAGGCACATTATAAGGTAATTTATTCATATCAAAATGTATTATTTTGTTATAAAATAGGCATAAATTACCTTAGGCATTATTGCAAATTCATGTGGCAATTCAAATAATTGAAAATAATATGAAATATAACATATTATGGAAGACAGTAACTTATATTACCACCGCTAAAATTAATATAAATTAAATTAAAACATTGAAACAAATGGAATGTAGAAAAGATGCATTATTTTACATTAATATAAGTTTATCAAAGTTATATAATATACAACCTTAAAACCAGATCGTTGCCTATTTAAACTGTACAATATAGCCTCTCAAAGGAAGACCTTTTAAAACTTAGCTCTACCTAATCATTTACAATTAACATAAAGTAGATATAGAAAAATACATTGGGTAATGTGTGTTGAAATGTTGTTTTTGGGTGACCATTGGAAATAAAGGGCGCATATCAAAGTATAAATACAATGGGCTATTTTATGGCTAAGAGCAAACTCTTCCATCCCAACTATTAGCGAACTCACATTCAAGATAAGTAAAATTTTCAAAGACATTACTTATGTGAATTAATTCTCCAAAAGTATTGTAATACTTTAGCTATAAAATTCAGCTAAACTCATTACCCTCGTACAAACTCTCGCAAACTTCCAACAGTCGAAGAACAGGGCTGATGTTATAAGGAAACAGAGATTTTGAAACCAGTCGGCTGATCTGTAGTCGTAACCTTATTAGTACCCTCATGGTATCATCTAATCCTCGACTACTTCCAGACTCAGCCTGCTGACAAGTCTCAAGAAACTTAGGCCAATTCCTCCTCACATACTTCAAAAACCTCAGCAAGTATAGAAGAAAGCATGTTTCATTGCTCACCAAATAGTCCAGGAGCACATCGCTGTCATGTGAAACTACCTTTAAGAATTCAATAAATGATGATATTGGGTTGAGCATTGGTATCAGATCTGGGTACACCGAATTTCTGTACACAATGCCTACTGTAATATCTAATGTACAGACCATCGATTCAATTAAGTAATCATCTTGTTCGCTGAAGAGGTGAATAAGCATTTTTGTAAATGGGGTCTCAGGATGGAACTCGATACTGTTTCTTATGAAAACGTCAAGTTTTTTGAGGACATCTCGTATTGATCGTTCTACAATCTGCATGTCCTGTATAGCATTGTAATCTGAAGAGTCTATTGAACTGTCTGAAGAATCACACCGCATTTCTTTCACTGTAACAGCAACAGATTTTAGAACGAGTAAAGACATTCTTTGTAACATTGTTTTATCTACTTCACTTCTTTGAGTAGACTCCTCATTTTCGTCATCCCCATAGCTCTGATCCACAAGATGTATTGATGATGATATAGGGGCCACTTCAGGACCTAGTGTAAAGTCTCTTATGACTTGACAATCACGAGCTAGAAAGCCAAATCCACTTCTACTGTTTTGAACCCTGACATCGCTCAATAATCTGAAATCTTTAACATATCTGACAATGGAGTGAGCTAGGCAGCATATTTCTTCAGGTAAAATGTCTTGGAGGGCTAAAGTTGACCCGTAGCATAGAACTTCATTGAAAAGACTAAGTAAATGGGCGTAAACTAAACTTGGCACGACTGTGTTTCTCAGTAAATCAACAAAACTTTGCAGGTCTGCGTAAAATGGTTTGGTGTCTATGACAGATAGGTTTGCTTTCACGCTAATAATATTCTCCCATAGGGAAAAGAATGTGAGTATACAGTTCTCAGAGTTGGGTAAATTCAGGTACCGTAGCAATAGCAGCTTTATATTTTTAACTAAAACAGGCCAGTGGTGTTCTAGTCTTTTTATCGTAAGACATTTTATGTGTGATGTGTCGAAAGATTCAGAGTCTGTTAGTACAACCGTGACACAACCATGTTCATTCACTCGCTCTAGTCTTGAATGGGGAGGTTCGGGAGCCTCAGGGTCCTCAGACCTTTCGTCAGGTTTTAATACTGGCTCATGGAGTTTGAAAGAGGCTCCCTGCTCAGAGGATGTTGAGGGAGCATTGTGAGTTTGGAGATTAGAAAAGGCATTGTTTAGGGAAGAACCATGTGAGTTGGATGATTCTGTGGTGCTACTGGTCCCGTAGCCCACAGTACTTCTGAATGGATTGTCTTCTTGAACTGTAGAGAAGTTGCTTTCTTCTAATGGATGCTGTTCAACATCTTTCCATTCTACTATCCTCTTAATAATATCTAGACTGAAGTTAATCTTTTGTACTGTTATCCTGTTTATCCTATCAAAGAGATAAATGTTTTCAGCAATTTGCTGCAACCAGTTTTCATCTACCGTGTCTTTTGAGACTATTAGAAAGCTAGCGAGTACTCTGCTGGCCACAAAAGTTAAAAACTTACTTTTATGATCAGCTAGTTCTACGACTTCTGTGATCCAATCGTGCCTGTTTCGCACAAATATGTCACAAGCCTGCATTAGCCGGGAGCATATTGTTCCTGAATTGTTCTGTTTTAAATACATATCAAACATGAGCTGCATAGTGGAGAGGTAGGTAAGAGAACATGTTAATGGCCAGGTTACAATGCTAAGCTGTCGGTTGAAAAGACCATTTACAAGACTTTCATCAAATCTACATAAACATTGACCTACTAGCGCATCTTGGAGTACACGAAGTTCGGCAAGTAATTTATCATCTTCGGAGGTCCATTGTTGAGTTGTATTTGAGCAGGATGGAATGATTTCGACTCCAGAATCGATAGGATGTCGGAGTATACTTGAGCAGTCGACAGCATCCTCACTAACCGTACCACTGTCAGGGGACTCACCATTCCTTGATGGAAATTCTTCAGATGTTTCTGCTGGCGGGGTTTCAGAATCAAATATGTCTGTTAGGACTTCTTCCGCGGACCTGTCGCTCCCGTCGTCAATATCGGGCGCATCGATGCGCTGTTTCTTCTTGACGGGCTGGTCTGAGGCCATAGCATCTGACAGAGGTTCACAGAGCTGCCCTCTCAAAACCATTCGCGTATTTTCCTTTCTCCGGAACTTTATTCCGCCGTGTTCTCACACGGGTATCAGGTTTATATCGTTTTGAACATCATTCTGGAAGCAAAAAGGTAAGCATGAATGCATGACCTTTCGGATCAGCTACTCAATTACGCGCGCGACAAAGCCTTCGAGATTTTGACTTATTGCAACCATAGGACACGTAAATAACGAGAAAACGACCTAGTTTGAACCGTTATCTTGCAAATTTAATAAGAATAACGCGAGAATAATCAGATTTACTGTGAAATTCAATGAACTTTCCAAAATATTTTGATGTCACATACCATTGATGAAACGAGGTTGTTTCTGAGATTATCACCATAGTTACGATCCATAAATCGTTTGCAACCATTCACTGCAATCCAATACGACACATTAGCACACAGATCTAAGTGATAATTCTCTGTGTAAACCACAAAATAATTAATTACAAATTGTTGCGAGGAACATTGACTCCATTACGTACAAATGACGCTCTGTCAATGGATGTACTAATAACGTTGGAATTTATTAAAAATTTAGATACATAAGATGTAAAAAATATGTTAATCATAAAAAATAATTATAATGAAAATTATACCGTTTTTTTCTGTTCTATACGTTTCTGTACTTAGATGTTTTTTCATATAAAATGGTAGTATGATCCGAAAGGTATTCGTTTGTATCCGGTACAGTCATTGCCAGTT
This sequence comes from Gandaritis pyraliata, assembly GCA_947859175.1. Lineage (NCBI taxonomy): Eukaryota > Metazoa > Arthropoda > Insecta > Lepidoptera > Geometridae > Gandaritis > Gandaritis pyraliata. The sequence goes on along the minus strand of OX401877.1, from coordinate 1,886,577 downwards.
TGACGACTTCTGAATTTAGCAAACAGTAGCTGAATGAAGTGCTTCTGAAACAATCAGTTAGTGATATGAAAAAAGGAGATAAAAAGTATTTTAAACTGAAATCTTTTTTGATTCATTCAGGAAAATACAAGGTCTACTCAGCCTACTGCATTTCTTGTGATTGTTAAAAAATAACAAAACATTAGCTTTACCAATTTTTGAGAATGTATTGTTATCGGAAGTATCCGGTTTTTAATTTTATAGGGTGGAGAAAATGGGAAAATTGAAATGTTTTTCGCAGCTAGCAACCTCTTGTCAATGAGTATTTTTTTCAATTCAATGCTAGCAACACTGATAGTGTCTCCCGTAAAATGTCTGCTATGTCGATTGAGTACAAGAATTAATTTATCAAAATGATACAGTAGCCGTACTCCAAAACAATAAACTTTGTTGAATTATATAAGGTGAATAGTGTTCGGATAATATTGGTGTGTTAAAATTGTGAAAACGATGACTCATCTCAGTGTTTTTGCATAACAATCGATAGAAAAAATATAGGTTAAGATCTCAGTGCTATTGTATTCACTTCGGAGCGATTTAAAAATATGATGGAAATAAAAAACCCACGACTGGATCGTATATTCGCTTCGCGCAAGTATATGTTATTGTTTATTTATAGGCCCGATGCGGAAATCGGTGATATGTCATGGTGGTTCTCATATTCTTTTTGCTGCTGTAAAATGCAGCTATACGATCGAATACGGAGATTGCGAAAGTGTTGTGGTGTTGAATGACACCAGCAACCTTGTGCCTAGCGAATAGAAAGCATTCACGGACTAGGTGGCGTTAGACAATAGTGAAATTGGGGTTTGATTTCCTGTCGAGACACTAGGCGACGACGGATCAAATCGTTGAACGATGGTTCCGCCCAAAATACCTATAAATGCGAGACTAAACTATCCAGTAGCTATCAGTAGTTTTTCGGTAATGACAACACAGTAGTTTACTGATAACACATCCATAATCTCGGTGGTAAAAAGCATGTGTTCAGTGCAATGACCCTTACCAAAATATTTCACTGATTCAGAACTTGCACTTTCACTCATATAAGGATATTTATAATTTATTTTTAGCAACAGTCAGTTGCACACAATATTTCTACATAAAATTATTGCTAGTAGGTAAGTACCTGTTTTTATAGTCTGAAAACTTTCATGCTCTACCTACCTACATTTATATTCTATTTACACTAAATTTAAACTAATTGGTTTCATTAGTTATGATATCAGATAATATGATATATGACCAGAGCTGATCACCAATAAACCTTTTGTGAAAAAAAAATCTTCAATTATAAACGAGGGACTTATATACGGTACCAACAAAATATTTAACCCTTATGTTTGTAAAGTTTAGCTAGTGATATTATTTTTTATACAACTAAGTTGACAAATAAGCGTACGGCCCAGTAAGTAGTTACCATAGCCTAAGGATGCATGCAATATCAGCATCATCAAAGCAAGATCTAAGCCTTATGATAATTTAAGCTAAGTAGTTGGAATAACAATATACCTATCTGTATGGGAAACCAGAGATTATACGATGGGAGTGTGCATAACTGTGCTGAGATCCTTATAAGATCAACCCCTATCCAGAAGCCTTTTGTGACCATTACAAGTATGGAGGTTGACCTCGGAATGCCCACTTGATATATCTTTGGGGAAACAATGAAATAAACACTGCAAATACCATCAGGAAAACAAGGAAAAGTTTTATTATTATAATTAAAATTTATTTATTTTATTACCGTAAACAACCAGTAGAACAACAAATATGTAGCAATAGTATGAGGTATTAAGATAAGTGTGACACCAACACTATTTACCATAGATCACTTACTGTCGCACTCAGAGATGTACGTTAAAACATAATGAACAATTAGAATATTGACATCTTTTTTCAATGAGTACGACGATCCGAGACGCCGCTAATTTTAAGTAATATTTATATTTAAGTGACCTCTCTGAGTATGGCAGTTAGAAACTAAACGATACTAGGGTAGCTAATGAAAGGTAAGTAGGTAAGAGCTATTCAATGAGAAAAACTAAACTCTCCATTTTAAACTCAGCTATTGAGATACAATCACATCTGTTGTGATAAAACATTGCCAGAATAGATGGGAGTACTACCTAAGTATAACATAAAAGTTCTTGTAAAGAAGGATGTCTTTCTGGTTTCAGAATTTTTACTTTTCAAAAAAGAATACACCATCAGCGCTTCTAGTACCTACTTAGTGTGAAGAAATTAAAGTACCTACCTACTTGTCTTTAAAGGAATATATCCAAGTAGAATTTTAGCTAAGAATATTATTTTTATGATTTAATTGAAAAATACCATTGAATACAAACTTGTTCAAATAATTTCAATTATTTATTCAATACATAAATATAGCTCAATGAAACACTATTTTCTGCCCGCGACTTCGTCCGCGTCTCGTTTGATCCTGTTGATTTTCCGGAATAAAAAGTAGCCTATGTGTTAATCCAGGCTACGAACTATATGTATTCCAAGTTTCATCCAAATCGGACCAGTAGTTGTTGCGTGAAAGAGTAACAAACATCCATACATCCATCCATACTTACAAACTTTCGCGTTTATAATATTATTCTGATTATCCATAGAAATTTATGTCTTTTAAACATAGAACATTATCTTACTTATAACATCTTTTTAACCCCCGACGCAAAAACGACGGGGTGTTATATGTTTGTCGTGTCTGTCTGAGGCAACGTAACTCCCAAACGGATGAACCGATTTTGATTTTGTTTTTTGTTTGAAAGGTGAATAAGTCGGGAGTGTTCTTAGCTATGTTTGATAAAAATCGGTCCAAGATTCGGGGGTTTTTAAATTTTTAATTTAATTACTTGTTGAGGCATTTTAGTCTGGTCTCTTGAACAATACCATAATTTAAAAACTTCTTTTCAGAGGCAAGTCCCCAACTATGAAGACCCTACTGTAACTATATATAATGCTGAATCTCTTCAGGGCATGAAGTGAACCCTACAATGTCTGACGAAGAAGAATTGTCCACCGATGTCGCTGTGCCGAGTAATAATGTACCCGGTGAGTACACAACATCACGAAATCTGACCGTTTTTGAGTCACATTACGCGTCAACGCCAGCTCGATTGATAAACGTTGCAGCGTCACCGCGCAGTGTTTACGTTATCTACGATACGTTCATGATTGTTACGTATATTCGTGCTTACTGCTCAGAAAATATTTGCATATCTATTGATCGAAATTTAATTGAAATTCCCTATAAGGACAATCGTAATTATGTTATGTTATGTTAACCATATAACCGATAATCCTTGGTGTAAAAATTACTGAGTGAAGACTGCGCTTAAAAAAGTTTAGTATAGGAAAAAAAGAAAGAAAAAGTTCATTTCGTGTCACTAATAAAATAATTACAATATAAGTTAGCATAATATTAAATTGACTGTGTGACTACAAAAACAATTGCCACTCAGCATGTGCTATAGTACCTTGTGACTACTATAACGCTGGTCTTCCGTGACGCCAGAACGCCCTTTATTATTCTTAGGACGCCCTCTGTCCTCCGTATGACATGCTTATTAAAAGCGGAGGTCTAAAACCTATAAAATGATGCGACAGATTTTTAGAGATTTCATTTTATGAAACAGCGTTCTGTATTTACAGATTATTATTTTTATTTCGTTTAGTTTATTTTCGTCTTAATATGTCTACCCACGTTGAATATTGAGAAATTTTGAATGGCGCTTAATATTTATTAGCTATATTTTTATTTTGCTCAACATCACAGATGGCACTTCGCCCAACAGGTAGAAATAAATAAATAATATTCATGGACATTTCACACGACGCCCTCTAGTCCCAAAGTAAGCAAAGCTTGTAATATGGGAACTAGATGCTGATAGAATACTTATTTTTTAAATATACAAACAGTTAAAATCGAACCCGCGTTATCTCCGCTAGCTAACCATGGAGCCAAGAAAGTACTTTTGTTTATGAATTCAATTCACGTTACGTGTTGCAGCCGAAAACCATTTTATCTGAAACAATGTACAGGAAACGCCAAATAGAATGGATTGCATTACTGTACCGCTGTGTACTGTGTAATCAGTTATCTACTGTTTATACTTATACTGTGTTGACACCATTGACAAAAGAGGTCATATTTATAGAATAGCTGAATAATATCACAATTTATAATGTGACTACCGGCTTCATCATGAGATGATGATGATGGCAGTTCATTGGGAATGTTCTAGTGACCATAAACATCACAAATAACACGAGAATAGCACTCAAAGTCAAAGTCAAAATTTCTTTATTCAATAAAATCACAAGGATCATTTAGAATCGTCTTATATAACTAGGTGATTCTAGGTGCCAGTTCCACGCGACCAGAGACAACAAGAACGGGCAAGAAACTACGGCCTGGTTCCTAGTGTTGCATTGTATGATCCTTTTTTACAAAGAAATATACATAAAACACGAGAATAGCACTGACATTGCAAGTCGAGTAGTTAGCTGTCGATGGGTGGAGCGACATCGAAGCTGTTTATGATGACACGAACATCGGAATCTGATGTTAATTCCACTGTAATCCTTTTATTCCAGTCCTCGGCATCAAGCGCCTCAAACAGCTGGAATCCATGTTCGCTTGTGGGCGAAGCGTGCCTCTGAGAGCTGGTCTCAGTGTTGAGACCCTAGTGGACGCTTTACTGGTGCTCTATGATGAGTGTTGTAACAGCAGTTTGAGGAGGGAAAAGCCGGTGGCAGACTTTATCAGATATGGTGAGTTTGAACTCTATACCAACTGTTTAACACTTTTTTTGCCGGTATTTTAGTAACCGATAAAAACATACATTCGATATTAAAATAAAAAAGAAACATTTGATTTGATGTAGGTGCGACAAAAGCGCAGAGCTGAACACTAAAAATACATATTTTTACTTCTCCATTAAAAATTTTGTACCTACCTATTTTTCAGTGTTTATACCTAAACGTAAAGCATAGCACATTGTCGGTGTGGTTATTTTTTGTGTTAAGATCATAATTTGCGTGAATTAACAAAGATACAAACACTGTTTATACCTGTATTTTCATTCAAATCTACGTACTAAGAAATGTGGCGGAATTTATCAGATATAGTGTAATCAACTTTATAGTGACTATATAAAGATCAAAATTGCATGAAGGGAAAACTTTATAACACTTTTTATTCTGGTTAGAAATTGAACCCACAACTATCAAGGCAAAAGACAGTTCTATTAGATTGTCTATCAAAGCACGTCCGCCGCAAACATGCCCTATGTGAAATTGCACTATTAATTGAGACGTGTGTGATGTGTGTAATAGAACCGGCACCCATACCCTTCAAACCGGAACACAGCAATGCGAGCATCACTGCAAATGAAATAGGTGCTAGTACTTTCCTAGACAAACTCTTTCACAAGGACTACTGCAGAATATTAAACATTTAGATAGATATACCGACTTCAATTTGACTACCGGCTTCATCATCAGATGATAATGATGATGGCGATTCATTGAGAATGTTCTAGTGACCGTAAACATCACTAAAAAGTCACAGAAAAGCAAAATAAATACGCAATTTCGTGCACGTAGATGCCATATTTTTTTCAGGTATTTTTATTTATTAGCCAAACTATTAAACCAATTTTGATAAAAATTGAATGGGACCAACCTGGAAGTACATCCTTTCAGATAAAAAAATGTTTTTTTTTAATCTGTTCATAAATGACGGAGTTCTGAGGAAATAAACCTAAAAAAATGCAGCTGTATTCAGAACCTTCTCCTTTTTTAAAGTCGGTTAAAAACAAGACAGTGTACCTGCCCATCGAGTCGGCATGGGGACAAATTTACTAATCAATGTATTTGTTTCACAGTAAAGCCAGTAGTGACATCATTAAAAAGGTTACGCCTAACACGAGATGACTTTGAGCTGGTTAAAGTCATTGGTAGGGGTGCGTTCGGGGAAGTATGCGTCGTTAGGGCGTCTTTTATGCAAGTAAGTACCATCAAGTGTGAAGAAAAACTGAATTACTGTATACACAATTAAACAATTTGACAACTAACCTAATTTGACAGCGTTAAAATTATAGCTTTCTTTGTCGTTTCAGTTTATTGAGAAAGGGACGGCAAAATTTATAATGCTGTCAAATTAGGTAAGTTTAAAAAATGCAACATCAGTATCGACACCAATGTATTGAGAAATGTGCCCACACCATCCTCTGAGCACAATTATATCGTTCCATTTTAAGAGTGCTAATGCACTAATATAATGAACGCGAAAGTTTGTATGTATGTTTGTTACTCTTTCACGCAGAAACTACTAGTCCGATTTGGATGAAACTTGGAATAGTAGTTCGTAGCCTGGATTAACACAGGCACCTTTTAACCTGGAAAGCGACAGGATCGAACGGGATGTGGACGAAGTTGCAGACAGAAGCTAGTACAACCATAACTATGCTGCTATACACAATTCAGACATCAACGTTCAACTTGTAATAGTACAAAGTTCTAACAGTATAGGTCGACGTGTCTTCGTCTGTACGAGGGGGCGCTTACATTTATGCTGATATGTTTTATTAACCCCGGCGAAAAAACGACGGGTTGTTATAAGTTTGACGTGTCTGTGTGTGTGTCTGTCTGAGGTAACGTAACTCCCAAACGGATGAATCGATTTTGATTTTGTTGTTTTTGTTTGAAAGGTGAATTAGTCGGGAGTGTTCTTAGCTATGTTTGATGAAAATCGTTCCAAGATTCGGGGGTTTTTCAGGTTTAAGAATACTTTATTTCTCAGAAGAATATACATATTCACTTATTGAGAATACATTCTCTGGTACAAAATGAGCTAGGTACATACGTACACATAACATTTGACACTAAATTAAATATGAGCGTTTCGCCAGAGGGACCATAGTGGAATTTTTTTACTAGTGGAATTTTTTAAGTTTTTTAAATTTTTAATTTATTTACTTGTTCCCCAGGGTGCAGATGGCAGTAGTAACACGGCTGTGCCGGCAAGTGGCGCCGTGTCCACTACCACGGGGGAGAGAGTCTACGCTATGAAGATCCTCAACAAATGGGAGATGCTCAAGGTAAACTTCATCATATCCTCATCATCAAATGATTATTCATCAATATGACATTCTACTAATATTATAAACTAGTAGTTACCCGCGACTTCGTACGCGACTACCGTTTCCGACATTATATTATCTGTGCGTGTACCGAGCGGATACTTTGAGAAACTTGACATTACACCGAACTCGTACTCGAATGTCAAACGCTAGTCGTTAGACCAAAGAGGTAGTACTACGTCCTGTCAAACTGACGTGACATGACATGACATCATCCTCTTGCTAAATTGGCGTTGCTAATCCCGTTCGTTCATTATATCCTGTAGATCCTGTTAATTATTCGGGATAAAAAGTAGCCTATGTGTCAATCCAGGTTACGTACTGTATATATGCCAAGTTTCATCCAAGTTGGTTCAGTAGTTTCGACGTGATTGAAACACAAACATCTAAACTTTCGCATTTATAATATTAGTAGGATAGGATTTTTGACATGAACCTAATAATGATATGAATATTTAATTGAATTGACTACCTATTATACAATTAGGGCGTCTTGCACCAGAATCACTAAACGTATTTAACAGCTAAATCGACTTGACAACTCGCTAAATACTATTTAAGAGTTAAACGCGTTTAGCGATTCTGGTGCAAGCAGCCCTTAGACTAAGAATCTCGATGTTACTGTATAGAAAATCCATGTAGCCTTTTTGGTCAGTTCTCACCTATCCATTGTAATTTTTAATGTATGGTTTTGTCAACAGAGGGCGGAGACGGCTTGTTTTCAGGAAGAAAGAGATGTGCTGGTGTTTGGAGACAGAAGATGGATCACCAATCTACATTACGCTTTCCAAGATGAACATAATTTGGTAAGTAATGTTCGCTTAAATATTTCATGTATTTTTATTACTTACTAGCTTCTGTCCGCGATTTCGTCTGCGTCCCGTTCGATTCTGTCGCTTTCCAGGTTGATAAGTAGCCTATGTGTTAATCCAGGCTACGAACTATATGTATTCCAAGTTTCATTCAAATCGGAACAGTAGTTTTTGCGTGAAACGTGAGTAACAAACATGCATACTAACCTCATGCTCTGTCAGAGTCCGGTTTGCCACACTGGCCTATAGTACCTACCTATACATATACTAGCTTGTAATAATAATGTAATAGATTGGTAGGTATTGATAAAGTGTTAGCAAATAAATTTATTTTCTTTTTTTCTTTCTTTCTTTTTTCTCTCTTTCTATCTTTCTTTCTCTTTTCTCTCTTTCTTTCTTTCTTCCTTCCTTCCTTCCTTCCTTCCTTCTTACCTTCCTTCCTTCCTTCTTTCCTTCCTTCCTTCCTTCCTTCCTTTCTTTTTTTCTCTCTTTCTTTCTTTCTTTTTTCTCTCTTTCTTTCTTTCTTCCTTCCTTCCTTCCTTCCTTCCTTCCTTCCTTCCTTCCTTCCTTCCTTCCTTCCTTCCTTCCTTCCTTCCTTTCTTCCTTCCTTCCTTCCTTCCATCCTTCCTTCCTTTCTTTCTTTTTTTTCTTTCTTTAATTATTTCATACATACATACAAACTTTCGCGTTTATACTCGTAATATTAGTAGGATTGTTTATTTTCTCAATAATGTTATTGTTTATATTTGTTCAACAGTATTTAGTAATGGATTACTACTGTGGTGGTGATCTACTGACATTACTATCGAAGTTTGAAGATCGTTTGCCGGAGGATATGGCCAAGTTTTACATAGCAGAGATGGTGTTGGCTATACAAAGCGTACATGTCAGTGGTTATGTGCATAGGTATGTACAGTACGCACAACGGATCTGTATCCCTCTGAAGTTCATCATTCCCCTGTCCTTTCAAATTCAAATTGTTTATTTAACATAGACATTACCATTACAGAGATCCAAGGCGATAACGCTATTACTATTTAAATCTAGAAAACTGTACATCGGTATTATACCTACCTACTATATATTTAACAATACAACTTATCCTTATCCTATGCTAGGTGGGGTCGGCACAACATGTCTTCTTCCACTCACTCCTATCATGCGTCAACTCATTATGCATATTATCATTGCTGTGGGTCGTGGGTTCGATCCCCACCAAGAACATACATTTGTGTGTAGCAAACATAGATGTTTGTTCTATGTCTGGGTGTTACTATATATTATAAGTATTAAAAAAAAAGTATATAAGTATTCAATACAATACAAAATATTTATTTGCAACAAAAAACACTTACAATAAAAAAAAACATAAACTATAATTAAAACACGTGTTTTAAAATTAAGTAAAAAATTAAACAAGTACAATGTTGCAAAAAGGTCCCAGTTCAAAATGTGCAGGCGTTAAACCTGCGCTGGTCTTCCTCTGGGGCCTTTGAGGATCAAGCATCTAGTTCCCATATTACAAGCTTTGCTTAGTTTGGGACTAGAGGGCGTCGTGTGAAATGTCCATGCATATTTATTTATTATTTATACAATACTAGCAGTTACCCGCGACTTCGTACGCGTCTACAGTTTCCGTGTACATTATATTATCTGTGCGTGTACCGAGCGGATACTTCTTTGAGAAACTTGACATTACACCTCATTACACCGAACCCGTACTCGAATGTCAAACGCTAGTCGTTAGACCAAAGAGGTCGTACTACGCCCTGTCAAACTGACGTGACATGACATGACATCATCCTCTTGCTAAATTGGCGCTGCTAATCCCCTTCGTTCATTTTATCCTGTAGATCCTGTTAATTATTCGGGATAAAAAAATAGCCTATATGTCAATCCAGGTTACGAACTATATATATGCCAAGTTTCATCCAAGTTAGTTCAGTGGTTTTGACGTGATTGAAACACAAACATCCAAACATCTAAACTTTCGCATTTATAATATTAGTAGGATTTCAATACTTGTAAATAATTGAATATTTGCTTCCAGGGATATAAAACCCGACAATGTGCTTCTCGACGCGAGCGGACACATACGTTTAGCTGATTTTGGATCTTGTCTACGTTTGGGGGATGATGGCAAAGTGAGTTTTCTTTTCAATGATTCTTTTTTCCAATGGTTTCGGCAGAATAACAGCGCTGAGCTGCTATCAGCTCAGTTTATTAAGCTCGCATAAACATTCATGTATTGTTTATAAAATTTTATGCATTGAAATTAAATGTAATATATTTTTCAGGTACAAAGTAATGTCGCTGTTGGAACGCCAGATTACATATCGCCAGAAATACTAAGAGTAAGTCTATATTTCGACCGCGTTGATAGTTTTGGCGCAGCCGGTTGGATAATAAGTAAAAAATAGTTACTGTGATACATGTTATAGTTCTACTACATGTTACAATTAAAACTATTTAAAATGTTTAAAAAATCTAGAATTGAAAAAAATATTATTTGGCGCAGCCGTTTGGATTTATACTTTTTACTTTTTTTTAGGCGATGGAAGACGGGCAAGGCCGATATGGACCCGAATGTGATTGGTGGTCATTAGGTAAGCATATTCTTTTTAAGCATAGATTATTTTGAAGCGGCACAAAATTTTAAGCAGATTTTAACTAGATCTCTAAGGTATTAAGTATTCTGTGTTAGCTAAGGCTTTTAATCATAGGAACAAACATTCACGCGACGTTGTGCACGTGCTCAGTGGACGTGCTCAGTGAGGCAATGCACCACATACATCAGGCGGGCCATCGCCTTGTTCCATCATTTAGTTATATAAATAATAAATAAATTCATGGACATTACACACAACGCCCTCTAGTCCCAAACTAAGCAAAGCTTGTGATATGGAAACTAGATGGCTGATAGAATACTTAAATACTTTTTTTTTGTAAATACATGCTTTGTAACACCCAGACATAGAACAAACATCTATGTTTTCCACGCACAAATGTTTGTTCTTAGTGGGGATCGAACCCACGACCCACAGCACGGAAGGCAGAGCTATTACCGACTGTTCTGTGACGCCTGTCTGTATATATAAGTTGAATGTAATGATTTCAGGTGTATGTATGTACGAGATGTTGTTTGGGGAGACGCCATTTTACGCGGAGTCATTGGTGGAAACGTATGGAAAGATAATGAACCACGTGCGATCCTTTCATTGTCCGCCCTCTGACGAGCAAGCAGTACAGGTAACTTATATTTCAGCCGTTTACATGACGCACTGGTCTAGTGGTGACCCCGCCTTCCGATTCTAAAGTTGTGGGTTCAAATCCGGTTTATAAATAAATAAATAAATATTCAAGGACTTTACACACAACGCCCTCTAGTCCCAAACTAAGCAAAGCTTGTAATATGGGAACTAGATGCTGATAGAATACTTATATACTTTTTTTTTGTAAATACATACTTATTATACATAGAACACCCAGACATAGAACAAACATCTATGTTTTCCACGCACAAATGTTTGTTCTCAGTGGGGATCGAACCCACGACCCACAGCACGGAAGGCAGAGCCGTTACCGACTGAGCTGTGACGCCTGCCAAAATCCGGTCCATGAATAAATAAATAAATATTCATGGACTTTACACACAACGCCCTCTAGTCCCAAACTAAGCAAAGCTTGTAATATGGGGATGCTGATAGAATACTTATATACTTTTTTTTTTGTAAATACATACTTATTATACATAGTAACACCCAGACATAGAACAATTATGTATTTCTATGAATTTTTGTACTCGGAAAATTTATGAGCGCAATGCCAGTAAAACGGTGAAGGAGAACTGATTAGTTGCTTTAGTTCCCTTGTGCTTACTGTCTGGTTACATAAACGTGACGTCACAAACAGACGCCATGACACCGGCGATTGTTTTGGAGCGAATTTTAAAAATTAAAATTGCATTTCGTTTTAAATAATATCATCATCATCATCATTTCAGCCTGGTATCACCCACTGCTGGGTATAGGCCTCCTTCATGCAATGCCAGCCTCCTCTGTCTTGTGCGCCTCTCAACCAGGTGTTTCCTGCGACCTTTACGATGTCGTCTGTTTAAATTTTTTAATATAAATAATTTTTTTAATTTAATTTAAATATTTAAAAAAAGATTTAAATAATAAATGTTTTGGTAAATAAGATATTTAGGAATATTATTGGGACAGTTTTTCAAAGTCGCGCTTATTGAACCCACGACTTAAGGATCGTAAGACGGGGTCGCTACCGCTAGACTATCGGTGCTGTACATTATGATGTACGTTTCATACGGTAGTTCATATCTCATAATTAACAAGCCAAGTTATTTATTTTTTAACCCTCGAAGCAAAAACGACGGGGTGTTATAAGTTTGACGTATCTGTGTGTGTGTCTGAGGCAACGTAGCTCCCGAACGGATGAACCGATTTTGATTTAGTTTTTTTTTGTTTAAAAGGTGAATTAGTCGGGAGTGTTCTTAGCTATGTTTGATGAAAATCGGTCCAAGATTCGGGGGTTTTTGAAAATTTTAATTTAATTGTTTACAGGTGTCAGAAGAAGCCAAAGATCTAATAAGAAAATTGATATGTGCATCGGAGATGAGGCTCGGGAGGAACGGGTTACAGGATTTCAAGGTAAACTACAGTACGCGTGATCTTTGACCCTCTGAAGTTAGGTGCAACAAACTATTGCGCATGTACTGTTGTGCGGAAAAATTAGCTTACCTACAATTCAAACAAAAAATGGGTTATACGCAGATACTTCAGAGGGACAAAGATCTGTTGTGACTACTGTACTTATCTGTGTTAATCATTATTTTAGGAAAATGTATGTGCGTAATGAGAGTGCTCTCAAACGGTGAAGGAAAACATCGTTCAGAAACCCTTGGCTTAGTCAGCTCCGCACGTATTGTTGTCTCTCCTGTGGATAGAGACTAGGCTGAGAGGATGGTATAGTGCTACAAGTCTACTCCATCTACATCATGTCCCAGCCACTGCAGCCTCCCGTACATCGGGGCATGGGGGACAAGTGGCTTCTAACGCTGTATAAATCATCTAGATTAGATGCAAAAAGCCTGATTAGTATTGCCATATTTCAAACTCCTTGCTTAGTTTGGTGCTGTATGGCGCTAGCGTGACCACTAATTATATTTGCAGAATCACGCGTGGTTCAATGGTCTGGATTGGGATAATTTGAGAGAAATGCAAGCTCCATTCGTACCAGACGTATCCAGTCCCACTGATACCTCTAACTTCGATGTAGATGATACCGACATCAGGTGAGTGGATAATCCTACTAATATTATAAATGCGAAAGTTTAGATGTTTGGATGTTTGTGTTTCACTCACGTCTAAATTACTGAACCGACTTGGATGAAACTTGGCATATATATAGTTTGTAGCCTGGGGGGTGATTCTAGACCGATAGATATTTTATCACGATAGATAAATATCCCTCAAAGTGTCAAATTTCAATAGATATAAAAATTTGCAATAGATATCGTATTCTGGACATATCACTGTAGATATATATCGACCGTTAACCGATAGACATGTATCGACTGGTCGGCAGCAGTAGATATTGAGATCTCTACTAGACATTTCAGTATCTACCTAGTGTCAAATAGAAATCTACTTTCGGTAAAAATCCAAACGGACGAACTTATCATAGAATATGTGGCGAAATCAACTTGTGGAGGCTGAAATTGACTCTTGTTTGTCTCCTAGAGCCTAGGCGATGCGCCCGCTGCAATTTTACTACCTAGGTCATCCCCATAAGCCCGCACAGCCCCTAGAAAACTTGTCTGTGCTTCAATGTTACTCTGACTACCTACCTTTGCTACAAATTTAAGCCTGCCTAAATGATCAGTGGATGCGGGAATAAAACTACAAGCTAGGTAGCCTACCTACTCACTTTTAAATTAATTAAAACGACATAAGTAGACATAATATTTCTTTATTTTCATATAGTCCAAAATGTAAGTACCTAGGTATGTTTATCAAACACTATCAAATCACTGTCTCCAAAACCGTTGTTTCTTATGTATTGCTCTTCATGGATGATTCTTGCCACGTTTTCTAATACCAAGCATGGGGAATTTTCCCCGATGTGATGCATACACAGGAGGACTCATCCAACAGTGCACGAAAATCACATTTGCACTAAACTTTTTTCTCTCGTAATGTGCCTTCAAATAGTTTATATGAACGGAGTTTTTCGAGCTGCAACGATTTTTTGGTAATTATCTAAGTATTTTAATAGTAAACAATAAAAATCAAAAGGAAATTGAAATGAAAATGTTTGTTTTGTTTGAAAAATTTCTCTGATTGCCGCTTCTTCTTTTTTTTTTTTGCCCCCCTTGTGCAGGCAGAAGGTCAAGATAACATTCCATTTCTTGTGAAAAATGTGAGACGAAATTACTATTAAATGAGTATTTGTACAAAAATACCTATTTTAAAACAACAATGAGATTTACTATTAAAACATTTACTAGAAAATATAACTTTTATTACGACCAAATAAAGTTATTCGGTTAAATACTAAATGTATATAATAACTGAACGCATTTCGGTGGAAACAAAATCTAGATAGTCTGTGGAAACCGGTGTAAGTGTAAATGAACTATTTGAATAAACCTCCTTTGTGATATATCTACTAAAGCAAAAGTCTATTGCCGGCTAGAATACGTGTGTAAATACGTAGTTCATTTACACTTACACCGGTTTCCACAGACTATCTAGATTTTGTTTCCACTGAAATTCGTTCAGTTATTATATACATTTAGTATTTAACCGAATAACTTTGTTTGGTCGTAATAAAAGTTATATTTTCTAGTAAATGTTTTAAAAGTAAATCTCAATGTTGTTTTAAAATAGGTATTTTTGTACAAATACTCATTTAATAGTAATTTCGTCTCACATTTTTCACAAGAAATGGAATGTTATCTTGACCTTCTGCCTGCACAAGGGGGGCAAAAAAAAAAAAGAAGAAGCGGCAATCAGAGAACTTTTTCCAAACAAAACAAACATTTTCATTTCAATTTCCTTTTGATTTTTATTGTTTACTATTAAAATACTTAGATAATTACCAAAAAATCGTTGCAGCTCGAAAAACTCCGTTCATATTAACTATTTGAAGGCACATTACGAGAGAAAAAAGTTTAGTGCAAATGTGATTTTCGTGCATTGTTGGATGAGTCCTCCTGTGGTTGCATCACACAGGGGAAAATTCCCCATGCTTGGTATTAGAAAACGTGGCAAGAATCATCCATGAAGAGCAATACATAAGAAACAACGGTTTTGGAGACAGTGATTTGATAGTGTTTGATAAACATACCTACTTACATTTTGGACTATATGAAAATAAAGAAATATTATGTCTACTTAAGTATGTCGTTTTAATTAATTTAAAAGTGAGTAGGTAGGCTACCTAGCTTGTAGTTTTACTCCCGCATCCACTGATCATTTAGGCAGGCTTAGATTTGTAGCAAAAGTAGGTAGTCAGAGTAACATTGAAGTACAGACAAGTTTTCTAGGGACTGCGCAGGCTTGCGGGGATGACTTAGGTAGTAAAATTGCAGCGGGCGCATTGCCTAGGCTCTAGGAGACCAACAAGAGTCAATTTGAGCCTCCACAAGTTGATTTCGCCACATATTCTATGATAAGTTCGTCTGTTTGGAGTTTTACCGAAAGTAGATTTCTATTTGACACTAGGTAGATACTGAAATGTCTAGTAGAGATCTCAATATCTACTGCTGCCGACCAGTCGATACATCTCTATCGGTTAACGGTCGATATATATCTACAGTGATATGTCCAGAATACGATATCTATTGCAAATTTTTATATCTATCAAAATTTGACAGTTTGAGGGATATTTATCTATCGTGATAAAATATCTATCGTTCTAGAATCACCCCCCAGGGGGGTGATTCTAGACCGATAGATATTGGTGATAGATATAGAGATTTTATATCTATAGGCAATTATATCATATCACTTGAAATCTCTACAAATATCTCTACTCCACGCTAAAATACGTATTCTAGCCGGCAATAGACTTTTGCTTTAGTAGATATATCACAAAGGAGGTTTATTCAAATAGTTCATTTACACTTACACCGGATTCCACAGACTATCTAGATTTTGTTTCCACCGAAATGCGTTCAGTTATTATATACATTTAGTATTTAACCGAATAACTTTGTTTGGTCGTAATAAAAGTTATATTTTCTAGTAAATGTTTTAATAGTAAATCTCATTGTTGTTTTAAAATAGGTATTTTTGTACAAATACTCATTTAATAGTAATTTCGTCTCACATTTTTCACAAGAAATGGAATGTTATCTTGACCTTCTGCCAGCCTGCACAAGAGGGGCAAAAAAAAAAAAAAGAAGAAGCGGCAATCAGAGAATTTTTTCCAAACAAAACAAACATTTTCATTTCAATTTCTTTTTGATTTTTATTGTTTACTATTAAAATACTTAGATAATTACCAAAAAATCGTTGCAGCTCGAAAAACTCCGCTCATATAAACTATTTGAAGGCACATTACGAGAGAAAAAAGTTAAGTGCACATGTGATTTTCGTGCATTGTTGGATGAGTCCTCCTGTGGATGCATCACATCGGGGAAAATTCCCCATGCTTGGTATTAGAAAACGTGGCAAGAATCATCCATGAAGAGCAATACATAAGAAACAACGGTTTTGGAGACAGTGATTTGATAGTGTTTGATAAACATACCTACTTACATTTTGGACTGTATGAAAATAAAGAAATATTATGTCTACTACTTATGTCGTTTTAATTAATTTAAAAGTGAGTAGGTAGGCTACCTAGCTTGTAGTTTTATTCCCGCATCCACTGATCATTTAGGCAGGCTTAGATTTGTAGCAAAGGTAGGTAGTCAGAGTAACATTGAAGAACACAAGTTTTCTAGGGGCTGCGCAGGCTTGTGGGGGTGACCTAGGTAGGTAGTAGGTAAAATTTCAGCGGGCGCATCGCCTAGGCTCTAGGATACAAACAAGAGTCAATTTCAGCCTCCACAAGTTGATTTCGCCACATATTCTATGATAAGTTCGTCCGTTTGGATTTTTACCGAAAGTAGATTTCTATTTGACACTAGGTAAAAACTGAAATGTCTAGTAGAGATCTCAATATCTACTGCTGCCGACCAGTCGATACATGTCTATCGGTTTACGGTCGATATATATCTACAGTGATATGTCCAGAATACGATATCTATTGCAAATTTTTATATCTATCGAAATTTGACAGTTTGAGGGATATTTATCTATCGTGATAAAATATCTATCGGTCTAGAATCACCCCCCTGGATTGACACATAGGCTACTTTTTATCTCGAATAATTAACAGGATCTACAGGATAAAATGAACGAACGGGATTAGCAGCGCCAATTGGCAAGAGGATGATGTTATGTCATGTCACGTCAGTTTGACAGGACGTAGTACTACCTCTTTGGTCTAACGACTAGCGTTTGACATTCCAGTAGGTACGAGTTCGGTGGAATGAGGTGTAATGTCAAGTTTCTCAAAGAAGTATCCGCTCGGTACACGCACAGATAATATAATGTACACGGAAACTGTAGACGCGTACGAAGTCGCGGGTAACTACTAGTAAATAAATAAAATAATAATAAATATTCATGGACTTTACACACAACACCCTCTAGTCCCAAACTAAGCAAAAAAAAAAGATAAAGATATTTATTGTTTATGGAAACTAGGTTATAAGGATGTTAGTAGGTTTACACGTTTCTCTAGTCCAGCCGACCAGGCATATAAACATTAGATAAGTACATAATTATGATTAAAACTAAACCAGCAAATTATTATTAAAATATAGCCAGGTGTTTGTTGTTCCCAGGTTATCAGAAGCAGTACCTCCAGCGTCAGCATCATCAGCATTCTCTGGAGTACACCTGCCGTTCATCGGGTTCACATTCACAGCCGGGTCCAGGCTATCAGACCTAGGCCGGCCCGCGCCGCTCAGTCCAGCTAAGAATGCTACTTGTCAAGTACGAATTAACAATTGACAGGCGTCACAGCTCAGTCGGTATAGCTCTGCCTTCCGTGCTGTGGGTCGTGGGTTCGATCCCCACCAAGAACAAACATTTGTGTGTAGCAAACATAGATGGTTGTTCTATGTCTGGGTGTTACTATGTACTATAAGTATGTATTTACAAAAAAAAAGTATATAAGTATTCTATCAGCCATCTAGTTCCCATATTACAAGCTTTGCTTAGTTTGGCACTAGAGGGCGTTGTGTGTAATGTCCATTTACAAATGGGTATGTCGACAGGCGCCGTCAAACGCAAGCGACCGCGCTGCTCTAAAAGCATTAGAAAGAGAGAACGCGTTGCTAGCTCAAACCATCGCCGAGCTGAGGGCCGGGGGCGCAGCCCTAGACGCAGGCAGTGGTATGTACTCATAAAACCTAGTTCAGCATTGGTATGCCAATCAAAGTTGAACTGCAAAGTTTTAAATCATGGTCAGTTCATACTAACTCATAGTTATTCTGTGACTAAATAGTGACATTATGACGTCATTTAATGTGTTTTCGCGCATATTTTGCTGTCAAGTGTCTAAAAAGAATGATCACCTGACCTGAAGAAATTACACTGGGCAGTGAAATATAACTTGACAGCAAAAGATTGGCATACGGGGGCAGGGGCCATATTCTCACTTCGGCAGAGATTTTACTCTAATAAGGATGACGTCAAATCTCGGTCGAAAACTGTTTTCGCCCACTAGTGACAGGAGTTTTCAACGTCATTTTGACGTCATCTCTATTAGAGTAAAATCTCTGCCGAAGTGAGAATAAGGCCCCAGGTCCCGTCATGGTATTTTTTGTACCACTAACAAGTTAAATAAAAGCTTGTGAAAAAGTAGAACAAGCTGACGGCCCGCCTAATGTTAAGCAGTAACTACTAGCACGTCCACTTAAGACGTGCTCAGTGAGGCAATGCAATGCGTCCATCAATGCGTCTGGGACGTGGTTTGTATTTACAAAAAAAAAACAGAAGTATTTTATCAGCCATCTAATGCCCATATTACAGGCTTTGCTTAGTTCGGTACTAGAGGGCGTTGTGTGTAAAGTCCATGAATATTTGTTATTATTTATTTACTAGCAGTTACCCGCGACTTCGTACGCGAGTACCGTTTCCGTGTGTATTATATTATCTGTGCGTGTACCGAGCGGATACTTAGAGAAACTTGACATTACACCGAACTCGTACTGGAATGTCAAACGTTAGTCGTTAGACCAAAGAGGTAGTACTACGTACTGTCAAACTGACGTGACATGACATGACATCATCCTCTTGCCAATTGGCGCTGCTAATCCTTTTCGTTCATTTTATCCTGTAGATCCTGTTAATTATTCGGGATAAAAAGTAGCCTATGTGTCAATCCAGGTTACGTACCATATATATGCCAAGTTTCATCCAAGTTGGTTCAGTAGTTTCGACTTGATTGGAACACAAACATCCAAGCATCTAGGGCGTCTTGCACCAGAATCACTAAACGTGTTTAACAGCTAAATAGATTTAAATCTGACGTATTTAAATATGACTTGACCACTCGCTAAATACTATTTAATAGTTAAACGCGTTTAGCGATTCTGATGCAAGCCGCCCTTAGACTTTCACATTTATCCAAGCGCGCCGCCTCAACATTTATCCCGAGGACCGGCAAGGAGTGGAACTCTTTACCGGCGTCTGTGTTTCCGAACACTTACAATTTGAATGTTTTCAAGAGGAGAGTGAATAGGTTTCTTCTAGGCAAATGTGCTACATCGTCGACCGCATCGTCACTTACCATCAGGTGAGATTGCGGTCAAACGTTTGTCTATAATGTATAAAAAAAAAAATTGATAATATTAGTAGGATTAAACTTCAAAATGACATGAATATTTTTAATTTACAGAAGAACTAATCCACGTGAAGGAGGAACTAGCCGCCATTTCTAAAAAAAATGCGGAATTAGAAGCGCAAGTGAGATGCTACGATCAGCTCAGCAGTGGTGCTGCTCCAACGGTAACGCATACCACCGTATTTATAAACAGGGGTCTAATTCTCATTTGAAAGAAGAAAGAAAGAAAAAGTATGTCTGGGTGTTACTATGTATTATAAGTATGTATTTACAAAAATAAGTATATAAGTATTCTATCAGCCATCTAGTTCCCATATCACAAGCTTTGCTTAGTTTGGGACTAGAGGGCGTTGTGTGTAAAGTCCATGAATATTTATATTTATATCTTAAGAACATATATAACTATTTATTATTATTATTATTAGTATTTATTTTGCAACACACACACAACAGCACAACAATACACTAACACACTAACTTACAAAACTACTTATAGCTAAAACTAAGTAAGGGTGCAAGGTGTCGTCGTTGTGCCGGTGTGCGCGGGAGTCGAAACGGGCTGCATCTCAGCTTATATGCCACTTCAGATTGTGAAGTGACGCTGGTTTTCAGATGCAACCCAGAGTGACTCCACGGACGATGAGCAACCAAATGTGTAGGTATTTCTTACATATGGGTAGGAAAACTAAGTTTAATAAATAGATAGGTATAAATTGGTAGGTAGGTACTAGGTGGTGACATTTCGGCAGAGATTTTACTCTAATAGTACAGAAAAAAAATCCTTTTAACTAACCAGTTATCTCAGATGAGTTTTTTTTTCTAACAGATAACTGTGGTTATCTACGAGGAATAAAAATCCTCTGAGATAACCAGTTATCTAGTCTTGGTTATCTGTCAGGAATAAGCCGACATATCTCGGCTAACAAGTAATAAAAATAAAAATTTAAAAACCCCCGACTTTGATACTCTTATTAAGGGAGTTTTAAAAAAAAAGTAATCCGCCATTTTGTGGCGGCGGCCATCTTGGACCGATTTTCATCAAACATAGATAAGAACACTCCCGACTAATTCTCCTTTCAAACAAAAAAAAGAACATAATCAAAATCGGTTCATCCGTTCAGGAGCTACGTTGCCTCAGACACACACACAGGCACGTCAAACTTACAATACTCCGTCGTTTTTGCTTCGGAGGTTAAAAACTTATTTCTTATGCTCGTTTGTCTTGACAAGGACTCAAAAGCTTGTTTTTAAAAATAATAGGTACTTATGTACTTGTAGGAAGTACCTGAAACGCCTCAAGAAATGGTGACACGTATCAGAGAGTTGGAAGTTATCATCCAAGCACTGAACATAGAGAAGGAAGAACTGGCAAAAGAGAAAACTGAGTTTGTGGAGAAATCTAGGCTTCAAGTACGTACTTATAGACTTGACAGGCGTCACAGCTCAGTCGGTATAGCTCTGCCTCCCGCGCTGTGGGTCGTGGGTTCGATCCCCACCAAGAACAAACATTTGCTTTATTCACAAAGAGAATTACGACTAATACAATATTTACAAAATGCAAATGAAACAGAGCTATCTACAAACCGTATCAAACGATTTATAGATAGCTCAACTGATCCAAATCAGTAGCAATCGGAAGCGTGCCCAAGACATTGGCTGTCGTGTCGCTTCAACTAAATGCCCTGAAACAATTTTATTTATTTAATTAAACCATGTATGCAATAAGTGAATTAATATAAATATGAATTAGAATTTAATTTAACAAACATAGAATTCAGCGCGGCAATGCAGCCAGTGTCTTGGGCACGCTTCCGATTGGTACTGATTTGGATCAGTTGAGCTATCTATAAATCGTTTGCAACGGTGTGTAGATAGCTTGACTGCTTCATGTGTATTTTGTACATATTATAAATATTGTAAATACTGTATTAGTCATAATTTCCTTTGTGAATAAAGTCAACAAACATAGATATTTATATATTTTTGTAAACGTAAGTACGCTTCCGATTAGTACTCATTCAGATCAATTATTCTATCTTTAGATCATTTTCAATGGTCTACAGATAGCTCAACTATTTATTGTCTATTTTGTATAGTTTCTTGTAAATATATATATTGTTATTTTATGAATAGGACAAAGAGTTGAAAGATGCTCTGTCGCAACGGAAGTTGGCAATGACAGAATACAACGAAGTCACTGAAAGACTATCGGAATTGAGACAACAAAAGCAAAAATTGTCTCGGCAGGTATGTATTTATTTGTATTCTAATAACCGACTTCAAAAAAAGAGGAGGTTCTCAATTAGGTTGTATTTTTTTTTATGTTTGTTACCTCAGAGGCTCAGAACTCCGTCATTTATGAACCGATTTCAAAAATTCTTCTTTTATCTGAAAGCATATACTTTCAGGTTGGTCCCATTTCTTTTTCATCAAAATCGGTTCAGTAGTTTGGGTTATAAATAGAAATAACTGAAAAAAATATGCCAACCGCGTGCACGAAATTGCGTATTTTGCTTTCCTGTGACTTTTTAGTGATGTTTAAAGTAACTAGAACATTCCCAATGAACTGTCATTATCATCATCATCATCTGATGATGAAACACTTAAACTTTAGGGAACGTACCCATACCACATGACCTTTTTTTCCACTTTTTAGACCCCCTCCCATCCCTCGGTGACCACCCGTGGTATATGTACTATCGGCAAAATTTCCGCCTTACCACTTTTGAAACTGTTTTGCTTGCAAGCAGTTAGCTACCTGACCTCCGCCTTTTTCTTTTCTCTTCTTATTTTGACCGACCAGAGACCTAAACATCTATTTATTTTTATGACGGCCCATTGTTTTTATAACTTTTACACCCGAAATAATTTACTTCTATTGGTATTCAAAAATTAACGGCTAGTCGTTTTACAGGAAATGCACCCTTCAGGTGGTAAGGTAGAACTTTTGCTGATGGTACTTGTTCCGTCACTCTTTGTCATAGCAATATGTTATTTTCTGGTAAGTAATTTTGTTTTTTTTCTAGGTTCGTGATAAAGAAGAAGAATTAGAAGTAGCAATGCAGAAGATAGACGTGCTAAGACAAGATATTCGAAGGTCGGACAAGGGAAGACGGGAGCTCGAGGCTAGGTTGGACACCGCCATCTCTGAAGCTACTAAGGTAAACTACAGGCGTCACAGCTCAGTCGGTAATAGCTCTGCCTTCCGTGCTGTGGGTCGTGGGTTCGATCCCCACTAAGAACTAACATTTGTGTGTGGCAAACATAGATGTTTGTTCTATGTCTGAGTGTTACTATGTATTATAATTTATTAGTATGTATGTCATAGTCCGATTTTAGGACTATATTAATAAATGAGTGATACAATGAGCAGTCTTATCGCTAGTCAGCGATCTCTACCAGACAACCTTGGACTTCGATGTTACAAAGTTTACGAGGTTTTTTTAATATGTCTGAGTGTTACTATGTGTTATAAGTATGTATTTACAAAATGGACTTTACACACAACGCCCTCTAGTCCCAAATTAAGCAAAGCTTGTGATATGGGAACTAGATGCTGATAGAATACTTATATACTGGAATGATGATGATGTGAGTGTGTGAAACCAGTGCGTTATTCCAGGAGCGTAAACTCCGCGAGGAGACGCTCCGTGGTCAGAGGGACGAGGGTGCTCCATCCCCGTCGCCGTCCACCAGCTCGACTGCCGCTGCAGACGTCGCCAGGCTGCAGGCGGAGGTCGAAACTCTGGAGGTAACAACATACATAGCTATAAAGATAGACTTGTCTCATTTACCAGCTTAGAAATTAAAAATTCTAAAAACCCCCGAATCTTGGACCGATTTTCATCAAACAGCTAAGAACACTCCCGACTAATTCACCTTTCAAACAATAGCATAATCGGTTCATCCGTTTAGGAGCTACGTTGCCGCACACACCACACACACACACACACACACACACACACACACACGCACACACAGACACACACGCACACACAGACACACACGTCAAACTTATAACACTCCGTCGTTTTTGCGTCGGGGGCTAAAAACTAGTATGAACGTAGCTTAGTTAATATTCCTCATTCCATTTCAATATAGTGTACATTATTCTACTAGTCAAGCCCTTTCATCTGATACCCATATTGAGAAAAAATATGTAATCCGCCATTTTGTGGCGGCGGCCATCTTGGACCGATTTTCATCAAACATACCTAAGAACACTTCCGACTAATTTACTTTTCAAACGAATATAACAAAATCAAAAGCTTACTATAATAATGAATCCATTTAATTAATCCATTTAACATATTATTTGACTAATATGTTTGTGAACAGATGCAGTACAAGGAGTCGTTAGGACAACAACAGGCTCGGTTCAACGCGGAAGTGTGCGCGCTCAACGAACAAATACAAGAAGCAGACGCGCACAGAAACGCACTCACCAGAGAGGTACCTATTTTATACATTCACTCACATAAGTACACTTAGAATAACTCACTTATGTACTTACTAGTAGTTACCCGCAACTTCGTACGCGAGTACTGTTTCCGTGTACATTATATTATCTGTGCGTGTACCGAGCGGATACTTTATGAAACTTGACTTTACACCTCATTACACCGAACTCGTACTGGAATGTCAAACGCTAGTTGTTGGACCAAAGAGGTAGTACTACGTCCTGTCAAACTGACGTGACATGACACGACATCATCCTCTTGCTAAATTGGCGCTGCTAATCCCGTTCGTTCATTTTATCCTGTAGATCCTGTTAATTATTCGGGATAAAAAGTAGCCTATGTGTTAATCCAGATTACGAAGTATATATATGCCAAGTTTCACCAAGTTGGTTCAGTAGTTTTGACGTGATTGAAACACAAACATCCAAACATTTAAACTTTCGCATTTATAATATTAGTGGGTTGATGTTTAGAGGAGTCGTAACTGGATTTAATGTCATTTCAGCTGCAATCGTCCAAAGAAAAGTTAGAGAACCGTCGTCTTGAACAATTGAACGATTCTGAAGACAAGCAGATCCTCATCAACGAAAACCGGAAGCTGGCTAAAGATCTTGACTCCGTGAGTATATTAATGGCAATAAAAATTTATAATAAAATTCCAGACAATTTGAAAATTATGACATTTCATAGATCCAATCCAATTTGACTAAATGGCTTGCTGAAAAATGCTTTTATAGCATAAATGAATTCTTTGACTATATAATATAGGTAGGACTAAGCAAAATTATAAAAATAAGTGCAATTATTTTACTTAAAAATAACTTGACATATAATTTTTTTTTTTATCAATTGACATTTATTAATTATAATTATTAGTTACTTATGTGCCTATTGCCAACAGATTAATTTATAACGAGAATGATTTATTAATATACTTATTTTACTTATTCATACGCCTGTAAAGGCAGGTTTTAGTGAAACATATGCTATATTTTAAGATCCTGTGACACACCTGAAATTTATTGAATGAAGATATTATACCTTGACAACGAGGACGAACTGATCTGACAGTCGCCGCGTTACGTAAACCCAACGTATTCGAATCATATTGCGCGTCAACGCCAGCTCGACTGCCGAACGTTGTACCGTCACCGCGCAGTGTATCTCTATTGAAGTGTAAATTGATTCGTAATCATTTTGAAAATGTAACAAAATCTCTTTTTTATCCCACAGATGGCAGAGAACGGCAGACGGTGGCAAACAGAACGGCGGCAGATGGAGTTGGAGCTTGATGACTTGCGAGCCAAGCGAGACACCATGCAGCATTGGGAAGCACAGGTCACCAAATAAACAGGACTTTGCATCTTGACATGCAGCGTCAGGGGTCACTTGTCCCCCATGCCCCGATGTACGGGAGGCTGCAGTGCCTGGGACATGATGTAGATGGAGTAGGCTTGTAGCACTATACCATCCTCTCAGCCTAGTCTCTATCCACAGGAGAGACAACAATACGTGCGGAGCTGACTAAGCCAAGGGTTTCTGAACTATGTTTTCCTTCACGGATTTTTATGTGCGAAATGCAAAAAAAAACCCATCGGTGCATGACCGAATTCGAACCTGCGACCGGTCGCTGCCACTGGACCATTAGTAATCTCAGTGTTCACCAGTGCTCAATGTGGATTGTAATTTTAAATGAAAATATCTAAAATTAAAGTTATAGATGAAATGCACTAAATTATAGTCATAAATTATTGTCTACCCTCAATAAAATTGGATAGTAATTCATAATAACATGTTTTGTGTGACAGATAGCTGATATAATCCGGTGGGTGTCTGATGAGAAGGAGGCTCGGGGTTACCTGCAAGCGCTCGCTACTAAGATGACGGAGGAGTTGGACTACTTGAAACACGGTGAGTTTGCAGCAATGCTTTACATCAAGTGGGCCATCGATTTGTTCCATCATTGCATTGTATAATCAAAGTATTTTGGTTGTGACAGGTTATCCTACTAATATTATAAATGCGAAAGTTTAGATGTTTGGATGTTTGCGTTTCAATCACGTCTAAACTACTGAACCAACTTGGATGAAACTTGGCATATATGTAGTTCGTAACCTGGATTGACACATAGGCTACTTTTTATCTCGAATAATTAACAGGATCTACAGGATAAAATGAACGAAAAGGATTAGCAGCGCCAATTGGCAGAGGATTTCATTGTCATGTCATGTCACGTCAGTTTGACAGGGCGTAGTACTACCTCTTTGGTCTAACAACTAGCGTTTGACATTCGAGTAGGTACGAGTTCGGTGTAATGAGGTGTAATGTCAAGTTTCTCTAAGTATCCGCTCGGTACACGCACAGATAATATAATATACACGGAAACTGTAGACGCGTACGAATTCGCGGGCAACTGCTAGTTTTTTATAAGTAGTTTCTATTATTTTGTTTGGTTTGCCTTGTGAATACTTGTTTGAAAGTTATATTTGTTACGCCTATTTAATTTTAAGTCATACGATCAAATAAATAAATAAACAAAGAAAATTGTGAAATTCGTAAAAAAAAACAGACAAGTTTTCCGACCAACAACTTAGTTTTTTACTTTTTGTTCGGAAAATTTATTTGGATCAAAATTATATTTTTGCTAAACCTTTGTATTGTTATTCTCTAGATCGTGAAATTTTGCGATTTTGCATAATTACGTTCAGGATTTTGCATAATTACGTTCAGGATTTTGCATAATTACGTTCAGGGTTTTGCATAATTACGTTCAGGACTTTGCATAATTACGTTCAGGATTTTGCATAATTACGTTCAGGATTTTACATAATTACGTTCAGGATTTTGCATAATTACGTTCAGGGTTTTGCATAATTACGTTCAGGATTTTGCATGATTACGTTCAGGATTTTGCATGATTACGTTCAGGATTTTGCATGATTACGTTCAGGATTTTGCATAATTATGTTCAGGATTTTGCATAATTACGTTCAGGATTTTGCATGATTACGTTCAGGATTTTGCATGATTACGTTCAGGATTTTGCATAATTATGTTCAGGATTTTGCATAATTACGTTCAGGATTTTGCATGATTACGTTCAGGATTTTGCATGATTACGTTCAAGATTTTGCATGATTACGTTCAGGATTTTGCATGATTACGTTCAGGATTTTGCATGATTACGTTCAGGATTTTGCATAATTACGTTCAGGATTTTGCATGATTACGTTCAGGATTTTGCATGATTACGTTCAGGATTTTGCATGATTACGTTCAGGATTTTACATAATTACGTTCAGGATTTTGCATGATTACGTTCAGGATTTTGCATGATTACGTTCAGGATTTTGCATAATTACGTTCAGGATTTTGCATGATTACGTTCAGGATTTTGCATGATTACGTTCAGGATTTTGCATGATTACGTTCAGGACTTTGTTGATTGTTACAGCATCCGCGTCCCGCACTTCCCTGATAGTCCCGTCGTCGCCCCCGGCCGCGGCCGCAGCCCCGGGCTCCGGGGGCTGGAGGAACCGACGCTCGCAGAAGCTGGACAAGATGGAGATCCTCACGCTGCAGTCCTCCCTGCACTCCGAGATCCAGGCCAAGCAGGCGGTGGCCGAGGAGCTCAGTCGGACCAGAGCCGAGCTTATGTCTACGCAGAGGTACCATCACCAAAAGTTGTACCTTACCACCTTAAAGGTGCATTTCCTTTAAACCGACTAGCCGTTCATTTTTGAATGCCAATAGAAGCAAGTTATTTCGGGTGTAAAAGTTATGAAAACAATGGACCGTCATAAAAATAAACAGATGTTTAGATCTCTGGTTGGTCAAAATAAGAAGACAAAAGAAAAATGCGAGGTCAGGTAGCTAACTGCTTGCAAGCGAAACAGTTTCAAAAGTGGTAAAGCGGAAATTTGGCCGATAGTACGTGCCCCGCCGGCGGGGTGTCGTCCACGCGTGCCACAGCTCAGTCGGTAATAGCTCTGCCTTCTGCGCTTTGGGTCGTGGGTTCGATCCCCACCAAGAACAAACATTTGTATGTCCAAACATAGATGTTTGTTCTATGTCTGGATGTTACTATATATTACAAGTGTATGTATTTAGAAGAAGTATATAAGTATTCTATCAGCCATCTAGTTCTCATATTACAAGCTTTGCTTAGTTTGGAACTAGAGGGCTTTGTGTGAAATGTTCGTGATAAATAATAAATAAATATTCACGGAAGGCTATTACCGACTGAGCTGTGACGCCTGTCTTATGATCGTTTATTTTATTAAACCCCTGACGCAAAAACGACGGGGTGTTATAAGTTTGACGTGTGTGTGTGTGTTTGTGTCTGAGGCATCGTGGCTCCCGAACGGATGAACCGTTTTTGATTTTGTTTTTTTTGTTTGAAAGGTGAATTAGTCGGGAGTGTTCTTAGCTATTTTTGATGAATATCGGTCCAAGATTCGGGGGTTTTTTTTAATTTAATTACTTTTTATTTGAATGCACGAGGCAATATTGACAGGCGTCACAGCTCAGTCGGTAATAGCTCTGCCTTCCGTGCTGTGGGTCGTGGGTTCGATCCCCACCAAGAACAAACATTTGCGCGTGGAAAACATAGATGTTTGTTCTATGTCTGGGTGTTACTATGTAATTATAAGTATGTATTTACAAAAAAAATTATAAGCATTCTATCAGCCATCTAGTTTCCATATCACAAGCTTTGCTTAGTTTGGGACTAGAGGGCGTTGTGTGTAAAGTCCACGAATATTTATTTATTTAATTAGTTATTTCTGTACAGGGAACTACTAGAAGCTAGACAGAGAGTGGATGCACTGGGTCATGATATGAAGCGCAAGGAGCAACACATTCGCGAGATACAAGCGCGGCTCGACGCACCGCATCAACCCAACTCCTGTGAGTATCACATCTATTACTATTCTGTCAATACCTAACAGCACCACTTCGCGAGAGGACGTGCCCAGGAAATTTTATTTAAATCCTACTAATATTATAAATGCGAAAGTTTAGATGTTTGTGTTTCAATCACGTCTAAATTACTGAACCAACTTGGATGAATCTTGGCATATATAGTTCGTAACCTGGATTGACACATAGGCTACTTTTTATCTCGAATAATTAACAGGATCTACAGGATAAAATGAACGAACGGGATTAGCAGCGCCAATTAAAATAAATAAATAAATCAATATTCATGGACATTTCACACGACGCCCTCTAGTCCCAAACTAAGCAAAGCTTGTAATATGGGAACTAAATGCTGATAGAATACTTATATACTTTAATTGGCAAGAGGATTTCATTGTCATGTCATGTTACGTCAGTTTGACAGGGCGTAGTACTACCTCTTTGGTCTAACGACTAACGTTTGACATTCCAGTACGAGTTCAGTGTAATGAGGTGTAATGTCAAGTTTCTCAAAGTAACCGCTCGGTACACGCACAGATAATATAATGTACACGGAAACTGTAGACGCGTACGAAGTCGCGGGTAACTACTAGTAAATAAATAAATATTCATGGACTTTACACACAACACCCTCTAGTCCCAAACTAAGCAAAGCTTGTGATATGGAAACTAGATGGCTGATAGAATACTTATAATTTTTTTTGTAAATACATACTTATAATACATAGTAACACCCAGACATAGAACAAACATCTATGTTTTCCACGCACAAATGTTTGTTCTCAATGGGGATCGAACCCATGAGAGAAAATAAATAATTTTTTTATTTTACTAGCTTCCGCCCGCGACTTCGTCTACGTTCCGTTTGATCCTGTTGATTTTCCGGGATAAAAAATAGCCTATATGTTAATCCAGGCTACGAACTATTTATTCCAAGTTGCGGACAATCTGTCTGAAGTTTGGAGTATGTATTCTGTAATGCAAGTTGCTGTGTTCTTGCAGTCCGCACAAAATGGGTCGGCGGTCCGCCATTTGGTGACCTCTGCTGTAGGTAGTGGGTTCGATCCCCACAAAGATAAAAATTTTTTGTAATTAAAATTGATTTTTATTCTTTTTTATAAAAATAAATAGATTGCGAGGCATGGAAGCAGTTTAATTGACTCCGTTTTTTGTGTTTATAAAAACAATGGCAGGCGTTGACAGGCGTCACAGCTCAGTCGGTAATAGCTATGCCTTCCGTGCTGTGGGTCGTGGGTTCGATCTCCACCAAGAACAAACATTTGTGCGTGGAAAACATAGATGTTTGTTCTATGTCTGGGTGTTACTATGTATAAGTTTGTATTTACAAAAAAAAAGTATACAAGTATTCTATCAGCCATCTGGTTCCCATATTA
Source organism: Gandaritis pyraliata (assembly GCA_947859175.1). Classification (NCBI taxonomy): domain Eukaryota; kingdom Metazoa; phylum Arthropoda; class Insecta; order Lepidoptera; family Geometridae; genus Gandaritis; species Gandaritis pyraliata. The sequence goes on along the minus strand of OX401877.1, from coordinate 1,855,870 downwards.
CAAGCATTGCTTAGTTTGGGACTAGAGGGCGTTGTGTGAAATGTCCCTGAATATTTATATTTATTTATTTAATGACTTCTTATAAAGCTATAGGGCTTATAACACCGTCTTTAGAGTCTTCAGTTGGTAAAATAATACGTTCAATGGATCTTTATCCCTCTGAAGTTAGGTGCAACCAACTGCGCATATACCTACTGTTGTGCGGAAAAATTAGCTTACCTCCAATTCGACCAAAAATGTGTTCTGCGCAGATACTTCAAAGGGATAAAGATCCGTTGTGACTACTAGAAAATAGATGGTATTTTTTTAAATATAAATTAATTTTCTCCCGCAACTAGCAAGGTAAGTTTAAAAGGTATTTTTTATAGCGAAAACTTTTACTCTGGCACAACATAGGCCTGAAAGTAAAGGTTTGATTTGAAGGGGCATATATGTGTATGGTTTATACTTGTATTTTCTGATACCCACGGCTACTGAGTAAGAATGTGTTGTTTCTTTTCAGATAGATATATAGATAGATTGTTTTTTTATTTGGTTCACAATCACAGGTAGGTACAGCACAGAACATTAGAAAAAAAACAAACAATAAGTATCTTCTTAGGGCGGCTTGCACCAGAATCGCTAAACGCGTTTAACTTTTAAATAGTATTTAGCGAGTTGTCAAGTCATACAAATACGTCAGATTTAAATCGATTTAGCTGTTAAATACGTTTAGTGATTCTGGTGCAAGACGCCCTTAATAAGTACACAATAAAATATAAAATAAAATAAATCACTATTCTAGGTAAGCAGATATTAGGTATAGGTTAGGTTATAGGTAATTTCCAGGCACTTAGATTAGAATGTTTGTCTATGAGCTTTGTAGATGAACAATTCCGTCGTATTTTCGTTTATATTTGTTAATAAATAATGTAAATGTAAATTTTTTCAGCACCTCTATTTATATGTTTATTTAGTGCACCATTTTTCTTTTTCTTTTTATTACATGTTACCGCACAATCCCACCTTACGCACGTATATACCTGTGACGTCATTCGCTAAATGTCAATGGAACTGGAACTCCACCCACAAAGTCCAACGTCGACCGCGACGGAAAAAACGAAAATAAACGGACGCTTGTGCCATATTGCTATCCGTGAACTGTAATTTTGAAATCGGAACTAAATTCTTTAATGTGTTTGAAAATGGAACACTTATGTGGACTGTATTTATTTGTAAATGGAATATTTTGTCTTGATCACTTTATTCCGTTATGTAAAAAAAAAACTTTGAAAATGCTTTCGTGTTGTCGATGGGCTATGATTATGTGTAAAATGTTTTGGAACCAAATTAACGGTTGTATTCCACTAAATTATAATTCTGGCTTGTGAAATTGAAACGCTTATGAATTGTCTATGGGCTATGATAATGTCAATTTGAAATTGGAACTGTGATTCGAAAATTGAACCGTTTTAAAAATCGATCATGTATTATCTGTGGCATTTACTAATATATCGCGTATGACGCTGTTTTATTTTATCTTTGTTACTTTTTAATGTTATACTATACCTGCATTGTGCTGGAATAGTTCGAGCGTGGTTTGGGTCGTACGTACCATTTTTGTTAGGCGTGACGTCATGTATATGGGGCGTAGCCATTTTGGTTTACCATCATTTTTACGAATGATTTTTTTTATATCTTTTATAGCCATTTTTATACACTTTTCCTGGCAAATTTACTTTTTTTTTATAATATAAAATGTACTTTGGCCACAATCTCACCTGATGGTAAGTGACGATGAGGCCGACGATGGAGCAGGACAGTCTAGAAGACACCTATTCACTCTTGCCTTGAAAAGATCCAGATTATATTTCAACATGTCTTTCAACATGTCTTTGAACATGTCCCGGGCACTACAGCATCTCGTTCATAGAGGTATGGGTGAAAAGTGGCCACTGATCTCTATAAATCATCTTTATTCGATGCAAAGGCCTGTATATTATTATTTTAAGTACATTGCCTTTTTACAAGTGCTCTCGTGTACGTGTAAGTCCTGGCTACGTCATGTTACGTTAGTCCAAGCTTTAGCAAGCTTTATCTCAATACCTTTTCAAAATTCAAAAAGAAATGAAGATAGAAAATTGTAAAAATACTGTGAATTTACTTAACAACTATTTAAAAAAATGTTTTTTTCGCTTGTATTTTCAAAACTGGTATTAGTGATTAGGATAGACAGTTAGTGCCAAAAACCAGTAGTGAATAGACTTACAATTTATTATACAGGATGTTACATAATGTACAATTTATTATACAGGATGTTACATAATGTCCCTATCATCATGACTAACAACGATGCAGCCGAATTAAAACTAGAGCACTTATTTTAGTGTACTTTTTTTAAACCCTTATGTTTTTGACAGTCGCATACATAAAGTATAAGAAATATCTAAATTAAATTAAAAATCGAACTTGAAAAGAAGTTCGATTAATTTATGGTGCCAATTATTTTATTTGTCAAATCTCACCAAAGCATGGAAATTATTTTCTAGTCCTTAGAATCTTAGTCTAGTATGAAACTGCGCAGCCAAAGATATTTAAAATTCGTTTCGTCCACAAACGTTCGAACTAGTCATATTATATCGATGTTTTACTTTGAAATTGTTTTGCTATTTGCATTTTTATCTTGTAAATAAGGGTTTTTTTAGCTGTTTTTTTTAACTAAATTATTTATATACAAAATACAACATAATTTTTATATACGTGACAGCACGATGCAGGTATTATTCAAATTATTTATTTGTTAGTGTAAGTTTTTTGATTTTTAGAATCTCAGTTACATTTTGTAATGTTTAGTTTTAATAGCAAAGTTTTGAAACGATATAATAATTTTATTGTAAAACGTAGATTTGAATGTTAACAAAAAAATTACCAAATCATATTTTTGTAATGTCACCGTCAAAAGTGTTACTAATTTTTTTTTACCGGATATGAAATAAAGATATTACTTCAAAACTTTCAACTTTATTTAATGTTGTTTTGGCGTTTATTTTCTGTTTGTACATTTAAGTTATGTCAACACATTTACTCTGCATTTAACATTTGTTTAATGTTTAGGTTAATTTAAACAGTGCGTTAGTTTTGAACCTTTCATCACAGTATTGTATATAAGTTATTAAAGTTCTGTTTTAAATTTTACTCAACACTTTTTATTTATATTCTAGATTTTTCAAATATTAATTTAACCTATTTTTTAAAATTCAAATATAAACCCTACTTTTCCTTTTAAATAACTTAATGTTTCCACCGATGCATATCATTTAATTAAATCTTGTTGTATCTTTTTTGTGTCCCAATAATGAGTCTTATGGACATGAAATTAAAGTCGTAAGTTATGCGCACGCAGCGAGACAAGGATCAACAAAGGGATCTAACTATTGGAGCGGAAAAGAAGAGAATGGTTCGTTGAATTTACTTAACATTTAAAAACAGTAGTTTTGTATGTGATTGTTTGTCCATTTTGTCCTTAACCCTAGATCACTAAGCTTAATTTCGAGTAACGCTGTCACTAATCATTCGTAAATTTTACGACGAATTAAAACATCAATATTTATATAATCAACTTAATTTATGTTACAAAATTACCTCAATTAGCAATCTTCGTTTTCTCGTAATCAAAATAACAGAACCCGTTTCAAAATAAATCTACATTGAACAATTATTACACATAGAAACAAAATGAGCCCTGCAAATAGCTTTTTTGCAGCCCTTGCAGAAGTTCGTGGTCATACGGCGTTTTTTTGCAGGGCAGTAGCTACCAATTTTGCGAGTTGTGGGAACATCTTGACTAGAACCTTCCTGAGAGTCACAAATTTTCAAGATCTCTGCGATGGTTTGCTTTCAATTTCATTGCCAAGTTACAGTCTGATATCTTTCTCCCAGCCAAGGCTTCATCAGATCTTTTGCCATTTCTAATGCAAAAAACCTTCTTTTCATAGGTTTTTTTCCATTTCGAATAAAATTAGCGACGTAAATTACATATGCATTCACTATAGACAGATTCAGGATGTCGTAAACCAAGCACAGCGGCCATCGATTGGTCTTATGGCTGGTACTCATGATCGAGCACATCTGGTCTACAGTATCAACCGCATCTTTTGTAGAATTGTAAAATTTCATAATATCAGGTATTTTTGAATTGATATTGATGACTATGACTGCGACGTAGAGTGAAAAACTGGTCATCCGAAGAAACTACAGCATCTTCGTCGCTTCCATCAGTTTCGATGTGAATTTCCGTCTCTAAATTATTATCACCCTCGGATTCCGATGACAGTGGTTGATTTTCAGGGATTGACTCCGTATCCGAATCAAGCTAATCATTGTGGAATATTTTCATTTTGACTCCTCAAACCCATCCGAAAATATAAAAGAACAGTAACTGAATAATTTATCATATCTAGAAAACACCAGGAATTATCAATAAGTTACAAATAACATTGGTATCTATTACTGGTTTATAATTAACAAGACTTATTATGTCTTATAATAACAGGAAAATAATATGTTCCTATAGTAATTAGTGAAAATAAATAATAAAAAACGAAATACAGAACTTTGAAAAAAAGTTGCATAGTTACTAACCTTTCGTAAATTTTACGACGATCACACGATATATCCCGATCTAATAGGCGTACATCCGTAATGAGTGATTGCGGGTCACCAATGATGCAAACTAGGAAGGTACTAGAAACGGGTGGGGTCGCGGGGGCGGGGATCTTACCGAAACACCAAATGTGCAAGGTGCGCGTCGTAATTTTTACGACTGCTTAGTGATCTAGGGTTAAAGGTGTAAGTTTGGAGTTTCTTATCCTTGTGCTGTGTAGTTCCTTAAAATATCATTTTAAACGACTTCGAAAATCGGTATTTGTATCAACCATTTCATTGTAAATACGATCAAGTGTAAAGGGAAAATTCATTTCTGTGAATATTTGCGTCATCACTGTTTTTGGGTTTGTTATAATAATTTTATTTTTTCCCATTCCCCTTAATAATGAACCCATTAATTCACTGACTGTGACCCTGTGACCCCTTTTAATACTATGAATAATGTACCCAAGCAAGCCATGTTCATTTAAATACTGTACCATTAATTGAGAATATTTTTATTCTAAATTTTTTGTGCATTAAGTTATGATTTATAAAAACATTGGTACAATTTTTCATGACAAATGTATCATTGTATGACTTTTAAGTTCAAATACCAGTTACATTATTAAAAGTTACTCAAAAATCAACAACTAAAATTATATTTGCTGTCATTTACAAATAATTTCGGTTTATTTCATGAACTTTATCTCCAAAACAGTGATGCTTGCTCATCATTTGGCCATTTTGTACAAAATATGAAGCGTTTTCCTTATTTAATTGCTTCGCTTGCTTGAGCTTGCTACGGTGGTATGAACGTGACGTCACATCCGTTCACGACACTACATAACTCGCTGAGCGACATGGTTTTTTTTCCTTTAACACTTGTTTGTATCGTCTAGGAAGTTGACTAATCTGTTTTTAAAATTTTTGTAAATTTTTGTATATGTCCATAGATTAGATATTGCGAGCATACATGCTTATTCTAAAATTAACAGATAATTATATAAAAAATCTGATTAAAAACATATATTTTGTGTAAGAGTTATTATTAAATACATTGTTTACTAAATATAGTAAGCTTGTGTGTATTCTCGCTTGTAGATCGTCTATATATGGTATACGTCCAATATGCATGTCTATACCCTGTTTTATTTCACTAAAATGTGTCCGAATCTGTGTATAGTTGGAAGCAAAAAAAAAATTATAACCTTAATTTTTGTCCACAGTTTCCAAAAAAATATGTATCCGAATTTTTACAAAAAATATTCAAACACTTTTGTACCCGACTGTGCACATATTTAAAGTCTAATTTGTGACGTTTTTAGTTAGAATTTAGTTTGTGAATATGGTTTCGGTTGGGATTGGTTTGTTTTAATTTATTAATTATTGTTCTATATTATTAATTTAAATTATCAGGTAAATTAGTTAAAATAAGGCTTATAATTATAAAAGAGTTACATTCTTTACTGTGTAAAAAGGTATGAAGCAATCACTAAAATTTTGAATATAAGACAACGTATTAATCTAGGTCCATAACCAAATTTTGTCCCTAATTCTTGTTCTAAAATATTATTAGTAAAATTTTTTCAATTAATTTTAAAATGTTTATTCCAAAATAAATACAATTATTTTGTGATTACAGTCCTCGATCGGCCACCTTCACAAATGAGCTATCTGGACCAATTCCTAAAAGAGGCGCCGACGGAGCGACACTACGACAATGTGGCTTCTATCAACGAGCAGAAGGTTGGTTTTCGCTTGGCATACTTATGTTTTGCTTTATACATTTTCATTTTCGTGAAATACATTTCAATGGTTGTAGTTTTTTAAAGTATTGATGACTGAAAATAATTTATCCTACTAATATTATAAATGCGAAAGTTTAGGTGTTTAGATGTTTGGATGTTTGTGCTTCAATCACGTCTAAACTACTGAACCAACATGGATGACACTTGGCATATATATAGTTCGTAACACTTTTTATCTCGAATAATTAACAGGATCTACAGGATAAAATGAACGAAAAGGATTAGCAGCGCCAATTGGCAAGAGGATTTCATTGTCATGTCATGTCACGTCAGTTTGACAGGGCGTGGTACTACCTCTTTGGTCTAACGACTAGCGTTTGACATTCGAGTACGGGTTCGGTGTAATGTCAAGTTTCTCAAAGTAACCGCTCGGTACGCGCACAGATAATATAATGTACACGGAAACTGTAGACACGTACGAATTCGCGGGCAACTGCTAGTAAGTTTACAAAACTTACTCTTGAAATGTTTTTTTTTCATATCCATTTTGTGATTAATTAATAATAAGGTGATTGTTTAATTTATATTATGCCATATTCAACGTTCCGATGTTACTATACAGGGTGTAATAAAATCACTCTCGAAAACTCGATGAGTTAATGTACACAAAAATTTGAACAAATTTTTCTATGGAACAAACAGAAAAAAAACAACTGTACCATTCAAAAATGCTACAAAAATGTATGCAAGAAATATTTTTCACGATGCCATTATTGCTATAGGCGTTACAGCTTAGTCGGTAATAGCTCTGCCTTCCATGCTGTGGGTCGTGGGTTCGATCCCCACTGAATGTTTGTTTTATGTCGGGGTGTTACTATGTATCATGCATATGTATTTACAAAAAAGTATATAAGTATTCTATTAGCTATCTAGTTGCCATATAGTACAGTCGGCTACACATCAAACTATCAACGGTTCGAACTTTGATCTATTATAATTTGAATGTTGCGAATCATGCGAGAGGGACGATATGTTTTTATGTGAGACTCGCTGCTTGCGCGCCACGCGCCTACACCTATTGCGATCCCTGATTCGCAACATTCAAATTATAATAGTTCAAAGTTCAAACTGTGGATAGGTTGATGTGTAGCCGACTGTACATTGCTTAGTTTGGGACTAAAGGGCGTTGTGTGAAATGTCCATGAATTTTAATTTATTATTATTGGTTCTATAGAAGATGTTGTTTATGTTTATGGTTAGGTACATAAAGTTTTCGAGAGTAGTTGTATGACACCCTGTATTTTTTTATGTTATGAACTTTATTTTAACGCGGATAGAATTCAATATGGCGTAATAATTCATGCTTCTAATTTTTGTTTCGCTACATTTTTAGTTTTTGTTGATCGCACAGATGTCGCCACAGTACCAGAGATACAGAAATATGCAACATTATTGTAACTCGAAGGTATCTTGTTTTTATTTGTTTGCATGTTCTTTTTATTTATTATTAATTAACACTCATTTCATTTGTTTTCTCATGTTATTAACCTTTATGGGTCTCCATAATTATGACCTCTGATGACATTTTGTTTTATTTATTTATTTTATTTTATTTAAAATAGGACTCCCAACACGGGTTTACACTTTAGTATCAAGGGAACTAGTCGAGGGTCATAACAATAGTACATTCCAGCATATGTAAAAAAAATTGGCAATGGTATACGGAAGCCCAGTTGCTTAGCATTAGTAAGTTGATCACCAGAATGGAACTTCACCATCTAAGTATATTTATTTGTATGAAGAATCATACAAAAAATGCTAAGAATCGTAGTTTCTAGCCCGTTCTTGTTGTCTCTGGTCGCGTGGAACTGGCACCTAGAACCACTTAGTTATATAACACGATTCTAAATGATCCTTGTGATTTTTTTTCAATAAAAGATTTGGCTAACTGTTGACCATCGTAGCGTGATTTGGTAACTGTCATAAACGTGTATTTAGATGTCAAATCGATATCTATTTTGAGTTATTTTCAATAGCCATTACTGTCGATTCTGTTGTTGATTTTTTCTTAACTAACCTAATTTGACAGCACTAAAAATGTTGCCGTCCCTTTCTCATAAACTGAAACGACAAAGACAGCTATAATTTTAGCGCTGTCAAATTAGGTTAGTTTAGAGATACCATTATCAATATACCAGATATCTATTACCCTGCAGGCTTGTCTAGAACATCTGTGATTTTACAACAGTTTTGTGATGTGGGCAAGACCGTCTTAAACTATCTTGGGGCCCTTGGGCACACAAGAATTTAGGGCCCTTTTGGAAAGTAAAGATAGCGAATTATACTAACATTTTTCTAGTATGATCTTCTATTTATTATGGGTAATCAAATAAACAATACAATAACTTTTGACGTTGACGCTGTTAGGTACTGTGCTCGACAAAAGTGTTTTGAGAATAAATGTGAGAGAAATTGTCCTTCGGGGCTCCCTGAAGATGGGGGTTTTTGGGCACGGGCCCCGTGTGCCCTTATGGTAAAGACGGTAGTGCATGCAAGTGAAATATAATCTGGGTCTTTTCAAAGCAAGAGTGAATAGGTGTCTTCTAGACTGTCCTGCTCCATCGTCGGCCTCATCGTCACTTACCATCAGGTGAGATTGTGGCCAAAGTACATTCTATATTATATATATAAAAAAAAAAAAAACTTAAGAGTTCAAAACTAAATGTGAGTTCTGTTCGCATACAGATGAGTTCTAATAGTTCCTGATACTTTTTACAAATAGTTCTGGTGTTCTGTGTCTAAATAGAACACTTTTCCCAGCTTATGTATGGATCTCAGCAATCAGCAGCATTAAGCGGCTCTGTGGAGTCTCAGGACGAATTGGAAGGCCCCAGGGCTGCGTCACCTGCTTCTAGCAAAAGTTCTCCGAGCGAAATGTCGACAGTAAGTCAGTTTGTAAGTAGCTATTCTCATACCTTAGTTTTTATAGTATGTACTCGCTGCTGGACTCAGCGATTGACTCTAAATAAAAAGGGGAAAGGTCACTTGAGGTCAAAGGTCAACATTATGGTAACGTATTTGGCTTATCCGGCATTCCTGTACCTATAAACAATATTTTAATAGATGGTACAGTCGGCTACACATCAACCTATCAACGGTTTGAACTTTGAACTATTATAATTTGAATGTTGCGAATCATGCGAGAGGGACGATATGTTTTTATGTGAGACTCGCTGCTTGCGCGCCACGCGCCTACACCTATTGCGATCTCTGATTCGCAACATTCACATTATAATAGTTCAAAGTTCGAACCGTTTATAGGTTGATGTGTAGCCGACTGTACCATCCATTAAAATATTGTTTATAGCTACAGGAATGCCGGATAAGCCAAATACGTTACCATAATGTTGACCTTTGACCTTAAGTGACCTTTCCCCATTTTATTTAGAGTCAATCGCTGAGTCCAGCAGCGCCAGCAGAAAATTCACTTTAGTGATGACCTTAACCTGTGACCTTATACCTAGATCTTTAGTGACCTTTGACCTCTCTGTTCAGGATCCATCGCTAGGTCCAGCTGTGCCGGGCAAGCAGAAAGTTCACCAGTTCTTAGTGAGGACATTTAGCAGTCCTACCAAATGTAACCATTGTACTTCTCTTATGGTAAGTTTCAACAGTGATCATTGTACAACTTGTATAATTTGAGCCTCATGGTTAGTGACCAAGTTTATAGCAGTTAGCTTCAAATATACAAGATACCACACTTAAGTTGGTTTTAAGTTTTTAAGTGTATAATACCGGATTCATCCTCAGATGATGATGATGATGGCAGTTCATTAGGAATGTTCTAGTGACCGTAAACATCACATTTTGTCACAGAAAAGCAAAATACGCAATTTCGTGCACGTGGATGGCATATCTTTTTTCAGTTATTTTTATTTATAAGCCAAGCTACTGAACCGATTTTGATGAAAATTAAATGGGGACCAATCTGGAAGTATATTATTTCAGATGAAAAAATAATTTTTGAAATCGGTTCATAAATGACTGAGTTCTGAGGTAACAAACATTAAAAAATACCACCGAATTGAAAAACTCCTCTGTTTTTGAAGTCTGTTAAAAATACATTGTTGCAACAGATTGGTTTAACAAGACAAGGTGTAGTGTGCGAACGCTGTGGGTTAGCGGTTCACACGCGATGCTGTGCCCGGGTCCCCCCGCGATGTCCGCTGCCGGCGCTCTCTGAGCGGCGTCCGCTGGGCATCGACCCCGCGCGCGGACAGGGGACCGCTTACGAGGGATACGTCAAGGTACATACATATTGTTACATTTCACACGACGCTCTCTAGTCCCAAATTAAGCAAAGCTTGTGATATGGGAACTACATTGCTGATAGAATACTTATAAAAATTTTTTTTTTGTAACACCCAAACATAGAGCAAACATCTATGTTTGACACACAAACGTTTGTTCTCAGTGGGGATCGAACCCACGACCCACAGCACGGAAGGCAGAGCTAGTACCGACTGAGCTGTGACGCCTGTCTAACTGTCAAATATTTTTTTTTACGAATTAAACTATTATGGCATAATTCGATTGATTATTGGAAATGACCATATTACAAGCTTTGCTTAGTTTGGGACTAGAGGGCGTTGTGTGAAATGTTTTTTTTATACATTATAGACAAACGTTTGACCGCAGTCTCACCTGATGGTAAGTGACGATGCGGTCGACAATGTAGCACATTTGCCTAGAAGAAACCTATTCACTCTCCGTAAATATTTATTTATTTATTTTTTAGTTCCCATATTACAAGCTTTGCTTAGTTTGGGACTAGAAGGCGTCGTGTGAAATGTCCATGAATATTTATTTATTTTATTATTATTATTTAGTGTAATAGAGTGGTGGCACGTAGGCGTTACTACAATATGTACTGAATTCTAATCATTTATCTTTCAGGTTACTAATCTTCAGACGAAGCACTCGTATAATATGATAGAACTTCACTTAAGTTCGTTTAATCACTAATTATATTTATTTGCAAATATGAAATCTTTGTCCACAGGTTCCTAAACCGGGCGGTGTGAAAAAGGGTTGGATGCGGCAATTCGTTGTCGTATGCGACTTCAAGTTGTTTCTGTACGATATATCAGCTGATCGCAACGCGCTACCCGCATTGTGTGTGAGCCAAGTGCTGGATATGCGGGACCCGCATTTTAGTGTGGCGGCTGTGCGGGACAGCGATGTTATACATGCCGCGAAACGGGATATACCTTGTATATTTAGGGTAAGTATTTCAAGGCGCGACGAGCTTCACCGTTATTTATCAGATTGGCAAAGTATAGCCCAGGATCGACAGGCGTCACAGCTCAGTCGGTATAGCTCTGCCTTCCGTGCTGTGGGTCGTGGGTTCGATCCCCACCAAGAACAAACATTTTGTGTGTGGCAAACATAGATGTTTGTTCTATGTCTGGGTGTTACTATGTATTATAAGTATGTATTTACAAAAAAAAAGTATGTATGTATTCTATCAGCATCTAGTTCCCATACAAGCTTTGCTTAGTTTGGGACTAGAGGGCGTTGTGTGAAATGTCCATGAAAATTTTTATACTTTGATAAGTAATTCATTATATTCTCGCGCCTTATCGACTAAAAACAGTTGCCTCCATTTTCCTAGTTATTTTAATAGTTACATATTGTGTTCTAGATATCAACATCACAGATCGAAGGGGGTAGGAGATCGCACACCCTCATGTTGGCGGAGTCAGAGTCGGAGAAAACTAAATGGGTGGTCGCACTCAGCGAGCTGCATAGGATATTGAAACGGAACAATTTACCTGACAAATGCGTACGTGTTTGAGATATTATACACTAGCAGTTACTCGCGACTTCGTCCACGAAAAAAAAACTTAAAACCTACCTCTATCAAAGGTTGCCTGGAAGAGATTGCTTTTAGCAATAAGCCCGCCCATTGTACTTACCTCCTAAAGAATCTGTATTATTGTTGTATTAGTTTAAGTGGAGAGTACAATAAAGAATATATCTATCTATCTATCTACCTCTATAGTCACCTCTCTCTAGTTCCAAAGGTTTGCTGGAAGAAAACTCTTGTTAGGGTTAAGCTCGCCTTTGTACATGTCATCTATTTCTGTCTTTTGTTTATGTCCTGCGTTGTGTGCAATAAAGAATTAAGAATTAAAAAAGGAAAATGTAGCCTTCGTAAAGGGAAATGTAGATTACGAACTATAACATATTCCAAGTTTCATCCGAATCGGACCGGTACTTCTTTAAAACTGTCTGTATAATGCAAATTTTTTTTTGTTTCTCCCTAATCCTTACTAACATTATAAACACGAAAGTTTGTATGTATGGATTTTGTTATTCTTTCACGCTAAAATGGTCCGATTTGGATGAAACTTGGAATAGATATAGTTCGTAGCCTGGATTAATACATAGGGTACTTTTTATTCCGGAAAATCAACAGGGTAAAACGGGACGTAGACGAAGTCGCAGGCAGAAGCTAGTAATAAATAATTGTACTAGTTAAATTTTCTTGCAAGGCAACTTATTTTTTTTTTCTCATTTCAGGTATACAGCGCATTAGTTATAGTAGATTCCACCGCTGCCGCTGTTTTACGCGGTGCGTTATGTGCATGCGTACTGGAGCGGTCGCGGGTGGTGATAGGGGGGGAGGGGGGGCTCGCGCTACTCGACCTGGAGAGGGGGGAGATAACCCCCCGGAGAGCACACGCACCTATCGCTAGTGCGGTTTATATACACAAGGAGCAGTTATTAGGTAAGGTGTAGTCATAGGGGGGCTATGAAAGGGGAGGGGGGTGGCAAATACTCTTAGATCTAAAAAGGAGGGAGTCGAGTTTATTATTCACAAAGTGAAGTTAATAAATGAGGCGGGGGGGGCGTGGTCATTTAGATAAGATAATTCTTTATTTGTCCTCAGCAAATATACAGATGACTTAAGTAACTTATTATAAGAACAGGTAAGTTATTACCTACCTACAAAAAAGTAAAAATGAAAAATAAACAATTAAAAAACAAAGTAGGTAAGCCCACCTACCCATGAAGCGTGCATGGGGGCAAATTGGTCCCAGTCTCAGCATGATGCTGCACTATACCTAAGTAGTACCTATTTAGGGGGGGTTTCATTGTTAGGCCTGCAAAGTAGTCTTATTTTAGTTAAAGTAAATTTTTTTGTCTTCAAATACACTAAAAATAATCTTTTGTTTCAAAAATAGTAACAATGTGTGTAAAATCAAATCAAATTAAAATGTACAATGTTAATAATACACAAGCTGTACTAACTAGGTAAGTATTGATGGAGGGGGGGGGGGGGGGGGGGGTGTTCCTTTGTTAGGCCTAAAATGTCAACATAATCAGCTATATGTTCACTTTTCCCAACATACGTGATATTTTTTTCTTCTTAAAAAAAACACTAAAACTTGTTTCCAAAACCATATTAAGCTTTGCTTACTTTGGGACTAGAGGCGTCGTGTGAAATGTCCGTGAATATTTATTTCTATATTACCGTCGACAGTGGTAATAGCAGGGCGAGGTAGATATGTCCGCCTCGTGCCGATCCGTGCGCTCGAATGCTCGGAAGTGGAATGCGTGAAGTTAGCTGAGAGTAAAGGCGCATTGGCGATCTGCGGCGGGCCATTGCACAATAACTCGCATGGATTCGCGGTGCTCTGTAAGAAACAGGTGAGATTTCTCGATCAAATGTGTACTGATGTGTCTTGACAGGCGTCACAGCTCAGTCGGTAATGGCTCTGCCTTCCGTGCTGTGGGTCGTGGGTTCGATCCCCACCAAGAACAAACATTTGTGCGTGGAAAACATAGATGTTTGTTCTATGTCTGGGTGTTACTATGTATTATAAGTATGTATTTACAAAAAAAAGTATGTATGTATTCTATCAGCCATCTAGTTCCCATATCACAAGCTTTGCTTAGTTTGGGACTAGAGGGCGTTGTGTGTAAAGTCCATGAATATTTATTTATTTTATTTATTTACTTTGACAAATTAAGGGAGGTCTGTAAGCTATGAATTCTAAATGATCCCTGTAATTTTATTGAATAAAGAAATTTTGTCTTTAATTTTGAGCTGTGGGTAAAGTCAGGCACATTATCAACATCATCCACAGATGATATTTGTAGTGTTTGTGTTAGACAACTAATACAATCCACGGTCTCGGGCACGCGAGTAAAGTAAGGCGGTGCGTCAGTCTTACGCGAGCCACGGGCGAGGGTAGACGTGCCACCTGTACACACCGCTTGTTGTCGAGCCTGTGACGATCTAGGTACTAGGTGCTGCCTTAAGTACTACTTACTGCCCACTGAGTAGGTAGGTACTACAATATTGATAAAGTGCCGGTTAATAAAAAAAAACTAATAAACATTCATTTTACATTCCAGAACCAATACATTGTGAACGTTTATGAAATAACCCGCACGGCGACGCGGCGGATCCGTATCGCAGAACTGAGAGCGCCATCTGCTGTCCATTCTGTGCAACTTGCGGGCGGCAGGCTTATACTGGGCTACCGAGGGGGCTTCGCTGCACATGCGCTGCCTGACCCTAGGAGGCCTAATATGGACCAACCTGCACTATGTAAGTGTATTTAGAAGGTTCTAGCAATAGCAGCGTCATCCCAGACAACGATGCAATAGTTCAACAATGTCTGACCTTGAGTGTTATGCGCTAAATCTGCCGCGCATTTATATAACTCGTGGGGGGAGGCATTGTAATTTATCAAAGTCAAAACTGTAAGTCTAGTTAACTAAATCATCCCAGGTCACGATGCAATAGCTTAACATTGATTGACCCAGAGCTTAACAGACTGGATGTAGACTCGGTGCTCATGCAGCACTGGAATAAGGTGCACACTGTGCACTTTTAAGTGCTGTGTGTGGTCTACATCTGGTTTGTCTTACCCAATTAGCTTTAACTTTTATTAACTTTAAGTATTCCAATATGGCTGTCATGTTATTATGTACCTACCTAATGTGTGATAAGCTGAAATAAAAATTTGAATTTGAATTTAACATTAAGTTCATGTGCCTTGATCACAATCGTGACAATCGTATTGGAACGCTAGCGTATCCGAGATACACTGCGCGGCGACACTACAACGTTCGGCAGTCGAGCTGGTGTTGACGCGCAATATGATTCAAATACGTTAGGTTTACGTAACGCGGCGACTGTCAGATTTGTGATTACCCCTCTGTATCCCTGTAAAGTATTAAGTAGAGTAAGCGAGGAGAGAGCCCTTATAAAAGTTGTTGAGAACAGGAGAGGAAAGATGATTGGACACCTTATACGACATGACAGCTTAATCGGAAATATCATTGAAGGGAAGGTAGAAGGAAAGAGAGGAAGAGGAAGACCGCGTATTAGCTACATGAGCCAAGTGAAGGCGAAGATCGATGTCATGTCGTATAAGGACGTCAAGGAAGCTGCCCTGAAAAGAAGAACCTGGCGGGAAATGCATACATTACGCCGTCAAGAGCACAGCTCTTAAATAAGAAGAAAAGAAGAAGAATCCTTGTAAAAGTGCTTCGTCGAACTTTAAAAGGAGTACCTCAGAATGTATTTATTGCAACCGTTCGGAGTTAGCGATATCTGCAAGCGTGACGTCATAAATATTTAATTGCAGCTCTAGTCCACCCAGAGAACCAAGTGAACGTGTTCCTGTCTCACTCTGGCGCGCGGCCCCTCGCGTGCTCCGCGGTGCCGCACTCCTCGGACACGCTGCTGGTGTTCAACACGCTCGCGCTGTACGTGGACCGGCACGGACACCGCGCGAGGGACCCAGAGCTCATGTTCACTGCACATCCTGAACATCACGGTAACTTACATATACCTAGACATTTCTTCTACAGGTTTTTCTCCCCTAAAAGTAGACATAGATATACCTACGTTTGTTTGTTACTTCACACATAGAAAACCATTAACAAGTAATTAAATTAAAAATTTAAAAAACCCTCCGTATCTTGAATCGATTTTCATCAAACATAGCTAAGAACACTCCCGACTAATTCACCTTTCAAACAAAAAAATAACAAAATCTAAATCGGTTCATCCGTTCGGGAACTACGTTGCCACACACACGCACAAACACACACACACACACACACAGACACACAACACACATGTAATTGTAATCTGACAAATAACTGAATGAATGTGTTGCACTTAATAATATTATTTTCAAAACACCTGTATACTTGTACCTACCATGTTCACTGCAAATAAAAATCTTTATCTTTTATAAATAAATAAATAAATATTTATGGACATTTCACACAGCGCCCTCTAGTCCCAAACTAAGCAAAGCTTGTAATATGGGAACTAGATGGCTGATAGAATGCTTATATACTTTTCTTTAAATACTTATAATACATAGTAACACCCAGACATAGAACAAACATCTATGTTTTGCACACAAATGTTTGTTCTCAGTGGGGATCGAACCCACGACCCACAGCAAGGAAGGCAGAGCAATTACCGACTGAGCTGTGACGCCTGTCATAATATAACTTAGTTATTTTTGTTCCAGCGATCAACGAAACCCACCTACTAATATTCACAGCGACGCACATAGATATATACGATATTGAAACAGGAGAATGGGTTCAAACTCTCAATATACGTAAGTTAACTTAAATAAAGCGAGGGGTAATGTCAAACAACCCTCTCGCTCGCACATTGCAACATTTTTAACAGACTTCAAAAAAGGAGGTTCTCAATTCGATTGGTTTTTATCTTTGTTACCTCAGAACTCCGTCATTTATGAACCGATTTAAAAAAAATTATTGTATATGAAAGGAAGTACTTCCAGGTTGGTCCCATTAAATTTTCATCAAAATCGGTTCAGTAGTTTGGCTTATAAATAGAAATAACTGGAAAAAAATATGCCAACCACGTGCACGAAATTGCGTATTTTACTTTTCTGTGACTTTTTAGTGATGTTTACGGTCATTAGAACATTCCCAATTAACTGCCATCATCATCATCTGATAATGAAGCCGGTGGTCAAATTAAAGTCGGTTTTTCTAGATTTTTAACTTATAAATTTTGTGAACTACCCTCATATAATTTTATTTGACAGCAAATGCACGGCCTTTGGACGAGAGCGGATGGATTTGTGCGTTCGCTGGCGCCAACAATGGATTCCCTTTTACTGGAGAATCAGCACCATTCATTATCTACTTGAGGCCTTTGTTAGCACGTAAGTACTCTTACCCCCGAATTCATAAACAGTAAGTAAACTTTGTAAAAAGGATCATACAAAAACGCTAGGAAATAGGCCGTAGTTTGTTGCCCGTTCTTCTAGGCTCTGGTCGCGTGGAACTGACACCTAGAATCACCTAGTTATACAACGTGTAACATAATGTCCCTATAAGCCGAAAAGGGGCTTATTCAGACCAAACACGTGAATAGATTGGCATGTGCAAAAGTTGAATACATGTTTGAAATTTCAATTCTTTTTTTATCTTAGAAATTTGCGACAACCCTAAGTGTTTGTTTAATTTGCGTAGGTATCCATCCTGTTAGTACACATACACACGCATCCTTCTATTACGTCGCACCCACACATAAACACTTGTGAAATGCTGTTTTTAAGGAAAGTTTCATCAATGAAAAACTTCGAAACATTTAAATTCGTAGAACAAAAGATGTTCGCCATGAATACCCCCTTGCGTACTTATAGGGACATTATGTTACGCCCTGTATAAGACGATAAATGACCCTTGTGATTTTATTGAACAAAAGGTAGACTTTGACGATAATATTTGATTCTCATAACTTAGCTTAATCTGAAACTAGATGGCGTTGTGCGTTCACTAATATTGTTAATTACAGAGGGACCGCTGAGTGTGGAACACGCTACTCAATGGGGTACCAACAAACGAAGATTTTCCGTACGAGAGCAATCGCACCAAGCCATCGAGGCTCACACGAGGTTGTAAGTATTGTGAGAACAAACATTAGTGCGTGGCAAACATAGAATTCCAGAAATCCCCTGTGTGTTGCCCCTGCGAAGGGGATTTCTGGACTTTTTGTCCAGAAATCCCCTTAGTTAGGTGTCTGGAATCAAGCCATACTTTTTTTAATTGACTTCAAAAAAGGAGAAGGTTCTCAATTCGGTTGTGTTTTTTTTATGTGTGTTACCTCAGAACTCCGTCATATAAGAACCGATATTATCTGAAAGGATGTACTTCCAGGTTGGTCCCATTTAATTTTCATCAAAATCGGTTCAGTAGTTTGGCTTATAAATAAAAATAACTGAAAAAAACTATGCCATCCACGTGCACGAAATTGCTTTTCTGTGACTTTTTAGTGATGTTTACGGTCACTAAAACATCCCAAATCATTTGCCATCATCATCATCATCTGATGATGAAGCCGGTATGTACCTAGTCGAGTTGAAGTCGGGATTTCTAGGTTTTTAAACTTATAAATTATTGGGGGGGGGGGGCAAAAGCTTTCCCCCCATTTTAGATTATTGTTAAATAGTGAAATGTTTCAGATCGGAGGGTAGGTCTCGATTAATATCAGCGCCCAGCCACTTCACGCATCTCTCGCACATGGGTCCAGGAGACGGCATCAAATCTCAGCGTCTGCTAGACCTACCCACCACTGTCGAAACTGCCGACGAACATCCACAGGTAACCATCAATCCTACTAATATTATAAATGCGAAAGTTTAGATGTTTGTGTTTCAATCACGTCAAAACTACTGAACCAACTTGGATGAAACTTGGCATATATATAGTTCGTAACCTGGATTGACATATAGGCTACTTTTAATCCCGAATAATTAACAGGATCTACAGGATAAAATGAACGAAAAGGATTAGCAGCGCCAATTGGCAAGAGGATTTCATTGTCATGTCATGTCACGTCAGTTTGACAGGACGTAGTACTACCTCTTTGGTCTAACGACTAGCGTTTGACATTCCAGTAGGTACGAGTTCGGTGTAATGAGGTGTAATGTCAAGTTTCTCAAAGTATCCGCTCGGTACACGCACAGATAATATAATGTACACGGAAACTGTAGACGCGTACGAAGTCGCGGGTAACTGCTAGTACTTTATATATACCACAAACATTAAACTACAATACAAAGGAATCAGCATTTTAGTAAATTTTTAATAAATTCCACTACTATTATAAATGTCAAAGTTTGGATGTTTAAATGTTTGTGTTTCAATCACGCTGTAATTACTGGTCCGCTTTGGATGAAACTTGAAATATATTATAGTTCATAACCTGGATTAATACATAAGCTACTAAGGAAACTTTGGCGCTTTTCATTAATAAAAAATTTCGAGATATTATTAAAAGTCGTAGAACAAATGTTGTTCGCCATGACGTGTAGAATAACCCCCTTTTCGGACTTATACTCAATACTTTATTGCTTCATGTTGTACAAAAGGGTCTTAAATATATTAATGCTACCAACATGAGCCCAGTGAGGGCACGACAATTTAAAAATGGTCACTAGGTATTTTAACCATATCACTAACATATTTATTAAATAACATTTTTATATTCTTTAGGTATCTACTCAATATTCTAATTTACATAATTAATATTGCACTTTAAAATAAATGTTACTTATAGGGACATTATGTTACACCCTGTATAAATAACGTAATATTTAATTATGTTACTTATAGGGACATTATGTTACACCCTGTATAAATAACGTAATATTTAATTATGTTACTTATAGGGATATTATGTTACATCCTGTATAAATAACGTAATATTTAATTATGTTACTTATAGGGATATTATGTTACATCCTGTATAAATAACGTAATATTTAATTATGTTACACCCTGTATAAATAACGTAATATTTAATTATGTTACTTATAGGGATATTATGTTACATCCTGTATAAATAACGTAATATTTAATTATGTTACTTATAGGGATATTATGTTACATCCTGTATAAATAACGTAATATTTAATTATGTTACTTATAGGGATATTATGTTACATCCTGTATAAATAACGTAATATTTAATTATGTTACACCCTGTATAAATAACGTAATATTTAATTATGTTACTTATAGGGATATTATGTTACATCCTGTATAAATAACGTAATATTTAATTATGTTACTTATAGGGATATTATGTTACATCCTGTATAAATAACGTAATATTTAATTATGTTACTTATAGGGATATTATGTTACATCCTGTATAAATAACGTAATATTTAATTATTTATTGTTGTTTCAGATTCAAATGTACAGCAGTCGAGACAGCAGTAAACGAACATCGCCGCTCACAATATCCCACGGGACTGGCTCCTACAATGGTATTTATACTACTAATATTATAAATGCAAAAGTTTAGATGTTTAGATGTTTGTGTTTCAATCACGTCAAAACTACTGAACCAACTTGGATTAAACTTGGCATATATATAGTTCGTAACCTGGATTGACATATAGGCTACTTTTTATCCCGAAAAATTAACAGGATCTACAGGATAAAATGAACGAAAAAGATTAGCAGCGCCAATTAGCAAGAGGATGATGTCATGTCATGTCACGTCAGTTTGACAGGGCGTAGTACTACCTCTTTGGTCTAACGACTAGCGTTTGATATTCCAGTAGGTATGAGTTCGGTGTAATGAAGTGTAATGTCAAGTTTCTCAAAGAAGTATCCGCTCGGTACACGCACAGATAATATAATGTACACGGAAACAGTACTCGCGTACCAAGTCGCGGGTAACTGCTAGTTATTCATAATTCTAAACTCTCTGTGCATTGAATGTAATGCTAGCGTATCCGAGATACACTGCGCGGTGACGCTGCAACGTTCGGCAGTCGAGCCGGCGTTGGCGCGCAATATGATTCGAATACAGTTTACGTATCGCGACAACTTAAAATTATTTTTTCTTGATTACTTACAAGAACATTTATTTATTCACAAAGAAAATTACGACTAATACAGTATTTACAATATTTATAATATTTACAAAATACACATGAAGCAGTTGAGCTATCTACACACCGTTGCAAACGATTTATAGATAGCTCAACTAATTCAAATCAGTTTCGATCGGAAGCGTGCCCAAGATTAATTAATGAAATTAATTACATTTTAATTTTATTCTAAAAACATTGATTTCTTTTTTCAAAATTGGTCTTTTTCAGATAGACTGACTGAATATCGCGTGGTGTAATAAGGCTTAAAAGTTTTTATATATAAATACCTAGGTACTTGTAACAGTAAGGTTTTTTTTAATATTATTTATTAGTATTGATGGTATGATTTCAGGTTCGTGGCGCAGTCAGAGGCCACGTGAAGGGCCCCCGCCGGCGCCCGAGGGGCCTCCTTCGCCGCCGCTCTCGCACCATCGGACTATGGAGAGGTAACCGACAATGCTAACGATTCTGTTGTTGCATTTTTCTAAACTAACCTAATTTGACAGCGCTAAATTTATAGCTGTCTTTGTCGTTTCAGTTTATGAGAAAGGGACGGCAACATTTTTAGCGCTGTCAAATTAGGTTAGTTTAGAAAAATGCAACAACAGAATCGATAGCATTAACTTACCTATTGCATTTTTAACCGATTTCAAAAATGGAGGAGGTATTCGGTTGTATTTTTTTTGTATGTTTGTTAACTCGGAACTCCGTCATTTATGAACCGATTTTGTTTTTTGAATTTTTGCACCCCAAATATCTTGCTGCCATTAAAAATGAATACTTACAGTTCGCAGAAAATGCACCCCTGAGGTCTTAAAGTGGAATTTTTGAGATGTTAATTTACAATTTAGAAAAAAAAATTGGATGTTTTCAAGAGACGAGTTAATAGATATATTCTAGGTAAGCGTGCTACATCGTCGACCGCATCGTCACTTAACATCAGGTGAGATCGCTACGAGGGCACAGACAAACAAACAGACATACGCTTTGAGAGGGTGAAATACTAATACTGTTACAATTTCAGGTCGATAGGTGGCGGTTCGCAAGGCAGTGGCTCGCTGCTCCTGGAGCGATCCATCACACCGCTAAGCCTTGGCAGTATGAGCTCGCTGCACGATGTACTTAAGGTAACTATCAACTTACGCTGTTATATCTCATTTATAACCGCGGCGCAAAAACGACGGGGTGTTATAAGTTTGACGTGTGTGTGTGTGTGTGTGTCTCTCTTTGTCTGAGGCAACGTAGCTCCTGAACCGATGAACTGATTTTGATTTTGTTTGAAACGTGAATTAGTCGGAGGTGTTCTTAGCTATGTTTGATGTAAATCGGTCCAATATTCGGGGGTTTTTTAAATATTAATTTAATTACTTGTATAATATTTGACATAGTTTTTCTATCTATTATCGCGATATATTGCATGAAGAATAATACAGTTGTCACAATAGTAATTGTTCCATTGAACTACAATACAAAGGAATCATCATTTCATTACAAAAACGCCAGAACATTGTCACTTTGGAAATGTCATGTTTTAGCGCTTGTCAGTAGTATGTTGTACATTGCAGATTGGCACTCAAGCTCTTCTAAGTGTTCGCTAATCAAGCCGTTAATGTATAACTAAGAAATGTGCTCACGCGCTCGTCTGAGCACAATTGTATCGTTCCATTTTCAGAGCGCCAATGCATAGTCCATTGTATAAAATGTCGTTGCATGCAAATGACAGAATATTGTATAGAGTCGCTATAAAACATTTATTTATCATCTCACAGCTAAACAAGGATAGTTGAGTCGTAAAAGGTAGGTTTGTGCTACCGCCAAAGGACATTTTGTTATAATTCATACAAAAAAACGTAAAAAAACCACATAAATACTTATTATTCGATTCTATGTATTTGTGAAATAAACGCACAAAAGTGGGATTAGGTCTCTACAAGGTGTCACATAATGTCCCTATAAGTCCAAAAAGGGGGTTATTCTACACGTCATTGCGAACAACATTTTTTTCTAGACTTGGGACTTTTAATATACGCGCTTGAAATATTTCAAAGTTTTCCATTCATGAAAAGCTTCTTAAAGTTTCCTTAAAAATAGTTTTGTAAAGTGTCTATGTGTGGGTGCGACGTGATAGAAAGGTGCGTGAGCATGTGTTGTGTACTAATAGTCTGGATACATACGCAAAGTAAATAAACACTTAGGGTTGTCGCAAATTTCTAAGATTAAAAAAAAATTGAAATTTCAAACATGTATTCAACTTTTGCACATGCCAATATATTCAGATGTTTGGTCTGAATAAGCCCCTTTTCGGCTTATAGGGACATTATGTTACACGTTGTATAGAAGCTTAGCGAGTTTTCATAATAAAATTTACTTATTTTATATTTTCAAAAATGTTGAAATGTGCAAGCGTATGTGTGTGTGTGTATATGTGTGTGTGTGTGTGTATGTGTGTGTGTTTAACAAAACTAAAACACTCGAACTGAATCCGTGTTTTGATTTCCTATTCATGATAACAAAGTTTAGGGCCTATTTCACCATCTCATGATTACACTATCCGTCAGAATAAATATCTCCGACTCTACTTTAGACTTGCCAAAGACAAAGATGGATATAATTTTATTTGATGGTTAGTGTTACTTAGTGATGGTGAAACAGGCCCTTAATGTAACAATACTGTTAGTATGTATAGTAAGGGGTGTTAGTTCTCTGTGTTCGAGCAGGTATGCGAGCCGGGGGGCGAAGCCCTGCATTCTGAGGTGTCCAGCTGCGGAGCCTCGCCGCCGGATCCCATGGATCCCATGGATCCCTGATGGTGAGTTCATCTCTCTCTCTTACAGCCAGCCATTGGATCTACACGATGGTCTCTTTTTCACATTACATTAGGGTGGTTCCAAAATGGTTATTTAAGGGCCGTATGCTCATTGAGGAATATATAAGTCAAAGACACGTCCACCTATACTGTTTAGACTTTGAACTATTTTGAACGTCGCTAATCGTGCGAGAGGGACAGTGTGTTTGTGTAGGAGGGATGCGAGCGCCTACGTCTATTGCACTCCCGCCACAACGTACCTCTGCATTGTATGTAGCGTAGTTATGCTTGTATTGAGTGTATAACCTGACCTGTGGCCGTGTGTACATGATTTTTTTTTTTCTAGAAGCCAGATCCAAAACACAGCGTGGTCATTCGACATGTCTCGGCTCTACGCGTGCTTTTGTTGACCGGCCTTTAAGTTTGGCGCAGGTTTGTTACGGACGATATTTTATTGACGATATTCGTTGTGTGTTACGTGCTGTACTGGGGTAGTTTTTATTAGCGCCATCTTGTGGGTGAAAAGAATGCTTGTGTCAATAGATGGCGGTAATCATTATTCTGCCAAATATTTGAGCATCTGGGGCCTTATTCTCAGTTCGTCAGAGATTTTACTCTAATAGTGATGACGTCATATCTCGGCCGAAATCTCATTGCTTTACTGATGAAACGAGTTTTTGACGTCATCTATATTAGAGTAAAATTAGAGGGTTGGATTGAAGCGGATAAATGATATTGTACGATTTTTTATGATAATGCGGGTAGTTTTTGTTTAAAAGCGCCATCTAGCTCCAACTGCGTGTATTCTTCAATAGATGGCGTTGGCTGAGGCTAATCGTTACAAAAATAGCGCCATCTATCGAGAGTTTAAACATGCAATTTACACGGCTTTGCTGACACGATATTATTTTGGTATTTATTGGTATGTTTTGTGTCTATAAGACATGTTATGTTGGGGTAATTTTTTTTAAGCAACGTTCTCATTTGGATGGGTGACTAGCGGTACTAAATCTAGCCTGTAAAAATGCATGTAATTGATAAAATTGCTGAAATATACACGTATGTAAACTGTATGAAAACCAAGAAAATTATAGTTTTACAAACTTATCTACTTAATTTTCAAAATAAAAACTACCCTATGTGAATTGCACGTTGCAATTTGAACGCTATACTAATATTTTAAGGTTTATAATCGCGCTACAAGCCTGAGTGATGTATGCTTTTCTAAACTATTGCTGCATTTAGCAAAATATTTTTATTAATTAAAAAAAAATTCGATGCATCAAATAATAATGAATTCAATAACAATTAAATAAAATGTTTTGTTGAATGTAGTAGTTATAATTAAATATAAATTATTTATCTAAATTTGGTTCCTAAGAGATTAAATTATATTATAAATTATTTGCAATGTTTGCGTGTAATGCATATTATTAAAAACATAATAATACCTTCCACTTTATGATAATAAGTAAAATAGATGCTATGCGTCTACATATTACAATATTATTGACATGGTAAGTAACATAGCTTATATACTCAAGTTTCAGTTTAGCATATTTTTATTTTTATTTTTATTTTTGGTATTACGGAAAACGAATTATAAGTCACAGAACACTTAAGGTATATATACGTAAGAGGATACGTTTACTTACTAAATTATATACAGGGTGAGTTCTTTCGACCGCCCTCTGTAGGAAAATCTAAATGGCTGTAGTTATAGAAAAATGTTGTTAGAAGTCACGGGCTCGATTTTGATAAAAATAAGAACAGCATTAAACAAGTAATTAAATTAAAAATTAAAATAATCCCCGAATCTTGGACCGATTTTCATCAAACATAGCTAAGAATAAGAACACTCCACACACACACAAACAGAGAGAGACACGTCAAATTTATAACACCTCCTCGTTTTTGCGTCGGGGGTTAAAAATGTTTAATAAGTGGTTTGTTTTTTTGAGAAAAAATTTTTACGATCGAAATCTGCAAAAATCAAATTTCTCGATAAATACCTACACTTTTTGGATATTTTTCAATGCAATTCTTATTTTTATCAAAACTGAGCCCGTGATTTCCAACCACGCTTTTCCACATCTATAGCCGTTTAGATTTTCCCCTCAGGGGGCGGTCGACAGAACTCACCCTGTATAAACCCTATTAAACTAACTCATATGAACGAACAAAATCATTTATTTATTATTTATTAAAATGATTGTATTCTGTAGACGCATTTTTAAAGACCCGATGTGGCTTGTAGGTCAATTAGTACGAACAAATATTAATAAATTATAGTAATAGTCGAATAGAGATACATTTTGGCTTATGATAATACATAATAAGAAATAAAACTATAGTTAAATCACCAACACGCTAATAAAAATTGAACTGGCATTAAAGTGGTAATAATAAACTAGCCCATAGGAAATCATCTATAATTATAACCTAGATCAGGGGTCACCAATTAGTTTCTCGCGGGGTCTGTTTTAAGAAATTAAATGACCATCGCGGTCCGCACAACATTTTATAGAAAAAAATATATATCACACAAAAGTCACGATATTGACGCATTCGAAGCACATTGGTACCTGGCAAGCCAGCGGAAGTTCTGGAAGGAAATGGGGGAGACCTTTGCCCAGCTGTAGGACAGAGGTTAAGAAAAAATAAAGTACGAGAATAGCAATGGTATTTTTTTACATATCAATGAGATAAATGAAATTTTTTTTGTTGCGGACTCTGTCTGAAGTTTGGGAATACGAACTCTGTAGTGCAAGTTGCTGTATTCTCGTGGTCCGCACAAAATGGGTCGGCGGTCCGCCATTTGGTGACCCCTGACCTAGATGTTCATCAGAACTATAGCCTGACCATGTTAAGTCTGTAGCATATAAAATATGGCAGAATTGGAAAACTATAGTTGGAAACACGAAACACTGTCTCTATGCGAAAACGATTTGTCAACATACGAAAATTATTGTGTGAATTATATTGCATATTTTTAGCGTTGCCATTTATTCCATTGCTAACTTACAGTGGTCGGACTCTAGTATATCATTTTCACCTAGTATTACGCGTGGTATTTTTAAACTTATTGTTTTTATAAAACTTAAATTCGAGTTTACTATAAATATGAACCAATGAAATTACACTGCCATGAATTTAATCCTTTAACCACGCTGGATCATTTATCATATCTTTTAATTATACTCGTATATTTGGGCTAGTATTTAATTAAATTACTAAATTAAAACAATATTTAATGTTAAGTTGAACGAAATAGAGTTGTAGCATATTAATTAATATTCGGCCGATATCGATAAAAGCTATCGATTAATCGATATGTTAAGCTTAGTTACGTAAATAAATATTTTTATTTGCATACGATCGATACATTTAGTTCAACCAAATAAGAATATAGTTGTAAATTGTGTTTCTTATCGCGTAGTATAAAATATTTAGCTTTTTTGTATAATCCGCCGATTAGTAATATAACTGGCTATGTTTTAACTGAATTTATTTTATGTTTTTTAAAATTTGATTACCAGCTCTCTTTGATACTTCAAAAAATACTTCTTAGCCTAACCTAATTGTTAATATAATAATTTCAATTATCATGCTTAATTTATGACAACTAACACTAAGAAATATTATTTTTAATGTAATTTTAACAATCTAGTCTCTTTTTTTTTTGTTTTTTTTTTACAACCGAAATGTATTATTACGACAGTTTTGACGTATGATTTTGTTTATTATTTTAAGGATAAAATCTAGTTTTATGAGTAGAAAATGAGATTTTTTTATACTTATTTAAACTAATATTGTTGTGACGTTCTCGTGGCTTATACAAACAGCCGCTTTTAATTTGAATTCTGAGATTAAATGGGTTATCCAAAGATCTGTAAAAAAAGCACTATTTCAACATTTGTTTAAAATGTATTTATTGTCCATCTAATCGAATACTTATGTTTAAGTTTTAGTAAATTCATCTGTTTTTATCAACAATAATTAATTGTACCTACACTATTAGTTTTGGCTAGAAAAGATTACTGAAGATTGTTGTTGGTAAAAACAGGTATTAGTTTTTATATATGCTTTGAGAAATGTGTTAGAACTGATATACTTACTATTGTCTTATGATTCCTAATTTATAAATATATATTGGTTTGAATTTTTTTTTAGTATTTGACTGAACTCATTTTCTTATCTACTAACTTCGAGAGTATTAAGAAGAAAAAAACTCAGTTTCATTCATTATCAAAATCGACATTCTGATTTATCGATACTCACGATTAATCGATAGTCGATAACTTCCGTGTCACCTCTCTAGTATGTTGTCAATTGTTATAAAAATACGTAAGAG
Source organism: Gandaritis pyraliata (assembly GCA_947859175.1). Lineage (NCBI taxonomy): Eukaryota > Metazoa > Arthropoda > Insecta > Lepidoptera > Geometridae > Gandaritis > Gandaritis pyraliata. Next base: position 1,827,364 of record OX401877.1, on the reverse strand, counting down.
TTATAACGATTTGGCGATTAATAACGAATAAGATAAAAAAATAAGAGAAAAGTTGTTGGTAATGTTATCCCTTAGTAATTAAAAATGTATTGATTAGAAAGTAGATTTTGCATGAATTTATTAAAAGCGTTTGCATTTTGTATAATCGAAATTAATGTATCATGTTTACATAGCGAATACAGTCTAGTAATTACTTTAAAAGACGATAAAACTACATCAAAATATGTCCAGCGGTTTCAGAAATATTTGGGCTGTTTTTATTTGCATTTTTATTCTAATTTTCAATAACTAGGATGTTATGCTCGTAAATGGTCGAGAAAATATCATTAGGACGCAAAACAATCACATCTCGGAGTATCTGATAAAAGTTGTATAGTAGTTTACATTCAGTGATTCTATCTTCAAATGTTAAAATTTATCACGTCTACTGAGGACGTGCCTTGTGAGGCTACACTGCGCCATTCACTCTAATAACTCATCATCATCAACACCAACCTATATTCCACTGCTGGACGTAGGTATCTCCCAAGACGCGCCACTGAGCCCGGTCTTGGATTCATCTTTTTTTTTTTTTTTATAAATTTATAAGCAAGCGTTTGACCGCAATCTCACCTGATGTAAAGTGAAGATGCGGTCGACGATGTAGCACGCTTACCTAGAAGATACCTATTCACTCGTCTCTTGAAAACATCCAATCTATATGAAGGTGGAAACACAGACGCCGGCAACGAGTTCCACTCCTTTATTATTTATCTCAACTCATTTAGTGAAAATAATATTTATAACCATAAAAATATTGTTATCAATAGTTACTAGAATCTGTATTCGCTACATAGGCGTGCATAGACATTCACTTTGACAATATTCTACGTAATTCTTCCTATATTTCATAGTGTAATGTATTATAATCACGTTATTGCGCACGGTTACCAGCTATTTTCGGGCCTGAATCTAATCAAAAGTGGATTAGTCTCTCGATTTAAACAGAAGTTATATAATTCTTCATATTTTTTAACAATAAGCTGATTTTTTTTTCTAAAGTAGATTTTTTTTAAAATTCGAAATTGATTTTTGGGTAGGGTTTTAACTTCAATCATAGTTGACAGAAAATGGAAAGTTATTGGTTTTCAGTTATGAAACATTTTAGAAACTTTGTCTCATCACTTACCTACATATTACAATCAGTTAACTCCCATGAAAGCACTGCCTATCCTTTTTAAAAAGTATTTTTACATCTAGAAGATTTATACAGCGTCAGGGGTCACTTGTGCCCCATGCCCCGATGTACGGGAGGCTGCAGTGCCTGGGACATGATGTAGATGGAGTAGGCTTGTAGCACTATACCATCCTCTCAGCCTAGTGTCTATCCACAGGAGAGACAAGGCCAAGGAAAAAAATAGATAAACTAGTCCAAAATAAAAGGAAAATTCTAGATTCGGTTAGATTCAGATCACTCAGATACCATTATTGATCGCTGTAGTTCACTGTAATCACAAAATTATTTATTTTACCCTATTTATAATTAAGCTGTTGGTTTTGTATAATCTTAAGCGCGAAGCCTGTATCTTCCCCATGTATACTATTTTATTTCTATTGTAAATCTAAATCTGAATTGATTTCATGTAAATATCTGAATAAACATTTGAACAAAGTATCCTGGTATTTTTTTTTAAGTAGATTATAAATTATGAAATTTATTCCACAGGTAACAACTAAAGTAGATTTTGGTAACTAAAGATGGGAACAGCAAATAAAATACGTAATTAGTTACAAATTCAATTTATTTCAGCGCTCACTAGATCAATACAATAGTTAAACGCAATGCTTAAAACAATCTTAAGTCTTTGTACAAGGCAATTTACTTGTTAACTATATCGTAACTATCCAACTACTTGTGGAAATTGATAATACTGTCAAAGGCGTCTTTACCAATTCTATCATTTTTTTTTTGTGAAATTTTAGAGTTCTATAATCGTGAAGGAAAAGCGAGAAAAATTAAAATTATGCTTTCTTAACGACGTTTTTATATTTTTAACCCCCGACGCAAAAACGACGGGGTGTTATAAGTTTGACGTGTCTGTGGCTGTGTGTGTCTGTCTACTGTCTGTCTGAGGCAACGTAACTCCAAAACGAATGAACCGATTTTGATTTTACTTTTTTTTGGTCTGAAAGGTGAATTAGTCGGGAGTGTTCTTAGCTATGTTTGATGAAAATCGGTCCAAGATTCAGGGGTTTTTTAAATTTTTAATTTAATTACTTGTTGAACAAGATATAGTTAAAGACGAGTATTATCAATTTTCCCATTTCGTCCCATTTTCCTCACATTTTGGTTAAATATTACAATGATTACATCTACTGAAACTTTTGATAAAGGCAATAAATATTAGCAATTAAAACAATGAAAATAATAAATAATCTCGTAAGTACGTAGCGAAAATATTGAGCGTTTTCAAAACAGGAATGTTGTATCATTGAAAACATTAAACTGTAAATAAAATTGACGTTTTAAAATTATTACATGTAGTAAATGCGTGGCGACTTGATTATTTTGTAAAACATTTCATGTATCAGGGAATTGAATTTTAGACCCTCTTCACACCAAATTGTTCTAAATAAATTGTACCAAATTATTATACTATAATTCGTAATTTTGTTACTAATAAACCCGCAACATGGTTCCACTAAGGGCTCTGATGGTATACGGGTTTTGGGAATGCCTAATCCATCTAAAATTGCATCCACAGGCAAACACATCTCGTCAATAATCGGTGAAAAGTAGCCAGTATAAAATATGAGAGATAAGAAAACAATGTTAACACGAAATGGATCTACAATTGAATTCCCCAAACTATTATAATAATGCATTTACGGAGTACAAAAATAACTAAATATATTTAAAAAATGAGATAATACTTTCCTTAATAAAACATACAAAAATCATAATTTATAAGATTTCATATAGTCTGATAAAGATTTTACGGTCTCATCTAGAATCACCACTCAAAAAATTCTTTTATCAGAAAATGTGCCAGAAGATATAGTAGTCACAACGGATCTTTGTCCCTCTGAAGTATCTGCGCAGAACCCATTTTTAGGTCGAATTTGAGGTAAGCTAATTTTTCCGCACAACAGTACATGCGCAATCGTTGGTGGCACTTAACTTCAGAGGGATAAAAATCAGTTGTGCGTACTGTAGAATAAAGTTATTTTTATACAAAAAATAAACTATAAACTAAATTTGGTGCAACAACCACTCGGTGAATAAAATTAAATACAAAGTACGAACGCTATAACGAATTGAGCCAAACCCCAGTCTTATATTCGTTATGCGATTATCGACCTTATTTCAAGCATCAAAGAAGCATAATTATAATTATAGAGAATATGGCGAAACGCAATCGACCAATCAGAAATGAGCTAAAACAATATGGCGGTCGAGTAAGCCAATCAGAATGAACCCGATTGCTAGTGTCGCCATCTTTCTTTTAGAATCGAATCCACAATCGCAGATTAATGTGTATAGTATTTTTCGTAAAGCATAATGGAGTAATATTTGTTAATTTTAAACTATTTATGATTGTGATTATTTTATACTAATAATATTTAGATAAGTTTTTGAACATTTCGATTATACATTAGACCTATTTGAGTCTTGGAATAGAAAAAAAAAACCTACTAATTTCTTTAACGTTGTACAGTCAGTTTCAAAAATATTTTATAGTTTAAAGTTTTCAACTATAAAACACTTTTGAAGTTTTTTGGTAGTTTTAATAATTAATATAATTTTATTTTTAAGTATTAAGACAAAACTACCATAAAAAAGTAGTAGATGAAAAATAATGATTAGAACCAACAATTTTAAATTCTGAATGAGTGATCTATTTCTGATGCTGACTGTACGCGAGCGAAACCACGGGCGAAAGTTAGTGGATAATAACTAGTTCATTCTAATCGTTAAGAAATCTTAGTGAAAATGTTGTTTCCGAAATTCAACAGAAAATATTGAGATTTAGAGAGTCAACTGTTTTTGTATTTCGATTCAACCTCTTTATTTCACATACGGTTTTTACGTCCGAATACTGAAACACAACTTAAAGCTACGCGTACACTGCGTCGAAATCGCAGCGTACTGAAAGGTGTTACTTTGTATTGTTTTCTATGGTACAGCGTGCACTGGATTAGCATTTTATTAATATATAAGTATTCTATCAGCATCTAGTTCCCATATCACAAGCTTTGCTTAGTTTGGGACTAGAGGGCGTTGTGTGTACAGTCCATGAATATTTATTTATTTGTGCGCTGGTAAATTATAAATACCGACGCCTCCGATTCTGAAGCAATGGATGCGCTTAAAGTTCCACCATTGTTTTAATGCGTAAAACAATTCATGAATAAAGTAAGTTTTCCATAATGGCTCGGCTTGACGTGTGGATTGTTAAAAACCATGTATTTATATTCACCATTGTATCATCAGAGATCTTGTTAAGAACTAGAAACGCAGTAGAACATTTATAATTCTGTTTTATTCAATTTCAAACCATCGCCATAGTACACTTTTCAACAATCAACTACATCCACACGTCAAGCCGAGCCATTATGGAAAACTTACTTTATTCATGAATTTTTTTTAAACAAACCTTGTTCGTCATGAGAAATGAATTTACCCAGACATTAAGATATGTTACACATAGAAATCGGCTATAGATAAACAAAGCAGTGTTTCAGTATTCGTTAGTTACCTATAAGCTTGTGAGACCTATACAGTCTAGATTTCTCCCAGATCAATCTAGCTCGATTAATCGGCCTTCCTAGGCCTCCGCTTGCGTAGTTCGGCTTTGGCCTCCGGCTCGGCGCTCGCGGCGGCATCTCCAGTGGCTTTCTTGTCATCATCAGAGGTCTGGAAGATAATATAGCTTATATAAATATAAAGATTGGAGATCCTACTAATATTATAAATGCGAAAGTTTAGATGTTTGGATGTTTGTGTTTCAATCACGTCAAAACCACTGAACCAACTTGGATGAAACTTGGCATATATGTAGTTCGTAACCTGGATTGACATATAGGCTACTTTTTATCCCGAATAATTAACAGGATCTACAGGATAAAATGAACGAAAAGGATTAGCAGCGCCAATTGGCAAGAGGATTTCATTGTCATGTCATGTCACGTCAGTTTGACAGGACGTAGTACTACCTCTTTGGTCTAACAACTAGCGTTTGACATTCCAGTAGGTACGAGTTCGGTGTAATGAGGTGTAATGTCAAGTTTCTCAAAGTATCCGCTCGGTACACGCACAGATAATAAAATGTACACGGAAACTGTAGACGCGTACGAAGTCGCGGGTAACTACTAATAATATAATATAACGTAGAACGCACCTCCTCTAGATACACAGGTATCATTGTAAATTGTTACTTCTGAAAATGTTTTTTTTTCTAGTTTATTTAGTTTATTGCAGCCAGTGTCTTGGGCACGCTTCCGATTGGTACTGATTTGGATTAGTTGAGCTAACTATAAATCGTTTGCAACGGTGTGTAGATAGCTCAACTGCTTCATGTGTATTTTGTACATATTATACAGGGTGTTACCAGACCACTTCCGAAAACTTGGAGGTTCCAATCAGACCATGATACTGAAAACATTTAGCGAAAAAAAATCGCAAAAAAAATTGCCTTGACTATCTCCTTTTCATTTTTTTTCTAGTTACATACACACAGTACAACATAATAAGACATATCTACTTAATACTGAATTAGTCATAATTTTCTTTGTGAATAAATATATTTATGTTTATTTACCATTTTAAAAAGTTACATAATGTATTTTATAGTATAGCACTAAAGAAAACCACAAGGTTTATTAGACATAATCTGGCCGTGGAACTGGCACCTAGAATCACCTAGTTATATAACACGATTCTAGATGATTCTTGTGATTTTATTGAATAAACGAGTTAACTTTGTGTACTAACTAATGGAAACTTACGTCGCTGGGAGAGTTTTTCTCAGCGTCGCTGTCCGCTTCATTTTCAGCGTCATCCACAATGTCGTCGTTTAGCAACTCCTACAAATATATTAGATATTAAAATGCTACATGCAATCTGCAAATATTAGTACCACCAGAATCACACGCTCTCTAGTCCCAAACTAAGCAAAACTTGTAATATGGGAATATGATTGCTGATAGAATACTTCTTTTTTTGTAAACACATACTTATATACACAGACCAACTCAATTATTGATCGTTTATTTAGTGGATTTAGTTACTTTTTCTATATCTTGAGTTTAATTTTTGTTTTATTTAGTTTTTAACCCCCGACGCAAAAACGACGGGGTGTTATAAGTTTGACGTGTCTGTATGTGTGTCTGAGACAACGTAGCTCCCGAACTGATGAACTGATTTGGATTTTGTTCGAAAGCTGAATTAGTCGGGAGTGTTCTTAGCTATGTTTGATGAAAATCGGTCCAAGATTCGGGGGTTTTTTAAATTTTTAATTTAATTACTTGTTTAATAGTATACATAGTAACACTCAGACCGAACAAACATCTATGTTTCACACACATAAGTTAGTTCTCAGTGGGGATCGAACCCGTGACCCACAGCACGGAAGGCAGAGCTATATCAACTGAGCTGTGACAGCTGTCAATTGAGTCATATAGAAGCAAAGGTAGCAACATCCTTTTTTTCATCCAAATTGCATTTCCTATTTTTGGAAAATAGAGAGTTTATTCAGTAATTCTGGTGGTGGTATATCTGATAACATCATTGGTTATTATTATTGTAACTCATAATTACTATTCTGATACTACACGCAAAGAAAACAAAAAAAAAATGCCTACCGTCATTTTAGTAGATAATTCTAGCAATTTAAGTTAATTTTAAATTACTTATTAGCCCACGTTGTGGCTAGATTGTAATCATATTAGGGTACATTCTTTAGAAATAATGTGCACTAAACAAAAGAAAAAAAAAAATTTTAGTAGACATGGATGTTGCTACCTTTGCTTCTATATGACTCAATTAGTTTGTCCGTTACCTGATCATCGTCTGACTTCTCCTTATTGTCGTGGTCGCCCCTGGCGAGTGCATCTACCTCGGACTGCGACACCAGCACCTTGTGCCCGCGCCCCGGCGGATACAACAGATCTATCACACACACCAGGATCTGAAATGCAATATGAAGTTAGAGCGAGACAAAAACTATGTATTTACAATAGTCAGCTTCTAAGACCAAAGACAAGTGTATTAGGGATATTTTGACTGAGAGATATAAGATTAACTGGCTAGATGTGGGTCTGTATCAGAGTGTGCTGGCTGATCAGACATCTGAGGTAGCTATTATGCTGTACCGGTCCACGTACGGGCTGGTTAATGTGTAGCTAAATAGGTAGAGGTCAATATGGGACCGACATAGTCGTAAGACGACTCAATGTCTCTAATTCAATAAAGGAAAAAAAAAAAAAAAAGACCAAAGACCAAATTGTAACACTTATTTTGGCAAATAAATGTATCTTGTATCTTCTTAATAAAAGCAATTAATTAGTAGTAGTAGGGCTCTTTGTGTGCGAGCTCGTCCGGGGAAGTACCATCAGCAAAAGTTGTACCTTACCACCTTAAGGGTGCATTTCCTGTAAACCGACTAGCCGTTAATTTTTGAATACCAATAGAAGCAAATTATTTCGGGTGTAAAAGTTATGAAAACATTGGGCTGTCATAAAAATAAGTAGATGTTTATGTCTCTGGTTGGTCAAAATAAGAAGACAAAAGAAAAAGGCGAGGTCAGGTAGCTAACTGCTTGCAAGCGAAACAGTTTCAAAAGTGGTAAGGCGGAAATTTTGCCGATAGTACCACTTTCGTGCTTGGCACAGTGATGCTCTCATTGCTGTTCCGGTTTGAAGGGTATGGGTGCCGGCGCACACGCATCACACTTCACCGTGATGCAATGCATCACAGGGAACATCTTCAGTGGACGTGCTCCGTGAAGCAATTTATCGTTATAAACAGTGGTTACCACTCAAAATCATGTGGGTTATTGGCTTTTTCCATCGCTTATTATCATAAACTATTGCTATCGTAAAACAATAAACAAATGACTTCATAACTTACCAAGCCGAGTATGGCTCCAACGAAAATGGTAGCGATTGCGAATATGAGATAGGAGCCCCATGTCGGTAGTCCATAAGTCTCCATCAACATGTTGTGGACACCCTGAAACCCAAACAAATCACTTCACTAAAATAATCTACGTTCGCCATCTTGGATTTGAAAACATTTTTGTAATCAGCACCCCAAAATCAACACCCATTGTATAAAATTCGTAACCTGGATTAACAGTCTACTTTTTATCCCAGAAAATCAACAGGGACAAACGGGACACGGACGGAGTCGCGGGTGGAAGCTAGTTATTAACATTATCGCTGATAGCAATTAATTCCAGGCCTTCTAAAGGTATAGTACAGTCGGCTACACATCAACCTATCAACAACGGTTCGAACTTTGAACTATTATAATTTGAATGTTGCGAATCATGCGAGAGGAACGATATGTTTTTATGTGAGACTCGCTGCTTGCGCGCCACGCGCCTACACCTATTGCGATATTCGCAACATTCAAATTATAATAGTTCAAAGTTCAAACAGTGGATAGGTTGATGTGATTTGACTGTACATGACAGGTATGCCAAGAGTTTCACTATTACGAAGAGCTACATACCCTGAGAGCCTGACTGAGTTTAAAGAACTCAGAGACCAGGGTCATCTGCAGAGAATCAGGTGCTTTCCACGATGAGATTGGTTCCGTCTGCTTCCAACGCTTCTGTTCTACAAAGCTGAGCAAGGATTCTGCATCACGAGGCCCTTTGTACTGTCGGAACTGACCATCGATCACACTGAAATAAACATCATTTTAAAATATATTTTTTTATACAAATGAATGATGTAACAAGCCAATGGCCCACCTGATGTTAAGTGGTTACCTCGGCCTATAACAATGCATTGCCTCACCGAGCACGTCCACTGCGGAAGTGCCCTGTCTTATTTATATTGGTCTTCAAAGCTTTGCTAGTTAAAATGGATGCTAAATATGTTCTCATCTCAACTTCGGCTTCTGATTTGTGTTGTAATCTCTTTTCTCATTCAAGTGACAAAAACAGAGCATTTTTTAAAGATGCCTTAAAATGACATGAGTAAAAGATTACAGATAGCACAAAACGTGAGCGCCCAAGATATGGTTTTCCCCACGGAAGAGAAGAATGACAGGCTCATAATCTCATTAAACACTTGAGTCTTATGCATGATTCAAGCATAGATTTAAGTAGATTTTTATTCAAAACTCATGTTTAAGAAACATTCAAGGTAGATACTTACTGGAAGATAGTAGGCAGCGCAGTGACCACAAACCGACCGCTCAGTCCCGGAGCCTTAGTAACATCAACAGCTCCAGTTTGTGTGGCTAGACCCTTGCGCTCCGCTCGAGAGCCTAGCTCTTTCCATGCCGGGGCAAGAGCATTGCAGGCGGGACACCATGGAGCATAGCTGATGGAAATTCATACATCTTACATTGCTACAATAAGACTCCCTAAAAACTGACGGGTTAAAGTACTTGTATCTTTAGTTACTATAGTTTATATTATCTATGCTGTAGTGTAGGTACTTGCCACACCTTGTTAAGGGCCAACGCACATCTGACGACAAAACTGTTTTGTCGCGTACTTAGTGATGTGAAAATAAATTTTCTGTTATAACGAAAACAGCATATGATGAATGCTTCCTCGTCATATGCTGTTTTCGTTGTAACGAAATTCACATCAATTGACACGACGCATGCATAAAATTATGTTTACCTATCTATTATAGCATTGTTTACTACCTACTTATTAAACATTGCTTTATACGCACATACCTAGAGAATGAACTGTGTTTTTTTAATAAATAAGAATATAGAGTAATTATGTAGTTTACTTAATAATATTATTAAGTACTTAGGATGATTCTCATTAAATAAGCAAGTAACGAAAACAGCAAATAAAAAGAAGCATATCGTAACTAAAAAAGTTTTACTGAGAAGTTTCACATCACTAACTGTTCGACAAGACGTTTTGTCTTAGGTTTGCGTTCTCCCTAAACAATAAGTAGTGGGTAGTTATATATTGCAATTCACTTGTTTTTCTACATGTCTTGCTACCAAGCTCAATAAACCGATTTACCGAAATACGATGTTTAAATGGACATAACAGTACTCATCAGTTTTTATTCTATGCTTGGTTATTAATATAATGTATTATAAAAATAAGTATTCTAGTTCCCATAGTACAAGCTTTGCTTAATTTGGATCTCGAGGGTGTTTTTATACCCACAATAAAGCCTCATGACTCTCAGTGCTTATTTGTAGGCTAACTCCCACTTGGTAGATTCTAATCATCATAAATGAATATTGTTTCTGAATACTGACATCATTTGACTCATGAGTAGGTGATGTCATAAGACATATCGTGTACAATATGGTGATGAGCACCTTTGCTTATCTGCAGCATGAACTGACTTTACTAGTAATTGCTAAGATAAAATTGTCATTTCACATACAAGTATTTATAGAACATGAAATGAAATATTTTTTTGGAAAATATACATAAATAGTGATATTAAACATAGTGATATTAATAATTCTAACACCAAATTCATAGAGCAAGTGATTATTCTTCAACCATAGGTAATTTAGGTTTCCAGCTCAATTTCAAGTTCATTTAGTAGGTTTTAGGAATAACAGGAGAATAAACAAACCAGAGGGGCGATTACGAGTTGGCAATGTAAAAACCGGTGTCAAACGTCTGACGCCAACCGCACCGGTGTGCGCTGCTTGGTATGGAAACATTGAGCGGAAGCTTGACAAGACCAAGCTTCTCAAAAAATCCGCTCAGTGTTTCCATACCAAGCAGCGCACACCGGTGTGCTCGGCGTCAGACGTTTGACACCGGTTTTTACATTGTCAACTCGTAATCGCCCGTCAGAAAAGAAAATAATTGGTGGAATACACTAAGGGAAACATTTGTAGAGTATAAATCATACTTAGGAAAAGCTTTAAGGGATCCAGATATAATGGCTCTGTGAGGTAATGGATCGATCTTATAGACAGCTAACGGCTTAACATCATGTAAGCCATCAGCTTGTTCAATCACTTAGATCACTTTAAAAGTGTGAAAATAATTTATTGACAGACGCAGAGTCAAAACAATGTAACATGAGATAATGTGCTGGTATTCAGACTATTTCAGGCAGTTGAAATTCAATCTATTGCTATTGTTTTTTATGGACACCATTGTTTTGTCATTACATTGACCTTTTTTGAACATTCCTAACTTATATCAGGCCGTCATTTCTGTGGCACTTATGGTGTTTCTACTGTGTACATAACAGTCATGCTTCATCAAATAGTGTTTCAAGCCTATTGAAGGCTACAAATAAATAAAAATTGTTTATTTCAAGCCTGTCAGCTCATATTACATACTCCTGGACATTAGAACATAGATTCAAATTCTACCTGACTAAAATAATCAAATCAACGTCATACCTACACAGATGAGTCAATATAGAAATAGGTAACATTTTTAGATTTTCCTACAAAATTACTAATTGTGATCTCTGCTTATATAAAATTCTAGAAGTGCAATAGGTACTTATGTGATTATTGGATAGGGTAATGCAGGAGATAACTAAGGTTCTGTCGTCTGATAGTGACACAATCGCCGTACGGCTCCTAGAACGGTTCTTCGGACCCTAACGACCTTGCCGTGGTTGTTGACCTATCAAAATGACACGAAGCTACCCACAACGATAATTCAATATTTACAGAGCTATCTAGACCACATCAAGGCCTCATGGGTTTTCAGCACACGTATAACTGATCGAAGGACATGCCAGTCACGCAGTTTACGAGAAATAAATCGTAAGAAAATTCTGACACGATGTAGCCGAGCGAACACCGTACCTAGCCGGCACACCTTGTACTTACAATTCCACCATCCATTCCCCTTCGAGTATATCTCTCCAGTTTTCTTCATTTAGATCGCGGTTCGCACTTTCGACGGAATTAGTAAAACAACATAAAACTATTGATGTAAAAACGAAAAACTGTAGAAATCGAGGCATTTTGTGTACACGCGCCATGTTTCATTGATTTTTTTAATCTTGTGTAGTGCTGCCAGCTGTAATCTAGCTTTAGACAGTAGCTAACTAAATGACCAAAAAGTTGCTAGTTTTCCAAAATAATAGGTGATGATAGAGTATAAAAGCTAAAGAAGTAGCAAAATGTTACGGCAAGTCCTCGCGCAAGTGGAAGCCCCCTATGGCGTGCCCGCTGGGTGTTATGCATTCTATTACAGGTTTCATTAATATTTTGTAGAACTACCCAATTACATCCATACACTATTGGGTTCTGCATAAAATTTCCTACTCTAAAGAATACTCTAGTGTGTCATGTGAAAGATTGCCAGAAAAAGTAGCTAAAAATGCTACAAATTTAAATAAATTTTAGCAGTCTGATACCCAAAAATTGTTAGATCTAGTTATAAAGTAACTAAGTTGGCATCACTAGTAGTAACTGTGAATGCTACCATACCATGCAAGTGAACTCCCTAGAAAAGATGCCATGCGTGAAAATGTAACATATTATTATCTTATCATATAACTTTATCTTTTCTAAAAATTGTTATTATTTGTATTTAATTTGTATAAAAAAGTAAACTTTGTTTTGGACAAACATTATAACAAGTTTGTTCAGTGACGGGGCTGTGATGCTGCTATCTAGCGGCATAAAAATAGGTCCTTTAAAACGTGTTTGCAACTTTTACCGCTAGATGGTATGACCAGTCTTTCCTCTGCTCTGTACTAGGACAGGAATGCATCTTTGTCATGAGCACCAAAACACGAATGTGAGTAGTTAAACCTACTTTATTTGAACTAGAGTCACCAAAGTTTATAGCTGCACATAAGATGATAGTACTGCGAGGTAGAGAATGGCCATAGGTTGTTTATGTGCTTCTTTCTACTACTTCTACGTCTATTACTCTATTCTACCAAGCAAGCCTCTCTTCTATAAGCTTTTAATCGAGTACCTACTTTACGCACCACCCAATGAAAATCTGTTGACATCTTCAATGAAAATTTAATAAAATAATCTATGTAAAAGCTTGTAGTAGATACTATGGGAACTACCTAGCTTGCTGTTATCGACATAATATAATAAATATTCAGGGACATTTTACACAACGCCCTCTAGTCCCAAACTAAGCAAAGCTTAATATGGGAACTAGATGGCTGATAGAATACTTTATATACTTAGTTACTTCTTTTTTGTAAATACATAGGCACCTAAAAATACATAGTAACGCCCAGACGTAGAACAAACATCTATGTTCTCCACGCACAAATGTTTGTTCTTGACGGGGATCGAACCCACGACCCACAGCGCGGAAGGTAGAGTTATTACCGACCGAGCTGTGAACTGTGACGCCTGTAATTTGTAGGTTGGTACAGTACGCTCAACGGATCTTTGTCCCTCAGAAGTTAGGCGCAACAAACGATTGCGCATGTATTGTTGTGCGGGTAAATACACTTGCCTCCAATTACCCAAAAATGGATTCTGCGCAGATAGTTCAGAGAGACAAAGATCCATTGTAACTACCTCCTACTATTACTAGTTGGAACAAAACAAATGACGGACGACTTGACGAATTACTTTTTTCAATTATTAACTTGACACTACTGTCGATTCTGTTGTTGCTTTTTTCTAAACTAACCTAATTTGACAGCACTAAAAATGTTGCTGTCTCTTTCTCATAAACTGAAACGATACAGACAGCCATAATTTTAGCGCTGTCAAATTAGGTTAGTTTAGAAAAATGCAACAACAGAATCGATAGCATTGGCAAACTTGTCTGTCGAAATGACGGACCAAGGCCATAAATAAAAAAAGAAGAAGAACTTATTTTTAAAATTCCTAAATATATCGTAGCGTTTAGGTATGTCGTCTATATCGTTTGGCTATAGACACGGTGTGGATGTCACGTCATGTCGTTTTAAGGCTTCCACGGCTTCATCTGCATCGATCGAAGTCTAGTTTTTGAATATTATTTCACTTGTCTGAAATGCCTGAGTATTATGATGTTCAATACTCAATACTTTATTGCGTTCATGTTGTACAAAAGGGTCTTAAATATATTAATGCCACCAACATGAGCCCAGTTAGGGCACGACAATTTAAAAATGGTCACTAGGTATTTTAACCATATCACTAACATATTTATTAAATAACATTTTTTTATTCTTTAGGTATCTACTCAATATTCTAATTTACATACTTATTAATATTGCACTTTAAAATAAAACTAAAAATTACAAAGTTGCTTATTACTATTTACTTGTTTCTATGCTACTAATGTTCAATAGTGTAATAAAAAAGTATATAAGTATTCTTTCAGCCATCTGGTTCCCATATTACAAGCATTGCTTAGTTTGGGACTAGAGGGTGTTGTGTGAAATGTCCCTGAATATTTATTTATTTATTAATTATTATACCTGCAATAATATACATTTGAGATCTAAGAAATAAATTTTTGAAATTTTCTATAAAAAAAGATTACGATTTTATTTTTTATACAACTATTTATTGGGACCTGTCGATGGCCCACCTGATGTTACAATTTTCTACCAACTAAGTAGTTTGTTTGGACGATTTCTATTTTTAAACCCACTTTCGTCAAATAACTGATTTCAATCGCAATCTGACTTTATCGGACGTCCATTATCATCATGACAGTTGTCAAACTACAAAATATTTTGTGCGTGTTTTTTGTAACGCATTCTACGAATAGGGTTGTCTCTCACTGCGTGTCACTGGTACTTAAGGCTGTGCGTTATGGTACTTATTATTAGGTAGTTGGTCGTAATAAGCTATTATTAACGAAACCATCGTTTCTTAGTTTTATAGATTTTTATGTTTCATAGGCACCTTGGAAAAATAAATTGTTTTAGGTGGCTTTTCTTGAAATTTTACTAGTTAATTTCAAGTTAAAGGTACCTACCTACGTAGGCTTTTTAATTAGTGCGTCACACCTTTACCTGCCTTCAGATACAACTATAAGAGCGGCTTGCACCAGAATCGCTAAACGCGTTTAACTCTTAAATAGTATTTAGCGAGTTGTCAAGTCATACAAATACGTCAGATTTAAATCGATTTAGCTGTTAAATACGTTTAGTGATTCTGGTGCAAGACGCCCTTACAGTCTAATTTATAAATTAATGGCAGAAGAAAGCTAGTTTTCACGGGTCTGGCAACCCTACACCATGACTGCCCCAATTTAATTTCGGAATTCGAGCGCGCCGGCTAGTCTGCTACATTTTATTTTTTGAATTCAAATATAGAATGAAAACATTGTTTATTTTTTTTTAAATAATGACATTGTTTGTGGACAACCATTATCGATATCAGATTTGTTTGGTTCGTAATATAAACGCTGACTGTACGTTTTTAGAGGTGAGAGGGGTATTCTGTATACTTATTAGGATCTCTTATGGTGAGAAAAAGGGTATTTTATATAAGATCTAGGCATCGGTAGTACCTACCTACCTACCCTACCTTACTACCTACCTATTCTCCGTCGTTTTTTTACCAATAAAAAGATTTAAAAAGGATTTTTTTGGAACCATTATCAATATTTTTTTGTAAACAAATCCGTCTTCCTTCGGTATAAGTACCTACTTACGTATACTTAGATATAAGTAAAATACAAAATATTAACCAAGAGGATAAATTATAATTTTTGATGAAATATACAATCAAACATTAAGCCATCCCTCCCTGTCAGCCGAGACAACATACCAAAATGTCAAATCACTTTAGAAATGTGACAGTTTTGACAAATTTAGTTTTTTTTCCGAGGCATAGCATCGAGTTTTTGGTTCAGTCTCAGTTGTCAAATTAGACTGTGTTCGATATTTAACACTTTGACACTGGCAGCTAATCCTCCCAACAATTATTTTTCTTTTTTCTTCGGTCTCGAGTGTCATGGCCGCCTTGAAATAATCCTTTTATACGCTGGATCTTATTAAATAACCGGCATCGTATTTCTAATAGAAGAATTCTTGTAAAAACTTGCAATTGGAAACTTTAACTGATATAATACCTCTTTGAGTTGAAGCAACACCACCGGCCCTGCTTTTTAATCATTCGTGCTCCATAGATTATAATTTTAAGAATGTTTTAAAAGTAAATCTTGGTTTAAAAAAACTGTTCTATTTTCAAAATTTCGCACGGTTTCTAGGCTCTAGGGAGAGCCTGTGCTCTAGACAATCATTTTTATTGGAAAATACAATGACCTCACAATAGGGTTGTCCACCCATATCAAAACAGAAAAACTTTTTCCCAAGCGAATCATTGTGAACTTTTCTGCCAAATCATCGATCGATGATAAATACGCATCTATTTGAATCACGCAGGTGGCACTTGCTGTGATGTGACAATGACAAATAAAGATTCTATCGAACACCTTTTCGATCAAATTGTAGGTACCTTAGTATCCTATGACGATTTAATTCGGGGTAGTCTCAGGATTCCGTATAAAATTGCTTTAGATTTTCAGATTAAGTACCAACCTAACTGCGAAAATAATAATGTCTAAGTTCAACGGCATTGAATCACCTAGTTATATAAGACGGTTCTAAATGATCCTTGTGATTTTATTGAATAAAGAAATGATGACTTTGACTATATTGAGTTTTTCGCGAACCGATTGGAATTTCATCTAACTCCTATATTTTATAACAGGAAGTTAGCGTGGCTAAGCAAGTAAATAGTAAACAGGTTTTTTATGATTGCACAATTTAATAGGGATCCCCAAAGTATAAATGCATAGCATAGATCGATTATTGAATAATATTTTGTAGACGTCAGTCGCTGTTGGAGAACCATTTTTTTTTCTTTCAATTTAAATTTGGAAGCCCGTTCGGTGTGACCAGGTTCAATATGCGTTTGTTGTGTAATCCTCATGGGACGTGGATTATTTTTTGTATCAATTATTTTTTAAAAATGTCCCCGCGTGGGATATGGCAAGAGGCATCTTATACGGTTTATTAATTTTCTATCAGTCATCGTTGCTATCAGGTAGGTTCCGTTGCTGTCAAAAGTGACGAGAATTTGTAAAAGGATTAAATATTATTATTGTTAAGGAGTACCTATTAATAAACTAAACCTACATACCTGTGTCATTAATGTGGGTGAAATATCAACAAAGAGATAAATAGAAAAAAATATCCACAAATCTCCATAAGTTTGAATTTTAGCGAAAAAGTTATCGATTTTAATTATTTAGGTTACTCATAACACCAGCAGAATTTCGACTCTATTTGGTTCTAGAGCCACCCATCAAATACGGCTTTTGCCAAACAAAGAGAATACAAGATTACAGACAAGTCCCTTGAGACGGCAGAGGCCACACAACGATTCTACTACCTACAAGCTTCCTACAGATCTTTAGCTTCGATATAACTCGCATCTAACTAAACAAGGCCTGTGAGTCGGTCAGGCAGTCTTCTCTATCAATATTATCTTATCTTAAAGTAGACTCGATCTTAGGTGAATCTAATTTAATTTTTTTGTTTCAGGTTTTACTTAAGTAGGCAACCATAAATACGTTCGAAGTTCAAACCAGAAACCATAAACAACATAAAATACTTAGAAATGAAAACGTAAATCCATTAGGTACTTTTGCACCTTGCTAGTATAAAGGTATAGTGTTCAAAGGGCTATAAATAACGTGCTTAATTAAAACAAATATATAACTTCAAAATCCACTTAGTTTTTACTAATATTTTTTTTTTAGTTTCAGTAACATGAATATTAAAAAGGTCTACTTTTGACCTCAATTTATTTGCATTCATACCTTTTCGCACCTATCTGTCATAAATTTTGCTACTGGCCATCAATAGCTTAAAAAAATACGTGGGAGCGTCTTGTCTATGCCCTGCACTTCCTTTGTGTCCGTTCGTAGTTCCGTTCCTTTTTTGAATAAAACTTTTTCATATATCTGTGTGCACAGGTGTATTTGTTATGCCGATCAATCATTAATTTATTTGGATAGGCAGTGTAAGTTTGTTGTAAGCAATGAATTCGTGTAAATAATGTTGATGTTTTTAAAAACAGAGTGACCTACACGGGCTTGAAGGATGATTTTGCAAAATAATGTCTAAACTCCAAAACTGCTGGAACAAACTTATTCCTTTCTTGAATCCTGTTTGTATTTTTAATTACTTTACAAGTTCTTGAGGGAACTATTATTTATTTTATGATGGAAAAGGCAACATGCACAAGTACTTAAAAAGCTTTCGCATTTTGTGTGAAACAGTAGGTAGAACCTCTTCTACACTTTACTTACTAAGTAAAGTATAGCAGTACTTAGAATTGAAGTGTGGGTGTATGAAACGAGCAATGTAACGTAGTAACATAGCAAATAGGCCATTTTAGCTCTACGAGTACTTGCATGCAGTAGACACGAAAATTACCTCAAAATATCAGCTTATGTTGCTCTATAAACTTTGAAACTACCCGTAAAATCCAGACTTATAAAATCAGAGATTCAAATGCTCGTCTACAGCTTATAGGACGGCATTATTCCAAGTACTTTACCGCATATTCTTACTTATTTCAATACAGGTTTCTAGACGTCTCCTGACCTCCAGGATTACTTATGCTACCTCGCTTTAAAAAAGTAAAAATTCTAAAATTAAACCCGCCAAGCGTTGGCGGTAAAATGACCATAAACAACTTTATTTTTCTTGTTTTTTTTTTCTCGCCGTACCCGAGCCTGTCCGCCTTTTGTGCCATATCCTGCCCTTTTCAGTCGGGGCTTTTTAGGAAGAAATTTATTATGTATACTTTCGGTCATGACCAGTAGCCGAATTTAATTGTGAAATATGGGGTTATTTTTTGAGTTGTAGATGTAGATGGAAGGTAAATTTTTTTATAGATCTGATTTATTTCAGATTTTTTAAGGATTAGTTACAGTTCTTTTATGGGGATTAGTCTGGAATATCGTTTTAATGTGTTTCTCTAACAAAAAAGCGGATGCTCTTCCTCTCTGAATTAGTTTGGGGTCGGACAGGAAATGCCTGGATCTTATACGAACAAGTTGCGCAGTAAATCAACTTTGACATATTTTTATGAACGATTTTCATTAGAAGTTCGTAATTTATTATTATACTTTTTTTTTCCACATATGCTATCTGCAATCAGCTATTTAGCCATAATCAGATTGGTTCTTGTATTGGTGTTTTATGGTGTAACTCCAGCGAGTAACACCATTCAGTATTCAGAACAGTCTACGTTCTCTGGTCTAGGTCGAGTATTTGCCATCTTTTGAGGCGTTTCACGTTTTCTTGTGTGTTAAGTAGGTTTCTAGCTAGTTATTATACTTAAGCACGATTATTTTTATCCTAAATAAATCATGAGAAAGATATATAAAGAAAATATACTTAATATTTTTTTAAATAATAGCGCAGCTTGTCATAAAAATAGTATTGCATTTTGGCTCAATCAAGCAATTTTTGAGTTTGCAAACAAAATAAAGCAGTGAACTTTTATGACAACATTCCGTTACGATAATGAATTTAGTACCGTATGTATGAGCATTTCAATTCATAAAGTGTCTTGGATTAAGCTTATATCGCGACAATATTTTAAACAATGACATGACAGGGTATTGTGAATTCACGCATCCATTTTATACATAACCGTAAAAAAAGAATGGTTGCAATGAACCCAGTGACTAAGACAAAGGTATTGTACGTTGTTCCCCACTGTTACATTGTGATATTTCTAGGTAACTTGTGTGTTGCATTCAACCAAGACGTCCCAATTAGATTGCATTCAAACCCCACCTGGTTTATATGAAAAAAGGTTTCATTAACAAAAAACTTTGCGAAAAAACTTCGTAAAAATATAATTGGCAATGGAGCGTGCGCCTTAATCCATCGACAAGGATTTTTTATTTTTTATTCAGAGGAAGGATGCTTTTTAAAATCTGTTTAAGGATTTACGTCAACGGTCTTTTGGTGGGTTTTGGGAAGGGTACGGGCACCGACGGAGGTCGATATATTTTATTTATTTAGGTACTTTCAGACGACATGACGCGACGTTTCTAAACACACTCTTAATAATTTAATATTTCGGCAGGCCCTAATGTAAAAAATAAATAAATGTTTTTATATTACTTCAGTATGTACTGTATAGATAGGTAGGTACCTATGATTAGAAAATAATATGTATTTTTTTTTAATTTATTACTTGTGAAATAGGTTCTTTTATGGTAATATGGCGAAAGATAATCCGTTTTCAATTATGAATATTTAATATTACCATCAGCAAAGCACTAAAAGCGCGGGAGCCATTGTTTTCTTTATTCAAAAGGGTACCACAGACAAAACATTCGATTATAGACCAGATAGCCATAGAGTATAGAGAATTGATAGAGGCGCGTGTCAAGCACGCGGCGGCGGGAAAGTGGCGCGCAAATTGAGTGCTCCAATTACCGGTGTCGTTTTCTACAGTCTTATATACAGGCTGTTCACATTTTGTGAATGATGAATTTTCGATACAGCAGAGTTTCAACTAAGATGGCATATTAAGCATGGTAAATTATTATTCCAGTACCGATTTAAATAAATAAAGTTGGGGTAATTTACCGACGGCATTTGACCGGGATTGCCTTCAAGTTACTGTTTTCAACTTGATTTTTCAGGATTTCTATATTATCTATACTTCCTACTTATATTATAAACGCGAAGGTTTGTATGTACTTTATAGATGTTTGTTAGGTAGGTAGGTACTCTTTCACGCAACAACTAAATCCGATTTGGATGAAAATCAACAGGATATAACAGGACGCGGACAAAATCGCGGGCAGAAGCTATCATCATATAGAATTTATCATAAAGAAGGTATAAAAAATACTCGGCTCTTGGTTTTTACCAAAAAAAAAAGTCACATCCACAGCTTACTAAACGGTAACAAATAACAAAAAAAGTCTATGTATGCTGATCCAGAACATCAAAACCAAGTGCCTAAATTGCCTTTAACACACTCAGCAACATACGTCAAAGACATTCAGTCTATTCACATCTCTTACCAATCAGTAATAAAGAACAGAGACAACGTTATTTTAAGTTGCTTATGTATGTTGCTTAGTGAAGTATTACTGTGCTTATATTTATGTGGCGTCTCTGAGTGTGGCAAGACTGAAAGGTGTAATATTTAACGATGGAAGAAAAATTGTGCGTTAGAGTTTTGAATCAGAGAACCGATTAGGTTCAGTTCATTTTATGATTTACGACTTCTTAGACCCAAAAACCGCAAAGTGATGCTTTTTATTTATGATGCGGATCTGGATTAATGAATTTAATTGAGTAGTAAAAATAATGATTTAGTATTTACCCGTCATAACTGCCTTTTAGCTAGACAGTAAAAATAAACCTTATATTTGAGTAAAAGCACGAAATAGCATAAAAATTGGATATGAATAGTACCAAAATATTATTAGTTGCATAGCATAGCATTCGATGGCTTATGTAGGTCATTCTGGCCGTTGTATGGATGTCTGGATGTTTGTAAATAGTTTCATGAAGAAAAAAAAAGAAGTAAGATTTCGTCGTGGTAGTCGATAGACAACTAACTGCTACGGCGTAGCGTGACGTAGCGCAGCGTAGCAACTAGCTTTTAATGTCATAGAAACTAATTCATAACATAATTTGTTAATATGTTCAGAATATTCCGAATTACATTTGGTAGAATAAATATGGTACATTTTCTGATGTATACCTGAAAAAAAAAATCATCCTGTAAAATTGCCACCAGTTCTTCCCGCCTTATTTGCAATGGACACGTGACCTAAAATGGCGTTCCAAATTCGAATGAATCAAGAGGATTGGTGGCTAATCGTCAGCTCGTTGATGAACCATGGCGAAAATATCCGAAGTAATTACTTTACGTCTTATTTTACCAACCCGTTATTCGTGAATTAATTAAAATAAGCAATACTTAGCATGATTCTAAATTTTGACAAACTATGTAGGTATCTAAGTATTCGTTGACTATTACCTAAGTCACCTCTTACAAATATTCGATTATTTTATTTTGAGGTACAAAATAATAATTAATTGTGCACAAAACCTCTCACGTTTTCGTATCTAATTGAAATTTCCAGTCCCCAATAATCAGAAACAACAGTTGGCGCGCAAAAATTCGAGTGATTTTAAGCAATCAAATTCGTTAAATTCTATCACTAGATTGAGATAACACCCCTAACACGGAAACAGCATTTGGCCATTTTGTTTTAAGAAAAGAATTTGAAAGTGGAACGCGCGGAAATACTTCCCTAATTTCGCTTCGAAATTCGAAATTTCGAATATTCTTTTTGGTTTAAGCAAAAAGGTTTGATTTATGCTGAGCGTAATAAGAAATTGAATTTTGTAAATCAAAAGAGACCTCGGTTTGTCTGCAGAAGCGTTACGATTCAATTTGGCGCCATGTTAGGTTGAACTGAGTCCGAAAAGTGAATTTATTACATTATTCCCGCATGAATTTTCGCAGAACCGTTCCCTTCCTTTGATCTATTTCCTTTTCTCTCTAAATGGTAACTGATTGCTTTTTATGTCATCAATTTTGGCCGTTTTTGTATTATTAGCATTTCATAACGAGAGTTTGTTAGTGAATTCATTTCAGTAGGTATTTGAAATTATTTGAATCAAATTGGATAAAAATAACCCGATTGAATTTTTTTTTTAAATTAAAATTTTAAGCAGTTGTTAAGATGTGAAAGATATTATTCTGTAGGTTCATCAACGTCATTGTGATACAATGTAAGTTAAAAAATACCTAGTATTTACACTCAGCGTGGTTTTTTTAACACTGCAGGTAGGTACTATAGATAAATATATAAGTGCTTTTTATAATTTGACACTTTTAAAACATTATTTTACCTTGAAAATTGAGATTGCAGAGATAGGAAAAACCTCAATAAAAAAGTTCCGAAGCCCCCTCACTACGCATCGATGCATGGAGAACACTTCCTTTGCCAAATGTCCGTTTCACTCCCCCGTCATACAATACTCCTTACATGTTAAAGAATCCATAAATAATACAGTTGACGTACCGATTGTATTACCCCACCCCTTGTATTGCGATCTCTTGTCTATGGGCCTAATGCCTCTATTGTCTGTGGTACTACACGGATTTATTATTCATTTTCTTGATACATCCGGGGTTTGGTGGTCGAGTAATGATGGTTAATCGATTTTAAGCCAATGGCCTTTCTGATGCTAAGCGGTTACCACTGCCTATATATATGTATCAAGCTATATATAGTTTGATACAAAAGTAATAAAAGGAGCTACCTGGTAGCTTTAGGATATAAATACTTATTTATTTTAGTGTTAAATATTCTGCATCAAATAAAGAAATAAATAATAAGTCAATAATACTGGCCAGTTTCATGAAAAAAAGTTTTGTAAGAAAAGAAGTCAACTGGCTGGAAATCAACATTAGATTTTTAATAAAAGAACACTCATTTATTTTATTCGATTCCAAGAGTGGTTTCATGCTGCCGCAATTTTTCACCCCATTTGTGGTGTTACAAAAGTGCAATGTCATTTTTACCCAACTTGGAATAGATGTTTCTATTCTTGAGGATTTATCAAGCCGTAAGTTTTTTGCACGTTCGCGAGGAACTAGCACGTTTAATAGACGATTTTTAATGATGCTCGTGATATTACTGAATAAAGAATTAAGTACTTTGAATAAAATTTTGCACTAACGCCCGAATAAAAGCGTGTGTTACAAGACAAGATACTACCTATAGGTCTATAAGAGGTCTTTGAACTGTTTAATGTTTAAAAGGTTTTTTATCATTGCTCTTCTATTTGTTTATAAAAACATTCAGTGAGAATATAGAATTATATATTCGAAATCTACATCTTCATATCCAGATGTCTGTCGGCTTCAAATTTTCAGTACGATACAAATAGTAAATATTGTATGTAGCTACGGAGGCTGCGTGGGTAGGTAGTTAGAGGGAGATAGTAGAGTGGCTGCTTCTTGTAATATATATCGGGTGGGTTATTCTCAAAGCGAGTGAAATTTCTTTCAGTTTGAGAAATCTTAAAATACTTTGGGAAATTACGAAAAGAAACACGTCAGACTAAATTAGGATTCAAGTGTATATTTTAACGCCATTTTTACCTTGAATTTTACTTGCGACGTAGAGATACGTAAATATGTTGTAGGTTTTTGTAAATTTGAGAAAACGGTTTTTTTTAAAGAAAATTACTGTGGTTTTGATTTTGATTTGGTTGGACGTAAGTGAAAATAATGTGTGAAAAACCAAACTTGTAATGTTTTTAGTAATTTTTCCTTTGTGAAATCTAATAAAATTGACTTTTTAATTCAAAAGATTTAAACGCGCTCCATTGCAACTTGTTAAGTATTCTTGTTCAGACTTAATTTGGAAAATACGTAGGTACCAACTTTATAGTTTCATGAGAAATTGCCATGTTTTTATCTATTTTTTCTTTCGTATTTAGGTAATAAAGTAGTTATCTCAGATTAAACTTTCAAAACAATATTTTCGAATGAACATTTTGGTTTCACAAAAAAGCAATAATTTCGTAAAATTATTGCAGAATGGGTCCGTTACGCGCAGCAGCCGCGGGGGAGGCATGCGGGCCGAAGATAAGCGGCTTAACTCCGAACCAGAGTAGGACAGGACCATACACAACCACCACGAGTTTGAGCAAGAGGGGAACACGTCGCTATATACAGCTGCAAAGTTACTGCGTACGCTTGACGTTAGGCGTTCTTATTTTAAATGTTCTAACTTTAGAACTACACAGAGTGTTTTGAGCTCTATCTGATGGGTATATGGTTGAGTTTTGTCTGTAAGGTTTGGACGGGTTAGTCAATTGGGGTTGCTAGAGTAAAATAAAAATACATTTTCCAGGGAATCTACAGGGTACAAGTAATGTTTGCGATGTTATATAACTATAGTTATAATGTGGCACAATTTAGTACTAATTTTGTGGAATCTTAGCTGTTTTTAAAGATGTTTTGTATGCCAGTCGTTTGTTTCTCATAATTTCTCATAAAAGGATGCACGATTACTTACAAGATAATGTTTAACTTAATGACAACACTTCGCTTTTTTGTATTCTTATGACATTAACGATAAAACATTTTTATTGGAGCTGTAGGGATCTTCATCAAAGACATTTATTTGTTTGATTTTCTCAAAGATGAACGAAACAAACACCATTTTGTCATATACAGGCTGGAATTTTTTAACGCCACCTGAAGGGAAAGTACCTTAAATACTGGAAATAGAACATTTTATTGAAAGGAAACATTACTTTATTTGTAAAAAGAAAGAAAACTGCATTCAATGATTTTCGAAATTTTACTTGCCACACCCAGAAATCGAACCGATTTAAATTTGAATATATATAAGATACAAGATACAAAACAAGTGTTACAATTTGGTCTTATGGGACTATAACTTATAACTGGGATAAGAAATTATGATGTTGACTTTGAAACCATTTGCAAAGGTTTGCAGGTAGCTACTGTTTCTTGATGAAGATAATAATGAGGACTGTATCAAACGTTTTAACGATCAATTTGACTACCATCCCCTACCAGATGTAGTTACCACGACATGACATGTCACAGGTCAGACTACCACGTTTGTAGGACGTCCCGGGCTTCAGTCGACGAACCCGGCTCGAGTTACTGGAGTCTTGTGGTTGGAGCTAGTTCAGTCACCTCTGCAGACGCATAGACAAACCTTTGAATTATTTTTGCATAGTATTTTTTGGAGCGTACAAGCTTATGGCCGTATTTAGGAACATTGTTGAAGGAATCGTGTTTGTGGCTCAAGCCATTCTTGATGTGCACATGGGAATAAGCACCGTTGACTAAAAAACTATACTTAGGCAAGCATATACATAAAAATTCTAGATTTTTTAATATGCCATCCTATCCTATCCTACTATCCTATCCTACTATCCTATCCTATCCTATCCTACTAATATTATAAATGCGAAAGTTTAGATGTTTGGATGTTTAGATGTTTGTGTTTCAATCACGTCAAAACCACTGAACCAACTTGGATGAAACTTGATTAGGATGAAAAGGATTAGCAGCGCCAATTGGCAAGAGGATTTCATTGTCATGTCATGTTACGTCAGTTTGACAGGGCGTAGTACTACCTCTTTGGTCTAACAACTTGAGTTCGGTGTAATGAGGTGTAATGTCAAGTTTCTTAAAGAAGTATCCGCTCGGTACACGCACAGATAATATAATGTACACGGAAACTGTAGACGCGGACAAAGTCGCGGGTAACTACTAGTTAGGTAATAAGTGCATAATTAGTGCAGTCAATTCTAGATTTTTAAATATGCCATTAATTAGTGCAATCTGAAATATTAGGTCAAAATTTAGGTACCAAAAAACTACTCGTATTCGCATTTACTGGTCAAGTACTAATCCGGACTTAGCCTAAATTTTTGTATGAAAATCTGTATTCGAATGTTTTCTATATTCTAAGATTCAAATCTATGCCTGAGCAACGATTCTTTACTTCAGTATATCTACATACGAGACTTGTTTCGACTTACGAGTATATTCTAGGCGCAAACATGAAGTGTCATCATATTTCATGTAATTTTTTTTTAATGGCAATCGTCCGTAGTTGGATATTTCTGCCAGCGTCACGTCGTTTCATGTAATTTATTTCATTCACTTACACATTTCATCTATTTTTACAGGAAACTTAATGCAATAGTGTAGTAAAATTACTTAATACTAACTTAATATATGTTTATATATTCAGGTATCAGGTGATATGAAGTAACTGCTTAAAGTCTCAAAATCCCCTTAAGGGGGAAAACTCAATGGGGATTTTGAGACTAACCCATATCAGGGGGTGATTTTACCTGATACCCGATTCTCATGGTATTAAAAGATTGACAATCAGGGCTTTGCCACCTTATAGCGTACCATGCTAATTTGTCCTAGAGTACTGGACTTCGCTATATTTAAAATAGTTTTAGTCGCCATAATTTGCATTATATCGTTGATTATCTTTATTGATAAGTGCTTAAGCACTGATAATGCAAGAAGCCCGGTTTCTTTTTTTTCTGAAACATTTTAAATAGAGAAAAATTGGTTTTTATTCAAATGTTACCCTACATATTTTTAAATTATATTTCTTGTTGTAAATCATATTTAGGTACCTATTATTAAATGAAACACAAAAATGTATTTATATGCATATATTCGGATTCAATATTTGAATAGCTATCAGTAATTAATACAACTTAACTTAAAAAAAATACACTGACTTTTCATCGAACGCGATACAGAACTGTAGATACTTAAAACTAACTTAGCTATGTTCAAGCTTAAAATTTACTATAAATTACAAATTTCATTACATTTTAAAAACTACAATTTCAAAATAATAATAATATAAATTAACTAAGTAATAATCTCTTTTAGATTTATTAAAATAAGTTTGAAATGCATAAGTTTTCCATTTTCAAATTTCAGGAACCAATGAAAAGCTCGCGTTAGTTGTCGACAAATTCTAATTGTCAATTATTTTTTCACAATATTTGGGAAATCATTGTTTGGAAAATGGCAATACAAATATGACGCATTTTAGACTCAAATAATAGGAACAATATAATTAATTTCAAAATGCTTGCCGAACTACTTCAGCTAAAGGTTAGCGACATTATTATAAATTATTTTATTACTTATTAAAGCTTGTCGGTGCTCATAAAATATTGCATTATTGTATTGCATTAATAATAAATATTATTACGCTTATTTTATAACAAAATTTAGCGTTTCATTAAAGTGAACTCACATATTATGCCATAAGACGTGTTATGCCAAAAACATTAAGATTTTCTCTATTATATTTGTCTAAAAGGTAAAATAAAATCACTTAGGTACATATTGTTCACTGGCTTCGAAACAAAGAAAATAGATAATCCTTATTCTATGTTATAATAAGTCACATTTTACATTCGCACACACATATACAAAATAAAATTCTTATTTGTATTTATTTACAATAGTAAGACTATTATTACTTGATAATTTAGCGAATTTCACTAAACATAGCCTAAAATTTTATAAATTGATATGACTCAGGTGTTTTACGCATAAAGCAAAGAAATTTCTATACAATACTTAAATTATAATAATATGCTTTGTGGGGTTTTTTATTTTATATATGGCAAGGATTTTCCCTTTTCGATACAATTTAGGCCTCATGCTCTATAATTTCTCGTTGAAAATTCGTCGATTCTATTTTTAAATAAAATTTTAGATTATCACGATTTTGATCAAAATTTCAGTTCATATTTGTAAAATTTTACTTCATTTTAATGTATATTTGTTTCAAAATATGAACTAAAACTCAGAACAAAATTTAGATAATCACTTTTTTACTAACAAATCATCGTTTAATAGTAAGATTAATAGACAGTTTGTCGGTTTTGCTTATTTGTGATATGTAGGTAAGTATCGTCGTATTTTAAATACCTTTCAAGCTGTTTGAAACATATTAGTTATAAGAAATAAATACAATTTGAACAAGTGCAAACATGTTAGAAAATGCTTGAAAGAATTCTAAAATAGGAGTGGAAAATTTTGTAATTCTCAGTAAAAAAACATTCGAGTATAAAGTCACATACTTCCATTCAAGATCAATCAAATGTATTTTTAGCAAGAATTACCAAAACATGGTATTACAAAAAAACTATTTCCCCAAATCTAATGGGAAATATCACATTATGGCAATAAATTTTTAAATATAGAACAAAAACCAACAAACTCCCTACAAATCTGACAGTTTATTTACACTACACAACGACTAGAATGCTAAACCATGTTGATTCCATACTTCTCCGGAGCAAAGTAACTGTTTCCGGAGTTTGAAAAGTTCGTTATCTGTGACGCTTGAAGCATGCTTAGATGGGGGGAATTCTGAGACTGGTTTTCAGGCGATTCTGGGCCTGAGGAGAGTATGTTATGGTGGGAAGGCCAGGCAGCTGGGGGGGAAGGGTTTCCGAATGAAACCTGGTTGTAAAGTTGGTTGCCATTCGTTGTGAGGTTGTGGCTGTGGCTGCCGTGGCTCTGGTTCACTGAGGAGCCGTTGAAGTACTCCATCTGAAATAGGTGGTGATTAATTTCCAGTTTTGATGACGTAAGTCAAAGTCAATATTTCTTTATTCAATAAAATCACAAGGATCATTTAGATAAGATAAGGTAAATGTTATTTTATAGATCCCTTGAATTTTTTGGGTTTAGTACAAAATACAGTGGAGATGACATAGCACTAACCAGTAAAACAGTAATAGATTTAACTCACCTGACTTGGATAATACGGTGAATTATAAGCACTCTGCCCATATCCCTGATGATGATGCGACGTGGAGTAACTCCGAATGTAGTCTGAACTGCCCGGCCAGTGAAAACTGTTGTAGCTATCAGGATGGTAAACATTCCCGGGTCCGTTTATACTCTGGGGGGTAATAGGAGGGGAGGGAGTCGTCATTATTGACGAGTTTGATCCTAAAGGAGTCAGGTTTCCAGTCAATCTAGAGCTATACTGATCCTTAACAAGGCTACTACCAAAGGATTTGTCTGTATACTCTAATTTGCTGTAGTCCAACCTCTTTGGACTGCTGTACAACTCCTGTTTCGGCGTGACTCCATAACCTTGGAGGTTGGAGATATCTGGAGAGGACTCCTTGCCTAATCTTAGCTCGTTATTGTAATGTGAGACAGAATGGTTTTTAGAGAGAGACGAATTCTCGTAGTTTGAATTTGCGGACTCTTTTTTACAGATCACATTTATTGGGGGGCTGACTGACGTGGTGGGGGTGATCGGTAAATTAGGAGAGGTGGTGGTATTGCTTGATGTGTTTTGCGTGGTGTGGCTTGAAGAACTGGGGGTTTTGGAGGCGGATTTGGCAGTGGATGAAGAGTTTTTTATGGTGCTTGATGATGCACTGGTCTTTGCGGAGGAAGACGTTTTAGTGGAGATTTGGCTGTTGGTTTGCTGTTGGAGCTGTTGTCTGCATTTCGCTCTTCGGTTCTTGAACCACACCTGTTGGCAAAAATTTTGCATCGTGAGGCTAAGTTTAAACTGTAAATCGCAGCTATTTACTTGATTAGTCAGTGCGTCCATAGGTAGGTATGTTGCTATTCTGCTGACTATCAAAAGTTACCGACGGACGGCGAAACATGCTCGCAATCGCAACTTTCTTATAGCGTGGTTCGAACCCTACAAAAACCATATTTTGTATCAAGAATTACAGGCACATGAGACTTAACACCTGTATGTCTCAGAGTGATGGGCGCAGTGCAATGCATCACTAGGCACGTCCTCTGTGGACATGCTCAGTGACGCAATGCTTTGTTATAGGCAGAGATAACCGCTTAATATCGGGTGGACCATCGGCTGGTTCCTTCATTTAGATGTGTAAAAAAATAGGAAAATTTGTCCTCGCTCCAAATTAAATTGGTGAAATTGATGATTTTTCGGTACACTGAAATGATGCAAACTTAGAAGCCAGCCCCCAAACCACAAGTCGACAGCGCAAGCAGTAACACACAAACACAAATTACAAGTGATTACTGCCCTAACAAACAGCATTGTGAGGCTGTACTGTTTGAAGAACGGATTAGCAGTGATTTATGTCTTAGTGGCGTGAACATAGGGCAGATATTGCCCTGAGGCGCAGCTGTGATGTGGAAAAGTCAATGAGGTGTTGAACTAGCTCATAGTAAATTGCAGTGAGATTGGTAGTCTAAATGCTCATGTTTTTGAAACATCAGGCAAAAGACAGCATTATTGACTTGTTCTGTTGCCTAGCGACACTACAGCCTAGATTCCCGTGTAAATTTATCAATTAATGAATGACCCTAATTTAATGAATATATTAACACGTTAATTTAGTTATTATCCGTAATAAAGTACCCCAATAAATATGTCTACAAATGTTGCAAAAACAAACTTTTATAATGCGGACAGCCAAAGACTGGACCTCGTTACCGGCGTCTGTGTTTCCACCTTCATATAGATTGGATGTTTACAAGAGACGAGTGAATAGGTATCTTCTAGGTAAGCGTACTACATTGTCGACCGCATCTTCACTTAACATCGGGTGAGATTGCGGTCAAACGCTTGCTTATAATATTATTAAAAAAATTAAATAATGCATTTTAATCAAGAAAACACAGTTATATAGAATTACTAATGCGCATATTTGCTTGCCATTTGCAACATTGAAACTAAAACACTACATAACCGCATACGAATAACAAAATACTTATAACATCACAGATGTACGATTATGAGGTAGCTCATACAAACTCAAAACCGCGGAAAGTGAAGCAAATAGCCGCATCTGTTGCAAAACACACCCATTCTATGCTCTTTTGCACGAAACTTATCAACTCATTAGGGGGAACAGAATAGGGCGCAAGTTCGACCCTTGCGTTAATCCGAGGTGCGTATTGCTAAGCACGTGATACTTTGATTTTGGTAGCGAATGTATTGAGGTATGCTTGACGGATATTAATGTTTCAATTCTTCAAGAAACGTTTTTAAACTAGTAGTAGAATTAGAGGAGAGGGTAATTACGAACAAAGACAGTAGACGCATTACGTAAATCTAAAATTCGAGTCATATTACGCGTCATCGTCAGCACGACTTCCGTATATTGTAGTGTCACCGCGCAGTATATTTGAAAAAGAAAGAAAACATAAACCTATCGAAATTGAGCTGGAAACTTCGAGTCCTTATATTTTAGTAATAAAAAAAGACACCAAAAATTTTTTAGAATTTTTAGAATTTTGCACACGTCATAGAATTTATTTTAATTTATTTATTCTTTTAATTTCTTACCCAATTAAGCCTACAGGTATTATCCGTTATCCCTTCAAACAGTGCTTTGCTCAATGCAAACAACAAACAACATGGCTGATAGTGATTTAACTAATTGGGCATACGGTATGTCACTTTTGAACTTACCGCTCATTTGCCTAATGAAGTAGGGGAGGTCCCTTCCAAAACGTGAAATCTAGCGTTTTGTGTGCTCAATCATATTGCACAACTAAATCTACGCGCAGGATCCAGAACTTATTATCTCGTGTAAAATATCATACACGATCGAATCGAGTTCGATTTTGATGACGTCTCGTTTATATGCGCGCCGCAATTTAATCCGTACGTTGGCAACTTCAAACAATTGAATAATTCGATTTTAAAATTTGAAAATTGGAACGCGTAATTCGATTGGTCGCGCTAATGCACCATCCTTGTTTGTAAAAAGAACGTTTAAACAAATCAGAGTTCAGTCGAGCGTCAACTGTCGACGGTGATGGATCCTCTTTAAGACTTTTATCAAGTTTTATCAACATTTCTCTAATGGGTTTCTGTTTGGGTGGTTTTCCATTATGACGGATTATAATTACGATTATGACGACGCGATATGTTTAGTTAATTGATACTTAATAATCTCCGGATTTTGTCTACGATTTCGATGGTACTTATATTTAAATGTATTATGTAATTGATAAGGAATTAAGTTTTTAATTGACATGCTAATTGTTAAATTAATTGAACACTTCATTATTATGCATGCTTTTTAAAATTCAGCTCTCTTTTTGTTAGAGTTGTAAAAAAGAAACAGATTTGCAATCGTAATTAATAACGGAAATCTCTTTGGGGATTATTCCATCAATTTTAGCAAAAACATTCTTTTTTAAACTTTTCTCGAAAGATACGGACCCAGAACCCACCCAAATCAAGTTAAGTAGGTATATTTTTTAAAGTATAGCTATTACCCGCGACTTCGTACGCATGTAACCGTTTCCTGATCGGATTCTTTGAGAAGTTTGACATTACACCGAGCCCGTACTCCCGTGTTAGACGTTAGACGGCTTTATACACCAAAACTCGTACTAGGCTCTATGAAGCAACTGACGTGACGTCGTCCTCGTGTCAATTGGCGCCGCTAATCCCGTTCGTTCGTGTTATAAATAAATAAATATTCTTGATAAATACTCTTGGACTTTACACACAACACCCTCTAGTCCCAAACTAAGCATAGCTTGTGATATGGGAACTAGATGGCTGATAGAATACTTATATACTTTTTTTTTGTAAATACATACTTATAATACATAGTAACACCCAGACATAGAACAAACATCTATGTTTTCCACGCACAAATGTTTGTTCTTGGTGGGGATCGAACCCACGACCCAAAGCACGGAAGGCAGAGCTATTACCGACTGAGCTGTGACGCCTGTCAATCCTGTATCCTGTAGATCCTGTTAATGTTAAACAGTCATTTGTTTCACAAAACACTGAATAGCCTTTACCTGAACTCTGCTCTCCGGAAGGTTGATCTTCAGAGCCACCTCCTCTCTCATGAAGATGTCAGGGTACCTCGTCTTCCCGAAGAGTGCTTCGAGCACGTCTAGCTGTGCTCTCGTGAAGGTGGTCCGTTCTCTTCGCTGCTTCCGAGGGTTCACTCCTGAGGACAAGAGGAACTTGTTCTAAAAATTAAACTTCAAAGGTCACCAGTAACCCCTGTCTTGCTGACTAGACTATGTTTGTGGCTATTCGGATTTACAATCTTATTTAAATTAATTATTGCATATTTTAATTTTACAACACAATAAAGTTGTAATATTCAGCTGTCATGTCACACAAGTTTTTATTATTCGAATTGTTGTAACCAGTTTAGTGACTATGTAAATTTTATTAAACTTTGATTTATCGAAGTGTGAAAATATATCGATTTATTCGATTCAGAAGAATATGATGAAGCACTTAGTTTAAATTTAGAATCATATTTATTAAAAGTTAATATAAAACGTGATATGTTTAGAAATTAAAAGCGCATAAAGTATTTTTGAAAGGAGGTAATATTTGATATGAATTACGATTCAAATTAGAGGTTGGATATTAATTGAAATTGGATATTGCACTTTGTATATTTGCGGATATCACAATTAGAACAATTTAACCACATTGAGATCTAAGCCAATTTAAAACAAGTACCTACCTACATACTTTTATTTTCAAAGGAGATTTGTGTTCTGGGTCAATCGATGCACCTAAGTGACCAAGACAAAATTACTTATTACAACATTTTAAGGAGGCATAATAATGCAAAATATTAACATATTAATTAATGTCTAGTGACGAAACCAATTAAAAAAGATAGAAATTATCAAAGTCGTGATTATTTTTATAACTATCGATAAAAGTGTCTGTAAATAAAAATATAATAGCTACTACTGACTTTAAAGAAAATTTAAAAAGTATAGAATGCACTAAAAAGTTTTATAAGTACTTTTAGTAGTTTTACGACTACGTTAGGTCATGAAATTTTTTACGATGTGTTTAAAAATTGATAGATATGGTATTTACTAATTTAATCCTATTAAAACCAAAGCTTTTTTTTTAAGTTAACAAGTCACATAACTTATTTCCGTGACTAACGTTTACATATTGATTGAAAATTATATTCTCTGCTATATTTTTGTGATTTATTCCAAAATAATCAACTAAGTTAATCAAAATAAGCTATTTTCGTAGAATAAATTCATCAAAAATAATTTTTTCATGGTTCAGAATTTGATTGAGTATTGATGCTCGTAAATTAGGTGAAATGTTTGATGAAACAGCTAAATATTATGACTGACTTTCTAATTTACCAATTATTATTAAAATCACAAATTCATTAATATTCGAGAGATGAAAATTTTAACACTTTTGAACATAAAAATGTGCAGTTATGAATTTGTTAAACTGTTTTTTTTTTATAAAATAATAATTATGATGAATTGAATTATGATTCTACATGGTGTTAAGTCTCATATGCCTGTCCTATATTTTTTTTACACCCTGTATGTAAATTCTAATGAAAAAATAGAGTATTCGTTCATTGAGAACGCCATCATTAACTCCTATTATGCTGCAAATCATAAGAATTTCCACCATCATTCATACAAACCAAAGCAGACATCTCATACAAAAATATAGGTTACTTAAACTAATCCTATGTAATCCCATACAAATTAAACATAATTAACTAGACCGACATTACTCAAACAAAATTACACAAAAAAGCTGAACATCTCTATTTAGAAACGAAAATTCGATGATAAATCGCTTGGACGCGTGTTCAGATGTAATTTTGTCTAGATGTTGTCTAATGAATGGGTTGAATTGAAACAGACTGCGCGACTCCGCGTCGAACGCACGCTTTTGTTATGTACCATAGACAACGAAAGTGAGCATAGATTATTTTCTTTTCCAATTTTGAAATGTTTTTGTTTAGGATTACACGGTTGTTTGCCGCCGGCTTGTAAAAAGTAAGTTGGCGTAAAATTAGATTACTTATGAGAGTTTTTCATGCTAATATAAGTAGAAAACTGTAATTATATAAGTTCTGACGTTTACCGTTAGTATCTATTCATTACGTATTCTGTGCTTTAATAAATACATATTAATTAAATTAAAAGCACATAAAAACAAAAATAAAACGAAGCGCTCGTGTCTAGGCTTGCTTAGTCAATCTTCACCGATTGTCTAAGTTAAGCGACGTTCAGCGCGGTCACTATTTGGATGGGTGACCGCTGTGGCATTTACATCTGAGTGCTTCCGTACTTCGGAGGGCACGTTAAACTGTCCGTTCCGGTTTTAGCAGTCGAATACACGACTGAATAAAAACCATATTTTATTGTTTTATGTTCAAGATCGCAAATTTTGTTTAAGAGGGCTATCACAGTTTGGCCGCGATTCAAGGGCTGGCGCGCGTCTGAGTTCGTCTGAGAGTCTGAGATCGCATTTCATGCAGTTTTAAATTACGTTTATTCAATATAATAAAATGAATTATTTAAATAAAAAGTATACAATTTTATTGATTATGAACTAAAGTTTATTTTGGTATAATTTTTACTTAATAATATTAATGTAGTATGGAGAAATTAACGGCTAATTCTGAACGTTTTTATCAATTTTATGGTTTTGAATTGATTTTTTTTTGTAGATATCCCATACTTATTTCTGAATTCCGGGGCCGCTACGGTCAATGGCAGTATATAAGAGATATTTCTAGATATTTTTCATTTCGTTTGCTTTGCACAGTAGTTCAATCCAGGAGCTTGAAAAAGTGTCTGCGCGAGTTTTATTAAAAACTTGTTTCGGAATTTTGGCTTTATTTAAATATATAAGGAAAAATTGTAAAAAGCGAGGCCGCTACGGTCAATGCGAATAACTATTCTACATCATACAATAAATCGAAATTATCTAAGAGTTTCAGTTTCAGAGATCCAGAACGTCAAAAATGGGCATTTTCACGGTTTGACCGTGATATCCGCCTTAAGTGGAGAAAGGGCATTTTTAATTTTAAGTCAAAGTTGATGATATGCTGTAAAAACTACATGAACAAGAAGGTAGGAATAGGTAAGAAGTGGTGAGTAGGTATGATATACTTCCTAAAAGCAATAAAGACCTCTATGTATCTAATTATTCGTATTTCAGCTATTTCCAGCACACTAAAAACAAAACGCGTTCTTATTTCAAACCAGACCGGGGATTAAAAAGTAAAAATAATACAAAATACGTTCGAACTGTCCCCATTGTAACTATTCCAAACAAACATTTCATACAAACTGTCACATTTGGAACTGAAGCCGTCTCCTTCTATTGTACGAATCCAGACGCACGATAGACAAGGATAGATGTATTTCAATTGTGTTTACAACAATGGCGGGCTAATCCGTATGACATGGGCTTTTTTGGCTCCGATTTTTATCTATGATTTCTGATACTGCTACTGCTCTATGCGCGCGTCTTGTTTATGGTATGCTTGTCTGTGGATGCTAATGGTTTATTCGTGTTTGGATCTCGTTACTATCGTTTTTGAAAGGTGGGTAGATGGGTAGATAGGAATTGGTGTTCGAAATTTGAAACCGCGGTTCAGAAGCGGTTATGTCCGATTATATCATTTTGTCATCGAAAAAAATATCATTGATCTTTTGATTAGTAAGTTAGGACTCTTTTTGATATTTTACTTTAAAAAAAAAAGCAGAAATCTTACTTAAGCAGTTTAGAGATAAAAATAATTGAAAAACATACCGTAATATCGATCTGAAACAAGGAAAAGAAAATTATGGTTTACAATCATTTAGATGAATAGATAAACTATGAAATTAAACTCAAACAAACGTTTAGGATTAAAAAAATTATTAAAAAAAAACAAAGCCAAGTTTAGTTTCAATCAAGTTTAGTGTGAAATGAAGCGAAGTTAAAAACAATCAGAAAACCACAAAACAAAGTTAGGGATGATACAAACAAATTATTTTCCCGTTTTTCACGGTATTTGAGCCCCCTTCGGCACATCTCTTTTAATGACGTGTAAAGTATTTTAGGGGTTAAATAGTCAAGTGTAAAATGAACCTTAATGTTGACGCTGTAGGTTGGTTTTTGAACGAATGATGGTTCGAAAGAAACGTCAACTGTCATTTTGACAGCTCCAAGGGGAACGTAATGGGCGCGTTCGGATTTTAAACCGGATTGTTATTTTAGGGTCAGACCTCACTACAAGTATACATTCACCTTTTGAAGCAAACATCTTGCACTCATACTAGAAACTAGACTAGATGCATTTTTAACCACCGACGCAAAAACGACGGGTTGTTATAAGTTTGACATGTCTGTGTGTGTGCCTGTCTGAGGCAACGTAGCTCCCGAACGGATGAACCAATTTTGATTTTGTTTTTTTTTTGTTTGAAAGATGAATTAGTCGGCAGTGTTCTTAGCTATGTTTGATGAGAACGGGCCAATATTCGGGGGTTTTTTTAATTTTTAATTTAATTACTTGTATTTATTAGTATAGATGTTGCGTCACTCAGTTTCAAATCTTTCCGTGTTGAAATGGAACGTCGTTACAAATGTGATTGCATGCTAATTGAATCCATAGATATTTTGAGGGTAGTCGAGACACTCGGTTTTCTATTTAATAGGTTTTAAATTGTATTACCTACCTGCAGATACTTTTAGCTATTTTCTGAACTGCCCCCGTATGCCAATCTTTTGCTGTCAAGTTATATTTCACTGCCCAGTGTAATTTCTTCAGGTCACGTGGTACAATTTTGTACCACGTGATCATTCTTTTTAGACACTTGACAGCAAAATATGCGCGAAAACACATCAAATGACGTCATAATGTCACTATTTAGTCACAGAATAACTATGAGTTAGTATGAACTGACCATGATTTAAAACTTTGCAGTTCAACTTTGATTGGCATACCAATGCTGACTAAATAAGTGACTTTATTGACATTAAGGGCGTCTTGCACCAGAATCACTAAACGTATTTAACAGCTAAATCGATTTAAATCTGACGTATTTATATGACTTGACAACTCGCTAAATACTATTTAAGAGTTAAACGCGTTTAGCGATTCTGATGCAAACCGCCCTTAAAAAATGATACTTAACTATGTTTTGTATTTGTATTTAGTATAACTTATAACGTTTTGTTCATTTACTAACATTATTTATACTTAACTTTGGTGCTCCGAATTTTTTGGCAATTTATTTTATGTACTTCATTTACATAACAATTTACCCTAAAAATAGGGAAGGCGTACAAACTAGCACCCTGAAACGAGGGTAATCTCCCATAAATCATGTTAACACATAAATTGCGTTTGTAACAACCCTGAACTAGGGGTGACCAGTTGTGATAGATTACCAGTAGTAGGGATTCCCCGGTTCTGGCTCACCGTCTGGCTCGCTCAAACAGGTCATCACGATGCATGCCTCAAGTAAAAAAAAAAAAAAAAAAAAAAAAAAAAAAAAAAAAAAAAAAAGTTTGGAGTCTTTTCCCACTAAATTGCACACGCTCTATCGATAGCGCTCATCCATTTATGCGTATCTTGCTCTGTTAAAAAGTTACAGTAACAGTGCTTGCGCTAATTACATGCTAATTACTCTTTGCCTAATTACTCTCCAAAATTGCATTGTTACCCTAGTTAGGTGATTAGATACGTTGCTCGTTAGGGATGGTATTACTAATAAAAGTAAACATCTTCCATTCTAGCTCACATTTTTATTTCCCTTATAACAGTAATCAAATAATTTATGCACAAACAAATCGTTATTCAGCTTACTGCTATCAAATAATTGTACAAAATCCATCATACTATTTCCGTGAAACTTGTAATATAAATATGTCAAACAATACTCTCCACAAACTGAAGTGAAGTCATGTTGTAGCCTGTACCTATTGAAATCCCACTGCCTGGTAGTCCTGTTCAAGAAACTTCTATGATTTCCCGTAGGTGGTCGACCATATGAATCAAAATACTGACCAACTCCATTTCTCTCTATGTGAATGGCTATCCAATGGGAGCCAGGTTCAGTGTCGAAGTCTAAATTACTTACTAAGTAAGTTGGAGTTTTAATATGTAAAGGTAACCTGTTTGCTGGATAAACATTATTTTGTAATGTAGGATGTATCGAATGCAAATATTTTTTAATTTCAATTGTGTTCATGGTAAAGTTGTGATACGATCTATTTTCAAATTAAAAATGTGTAACTAAACAAGCTGAACTTGTTTATAAAGTGTGGAAGGAAATAAAAGGATGTGCTGATGTTTTATTTATTTCATAATTATAACTAGGCATATACAATATCAACTTAACTACTATAGTCTACGGTGACATTACGGTTCTTATCTATTTCAATAACATTATCAAATTCTGCATAAACAATACAGTTAATTGTCTGAGTAAGTGTAGATTCAAATCGAACTTCTAATCTAACACTACCATGTTTTATAAGGTTCCAATGGGTATTTGAATTTGAACTGAGATCAGCTGTTAGATCAAACGCTAACAGACAGTATCCTTTTGCATATTGTTCTCTA
Organism: Gandaritis pyraliata; assembly: GCA_947859175.1. NCBI lineage: Eukaryota > Metazoa > Arthropoda > Insecta > Lepidoptera > Geometridae > Gandaritis > Gandaritis pyraliata. The sequence continues at coordinate 1,787,287 of OX401877.1, read as the reverse complement.
GATATCCCATTACCTTCATTGAGAAAATGTATACCTGTCCCCGAAAAAAGTGTGTGATAGGCTGCAGTAAAAATATTACTCTCAAAAGATGGTTGCAAAGCTTTTGAAGGTATTTGCTGACCATCAATGTATAAACAAAATGTATTCAAATCATAGTTTTTAAAATTGAATGGGTTTTTTGTCAAAGTTCCATTAAATGCTGCATTGTTTACAAATCCAATAATACATCTTTTAGGGACTTGTCCCAGAAAAATATTATCGAGAGTTTTACCTTGAATACCTGAAGGTATGGTTAACACTTTGACTTCTGCTCGAGTAATAGGATATTTAGCTGTTGTAGAGGCTAACACTTTTTGATGGGCCAGTAATACAGTTGGATTGATTCGTGCTCTACGAACAATAAGAGTTGCATCTGTAATGCATACTTTTAATTTTAAATCTGTTGATGAAGCCATAAGATTGAATGTATCTCTGGATCGAACTAATTTTACACTCATTTCTACCCCATTAATTAAAAATTTTTCTTGGTTAAATATATCTCCATGAAGATGACCAATCATTTCTATTTCTTTACTTTCACATGCCAGCTCTTGTCTTTTAGTAAATCCCTCATTTTTTTCATCAGTTGAGTCCATTTTATCTGCTGTATCTTGATACCAAAGAGCACAAGTCAAATGAGAATCTTTGGCTGCAGGAGCATAGTTTAACAAAGTTTCTATGTAAGCACGATATGCATATGTATTGTTTGGAGGTGATACAAGCTTTTGATTCAAATAAACATCCAGTTGACTGAAGAGTGAATGAAGCCAATTATTAACAGGGGCTACAATGCTTGATGCTAATATTTTAGTCGAGTCCTGATTGAGTATTTTAGCTTTTATATGTATCAATGTGTGGGATAAATCAATATAGTCATCGCCTGTCCCAGGTACTTGAAACTCTATGGGACCATCATCAGCAAAAGATGAAATGGGTTTGTAGTGTATCCACAACCCACTTTCTATGCTGGTTTGCGTGGATGGTAAAGCGAACAAATCCAGCTCTGATTTTATACACTCACAAGAATGACTATGTAAAAATGACATCTTTATTTAATTTTACGCAAATATATCTTTTAAATTATTAGGTCTTGATTTTTTTGTAGCTTTCACTTTAGCAGTTGGTGGTAGACTGTAAGAAGATAGCCGCTTCCTTTTTGTTTTATACCCTGAGCCAGACATATTTAATCTATCTATTTTGTTATCTGCTTTCCTTTTCAGGTTTGTACTTGCTTCTTTAAGTCGAGATTTTATTGAATCCTCCATGGGGCGAGCGCTAACCATGTCTGATAGAAGACCGACGCCAGCATTTAAAGCCTCTTTACCTATAACTTTAGCACCACTAGAAAGTAATGGTAGAACAGATCTAAATAATCCACCTAAAAAACTACCGATGCCATGACCACGTTGATAGGGTGCTCCTTTATAAATCACTCCAATCCCAGAACCTGCTTGATGTGAGTAATAATGTTCATACGGACAAGTAATAATATCACGGGAATACATTATATTTTTTGGAAATGAAGCTTAACACACACTGTCCCGAACTGGAATGGTATTTTTTGGCCCGTGCTGGATCTTATATCTATTTCAATAGTATCAAACTCTCTACGCATAACAGGTAGGTAATGAGGAGGTGAAAAAACATGCATCTTATTTGCTCCATAAATATACTTCGCTGGATCCAATGGTATAATTCTCAATAAAGGTGTCATAACATCTCCCACTATCTGAGGTTCAACAATATCACAGTAAACAAATAATTGATACGGTAACCCTAAATGTAAATTTGCAGGGCATTTACCAAAACCATTACTTACAAGATTTCTGTTTGGCTCAAAGCCTAGTTGTAAGCCTAACTTAGGTGATAATATCAACGATTTAATAGATTCATCCATAATAGTGGCAGACACAAACTTTGATATTTCATCATACCGAAATTTAATTTTTTCCTTTATATTATTTAGCGCAGTTAAAATATGATTAATATTATCATAATTTGTTGCTGGAATGTGAGTTTTATAAAATACCATTGAAGCTTTTTCTTCATGAGGCATTAACATTAGTTTTGTTATATAAATTATATTTTCATGCTCTTGTACAGTGTACATCGTACAAGGGTATTGAAATTCAACAACTCCAACTGACCATTGTCCTTCAAGTTTTATAGATTTTGGTAATTTTGTTGAAAATTTTGTAGTCATATTGTCTGGAAAATATGCCATGGAACTATTACTAAGTAATGTTAAATAAAAACTTTCTTTCATCATATTTCTTTTAACTCAGATGCAGGAATCCAACTATTAAATTTATCTGGATAACCTTTCCACTTCACTAACACTTGCTTTCTGCTACCAGAATAGCGTGAACCAATTATTTTATCTATTTTATACTTTGAGGAGGGGTCATAAATTACTTTCTGTAATTCCTTTTCATAAAACGTTCCAACTATAGCTTCATGTTTTAAATCTTCTAGTGTATACACAACCAATGGAGATCGTTCTATTATTGAAGTTATCATAAATATTTCATCACTCCAGTTGGATTCATAACCTTTTTGAAATATATGCTTATACTTCGTTATTCTCACATAATCTCCAATGCGAAGTTTTGGAAAAGCTGTACTTGTGATATTTTGAACATTTTTTCTACTATACAAGTTATTCCATACAGTCATTATATTATTTGTATTTACATCACAAGGACACATCTTGATACTTGAATGATAACTATGGTTATATGCATATATTAGGTCTTGTAAAATATCAATGTATTTGTATGTATTTTTATGGGTAAAATAACGCCACATCCTCGTTTTAAGTGTTCTTTGAAATCTTTCAACAATGCTGGCTTTAATATCTGGATTATTTGTTGTATAGTAATTAATATTTTTCAACTTAAAAAATCTTTGAACATCTTTTGAAACAAACTCAGTTCCTTTGTCTGATTGTATATGAGTTGGTGTTGTATTAGCTTCATTAAATATGCTTTCAAAACATGTTTTAGTAGTTTCAGAATTTTTACTTTTCATAGGTCTGACATATGCATATTTGGTAAAGACATCAATAACACAAAGAATGTAATTAAAACCATTGTTATATTTTGAATAAGTTCTCATATCACTTAAGTCAGCCTGCCAAAGATCATTAAGATTAGATAAAATATATTTGTTTCGTGGAAATTTTCTGTGAACTGGTTTATGTAGTGTATATGTTTCCTGTGATTGTAACCATCTTTTAACATCTTCTCTATTCATTTTACCTTTCATAGCTTTGGTTAGTTTATCAATACTAGCATACCCGGCGGGGTGTGATGGGTTATAGTAGATGTTGTTTATTTCTAATAAGGACTCCATTTTTCCCAATCAATCCTCTGTTTAACTTTTCTAGAAACTGGAGTTGAAAACAGTTCTTCAACCTCTTCATGCGGTGAGTACTCCTTGAATTCGCTAACTTGAAGTTGGTTCATATAATCAAGTCTTTTTGAATTTCCAATGTAAATAAGCGGTGTTTTAATATCTTTCAATGCTTTTGCAAATTTTTCCCATCCTATTGGATCATTTCTTTTTAGCGGTCTCAAACAATCATTTATTAAGTCAACAATATTACTTCCAGAAATTTTATCTTTGTCTATAGTTACTGTACCATCATCATCCCAATTAATTTTGCTTTTATTCGAAGATATCAAATATAATAATCTCTCACCCTTCCTTATGTATGTTTTAGGTACTAAGCTGAGTATGTGCTTAGGAGAGTAAATCGAATTTCTATTCAAACTTGAATTTTTTTCTTGTTCATTGTCTTCGTTTGATGTCTGATCAGCAACTACTTCTTTCACATCGATATTTTTGTTTTTAGTATCCATCATGCCATCATCTGCTACTTCACCCCCTCTATCTGCTCTTGGAGTATTTGAAACTAAAGGTATTTCAAGAGGTTGACGTCCTTCTTCAGAAAAATGTAAGTATCGTTGCAAAATTTGTAAATATAATATACATTTTTTTCTATCGTCCATGTCACTTTTCAAAATGTTTTGCATTTCAGCATCTAATCGTGACATAGGGTTCTCAACAGAATCATGGTGATTCATTTTTTCTATAACGCTTGGATCAATTAATAACATTTTTTTAGCGTGTTCCATTTTTTAAACAATAGAGCCAACTAGTGCACTCAAAATCGATCCCAATATTATAGGTAAAAAAGATCCTCCTTCTTGAACTATTAAACGTTTACGAACTTGTTTATTACTTTTTCGCACTAGTTTGCGAAGTAGATTTTTATATTTTTCTAACTTTTTCTTTGCTTTTTCTTCAAGAGGTACTTTACCCTTTAAAACGTTATGAATGCATTCACAAATGCAATTAATTTCTTCTTCATCACATGATTTTAAAAGTGCTTTTTGATATTTTGGTTTGAGTGTATGCAAAGCATTGAGTAAATCTTTATGCGTCTTTAGTCTTTGATGCATTATTTATGAATGACAGAAATTTTATGATTCTTTGCATATTTAAATAGTTTTGTTGGAACATAAACAGTGCAATATCTATCTGAAGGAAATATTTTAGTTTTAAAACGACATATATCGCTAGTGTCTTGTTTCAAATCTATCATCAAATATCCATAAGCATCTTTAGTTGCATCCTTGTATGAATCTTCCATAAATTTTGTATTTTCTGGTGATACTTGTCGTGCTAAATATCTAATTTGAGTTTTATCACGAGGATTTTTAAAATAGATGATATAACCAGAGTTTAAAGATATATCTCTCTGACCTTTACCTTGATGAAATAAGTTTTGTGTTATATAAAAAACACTTAAGTTTCTATGATGACTACCTTTTGTAAATATATCAACAATGCGCCCATCGCATTCTCTCATAAGATCATCAATGATTACTAGTTGTGCATCCTTTCCATCAAACATGCTGAGATCTGGTATTCCTTGACAATAATTTATATTTTTGAGGTTATACAATGGTTGCATTTCGTCAAAACACCAAGTAATTTGAATAAATTCGACACTACAAATGTCTTTCACATACTTAATAAAATTTGTTACAAAATTAGATTTTCCACATCCACTTGGACCGGCTACTATTGCCGTAAATGGATGAATAAAATGAAACATTTTTTTACTGAGGTGTTGATTGTGAGAGGTTTGTGAAAATAATGAGACAATGGTTTGAATATCAATTATTTATATTTTATTAATAAGCAGCATACAATATACAAATATAGTTGATTTAAATTAGTTTATTCACAAAGAAAGTTACTACTAATACAGTATTTACAATATTTACAAAATACACATGAAACAGTTGAGCTATATAGTTATAATCTAGTTCTTATTCTAATCAAGTTTATTATATGACAAAATTATAAAATTAATGGGTTACAATTAACTTCTTAGTTACTAGTACTAACATAATGATATTACATATTAAACTATAATTTACATTAGATACCTTATCGTAATTTATAATGCCCCCAAGCTAATGTGTCAACATTATTTGGTAAAATAAATCGTTTGCTGTCATTAAAAGACAAACATATTTTGTTTACTTGCTGAGTAAATATTTTGTGCTTAAGTGATTTAAATAGGACCATGGTACCATATTGAACATTTTTATCGAATAGACATGATTTATAATTTTCCATATTCATATTTTTTGTGACACATTTCTTTACACCTTTAGCCTTCGAAATAAATTTACTTTCGACATCCAATGCATACATTTTAGATCTTAATCCAACGAATTCCCGAAATATTTTTCCATTATTTTCGTCTTTGAAAAAACCTAACTTTTTTTTGTTTATTTTTGGATAGCCAAATATGTTGTCATCTGGGTAATCAGATGTGTCAAACTTTGAAGAGAGATCTGGTTTAATATCTTCATAAAAGTTATTTGTGAAAACATGATATATCAAACTATCAGTATCAGTGTAAAGTAACTTAATGTTATTGTTAAACTTCTTAAGCATAAAATTATAGTGAAAGTCATACATTAGAGTCTTTGAAATATCCAAGATGCAAAAACCTAAGTAAATGGGTTTGTTATGAAATAATTTCATTTTTCTTAACTGAACTGCAACTAAATTCTCTCCAAATGTAGATGAACTATGAAATTCCGGTTTTGCCACAAAATCTTGTACACCAAGAATTTTACCTCTATTTTCCCAATGTGTTAATAGTTTAACGTTTACCCTCTTTTCAATATTTTCCATCGTCTTTCCAAATACAGAATTATTCATTAATTTGTAAAAATCTTTTTCAAAATCAGATTTAGCAGATGTTCGTAAAGTTGTGTTTAAATCTATGTAATCTTTTAACCAAGGACGTTGTTTGAATTTTAAAATCCTATGAACTTTGATTAGTTTCATACCCATCTCAATGCATTGCTTTAAATTTCTATAGTGAATTTTATATTTAGTTTTATTATTAAGGTTTGGCACTAATTTGATATCTTTAGAATTTCCAATTTTGATGTTTTCGGGACACAAAGGTAAATCTGAATGCAAATCATGAAGTTCGACAGGGTACTCTAAATCTACTTCTAAAATAAAACCGTATTCTGCATTTTCAGATACATCAAAGTTAGTATCAACATTTACCCATTCAAAACCACCAACTGGAAGACATTGAGACATAGCCCAACCGTAAAGATTATTCGCGTCCAAATAAGTTAAATATGATTTTAACTTATCTTTATCATAATCTTCCATATACTCATTATTAGCTTTTGCATGGCGATTACTACACTGTGATACACCCCCTCGTATACCAGCCTTAATAAAAGCAACCTTCTCAAAATCCGTTAATAGTTCTAACTCTATTTTAGTGAATTTTAACATAGCATCCCAACTTAACCCAGGTGCTGTATAGTAATGAGCTGGATCCAAACCATACGTTTTTAAACATAAAGTTCTAAAACTTTCAAAAACATCTGTTAACAATAAAACATCAGTTTTGAGATATAGATTAGAATAGTCTAACATAGTGCGACATTGGAAATGCTGCCAGATATCTTTGGCATGATTGTAATCATCATCTGATACATGAGAATCAGACAGTGAGCTATAAAACTGATCTTGGTTAGGTAGTTCTGTTTTTTTCAAACTGTCTTCAGATGACATGAATTCGTATGGGTATATACCTTTCTTTCGAAGGCGAATAAAATCTTCATTTTTCGGAAAGTTCTGTTTTAAAGTCTTAAATTCCTCATTGCATAAGTTTTTTGCTAGCTGATCGAGACTACACGATAAAAATTTCAAGGAATCTACAAACCTCAAGCTGATTTTTTGATTATTAACATTAATAGTTTTTGAAAATGAAATGTATTTTTCTTTGGTTTGGGGGATAACATCAATTTCACCTTCAACAAAATTTAACGCGTGAACTATGAAATGAGCGTCATAATTGCTTAGGTTGTGAAAGAAAACTGGAATATGACGCGGTGATCGAAACTTTGTTACGCATACTTCATGTGCAACACCTCTAAAACAACCAGTTTGCCAATCATAATCGATAGTACTTTCAGCATCTAAATTACTCTCACAAATATGACATATTGTTGCAATTAAAATTTCATTTTCCTCATTAACTGTCAATGGTTTAGGACAAACTTGAAAACTGTTTCTCCTACATATATTTTTTAAATCTTCATGCAAACGATTCATGAATTCTTGTGCACAATTTTTACCGCTATAAGTCTCATATTTTGATAATGTATCATCATATGAACATTTGATATAGTAACCAAAGCTATATGGTTCGTGTTCATGAGTATTGCTTGTATACGGTTTTGATGGATTGTTAAAACATGAATTAATCGGGTTCAGAAAAGCTTCAAAATCAGCATATATAACAAACGGTATTTTTAACTTCTTGTTGTATTTATCAAACTTTAATTTATCATTAGACATTGGTCGACCATACCAATCTTTTAACGTTTTGCAACCATTTGGTAATTCTGTGGCAATGTGGGTGCAGTCATGCTGTTGATGATCAGTTAACCTTTGGTTTGTAGGAAAGTGTAATAAACACCCGTCACAAATATGAACTGCATGGTCTTGATTGGAAATTTGTTTACTTACGAGGCGCGACATGTTTTTAATGTAACAATAATGATTGTTCGCTCCGTTTGAAATCAGTAATAAATTGACGTGCACATCTTTACGAAATTTGGTTAAAAATAATGGTCCGACTACACTATGACACTTTTTATCTTTGTTAAACTCTAAACCAAATACATTGATGCTAATATTGTTCAGTTTTTCAACTTTTGATATATCAGACAGCTTTACAGGAAAACGTACTCCATCAAATTTTAGTTTATCAGAGTTCATAGTGTAAGATGATACTCGATCTGCATTTTTGTTCACTGGGTACAAAGCAGAAAGCAATGCCCACTTAAAACATAAATTATCAGCATTTTTAACGTTAACTATAGCTTTTTTTGTTCTAATATCTTTTGGCAACTCAATGTATGAAGTACCACGTAGTGGATTAAATTTATTTACATTCATGTCAATCGCTCTTATTTCTTTAAGAGTCCAACCACTATCTTTTTTCTCAAAAGAACTGATTTTACTTGCGATAGTATCACACAAAGATGAGAACAAAATATTTAGATCATCCCCTCGAAAAACGATGTAATTATACGTTTGGAAATCAAATGTTTGAAATGAATCTTCTTTAGTTTGCTGAATGAAATCCGCGTGCAGAACAAAGTTAACTTTAAAAATTGTATGCTGCTGAATTGATTCTTCAATTAATAACAAAATGTCATTTTTTATGGAATTCATAAATAATTCTGGTGTTTCAAAATTTTTCGTAGTTTGTTTATTTTTACCATGAATCTTATAAGAAATTATTCTTTGACCAAAAGCTGATTCAACTATTGATACATTTTGTAAAGAGCTGTGAACTTTTTCAAGTTTCATTTTATGGAGATTACTTCTCAAATGATTTGCAAAATACCTCCGTTTAACTGCAACATGACAAGTGCTACATGTCATCATAGCACCATTATCTTCATTGTCATTGATAGATTCAGTTGTTGGTTCTCCGTTTACATTGCTCGATTCTGCTGCATTAACAGTTGGTTCATCTCCATATCGTGCTCGTTTCACATTGATGTTGTCATTTTCAGTGTTATGCACCCTCTTAAGAGCTCCACCAACTTGTTGTCTACAAAAATAAAAACATTATAAGACACAATCCTGGTTTTAAATGAAACAAAATATAAAAGCGTTGCAGTAGTTATGGATATTACTTACATTATATTTTCTTCAACAACAGCGCATGCATCGTACATTTCCTCAACGTATTCGTCATCAAATAGTAGACAATTTTCTTCATGAACACATAGATTGTATAAGGCCTCTTTGTTTCCATCTTCAAATGCCATACATTCATCTAATTTTTCACATAACCTTTCTTCGATTTGAGAATCAGTATTGAAAAAGACACTAACACAGTTCACACCATTAGTTGACATTTTGCTCAAGATTATAATTATCAGAGTAACTAGTTGAAAATTTAAAACTGAACTGATGCTTCTGGCGTGTTTGTATGGACTATTTATATTAGAGCAGGTAACATTCAAAAAGTACCCTAGCTGGTGACATTCATTGTTTCATGTGATTATCTAATGAACACTAATAAAAAGTTATTGGTTAGGTACTTAAAAACATTTATTTTTAGCAACTTATAAATAATTTTAAATTACCTATTAATTGTTAAAATGATATTTTTTACAAGTTGGAACCGTGGTTATTTCCTTAGTTACATTAAAAATTGTTTTTTTAACACATTCATAAATTTTATTATCTTCGTTTGCGAAATATTTTACTCTGTAGCTCGCATGTTTCCATTGTTCGTTGGGTGCAAATTTATTGATTTTATGCATGTTATAAACTTCAATTTTTATCATGTAATTTGATCCAGACCCATCATCATCATTAGTTGATAGAAAAACATTACCACCTTCCCGGTGGGCATGTGAAACTGTGGATGATAATTTCTTCTTTTTGGTTTTTGACACTTCAAACATTGCATCCAAGCTTTCACTCGATGCTTTTCTTTTTAATGAATTTTGGGGCAGTCGATCTTTAACAATTTTTAGCTCGTTTGTATCTTCATCGTCTGATAAAGAAGCATAATAATACTGTTTAAAAGTATTTTCTTCAAAGGAGTTCTGCAAAGTTAATATTATAAAAATTAAAAAATTTGAAATGATAACTATGATTTATACACAATTAGATTGTGTTGAAAATAGCTTACCTCCATTGTTCTCTGTAGATCACTTTTAACACGAAATTCACTAAGTTCAATGTAAAGACTCACAAATTCACAATGCACAATGCACAAGCAAAGAAATGTCCAGCTTATAAACCCAGGGTTTCAACACTATCAAGACCATTAGTAATTACTCCTACTTAACGAGACCATTAGTAATTACTCCTACTTAACTTAATGCAAACACTATCAAGACCATTAGTAATTACTCCTACTTAACGAGACCATTAGTAATTACTCCTACTTAACGTAATGCAATCACATTTCTTATATTACCCGTTTGTTTCAACACTATCAAGACCATTAGTAATTACTCCTACTTAACGTAATAAATTGATGGTCAGCAAATACCTTCAAAAGCTTTGCAACCATCTTTTGAGAGTAATATTTTTACTGCAGCCTATCACACACTTTTTTCGGGGACAGGTATACATTTTCTCAATGAAGGTAATGGGATATCTAGAGAACAATATGCAAAAGGATACTGTCTGTTAGCGTTTGATCTAACAGCTGATCTCAGTTCAAATTCAAATACCCATTGGAACCTTATAAAACATGGTAGTGTTAGATTAGAAGTTCGATTTGAATCTACACTTACTCAGACAATTAACTGTATTGTTTATGCAGAATTTGATAATGTTATTGAAATAGATAAGAACCGTAATGTCACCGTAGACTATAGTAGTTAAGTTGATATTGTATATGCCTAGTTATAATTATGAAATAAATAAAACATCAGCACATCCTTTTATTTCCTTCCACACTTTATAAACAAGTTCAGCTTGTTTAGTTACACATTTTTAATTTGAAAATAGATCGTATCACAACTTTACCATGAACACAATTGAAATTAAAAAATATTTGCATTCGATACATCCTACATTACAAAATAATGTTTATCCAGCAAACAGGTTACCTTTACATATTAAAACTCCAACTTACTTAGTAAGTAATTTAGACTTCGACACTGAACCTGGCTCCCATTGGATAGCCATTCACATAGAGAGAAATGGAGTTGGTCAGTATTTTGATTCATATGGTCGACCACCTACGGGAAATCATAGAAGTTTCTTGAACAGGACTACCAGGCAGTGGGATTTCAATAGGTACAGGCTACAACATGACTTCACTTCAGTTTGTGGAGAGTATTGTTTGACATATTTATATTACAAGTTTCACGGAAATAGTATGATGGATTTTGTACAATTATTTGATAGCAGTAAGCTGAATAACGATTTGTTTGTGCATAAATTATTTGATTACTGTTATAAGGGAAATAAAAATGTGAGCTAGAATGGAAGATGTTTACTTTTATTAGTAATACCATCCCTAACGAGCAACGTATCTAATCACCTAACTAGGGTAACAATGCAATTTTGGAGAGTAATTAGGCAAAGAGTAATTAGCATGTAATTAGCGCAAGCACTGTTACTGTAACTTTTTAACAGAGCAAGATACGCATAAATGGATGAGCGCTATCGATAGAGCGTGTGCAATTTAGTGGGAAAAGACTCCAAACTTTTTTTTTTTTTTTTTTTTTTTTTTTTTTTTTTTTTTTTTTTTACTTGAGGCATGCATCGTGATGACCTGTTTGAGCGAGCCAGACGGTGAGCCAGAACCGGGGAATCCCTACTACTATTACCGTTACGTGAAAACCCTGATTCGTTTATACACTCTAATATCAACTCTGACTTAAATGCAATAGAGACTAAAATGTAACTTAGTTTCAATATCAGGCAAAAATGAACTATTGTAATTTGAACCCTATAGTTATAGAAATACAAGTCATACATTTAAATTATGAACACTTTGACAGAAATTTCCGTCGAAAATCTGTTATTCTATTTTAAGCTTAGTGGTGAAAGAAATAAGGAGTAAAATTCCTTGCAAATGCCAACAGTATGTCGTAAGTTATTTTATTACCATGATAATGTTGCCAGTGCTGTGATAGGGGTGCTAACCGAATAACCAAATTGAAATTTATCTAATAAATTATTGCCTATTTGCAACTGGGGGTAAGTATAGGGGCGTTATTGTGCGGAGTAGATACTTAGGTTGTTAATAATAATAATAATAAAAACTACTGGCTATTAATAATTATTAAATACTAGCAGTTAGCCGCGACTTCGTACGCGACTACCGTTTCCGTGTACCATACAGTACATTATATTGTCTGTGCGTGTACCAAGCGTATACCTAACCTACTTTGAGAAACTTGACATTACACCGAACCCGTACTCGAATGTCAAATGTTAGTCGTTGGACCAAAGAGGTAGTACTACGTCCTGTCAAACTGACGTGACATGACATGGCATCATCCTCTTGCCAATTGGCGCTGCTAATCCTTTTCGTTCATTTTATCCTGTAGATCCTGTTAATTATTCGAGATAAAAAGTAGCCTATGTGTCAATCCAGGTTACGAACTATATATATGCCAAGATTCATCCAAGTTGGTTCAGTAGTTTAGACGTGATTGAAACACAAACATCCAAACATCTAAACATCTAAACTTCTAAACTTTCGCATTTATAATACTAGCAGTTACCCGCGACTTCGTACGCGTCTACAGTTTCCGTGTACATTATATTATCTGTGCGTGTACCGAGCGGATACTTCTTTAAGAAACTTGACATTGCACCTCATTACACCGAACTCGTACCTACTGGAATGTCAAACGCTAGTTGTTAGACCAAAGAGGTAGTACTACGCCCTGTCAAACTGACGTGACATGACATGACAATGAAATCCTCTTGCCAATTGGCGCTGCTAATCCTTTTCGTTCATTTTATCCTGTAGATCCTGTTAATTATTCGAGATAAAAAGTAGCCTATGTGTCAATCCAGGTTACGAACTATATATATGCCAAGATTCATCCAAGTTGGTTCAGTAGTTTAGACGTGATTGAAACACAAACATCCAAACATCTAAACATCTAAACTTCTAAACTTTCGCATTTATAATATTAGTAGGATAGGATAAATAGGTATCTACCTACCATTTTGCCGAAATATTGTGGCACTTTTTGTGATACATTCCAGATTACTGCTACAATGTAACCAGTGGGGTTATGTGGAATAAAGTTTGCGATTTAAACTAATAGAGATGTCTTAGTGGGAATTTCAGGAAAATATCATTTGTCACTATACATACATGGTTATAAGCATTTTGCATTTTTTGACAAGAAAAAATAAAGGAACAATGTGGTCCACCTGATATGAAGCGGCTACCCTTGCCTATAAGTCAAAGTCAAAGTCAAAATTTCTTTATTCAATAAAATCACAAGGATCATTTAGAATCGTCTTATATAACTAGGTGATTCTAGGTGCCAGTTCCACGCGACCAGAGCCTAGAAGAACGGGCAACAAACTACGGCCTGGTTCCTAGCGTTTATGCATAATAATGCATAAGTAATATCTTTTTCTACCCAAATAAATGATGGAACTAACCGATGGCCTACTTAATGTAATTTACTAATTTACTAACAATTAAATTCAAAAGTATTATGCAAAATCGATCAATTCTATCAATCAATTATCAAAAGAAATTTTAAAAGGTTTCAAGCTTTTTCGAATTTCTTACAAAGTTAAAGCAAAAAGGTACTATTTATTACACGCTAAAAAAACCCTTTAGAGCAAAAAGAGTACCTATGCACTTGACATCGGTAGGTAAGTGTTGATCCAAGTAATTGATAGGTACTTATTGTACGATGGGTTTTACTATGGAGCGGGCGAACTCCTCAAGTACCTACTTAGGTGAGTATATGTACTATCGGCAAAATTTCCGCCTTACCACTTTTGAAACTGTTTCGCTTGCAAGCAGTTAGCTACCTGACCTCGCCTTTTTCTTTTGTCTTCTTATTTTGACCAACCAGAGACCTAAACATCTATTTATTTTTATGACGGCCCATTGTTTTCATAACTTTTACACCCGAAATAATTTGCTTCTATTGGTATTCAAAAATTAACGGCTAGTCAGTTCAGAAAATGCACCCTTAAGGTGGTAAGGCAGAACTTTTGCTGATGGTATGTAGGAAACGCAAGTTTTTTTATACAGCTTTATGATGGAACAAGCGGCTGGCTCACCTGATGTTGGTGGTTTCTTCGGCCTATAGCAATGCATTGCCTCAGCGAGCACGTCCAATGAGGACGTGCTGTGATGCATTGCACTGCGCCCATCACTCTGAGGTCTCATATGCCTGTAATTACACCGGCCCATACCCTTCAAACCGGATTTTTTAATTTTTAATTTTTTGTGAAAAATACTCACAGAAATCTATTTTCTTCATACAAAAACGAGCTCTGATGTCCACTATTCTTTGAATTATTCCCTTCTGTTACCCTGATCTGTCACCCTAGGGAGACAGATTGGACAAACGAGTACAATTTGTCCCCTTTTTTGCTGCAGGGTGACAGAAAAACTTAAAAATTTGAAATGTGTAATGTCCGATCTGTCTCGCTATTACTGACAGGGGGACAGGTTGGACTTTTTTGTCCCAACTATTCTCCAATTATAAAAGCAATGTATACTCACGTACACTAACACATAAAGCTGTTATACATTCAGTCTATTTTATACAATACCAATAATTTACCGTTACTAAAACCAATTTTGCTTCACGTGAAATGTACCCCCTCCACTCAACTATATTTATCTACGGCCCACCGCTACCAAAAGTATAAAGTCATCACTTATCACCGAGCCGTTGCCGCGAGCGCACGTGCCTGCCACGCGGCGACCACTTATCTATTTGAACAGCAATTCACACTTTTGGCTAATTGTAATAACAATTAGCCAAAAGTGTGAATTGCTGTTCCACACTTGATAGTGGGAAGAAAGACAAGACGAGTGTTTACAATAGTAAACACTCGTCTTGTCTTTCTTCCCACTATCAAGTGTGGATAGTTTTCAGGGATACTATGGAACCAGCTATGACAAAAGCAGTTTTATATTTTTTAGAAGTTATCCGCGACTTCGTACGCGTCTACAGTTTCCGTGTACATTATATTATCTGTGCGTGTACCGGGCAGATACTTTGAGAAACTTGACATAACACCTCATTACACCGAACTCATACTGGAATGTCAAACGCTAGTTGTTAGACCAAAGAGGTAGTACTACGCCCTATCAAACTGACGTGACATGACATGACAATGAAATCCTCTTGCCAATTGGCGCTGCTAATCCTTTTCGTTCATTTTATCCTGTAGATCCTGTTAATTATTCGAAATAAAAAGTAGCCTATGTGTCAATCCAGGTTACGAACTATATATATGCCAAGTTTCATCCAAGTTGGTTCAGTAGTTTAGACGTGATTGAAACACAAACATCCAAACATCTAAACTTTCGCATTTATAATATTAGTAGGATAGGATAGGATTCCAACGCTGATAATACCATAATTTTTTTTTCTTCTTTCTTGTCGTGTTTCTCTTAACTTTTAGGCGTTCGTTTTTGTATAAAAACTGGTACAATATTTTAAAATGACGACAAAATTAAAATGTGTCGATATTTGGCACTGTGTATAGTCACACGCATATTTTTACGCGATATCGTATACCCCGTCAGTATAAATAACGCTATATGCAGGTTTGAATCCACCCAAGGCAAAAAGTGCACTAACACGCTTGTTTGCAACATTGGTGGTATAAACAAAAATAAACAAAAAAAAGTCCTCACTTCGACCTCTATTACCCTAGTAAACAATCTCCCTCGTAGTATGGCAACACTTTCACATGTCAAAAAACACAAACACTAAAACAACTTTGTTTATTTTGCAATTAGTGAGGTTCAGAGGGAGTAGTGAGTGGCCGGAGCTATTGAGGAAAATGGCTGAAGATACTGTTAGGGACTCTCTTCATAAATAATTGTAAAACACATTTTCTTGACAAAACTTTTTTTATTGAAACGCCATCTTTCTTTACACAGAGTAGAAACCATAGAGACAATGCTGTCAATTCTGTGGTTGTATTTTTCTAAACTAACCTAATTTGACAGCACTAAAAATGTTGCCGTCCCTTTCTCATAAACTGAAACGACAAAGACAGCTATAATTCTAGCGCTGTCGAATTAGGTTAGTTTAGAAAAATGCAACAACAGAATCGACAGCAGTAGCTAGTTTCGTTCGTGCTACGTTCCGAAATACATGAACTGAAATTGAAACTCAATAGATACGTTTATTATTAGGGTTAAGGATCAGTTTTGGAAAAACGGCACGGTTGTCACTCCGGTATCTGTCTGTCCGTCTGTTTGTAGATATGTTAAAAGAACTTTGATATGGTAATAAAATTGTATAATTTCGCTAATATTACAATGTAGCCCACGTTGTGACTAGATAATAATCTTATTAGAGTACATTCTTTAGGGATTCAATTATGTGCACTAGAAAAATAATCAAATATTTAGTCTCAGAAGACCAACCTAGGTGTTTGCCAAAGAGCGATGGAGCGAAGTATTTTAGGTGTGAAAAGAATAGATCGAATTCGGAACACCATACTTCGCTCTAAAACTGGAATCGCCGATGTAGGTCGTAAAGTAGAGGAAAGGTGGGCTCAAGGAGTCACAGGCTGGATACCCCCAGGGAGTAGAAGACGTCACGGCCGCCCGAGGAAGCGCTGGCATGACGACTTGGACTCCTTCGAGCGGAATGGACGGAACTAGCCAAGGATCGCGGGGAGTGAAAGACGAGGTGGGAGACCTTTGCCCAGTATTAGGACATTAATGGTTAATTAAAAAATATATTTTTATATATATAAAAAATATAGATACTTACCGACAGCACAAAGATTCTTAGTATGAAATTGTTAGCGTTAGGGGAGGGCGATGTTCCCTCAAAAGGTGACGATTCCCACGAATGTATGTTTTTAAAGCGCAATGTTTGTTATTTCAATCATTGTGAGATTTAGGGCAGGTTGTTTCTTTGGCGCGAACAAGCTTGGCCAATCCTACTAATATTATAAATGCGAAAGTTTAGATGTTTGGATATTTGGATGTTTGTGTTTCAATCACGTCTAAACTACTAAACCAACTTGGATGAAACTTGGCATATATATAGTTCGTAACCTGGATTGACATATAGGCAACTTTTTATCCCGAATAATTAACAGGATCTACAGGATAAAATGAACGAAAAGGATAAGCAGCGCCGATTGGCAAGAGGATTTCATTGTCATGTCATGTCACGTCAGTTTGACAGGGCGTAGTACTACCTCTTTGGTCTAACGACTAGCGTTTGACATTCCAGTACGAGTTCGGTGTGATGTCTCAAATAAGTTTCTCAAAGTATCCGCGCGGTACACGCACAAATAATAATAATACACAGATAATACAATGTACACGGAAACTGTAGACGCGTACGGAGTCGCGGGTAACTGCTAGTTAACAATAAAATCAAAGTGGGTAGGTAGTATGTAACTAATAACAAAACTAAAAAAAACTGAAAATAAGAAAAAAAAAACAAGACTACCTCCCTACATGTTCTCGGATGGTTCATTATTTTTGATGGTGATTTAAAGTTATTCTTCAATTTGCAAACACTCAGTCCTCCCCTCCGTGTGAACTCTCACACTTGTCTGTTTATGCAATGGACTTGCTTTAATGGGGTTAGTCTTCTCAAAACAACAAGGAACCCTCCCTGAACCCAAGAAAGAACCAGTGGCAATGTCATAGACAACATTTTATTCATCATTTAAAAAGTATCCTATTCTTCTTTGAAAAAAAACAACTTCGTACTTTTTCGTCTAAAAATGTTCTTTTTCGAACCATTCTAAGATTTAAAAAAAATATCCAATTCTTTTTAAAAAATTTCCAAGTGTTGCACATTACAAAATTAAAATTTCCCAAATTTTTTAATTAAACTCTGGTTTTTATCATAAGTACCAACTAAGAAATCTACTACTACTGGACAATAGGCCCCAGATTTCTAGAATGAACGACTCGAAATTCTCCTTTCACACACTTTTTTTATTTTATTGAGAAAAAAGTATACGATTTCGTTGGTCGGTCGGTAATGGGGGTGGGTGTTCTATTCTATATAATATCTATACATACCTCATATAAAATATAGATTATAAATAAATATTCTTAATAAATATTCTTAGACTTTACACACAACACCCTCTAGTCCCAAACTAAGCAAAGCTTGTGATATGAGAACTAGATGGCTGATAGAATACTTATATACCTTTTTTTTTGTAAATACATACTTATAATACATAGTAACACCCAGACATAGAACAAACATCTATGTTTTGCACGCACAAATGTTTGTTCTTGGTGGGGATCGAACCCACGACCCACAGCACGGAAGGCAGAGCTATTACCGACTGAGCTGTGACGCCTGTCACAGCTCAGTCTTCGTCAGATTGCACTCAAAAAGTTTAATTCTTTCATAAAAAATACCTAATAGATAAGAAAATTCAAAATTCTTCATACAAAAGACATAAACGCGCTCGAAATGTTCTAAAAAAACCTTATAAAATAATTTTCTTCCAATTATTAGTACCAATATGTGTGTGTTTCAAACTTTTTTTTTTTCAACAAACAAGTGCTTCGCACTAGTTTAATAAAGTTTTGAATCCCGTTCGTGTTTCATTGAAATAATGCGAGCAACACTACGGTAGAAATACCGTACAATACAAACACTTTATTCAATAACCTACTTATATTTATTTATCAACATTCTTCAAACAATTAAAACAATCTACACACGCAATAAAACTGCATTACTATCTAAACTCATTCTTATCGTTCTTTTGTAGCGAAATAACTTTTTACCGCCATTTCAAATGACGTTTCGAGATAGCCGTGACGTCGACATGCGCATTGCATTAAGAAATTAATATGGCCAAGCGTGAGTAGGTATATTGTAACCAATGTTCCCACGTAAAGGGTAACACTTAAAGGGTAACTCAGTTACCCTTTAAGTAACCTTTGTTTTGTTGATAGAACAATTAAACGATGTATTTATTATTATTATTAAATAAAGAAATGTACTCCTGAACAGAGTTTATGTGTGATATCTACCTACACTATTACAATTAAATTACCATGTGAAAGCAATAATAGCTACTTACTTATTTATGTTCAATATACCTAGATTTTAATTTTTTTTTTTTTTTTTTAGTAGCCCGTAGGGATCCCACTGCTGGGCAAGGGCCTCTCCCAAACATTTGGGAGGAATTGCCATAATCGCCACGCTTGGCAGGCGTTTAAATTTAAAAAAGATTTTAAATATTTCTGATTATTAAGTGTTTATCTATAAGAAATGGATCCTGCTATCTGAATAAAACAAATTTTAATTTTAAAATGTATTGAAATAAATAAACGAGTAGTCGGACAACGCTAAGACTGCAATGGAATAAATGGGCAACCCCAAAAAGATTTGAACCTACATCTTGCAGTAGGTAGTTTTCATGGTATAATAGGTTTTCAAAAAGTTTTAAGAGTAAATACGGTGTCTCCAAGATCTCCAACAAGACAACTGAGACTCGATTTAGTTTCGTCAGGTTTAATTAAGATGTAAATATATATTGGTGAATTTGTTAGTTCTACCTAACTAAATATCCGATAAAAAAATCCAAACTCATTGAACATAATAGGTTTAAAAGTTATATTACCATAATGTAGGTATGTGTGCATGTATGAGACGACGCACGGAGCACCGATAAATTTACAAATACGCCGTTCACTTTTAAATTTATCGATACGGAACCCAAAAAGAGAAAAACAAACATGGCGACTCAAGATGGCGGCAAGTCAAAGGACACCGCGCCGGTAGCCGCTTTCGAGTTAAAATCGTCGGAATTCATAAATGATAAATTCAATAATATTTATTATGATTCGTAAGGAATGAGGCCTCGTAATACGAGTATCATTTTGGTGTGACAATTTATTGTGTAAAATGATTTGTGGTTGTTGAAAGAGGTTTAGCTTACTAAAGGTAGATTAATACCAGCGCACTTTATAAATAGACGGGGTGTATCAACTTAGATAAAAGTACCTGGTAATAGATTAGTAGTATTCGTTGTAGTTGAGTAGTTTCGCATGACGATGATACGATACTATTAAAACATTTTCTAATAACTTATTTTCCTAAAAACTTAATACCAAGATAAAATAAATACTAAAAAAAGAATAACTTACCTTTTGGATTGGTAGCTTTGAGAGTGCATGCTACCATAAATTCAGTAATTGATCGTTAAACTATTTCCGTCGCGTAACAAAATATTTTCATCTATTTTAGAACATTACATAACCACATAAAAAAGTAGGTCATTAAACCCTTGATTTTGATCACTCCATTAAAAATGACACAGTAAAAGTTAAGCAATCACACTTTTTTACAGCTCTATACAAATCCGAGACGTCCGATATAAATTATGGCAGTTATGAGTCGGACGGTGCAGTGATTATTATTTATTCTGTGTCGTGGCCCTGATTTCACGCGTGTGAAAGACCCTTAATAACCGTGTTGGTTTACCCGACTGTGGAGAAGATGGTTTGTATTTTTTATACAAATAAATGATGAAACAAGCCGATGGCCCACCTGATGTTAAGCGGTGACCTCTGCCTATAACAATGCATTGCCTCGCCGAGCAAGTCCACTGAGGACGATACTATAAAAATTTTAGAAATCTGCCACTTTTGTCCATTTTTAAAATGTGCTGCAAACTTGGCATGGTTGAACTATAGTAAGGACAAAGTAAGTCTGGCAATACCTTCTACCATGACCAATGTCGTTGACACGTCAGAAATATGACCCCAAAATCCCCCTCAATCTCTTATGCGGCTTCTTTAATCGATACGGTTGACACAATGACCTGGTTATTGATTAATCGTACTTCTCGATTGCATAAGTGACCGATAAAAATTACTTGATATTGTAAAAAAAATGCCAGTAAAGATAATTGGATGATCTTCGCGCATTCATTACAGAACTCTAAAATTGGAGTTCGATTTTTGAATTTTTAAAAGTCAGTGTTGCTAGTTCGCAATAATTTACGCAACTTCTTTTTTTTAAATAATTTCAGATGCATGCTACGTACGATGTATACAGCGGGGAATTTCTGGAAAAACATCGAGAAATCCCCATTGATGAGGAATATATCAGAAAGTAGTATCCGGTAACCAACATCCGATAAAAGTCCAACTAAAAAAATTAAAGGTCAATTAATTATGCCCGCCAAAAGATTAAAAAAGCAACTGGCCGTATACAATTATAAGGGATGGCAATAAAAAATAAATGTACAATGAAAAGTTGAAAAAAGAACTTCCAGCTGCCAGCGTTACGCGACTCTATTGATAGAAAGAGAGGAATGAATTAAATGATATCATGCGAGGGAAAGAGAAATAGTGCGGATTAAATTGAACTTGGAGGATTAAGTTTATTTCTGAAAATGTATTCAACTATTATAGTAGCAATTTACTTGCAGATTTTGGTGCACCTAATAGTACCTAATGTACCTTTGCATTGTATAGGTATCAGTGTTTTTCTAACCTCACTTAATAGTTGGGTAGGTAGGTATAGGGTTTTCCTAAAATAAGGCCGACACTCTTGGTTTTTCGCTCAAAAGTTTTCTACATTTCTTATGAAATTTTACTAAAATAATATATCAAACAAAAAAACTAATGAAAATTATGATATAAAATCAAATGTTGTATCATTTATAGCATTTATTTTATAATGTAATTTTTTTTGCTCAGAGGTATGACGAAAAACATTGGTAAGTACTTTTGTTGATGTTAACTGTGTATTTAGTATTTACCGAATTCTTCGGCAGAATGACAAAAATATAAAAAAGAAAAAAAATACATAGATACACATCAATATGTATACCTAACCTACTACCTACCTATAATTCGAAACGCATCCCAGTAATACCTATTCCATTGAACAACGCACTTCATTTCATTCCAGAGCTGTAAGGGGACCGTAATCCACCTCTAGACATTCGCTTTTCAAAGGTTTTAGTTTTAAAAAGAAAAAATATCTTTCGTGTTAATAATGTCAGGTAAATTATAATAATTTTACCCAAAAATAAGTAGTTAATTATAAGTAGTCGCACGTCTAAAATCTAGACTATAATTTTCATCAAGTTAAAAACCATCTAAGGCAGCTAAATAAATCTGAAATCCTACTAGGTAGGTAATATTGTAATGAACATTATAAAAAAAAAACCGCATTGCCAACATCAAAAACCAAACTTGCTACTAATTAAAGTAAACTAACAAGCGACTTCCGCTCCCATTTCGGGGGTAGCGTGGCAACCCCGGGGGGCGGTTAAGCCGCTTAACGGGGTGGTTTGGGGCTGTTTTGATTATTCCCAAGGATATCTTCTTGGTACGTAAATTATGCAATGCTTTCCGCTTTGTTGTTTTGACGTTTCGCTCGTCATGTTTGTAGTTGTTTGTCTATGGTTAATTTATAATGGCCATTAGATAAAGCTTTATAGATTGTTATCTTTATAATCCTGCGCATGAAGCCACTTCATCTCTTTGCATCTTTTACTAGTTTTTTAAACTTGCAAAGTCTGTATTGGATAACTGCTCATACCGTTTGCGAAGTTTACAAAGTTTTATCATTATATCACTCGTGGCTTTTTTTTTAAATTACTTAGACTCACCTTGTGGAAAGCCCACATCCAAGCCGTGGTGCGTCAGCCCGAAGGGACCGAGCCCACCCAAAGGTCCTGGACCCATACCCATGTGATGCGCACTGGAATGATGCGCGTACGGGTTCTGAGCCAGCGGCGACGGCTGCTTCAGGTAATGGAAGTAGTGGTGTAAAGGTGTTGTCGAGTGATGGGCCTGAGGCGCCGCTGGTCCAGTAGCTGTGGGACCAGTTGTAGAGTTTGTCAACAGCGCCATCTTGCGGTACGAAGGTTGTCACCGATATAGCCTCTTTCGCGTGTGGATTGACATGGTGGTGGGGAGCCGTTATTGCGCGTGAGGAACTGAGGTGGTGGAAGACATGGTTGGTGGACCTGTTGAAGAAAGGGTATAATTTTAAAATAGTTACATCACTTATATGACAAAGAAATTACCATAGATAAAGTTTTTTTTTTTTAATTTGAAATAGGACTCCCAACACGGGTTTACACTTTAGTATCAAGTGAGCTAGTCGAGGTTCATAATAATAGTGCTCCCATACTTATAGGGCGTCACAGCATGCGATGAGGAACAAACAACAACTTAACATTAATGAATGACAAAGAAATCACATCACAGTGCTAATAAAAGTTAAAAATTAATACACAAGCAATAGAAAAAGTTGCTCAGAACTGGCGTTGTCTACGGTTTATAATATAAATTGACAATGCCAGGTTTAGTGGCTAGGTTATCTATACCTAGCCAGTTATCATCATCATAATTAAAACCTATAATATAGTTGTACGAAAACAGGCACCTTATTAGCTACCTAGATTGGTTGATGACCTTGAGCCACCTTATTTCGTAAATTAACTAGGTACCTATTTAATTATAAAATAAATTGCAAACATATTGAAATTCAATTACTTAGATAGGTACCTATTACCACTTCGAATTTTATATTTCCAGTATGAATTTATGACTAGAGGTAACCGAACGTTAAATATGCCAATTATCCACGGCTCATACACATTCAATAACTTCGCATCGTACAATCGAGTACGTCAATTTTAAATTATAACAACCTCATATTTTTTATCGATAACTATTTTGCAATTACCCTGGTTGAATGGAAAATTTCCGCACTATTGCAACCCTGCAATCTAAGAAAAAAACACAAAAGTCAATGGCTAAAACGCTTTCGAAATTCAAAAAGAGTATTCGTTACGATTCGGATGTTTCGAGCGTTCGAATTGCAAAATTGAAAGACTTTTTTTGTTATGTTGGCAAAGGTAGGTACATGTTTACAGACATTTTGTCACGTATATTTTTTTGGGACGTTACCTGAGGTGCCTTTGCTAAATTGAGGGGGCTATGATCTCTCCTTTGTGGGGAAAAAAATTGACGAGCTGTATCAAAGTGATGACATCTGAGATGGAAAAAAGTGGGTTCATGCGAAAGAATTGAAAGATTGTAGGCGTATGGAACAAATGGGTATGAAAACATTTTAGAAGGAACTTGTAAAGTATGATTGACCGTTAAATATCATGCAATTATTTCTCTATTTAAAAAGTTATGTTAGTGCAAAAAAGTTTTGATCAGAATGTTGAATAATACATTAATTGAAGAAGAAAAAATTGAACTAGATATTATGGGTTACAAAGAACCACGATAATAGATAGATAGATTACTTTTTATTGTCTACTTACATACTAAACACTATTAATATCGCATCTAAAACCATTTTCGCTGACGAATAAAAACACAAACGCAAAAGTGTAGAGATTTCAATCCAAAATGCTAAAAGCAAGTTCGATCTGCGATTATTCTAGACTGGCAACATTTCAACCATCTATGAATGACTCATTCGTTCTTTATTTGAAATTATTCATACATTAGCCTGTTACCTGATTACTTGCATCCTAATCGGCTTACCATGGCACCTGCCGAGCTAACTCAATAAACAGTAATTATGACATGAAACCTCCTTGGTAAAACGCTGAAAGTTAGTATTTTTAGTGTGGTAGAATGTAATTAATTCCTTACTTTCATTTAATTACATGATAATGTCTTTCTCAACTACATTACACTGTAGGTACAAAACGGTTAATTTATTGCGTTTAAAAATTGCATTAATTATGACACTTGTGAAATCACTGAAACATTTTTTTATATTTAGATAAGTACGTTCGAAACTACAAGTAGGTATATGTGAAACTAAGTAAAACCGGAGGGTTTTCATAAGAGTGAATGGTGAATGAATGAATGGTATTCACGCTCCGCGCGGTCACTCTTCCGCTTCAAAGAGCGCCCAAGTTGTTTCATTTAAAAACTTGAAGATACGTACTGCGTCTGCGTGCGCGCGGATTATAGCCCTCATTCAAGGAGGCTTGAGTCCTGCGGTGAATAGACTGATGACTCTCCTCTTATTTTGGAGTATTTTATTACGTTTTGTGTTTGGCTATGTTCTTTTTTCAATGCACCCGGCCACCCAGTGCAATTTTTTTTTTCAATTTCGTCGCCAAGCCACACTTTTTAAATGTTTAAAAACTTAATATTTGGTTCAAAAATCGTCTGGCGAAACGATATAGTAAAAGTAGAAAGTAAAAATTCATTTTCTTGAGATTTCTATATCTAGGATCCTCTACTTTGTAAATAGTTAGATACTGAGAATTCAAGCTGTTTACAATACCTACCTGTCGCCAACATTGTTTAGAAACACGCAAAACCGAAAAATGTCACAAAAAAATAACATTGTCACTTTCGGTATCCGCAAATATGTTATCTGTTCCCAGAAATCACGTACTTTCCGACGGGCACCTTCAAATTGTCAACAAAAGATTATCCTAAGCCTATCCATTATAAAGAACCTAATATTCAACGAGAGAGTTTCAACCTTACTCGTTCAAAATTAGGGTTGGTTTTGGTATGTTGGCAGAACTGCAAGGATTTCCGCTTGATTAGAATTTTGCGTTTTGGCGGTAAACTCTCGAAAGGTGTTCGATTGTGTAACGAAAAGCACTCTGGTTTTAGATTTTTTTGGCGGTACTTTTGAGTTTTCGCGTCAATTCCTTTCTTGTTATCGGTTGGTTGGGGAGTGAAGTAGAATGAGGTACATTACAATGTGCAGTAAAGTAAACTGTCTTTAGTGAGTTGAAAAGTGGCTTTAAAATACCAAGAAACGCACTACAATAATAAAAATCAGTATTAAAAAAAAATACATTAAAATATATTATATAAGTCACAATAAGTTGGGAAACTAATAACTTGCATTGCAAGTTTTCACTTCCTCAAGTAATTCAATATGCACCCCTACAAAAAGACAGCACATTAACACCCTGTCCCCTTAAAATACGGTGTCAATAACGCCAAAAATCTATTTGTCACAATGCAATGAAAGCCATAAATAATATCGAAGCAAACACACCGCCATATTGTATCTAGGAAAACAAACATTCGCGCCCTTTTCAGTGTAATTATTAGTTATGTTTGCGCAGTTGGCAACAGTGGCTGTCACCGTGACGGATCGCTGTGACCCGTAGTGGGTAAAACGTGCAATAATTTAAATTCATAAAAAAAATTTTTTTTGGTCTGCATTTTTTTAACCGATTAGATATAAGTAGGTATTACTAACCACTAAATTTTTCGTGGCTTGTAAACGGATTCACTGAAACTGAAAAATATTTTCAAAGGCAGGCCACGATAAAAAATTATAAAACTGTCGTTTGACGAATGTATAGCTATAAAAAACCAAACAATTTACATTTGACGTAAATTAATCGCAAATCGTTTGTGTAAATAGAGAGGCACACTAATAGGTAACCTAGAAAGGGTATCTTATTTCATATTATTAAAAGCCACTTAACTTTATCAACACGTCTCTTCAAAAAGAGCTATTGAGAGATGATAGAAAATAATGCCCTTGGTTTTTGCGAGAATCCATAATTTTCCAACGTAACAACATAACCCCATACATTTTGTTGTGACCAGACTGCTGTGACAAATACATTAATTTCGGGCGTGATAATTGCCCACTGTTGGGCTCGCAGGGGTTTCTTTTGTGACAAATTTCTCGCATCGGAACACACTATTAACGATTTCAATGCGGTTTTTTTTAGTTTCCGAGTAACTATTTGTCACAATGACTGTCGGCTGCGTTTGTGCGGTTTGGGATTTGAATGGGAAATTATAGTTTTGTCTGGTCAGGCGTAGGTAGGCGAATTTTTAATTTAGATATGCCAAAAATATTTGGGAACTGACGGCCGTTTTCAAAGGTCTTGACGCCTCTGGACCGTCGTCAATCAAATAGGTAACCTAAGGTATTTAACTTATTTCATAAATAAATATTCATGGACGTCTTCTACTCCCAAACTAAGCAATGCTTTTATTAAGGGAATTAGATTGCTGATAAAATACTTATAAATACTTTTTTTTGTAAATACCTACTTAAATGTTAAATTAGTCATTAGGCTACTTATTTGGAACAGCTTGTTAAGGTATCCTAGGTATGTTTTTACCATGATACTACAATACCCATGAGAAAGTAAATAGATATAATGCCTCTTTCTTGGACGAAGCAAAAGCTACCTTTGTTGTCTTACAAGATTGCTTACAAGCATAGTTTTAGTCAGATGTGTTCATTTCCGTTGATATCTCAATATTTCTATAAAACTGGGACAATCAGATAACGGTAGCATTTCGATATATTTTCTTAACAAAAAATCTAATTTGTTATTGGACACGCATGTTTAGGGTACGAGGGTCTAACATCGACTATTGTTGCAGTGACAGTTTGTTTAACATCGGCATTCTTTTTTCGAATCTCAAACTGGAGCGACTATTCAGAGTGCATTCTATTTTTGAATATTTGGAATTATATCGTCTCAATTCAAAATTGGTTTGTCATTGTTGGCACCCGTGTTTGTTGTTGCCAGAATATACAAATATTTTCTAAATATTTCAAACTTTAAGAAAAAATACCTTATTCTCACATACTTAGTATTAACTTTAGGCAGCATCTTTTTGTTTTATTTTACTTAGGTACTTGTAGTTGAAGGTACACAAAAGTTAATGCCTTCTTACCACTTTTTTGTCTCATATCAATGCTTAAAATCAAAAGTATTCATGATCTTATTCACATACCTATTCGAGCCCCAACAGTGGCTCAAATCTCTTCTCCCAAGAGACCGCGAAGCACAAAACAATCAAACGCACAGTGGGTCCCAAAGTCCCACAGTGGGTCCAATAGACCTACAGTGGGTCCAATAGGCCAGGGGTGAAAATGCTAAAAGCAAATCAGTCGAACCACGAGGGATGTAACCGGATACACTCTGGCAACATTGCCTAAATGATTATGATGTAGTTTTGGACAAATAAATGCACTCTTATTTTTTGTTCTAGCGATGGATATTTTCCTTTTGCCAAGTTCTATTTGTTTTCTTATTGTTCACTCATTGGAAAGTTCATTCACTTCACTGTCTTGAAGTTCTGTGTTGCCAGTTCCTGTGTAATTTTTTTTGTGAGACATTTTAATTATACTTTAATGACTATTTTAAATTCATTAAAAAAGAAGAAATAGAAAAATTCGTATGCAATTATAAATTACCACACTGTTTTTACTACCTACTACATACCTACTTAATATTTATCATCATAATCATTTAAGTTTAGAAGACTTTTAGTGTAAATTATGTGCATAATAATAGTTAACAAATAAACACTAAAATTAGTAGTTATATGTAAACTAATATTGAAAAATCAAATTATCCATAACTTCACGGTCTTTACTGCAGGGGCGGAGTCCCCAGAGGCTCCTGGGGCTTCGCTAATGGCCCATGTACCGCGGTCAGAGGGCGTGGGGATGTTTGAAGAGTTAATAACCGCTATTACTGATTTTATTTGAGAAATCCTGCTATTTATAGTTTTTTGTAGCTGGCTGATAAAGCACAGATATTTTAATAGGTAGCAGATGACTCATCTGATGTTAAGCGGTAAGATAAGATGATAGTTGATATTTCTGTACAAGGATTAATCAAAAAGTTCGCAATTTGCTTGGTATATATGCCTCCTCCGGCCAAATTGGATATTCTTAAACATTTTCTTGAAGGTGTTAGTGAACATATTAGCGATGTTGAGGATATAATTTTACTAGGTGATTTTAATTTACCTTTTATATCTTGGAGTCCTTCCAATGATGTACCCAATTCTGTTGTACCATCTAATTATCAGAATGCTTTGGGCTATTCCTTGATTGACTTCGTTTCTTTCAATAACCTACATCAGTTTAATAATATACCTAATGAAGACAATAAACTTTTAGACTTAGTTTTTAGCAGCACACTTGATGTTAAAGTCGCCAAACCGACCTACCTTCTAAGCAAACTTGATAAAAAACACCCGAATTTATTAATATCTATATCTAACAAAAATCCTGAACTATTACGACCCAAAGCACGAGTAGGTCACAACTTTTACAAGGCAGACTATGAAAACATTTTAGTTAAGTTGTCCGACATAAGCTGGAATAACATATTCGTTGAGTGTTATAGCGATGTCGATGAAATGGTTTCCATTTTCTATAAAACTATAAGGACAGTCATAGATGAGTTTGTACCTAAATATACTAGCAGAAAAACTCAAGTTCCGCCATGGTTCCCGAATAGACTTGTTAAGCTACTGCAAGAAAAGGAAAGATGGCGATTAAAGTATAAACGTTACAAAAATCCACGCGACAAAATCAGCTTTGAAATACTAAGAGAAAACTGTCATAAATTAATTGATAAATGTTATTCCGATTACAAAAGTAATATTGAATCGAGTATTATAGAGAATAAAAATCCCAAATCTTTCTGGAGTTATATAAAGGACAAACGTGGTGGTAAGTCTAATCTTCCATCGAACATGTTCATGGGGAATCTAAAAGCTGACACAGGTAATGATATAGCTAATCTTTTTGTTCGTCACTTCTCGTCTGTCTACAGTGATGTCTCTAACAATAGTATAACTCCTACTAGACAAGGCACAAATTTGACTAGTGACACATTGAGTAAGATCGAACTCTCTGAAACAGAAATATTTGATAAGATAAAAACACTTGACACATGCAAGGGTCCAGGGCCAGACTCTATTCCCCCACTCTTTGTAAAACGCTGTGGCAAATTACTCGCATATCCACTATGTATTATATTTAATCAATCCCTGACATCGGGAGTATTTCCAGAGGAGTGGAAGAAATCGAGAATAACGCCTATTTTTAAAAAAGGAGACCCAAAAGATGTAAGTAATTATCGACCCATATCAATCTTATCATGCTTTTCAAAGCTATTTGAATCACTTGTTTGCCCTATAGTTACCCGTCATTTTGATTTGATGATATCTGAATCTCAACACGGATTTAGAACAGGCCGGTCTGTGCAAACTAATCTAGTAAATTATGTTTCTGATATATCAGAAGCACTTGATAATAGGCACGAAGTTGACGCAATCTACACAGATTTCAAGAGTGCTTTTGACAAAGTTAAACATTCTATCTTATTAAGCAAACTCGAATACAACGGTGTACACGGTTCCCTCTTAAATTGGTTTGCATCATACTTGCTGAGGCGCTCGCAAATTGTAGCAGTGGACGGATACGAGTCATATACATATCATGCTAAATCAGGAGTTCCTCAAGGTTCACATCTGGGCCCGATTCTTTTTGTTTTATTCATAAACGATTTAACTCATGTTTTAAAAAGTAATTGTCTAATGTTTGCCGATGACCTTAAATTATACAGAGTAATTAAGTCACAAGATGATACTAACATCCTTCAAAATGACTTGGTCACAATTGAAAACTGGTGTACCGCTAACTTTATGGAACTATGTGTTAACAAATGCTTTCATATACGATTTACAAGGAAAAAAAATATTCCCGATGCTGCTACTTACTCCTTGTTGGGTAATAATTTGCAAACTGTGCATGAGATTCGCGACCTCGGTGTAATCATTGACAATAAACTAAATTTTATATCGCACTTTGATCATGTTGTAAAAAAATCTGCACAAATGATTGGTTTTATCAAACGCAACACTAAGGGCTTCAAGCATGTCAGAACGAAAATAGTACTTTATAACGCTCTTGTAAGAAGCCATCTTGAATTTGCGTCAGTCATCTGGAATCCGTTTTACGCTGTTCACTCACAAAGAATTGAAAATATACAAAGACATTTTACCAGACATCTAGCGTTTGTCTCTCCCGATATTTTCCATAAAATTCCGTACATTAATCGTTTGAATTATTTTAATATGATAACTCTCAAAAACCGCCGAATGACCCATGACCTGAGTTTTCTACACAAAATCATAAATGGCCAACCCGGATGCAGTAGTTTAATAAGTCGGATTTCTCTCTCAGTTCCATATAAATACCCTAGGAAGCCCATTGGTAACATTTTTAACACCCCTTTCTCAAGAACAAATATTGGTCTCAATTCTCCGCTTACTAGAATGTGTAAACAATACAGTTTGATATCACAAAAAATACCTGATTTAGATCCGTTTGGCGACTCACTGTCGCTCTTTAAAAATAAATTGTTTAACGTTTTTTTGTAAATATTTACCAGACTCCCCAGTCTGATGACTAGGTAAGTTTCTTTAAGTTAAGTTAGGTAGAGGACCATAATATTTTTTTTTTTTAGTAAGTTCTTAGTGTCTGTTTCTAGTTTTCTTTTTGTTTCTTTTCTGCTTTACTGTTGTCCGTAATATTGTTGCGAATGCTGTGCATGCCTGTAATTGGCACACATTCTATAGTATAATTATTGTTTGTAAGTTATTTTTAGAAAGTGTATTATGTGTGCTGTTGGCGATGCCTTATAATAAATAAATAAATAAATAAATAAATAAATAAATAGTAAGTAGACGTATGGAACTCAGGTATATGTAAACAAAGTATTTTAATTTATAACCCCATACTTAAACATCAAAGATTTTCAAATCTAATATAGATTCTCAGTCAAGATGATGTCAAAATAATACGTAGATGATGAATACCTACCTACTAGCCATGAGTAACACAACATTCTAATCTTTGAACTACTTAATTTGGATCGTTTATGCTATCTATAGATAGTTTGTAACGCTTTGCAAAGAGCTCAACTGTTTTTTGTGTATTTGGTAAATATTGAAAACTAGCAGTTACCCGCGACTTTGTCCACGAAAAAAATATATAAATAAGTAACCTAAAAAAAGAAAAACAGCGGGAAAAGTGTTAATCTAGGTTACAAATTATAATATACTAGCAGTTACCCGCGACTTCGTGCGCGTCTACAGTTTCCGTGTACATTATATTATCTGTGCGTGTACCGAGCGGATACTTCTTTGAGAAATTTGACATTATACCTCATTACACCGAACTCGTACCTACTGGAATGTCAAACGCTAGTTGTTAGACCAAAGAGGTAGTACTACGCCCTGTCAAATTGACGTGACATGACATGACAATGAAATCCTCTTGCCAATTGGCGCTGCTAATCCTTTTCGTTCGTTTTATCCTGTAGATCCATTTAATTATTCGGGATAAAAAGTAGCCTATATGTCAATCCAGGTTACAAACTATATATATGCCAAGTTTCATACAAGTTGGTTCAGTGGTTTTGACGTGATTGAAACACAAACATCCAAACATGTAAACATCCAAACATCTAAACTTTGACATTTAGAATAGTTGTGGGATACTGTATTAGTCGTAATTTTCATAACAGATTTTCATTATTACGTATGGTTTGCAAATTAAAAACATAACTAGCTTTAAGAGACCCAAGATCGGTGCTAAATGGTGAGTGACTTTGCGAGGTCCTAAGTTGTAGCTACGTAAGGTCTACGTAGTAGCTACGCAAGGTCTACGTAGTGGCTACGTCAGGTCTACGTCGCTGCTACGAGATGCTACGGGAATTCATATTATTTAAACCTAGTTTTTTTTTGCTGAATTTTTAGCTCATTACGCCCAGCATGGCTATGACCTCCATGGTACTTATGAAACATATGAAATATAAAAAAGTATGTTTTCTGCCGCAAAAGAAATGTTTTGACCAACCACAGACCTAAACATCTATTTATTTTTATGACTGCCCATTGTTTTCATACTTTTACACCCGAAATAATTTGATTCTATTGGTGTTCAAAAAGTAACGGCTAGTCGGTTTACAGGAAATGCACCCTTAGGGTGTTAAGGTAGAACTTTTGCTGATAGTATCTACTTACTTGTTTCTTTTTCAAACATATTTTCCTCTGTGAATCTTTGTACCCGCATTTTTATCCAGGCATTTATACCACCTAGTTTCAGAGGCTGCTACAAAAATAAGTATTATGTTGATGAAAATATGAATTCTCTTATCAAAAATCTCAATAATAACTAAACTTATCGAGATACTATCAAATTCATTGCACCCACGTGGGCTTCGCATTCATAGTATCAATTCGTTTCATATTTTCAATTTATTACGGGACTCCCCCTCGCGTGACGACAAAAGGCGCGTGTGCTATTGTGAGGGGCAATCAATGTTGCCAATTTGATAATACTAATTTTAGTAATCGAGATATCCGATTCGAATTTAGAACACCACACACTATAGTTCGTTTTGAAAATAGAACCAAGTTACTTACAAGAAATGATTTTTAGTTTTCACGTGTACTTATACTTACCTACCAGCTATTAATTATCCGATTTGAATTTGGAATACTGAAGTTTTTATTTTAAAAATAGAAATCGTGCCATTGTGCCAGTGTGGCCAGTGTGCGTCGGGAAGCTATTATGTTACTAATTTGTTACTACCTACTAACTTTGGTTATCAAAATATTTAAAGTTGGAACACTGAAATGCTCGAAAACATTAGTACCTAGGTACCTACTACCTATCTACATACAAGATGTTTTTTAAAATTACCAAAAATAAACAAAGTTGCAAAATAAAAATGCATTTCAGCTTCAAAATTAAATTTTCAACGTTGAATCAAACCCCAGCAATATTCCCTCGAGTCAAGATCCATTTTTGAAACCAATAACGCTACCGAACAGAGTCAACATGCATTATTACACCGCTCCATCGAAATGAACGAACACCGGCGGTATCCGACCGAGTAAACAAACTCGAGAAAATCGATACCGGCGAGTGAGCGAGCCAGATGTACAGGATAAAAGGAGACAGCACACAAGGGAGGCTAAGGCGTGGCTACTCCCGCCTCAAATGCACTTTTTACAAGTACAAGCGAGACAGCAACAGTTCAGTCAGTGAAATCTAGAATCTGTAAATAAAACAAGTGATTTACGTTTCTTTGAAGTGTTTTTGGCTTATTGCGGCTATTTCATTCTGTAGTTTAAACTGGGTTTTATTGTAATAGTGATATAGGTGATATTGATGTTTTTAGAAATGAAGGTCGATGTAGAAAGTCTGAACTTTATGAAGGCATTTATTTGATGTTGGGCAATGTTTGGGTTGGGATTATACATTCAGCAGCTTATAGATATTTCTTATCTTTTGAGAAATGATTTAGACTAGATAGATACGCATGTAGGTACCTATAAAACACAAACTGTCACAATTTTTCATTATCGAAAAATATGTCATGTTGTTAAAAAAAATTTGTCATCATCGATGCGATACCCTTAACCTATTTTAGATTTTTGTGGTATTTAATGAAGAATAAAGTAACTAGGTAGGTATACCTATAATAGTTATATTTAATTTGGTAGCTAAATCACAATAAAGAGTATAAAGTTCACAAATTTTATTCACCTGGTGCCTGGCAACACCAGGAAACAGTGCTGTCAACCTTCCGAATACGAAAATTTAATTAATGTTTCCTCTACGTGATGTTTGAAAATGGAACACACAAAGGTACTTTATCGTGCCAGTTTCGCTGCAACTGAATAACTTGTACGTGATTGTAACAAATAGGTGGTGCTTTTGTGTGTTCGATAAAAAACCTATTTTTATGCTGTGTGGGCGGGCATAGACAAGAGAAATAGTTTTGCACATCATTGCGTGTTTTGGTTTTTACAGAAGTAGAATAGAAATGGAAAGATGTTGAATCTCTTACCACTATGTAGGTATGTTTATGTAAGAACGCTAGGGTAGGAAGGGGAGAAGACCTATACCCAGCAGTGGGTGAACATAGGCTGATTAGCTAGATAGATAGAGGGTAGGAATAATGAAAAAAAATAACAAACAAAAAAATGCCTTCTGGCCCCGTGGTTCGACCGCATGGTTCGATTAATCGGACTACGTGAACTTTTTTCTAGTTGGTTCGATATCGAACCATGTGTTTTTGAGACTCCTGATAGTTCGTTCAATCGGACTACAAATGCTGTTCCAAAAATTTTCATATAAAAGATTTCAACGCGCTACTAAATGACAAAGATTTGTTAGGGCGGCCAATAGGCTGGGGCTATAGATATAGGGGTTTCTCTGGGGCTTAACCCAGCTATATAGTGGTTTCTTAAAAACCTGGATTCGCCACTGCTCGGAGACGTGCCTCGACTACAACTCGCCAACTTGAGCGTTCTACAAAATGACACTAGAAACATTACTGACAAATCACATCGAATATACCTAATTTAATACTAAGTAGTTACCCGCGACTTCGTACGCGTCTACAGTTTCCGTGTACATTATATTATCTGTGCGTGTACCGAGCGGATACTTCTTTGAGAAACTTGACATTACACCGAACTCGTACTGGAATGTCAAACGCTAGTCATTAGACCAAAGAGGTAGTACTACGCTCTGTCAAACTGACGTGACATGACATGACAATGAAATCCTCTTGCCAATTGGCGCTGCTAATCCTTTTCGTTCATTTTATCCTGTAGATCCTGTTAATTATTCGGGATAAAAAGTAGCCTATGTGTCAATCTAGGTTACGAACTATATATATGCCAAGTTACATCCAAGTTGGTTCAGTAGTTTAGACGTGATTGAAAGACAAATATCCAAACATCTAAACTTTCGCATTTATAATATTAGTAGGATAGGATGGGACATTTTTTCCACTAAAATAATATGCATTTTCCTTCCCAGTGACATATTTTTGTCTCCAAGTTAAATTATCGTTGATCACATCAATAATTTTATTTTGTTTTGTTGGTAGCATGTAATTGCTAACATTTCACTTGACACTGGCAAAATTGTCTGTCGAAATTATTGACAGAGGCCATAAATAAGAAGAAGATCGAACTATTCAAAAATAGAACACTCGTTAGCTGACAGATGTCCGCCCAACGAATCGTCGGTAGCACGCAAAAACCAACCAAACCACTATAATTACTTTTATTACCCCAAACAGAGCCGGGTGACGAAAAAAACATTTTTTTTATTGAAAAGGGCGGTCCAAACGCCAGGGGGTACGATAGGGCGTACAACTAATTATTATTTTTATTATGTGCCTCATAGGCTGAATGCTGCGTACATCTGCCTGTGAAAAAAAAGTCATTGTCTATGGTTGTCAAAAAATGGCGGGGATTAAAGCGCTTGATCGATGTTTTGAGGAGAATAGAAAGGGTAGTGCATTGTTGAAACTTTAAAAAAAATCGTAGTAGATTTAGATTTACAACACATAAGAGTCTATTTCAATTTCTGAGTAACATTATCCGTCAGATAAAAATATTTCTATATCTGTTTTTCACAAGTTTAAAGTAGAGACAGATATTTATAACTGACGGATAATGTAATCATGAGATGATGATATATCTACTTAGATTGATGTAAATATGATGAAGTATTGTTCACCATACCTAAACTGTAACCTACTTATCAATTAACAAAACATAATTTGACACGAGGCCGACGTCACAACAGTTGCTTAAGTGACTAGTACGAGTTTTGGTGTATAAAGCCGGTGTTTATCTGACGTGCGACTGGGTTCGGTGTAATGTCAGGGTAATAAACCAAAAGTAAAAGTAAAAGTTACAGAATTTTTTTTTTATTGCCGACTTTGCAAAAATATTCTCTGGATAGAAAAAAATCCCAAAGTTACCTCTATGATTGTGTCTGAATTTCGAAGACAGCACTAATTATTGGGTTGAAAATTAGATAAATACATTACCAAGAGTTTGTTGAGCGCTGTCATTTCTTGTTTTTTTTAAATTATCTTTGGTTTACAAGATATCATCAAAAAGTTAATTCACGCATTTTTGAGGTTATGGCGGTCGTAAAAGCCACGACAAAGCGCGTGCAATTTCGAACCTTATTGTAATGCTCTTATGACCGCAGTTTGAAATCGCACGCCTGCGGGGCTAATTTTCACTATATACGCACAATCAGAAAACGGTAGCTACAGGCGTACGAAGTGGTGGGTAATAGCTAGTTTTCAATACAAACCAGTTGGTAGCTTTTGATGTCGATTCTGTTGATGCATTTTTCTAACCTAATTTGACAGCACTAAAAATGTTGCCGTCCCTCTCTCATAAACTGAAACTACAAAGACTCTTTTAATTTAAAAATTAAAATTAAAAAAGAATATAAAAATAAAAAAAATACGAATTTAAATTTTAAAATTTTTAACTTTTATTAGCACTGTGATGTGATTTCTTTGTCATTTATTAATGTTAAGTTGTTGTTTGTTCCTCATCGCATGCTGTGACGCTCTATAAGTATGGGAGCACTATTATTATGACCGTTGACTAGTTCACTTGATACTAAAGTGTAAAGTAAACCCGTGTTGGGAGTCCTATTTTAAATAAAAAGAAAAAAGACAGCTATAATTCTAGCGCTGTCAAATTAGGTTAGTTTAGAAAAATGCAACAACAGAATCGATAGCAGTAGATACCTATCTACCTAGCGTAACTCGGTAGCTAACAAAGAGAACTGCCGAGTCATCGAGTCGAGTCATACCCAATTAGATGTTACGTAACTAACTCACAATAGGAATTACGGATATTGATTTTTAAACCATGTTACGAAAGCTAGGCCAAATATAAGTAACTAGCAGTTGCCCGCGACTTCGTACGCGTCTACAGTTTCCGTGTACATTATATTATCTGTGCGTGTTCCGAGCGGATACTTCTTTGAGAAACTTGATATTACACCGAACCCATACTCGAATGTCAAACGCTAGTCGTTAGCCCAAAGAGTTAGTACTACGCCCTGTCAAACTGACGTGACATAACATGATAATGAAATCCTCTTGCCAATTGGCGCTGCTAATCCTTTTCGTTCATTTTATCCTGTAGATCTTGTTAATTATTCGGGATAAAAAGTAGCCTATGTGTCAATCCAGGTTACGAACTATATATATGCCAAGATTCATCTAAGCTGGTTCAGTAGTTTCGACGTGATTGAAACACAAACATCCAAATATCCAAACCTTCGCATTTATAATATTAGTAGGATATCTGGGGCCTTATTCTCACTTCGGCAGAGATTTTACTCTAATAGGGATGACGTCAAAATGACGTTGAAAACTTCTGTCACTAGTGGGTGAAACCAGTTTTCGACTGAGATTTGACGTCATCCCTATTAGAGTAAAATCTTTTCCATACCCAGAATCACCCCCCTGATACTAATATTACAAAAATGTCAAAGTTTAGATATTTGAGGGCTTGTTTTACCATCTCTGAGTAACGCTATCCATCAAATGAAAATGTTTTTTGTTATAACCAACTTGAAAAAAGAAGGAGGCTGTATTTTTTTTAAATGTTTGTTACCTCCGTCATTTATAAACCAATTTGAAAAATTCTTATTTTATTTGAAAGGATGTATTCCAGGTTGATCCCATTTAATTTTCATCAAAATCGGTTCAGTAGTTTGGCTTATAAGTAAAAATAACTGAAAAAAATATGCCGTCCACGTGCACAAAATTGCGTAATTTGGTTTAGTGGTGTTTATGTTTACGGTCACTAAAACATTCCCAATGAACAGTCATCATCATCATGCCTGTAGTCGATTTGAAGTCGGTTTTTCTAGTTTTTTTTAAATTATGACAAACCTAAAATAGATACGGAGATACAACTGACTAGCAGTTACACGCGACTTCGTCCATGAAAAAAAAAGTAAAAAAAATTTGAAGTGATTCACAAAATCTAATCAATATTTTACAATTTTTCAAGCGCGCTGATATAAAAGAGATATAACTTATCTGATTAATTGAATGAAAGATAGTTAATACCCTGTGTTTTCCTGTAAGTAGCTGTAATTAGGCAGGATTGATAATAATTATCATTGGTAGATATGTAGGTGTAAATAATAATTATTAGGTTTTGGTTACACAATATTTGCCTACTCGTCGCCATTGAAACCATTGTTTCGTAATATCATATCAAGTTACGAACATAATTTATAAGTTAAAAAAAAACTAGAAAAACCGACTTCAAATCGACTACCGGCTTCATCATCAGATGATGATTCCACTACTTCCGTTTTTAACCAAGACACAAAAACGACGAGGTGTTATAAGTTTGACGTGTCTGTGTGTGTCTGTCTGAAGCATCATAGCTTCCGAACGAATGAACCGATTTTGATTTTGTTTTTTTTTGTTTGAAAGGTGAATTAGTCGGGAGTGTTCTTAGCTATGTTTGATGAAAATCGGTCCAAGATGGCCGCCGCCACAAAATGGCGAATTGCATTTTTTTTCACAATTTCCTTAATATGGGTATTAAAGTCGGGAGTTTTTTAACTTAATTACCTACTTGCTTCATCCAGTGTTGCTAGCTCCGTTTTGCAAGACCTTGCGTGAAGTCGTTTGCACTAAGCGCGTTTTCCACTAAAGTATAGTACGCAAAACGAATATTTATCCCTCTGAAGTTAGGCGCAACAAACGATTGCGCATGCACAGGTGCGGAAAGCGTAGCTCCAGGCAAGCGTAGTGTAGGACGCCCTCCTTCGAGATGGGGCGACGATCTGCGAAATGTAGCGCTGACACTGGATGAGAAGAGCCGAAGACCGAGCTCAATGGCGCGTCGCGGGAGAGACCTACGTCCAGCAGTGGACGAGTATAGGTTGATGATGATGATGATGATGATGAGGTGCGGAAAATTCACTTACCTCCGATTCGGCCTAAAAATGGGTTCTGCGCAGATACTTCAGAGGGACCAAAACTCGTTGTGAGTGACTATACTAAATTGTTTGCTCCAACAATGAACTACCGAAGAAGCTATGTAACTTCTACATTCATTAAGCCAGGAACTAATTGGAAAAGGGATGATGCTGCATCTTTTTATTCACACGTATTTATAATACATTTTAGTTACTGATGAGTTTTTGACGACACGTCAGACAAAAAGAACTGGCGCTTGGTTTAAAAATTTTGAATCCTACTATGGATGTAAGTATGGATGTTATGGATGTTCCAGCCACTTAAGGTCACACTCTGGAAAAAAGAGCAACCCGCACCACCTGGTTTTATCACAGAAGAACATCTGCCTCCAGGACGCGACCTTCCATGGCCAGTGTGGAGATCCCTTAACCGACTCCGAACCCAGGTTGGTCGCTCTAGGGAGAACATGTGTAGATGGGGCTATCGCGACCCTGCTCTCAGCCAATGTGACTGCGGGGTCCCCATCCAAACGATGTCCCATTTACTCATTTGCCCCTTGTGCCCTACCACCTGCACAAGGGATGATATTTTGGACGCCACAGACGAAGGGGTAAAAGTGGCGAAGTTCTATTCGAACTTTGTCCAGTGTTTGTTGTCACCATTGACACGTAAGAAGAAGAAGAAGTATGGATGTTTGTTACTCTTTCACGCAAAAACTATAGGTCCGATTTGGATGAAACTTGGAATACATATAGGCTACTTTTTCCACTTTTTTAAGGTTACATTTTTTGTTATTTTTTTCGTCGACGAAGTCGCGGTGAACTGCTAGTTTATAATGATTTCAAGTCGATAAAACGACCTACCGTTGAACGTTAAAAAATCTTATTTCTAAGAAGTCATATTTTATAACACATCGTAAATATATTTGAGTAGTAGTTTAACACGTTTAAACTAGAACACGTAGTAATTTTATTACTATATTTTATTCGTCAAATAATTTACAAACTAATTTAGTTATAATTAGATTAACTGTAGATATCTCAAAGTTACAAGATGTTAGTGCCTTGCTTACCTAAGGTCGTGAGTTCGAATCCCGTCGTGCACCAATGGATTTTTTTTTTTATTCGGATTTATGTCATTTGTTTTGAAGGCGAAATGGTGGATTTTCCCTTCAAAACTTGGAAACAAACTCCATCATAGACATTTATTTCAATGGCTCACATTTATACACCAAAGTTCTTGGACTTTCTTGGACTTTACACACAACACCCTCTAGTCCCAAACTAAGAATAGCTTGTGATATGGGAACTAGATGGCTGATAGAATACATATATACTTTTTTTTGTAAATACATACTTATAATACATATAGTTACACCCAGAAGTTAAAGAATGATAATCACAAAATCTACGCTATGTTCCTGCTACAAATGACAGAACTCAAATAGACATAACAGTTCTTCGTCTTCTTTTATATATGGCCTCTCTCCGTCATTTCAACAGACAATTTTGCCAGTGTCAAGTGGATTATTTGAAATAAGTTTAGTCAAGTCGAATCATACGTCAAGTCGTTGGTTTTGAAGACAAAATTGTGGATTTTTCCTTTAAAACTTGAAAACGAATTCCATCAAATAATAAAAACATCTAATACACATTTATTCCAATGGCTCACACTTTATGCTATGACTGCAAGTATTATTGGTTAAAATTCCACCAAAATTAAAGAATTCACTCTAACACCAAGAAAAATAATTAAAATAAAATCTGCTATGTTGCTTTTACAAATGACAGAACTCGAATCCAGTTACAAAAGTTAATCGATTGCTGAAAACATTCATGACGCAAAAAGTCTAATTTGCAAGTGACATAAACAACAAGATCGTAAACATAGACATTAATAGTCAAATATAATAATACGATAGACCTTTATTACTTCAAACTTGACATAATCGGAGCACTATCGGAGTGGAAAGTTTATGATTTCGAAAAATAAGGAAAATAATGTATTTATACCTACTTATTATAGGTATACCTGTTTTTATGCCTAGTAGAGATCATCCTATAAATATTCATGGACATTTCACACAACGCCCTCTAGTCCCAAACTAAGCAAAGCTTGTATGGGAACTAGATGCTGATAAAATACTTGTAAGTATACTTTTTTTTTGTAAATACATACTTGTAATACATAGTAACACCCAGACATAGAACAAATATCTATGTTTGTTCTCAGTGGGGATCGAACCCACGACCCACAGCACGGAAGGCAGAGCTTTTACCGACTGAGCTGTGACGCCTGTCAAATGTTAAATCTTGTAGGTATATTAGTGTAACCTATTAAATGGATATCTAACCTTTGTCTTTAATAAAATATCACGTGAAGTTCTATAACAAACGCATGTCCTTATCAATTTCCCAATCTTAGCAAACAATTTTATTTTGTAATTAGATTAATTTCAAAACCATCAATTAGATTGTTATCACCATCCTGACACCTAGATACTTTATCTAATACTTATCAAGGACTTATCGGGGGGATATCGAGGAATTTTCGGTAGTCTAGATAATGAAATCAAAGAGTTATTTTATTGACTAACATGCTTAATACTTCTGTATTGGCGATTATTTAGTAATTTAAAGTATTTAGATACACTCGAGAGCAATGATTCCGGGTCACTTAAAGAATGTTAAAAATCTCGGAAACTAAAAAGGATAGGTTAATGCAATAAATTGTATTTAATAG
Organism: Gandaritis pyraliata; assembly: GCA_947859175.1. Classification (NCBI taxonomy): domain Eukaryota; kingdom Metazoa; phylum Arthropoda; class Insecta; order Lepidoptera; family Geometridae; genus Gandaritis; species Gandaritis pyraliata. Next base: position 1,744,618 of record OX401877.1, on the reverse strand, counting down.
ACAATGTAATACTCCTTAAATGAAAGTAAAAAAATATGAGTCACCATACATTTTATTAACACAAAATTACATAAAGAAAAAAACTGCTGATCTCTCCTTAAAACAAAAATAGGAAACATGAAATTTTTGAACTTTATTACGATTTGACTTGAATTTTAATACTTCGTATTGCCTCCTCGTGCTTCCATTACTGCGTTTACGCGGTTTGGCATGCTGTACACCAAGTTCCTTATACGATTTTGGGGAATATTCTCCCATTCCTCTGTGAGAGCAATTTTGAGCTCACGAAGCGTGATTGGGGGAGGGTTTCGTTGTTTTACGCATCTGCCTAGCTCGTCCCAAGCATGCTCGATCGGGTTGATATCCGGGCTGCGCGCTGGCCACTCCATACGAGTAATGTTCATCTCTTGAAGGTAGTCATTCACAATCCTACCTGTATGAGGTCGGGCATTGTCATGCATAAATAGCATCCTCACCTAAATTGACCATAAATGGACCAACATGATCATTGAGGATTTCTTCCACATATCTTACGCTAGTTAAAGAGCCGTTTTCTATGATCACCAGCTCTGTGCGACTTTCAGAAGAAATTCCGGCCCACACAAGTACAGACCCACCACCGTAGGCTACTTTTTCTTCGATGCATGCTTGCTTGAATCTTTCCCCTGGTCTTCGATACACTCTGTGTCTTCCATCGTGCTTGTAGAGCATAAATTTTGATTCGTCGGAGAACATAACTTTTGACCAATCTTCAATACTCCAATTTACGTGGCTCTGGGCATATCTTAGTCTTGAAATACGATGCCCACGCTCCAGTTTAGGGCCGTTTGCAGGTCTAAGGGGTTTTAAGTTAGATTCAGCAAGCCGACGTCTTACTGTCCATGCACTTGGGTTACTTCCTCCGAGGCGTCGAAACTGATTTGTGAGTTCAGTTCCTGTGAGAAAGCGATTTCGAAGCATGGTGTTCACCAAGTATCGGTCTTCTCGTGCTGTGGTACACCTGGTTCTGCCCGTTCCTGGTCTGCGTAGGTTAGAACCAGTTTCTTCGTAACGTCGGAGAACTCTTTGTACTGTTGACAGCGACACACCGACAGTCCTGGCTGTATCGCGCTGACTCCGGCCGGTTTCCAGCATTGTAAGTATTCTGGTGCATTCTTCAGGCGTAAGCGACATAATTTCAGCTTGAATAATGAATATAGAGCACTATCAACATGGTTTATATACCCACATAAATGACAGATTACAAACAAAAGCAAAACCAAATGCTGTAATTTCGTAGTTCCATCTTCGAAAGTGGCCCTTTTTCAAATTTGATTTTTTTAAGATATAACTTTACAATAACTAAGAAGTTTTAATACCTTCATTTAAGGAGTATTACATTGTCTATTAAATACAATTTATTGCATTAACCTATCATTTTTAGTTTCCGAGATTTTTAACATTCTTTAAGTGACCCGGAATCATTGCTCTCGCGTGTAGTTTATATTAGCACGGGTTTTTTGAGTAAGCTGACGATTATTAAGATTAGCTTCTTATTAGCTCAGCGGAGGACATAAAGACGAAGTACCAAGATCACTTAATTCGAGCATACTTACTTATTTCTACAATATCCTATCCTACTAATATTATAAATGCGAAAGTTTAGATGTTTGTGTTTCAATCACGTCTAAACTACTGAACCAACTTGGATGAAACTTGGCATATATGTAGTTCGTAACCTGGATTGACACATAGGCTACTTTTTATCAAGAATAATTAACAGGATCTACAGGATAAAATGAACGAAAAGGATTAGCAGCGCCAATTGGCAAGAGGATTTCATTGTCATGTCATGTCACGTCAGTTTGACAGGGCGTAGTACTACCTCTTTGGTCTAACAATTAGCGTTTGACATTCCAGTATAGGTACGAGTTCGGTGTAATGAGGTGTAATGTCAAGTTTCTCAAAGTATCCGCTCGGTACACGCACAGATAATATAATGTACACGGAAACTGTAGACGCGTACGAAGTCGCGGGTAACTGCTAGTAAATAATAAATATTCATGGACATTTCACACAACGCCCTCTAGTCCCAAACTAAGCAAAGCTTGTATATGGTAACTAGATGGCTGATAAATAAATAAATAAATATTCATGGACTTTACACACAACGCCCTCTAGTCCCAAACTAAGCAAAGCTTGAACACTTATATACTTTTTTTTGTAAATACACACATATTATACATAGTAACACCCAGACATAGAACAAACATCTATGTTTTCCACGCACAAATGTTTGTTCTTGGTGGGGATCGAACCCACGACCCACAGCACGGAAGGCAGAGCTATTACCGACTGAGCTGTGACGCCTGCCATGTTCCATGAGTGATCTTATTTCCTATGTGTCTTCAATATTCTTAGGATACAAGTAGTTTTGTAGTAGTGTTACTAAAGGTAATTACGTAAACCTAACGTATTCGAATCATATTGCGCGTCAACGCCAGCTCGACTGTCGAACGTTGCAGCGTCACCGCGCAGTGTATCTCGGATATGATAGATAGATAGATATATTCTTTATTGTACTCTCCACTTAAACTAATACAACAATAATACAGATTCTTTAGGAGGTAAGTACAATGGGCGGCCTTATTGCTAAAAGCAATCTCTTCCAGGTAACCTTTGGATGGACAGGATCTAATACACAAAAACAAAGATGGGGCGTACATAATTACTATACCATATACTTATTGTACCATGTTTTTAAAAATAGGAAGAGTTTTGCATGCCTTATAGTAGCCGGTAAATCATTCCGGCATTGGTATTCCAATCTCAGTTGAACTGCAAATTTGAACTGCAAAGTTTTAAATCATGGTCAGTTCATAGTTATTCTGTGACTAAATAGTGACATTATGACGTCATTTGATGTGTTTTCGCGCATATTTTGCTGTTAAGTGTCTAAAAAGAATGATCACGTGGTACAAAATTGTAAAAGTGTAATTTCTTCAAGTAACGTGGTACAAAATTGTACCACGTGACCTGAAGAAATTACACTGGGCAGTGAAATATAACTTGACAGCAAAAGATTGGCATACGGGGGCAGAGTTTGATAGCCTGTAGTGTAATGGACTTACCTACTATAGTACTGCGAGCGTTATGATAGGTTGCGAGTGTCACATTTACGTGATCAAGGCAATGTACTCGTGGTTTTCGATAGTATCACGGGGTATATTTACCTATGGCACTACTAGTGCCATAGGTAAATACCATATCCATCAGAACTCTCCAAATGGCTAATGACTCAAACATTTGCAGCAAATTATAAACGGTCGCCATTTTTAACCGACTTTAAAAAAGGAGGAGGTTCTCAATTCGGTTGTATGTTTTTTTTTTTTTTTTTTTAATGTTTGTTACCTCAGAACTCCGTCATTTATGAACCGATTTCAAAAATTCTTATTTCATCTGAAAGGATATACTTCCAGATTGGTCCCATTTTATTTTCATCAAAATCGGTTGAGTAGTTTGGGTTATAAATGGAAATAACTGAAAAAAATATGCCCGGCGCAGCGCCTAATATTTTACTGCTAGCAACGATGCAATATGCCAAGCCAAGTTGCGGCGTAGCGCCTACCATTTTACTGCTAGCAACGTTGGACCCTTTGTGGTGCACACCTAAATTTTTACATTTTTCTAAATTTGTCAATAAACCCAGTTTGTACATTCAAACCGCATTTAATTGGAGAAAAGCAAAAACCCACCAGTTGTTCCTCCTCAGAACATTCCCAATGAACTGTCATCATCATCATCATCATCTGATGATGAAGCTGGTAGTCGAATTGAAGTCGGTTTTCCAGTTTTTTAACTTATAAATTATGAAATATTACTCCGGCGATTTTTAAGTTAAAAATACGGCTCAGGTACGCAAATAGTACTTCTATCGCCGGTACTATCTACGGTTTGGTTCAACCAGTAGTGCCGCACTACTGGTTGAACCAAACCGTTGTTTTTATCACTAAGATAAACGGATCATTTTGTTTTTGGCACAAATTCACACGAGAAACTAAGATATTATAACATAAATCAAAAGTTTCTACACAAACGATCTAAATTAAAATTAATTGTAATTAAATTTCAGATTAATTAATATCTAATAAACACGAGTTTAGAATTAATTAGTTTTCAAATACTAGTCATTTAGTTTTACGATCTAACACCCGGAATGATATATAAAGTTTATTAATTTAGAGGTTATATTGGATTTCTATTTCTACGTTGCCTAAATTATGGTAGTAGTTCACTTGTATGCCACAATTTTGACAGAGCAAAATAGTAATAATTATTATAAGTTTCAAAAACTAGAAGCTCCGACTTTAATTTGACTACCGGCTTCATCATCAGATGATGATGATGATGGCAGTTCATTGGGAATGTTCTAGTGACCATAAACACCACTAAAAAAAGTCACAGGAAAGCAAAATACGCAATTACGTGGTTGGCATATTTTTTTTTAGTTATTTCTATTTATAACCCAAACTACTGAACCGATTTTGATGAAAATTAAATGGGACTAACCTGGAAGTATATTATTTCAGATAAAAAATAATTATTAAAATCGGTTTATAAATGACGGAGTTCTGAGGTAAGGTAACAAACAAAAAAATACAACCGAATTGAGAACCTTCTTCTTTTTGAAGTCGGTTAAAAAAACATTTTTAATGCTGTCAAATTATGTTAGTTTAGAAAAATGCGACTGAATCGAACCATTGCATATTTTAATTGCATAAAACCCGTATCTATAGTATATCTACATCATTAGTTAGATCACATCACGTCTGGGATCAGCGCAAACGACCAATTAAGCATGTTTGTCTGTTTGTTGTCCCCTAACGCTGTCTAATTAGTAGTTATCAGTAATTCAGGATCGAATTTTGATGTTATTTTTATCTGGCAATTTGATTCAAACGTTGACGAAAACAGAGAGCCGACAATGTTTTACGCTGCTTGGTGCGAGAGTGGATTTCGGGCAATTACCTTACTTTTTGCTTGCCATTTAAAGATCTCGGTTACGCGTCTAGCACTAAAATATCTTAGGGTAAAAACTAAAATATCTAAGTTTTAGCTATTACTATTATAACAAAAACTTTTGATAAATATATAAATAGTACATATCATAGTTAAACAAGGGTCCACAAAAGTGTTCATTCAACCCTACGAACCCCTAAAAACAGTACCAACAAAAAATATATTCACTTCAAAAAAAATACAACCGAATTGAGAACCTCCTCCTTTTTTAAAGTCGGTTTAAAAATGATAAAGCAGCAACATTTTTCAATAAATCGTCGCGCTTCACCCAAAATGGAGTAACTCAGAGACTGTATAAATTGCGTCAGGCGTGGCTACGTCACGCCCACCGAGGGTTGTTCCCACTTGCACCCCTCGGGGTGTTTTATGAACGAACCGGGAATATAAAATACATCTAGAACAGTAAAAATGATAGCTGCTTCGTGGTAAGGTTAAGAGGGATATTTTTAACCGACTTAAAAAAAAGGAGTTTCTCAATTCGGATCTATTTCTGTCTTTTGTTTATGTCCTGTGTTGTGTGCAATAAGGAATTATTGAAAAAAATATGCCATACACGTGCACGAAATTGCGTGCATTACTTTCCTGTGACTTTTTAGTGGTGTTTATGGTCACTAGAACATTCTGAATGAACTGTCATCATCATCATCTGATGATGAAGCCGGTAGTCGCATTGAAGTCGGGTTTTCTAGTTTTTTAAACTTATAAATTACTAGCAGTTGCTCGCGACTTCGTACGCGTCTACAGTTTCCGTGTACATTATATTATCTGTGCGTGTACCGAGCGGATACTTCTTTGAGAAACTTGACATTACACCTCATTACACCGAACTCGTACCTACTGGAATGTCAAACGCTAGTTGTTAGACCAAAGAGGTAGTACTACGCCCTGTCAAACTGACGTGACATGACATGACAATGAAATCCTCTTGCCAATTGGCGCTGCTAATCCTTTTCGTTCATTTTATCCTGTAGATCCTGTTAATTATTCGGGATAAAAAGTAGCCTATATGTCAATCCAGGTTACGAACTATATATATATGCCAACTTTCATCCAAGTTGGTTCAGTAGTTTAGACGTGATTGAAACACAAACATCCAAACATCTAAACTTTCGCATTTATAATATTAGTAAGATTACGTTCCGTTTATGTTGTATGTCTTGGTGTTACTAAGTATGTATTATAAATATGAACTTACAAAAAAAGTATATAGTAAGTATTCTATCAGCATCTAGTTCCCATATTACAAGCTTTGCTTAGTTTGGGACTAGATGCCGTCATGTGAAATGTCCATGAATATTTATGCACTCATTTATTTATTTTTGAAATAATGTTTTTTTTTTTTTTAATTGTAGGTACTAGTAAAGTACCTTAGGTTCTTTTTTTAATTTGAATAGGAAAAAAATAACCGCACGGGTTTCTAGAAGAAGACTGATTTTTGAACATAATCCAAGCATTGTCTTCGATTCCGATAATTTTTTCTTAAAAAAGATAATCCTGTAGTTATAAAACAATTTGTAGTGTTTTATTACCATCACACCAAAGTACACTAAAGGTCTGTAAGAAATAGAGATAAAAAAATGTATTACCTATTCTTTATATATTTTTTTTAATTACTATTTGAAGTACTATCAGCAAAAGTTCTACCTTACCACCTTAAGGATGCATTTCCTGTACACCGACTAGCCGTTCATTTGTGAATACCAATAGAAGCAAATTATTTCGGGTGTAAAAATTTTGCTGATGGTACCATCAGCAAAAGTTCTACCTTACCACCTTAGGGGTGCATTTCCTGTAAACCAACTAGCTGAGTACATTGTTTTGAAGTGGTGGACAATAAAGCATATTCTATTCAGATTCTATTCTGAATGTTAAAATTTGTAGCGGATTTAGATATTTATACCTACCTAACCAGACCCTATTTTCAGTAATTTTTAACGATTCTTGCGACGGTAAAATGGTTTTTGTGTGAAAATGTTGTAAAGAACCACCTAGTTTTTTTCCTTCTCTTTCAATTTGAATATATTATCTTTAATTTTTTTACAATAATAACTCTGCATTTATTATTTCAGCAGGGGTATTCCAATCTCAGTTGAACGGCTAAGTTGAACTGCAAGGATTTAAATCATGCTCAGTTCATACTAACTCATAGCTATTCTGTGACTAAATAGTGACATTATGATGTCATTTAATTTGTTTTCGCGCATATTTTGCTGTCAAGTGTCTAAAAAGAATGACCTGAAGACCTGAAGAAATTGCACTGGGCAGTGAAATATAACTTGACAGCAAAAGATTGGAATACGGAGGCTGGTATATAAAAGTTCAACCTAAAAACACTGAAATTCTTAAATACCTCCTTAACTACTGTGAAATGTAGCTGGCCAACACTGGATGTAGAAAAGCTGAAGACCGGGCTCAGTGGTACGTCTTGGGAGAGACCTACATCCAGCAGTGGACTGATATAGGTAGATGATAATGATGACTTAACTACTAATGCTTTAAAATAGTAATTAAAGTCTAGATCTAGATTTAGGTTTTCTAAAAAATGCACCGTTGCACCGTCCTTATCGTTCATTTAAAATGCAGTCCATCCAAAAGTTGCCTGGAAGAGATCGCTCATAGCGATAAGGCCGCCCATTGTACTTCGCTTTAATATGAGAACTGTGTCTAATATGAAATTTCCTCATGGTGCAGGTACGATAAAGAGTTATCTATCTATCTATGACTTAAAAATCTAATTTAAATTAGACAGGACAAAATGACATTAACAAAACTAAGAATGTGAAATCGTACAACAAATGTTCCAAAGGGGTAGCAGATTAAATTCATTTTAATAATGGATATTATACACCCCCTGTGTTAACCCTTGAATGCTTTGCACGTGGATATACTTATTATTATTGAATTGAGGGGGTGAAATGGACGATTTAATGGATAATGGTTTGCAATTAACCGGGGTATGTAAGTGTTGATAACTATTTACTTTTTCAAGCATGCTTGCATTATAACAATGAAAAAGTATAAAACGTTTAATTATTTTAAATTTTTTCAGTAATAGTGTATTTTTAGTGTGTACACAAAAAACACAGGAATTTATTACTATAATTAATATACAAAATCATTATTTTAAGTTTTTTGAAATCACTATTGCCACCTACTGATGGAAGATAGGCCTAAAATAACTATCACTTAATAAACATGGTTTTTTTTATAATAGATAAAACTTAAAGCTTTAAAAACTTACATAAAAACCAAATAATTCTATTATGTTATGTACCTACTTACATAGATGGCTACTCTTTTGTCAAAGGTTGTAGTAGATACATAGTTTATATTTTTATCAGCGGGTAGTTCCTAAATTTTGTGATTATCATTCATTTTGACAATTGTAGTTTAAAGTTATAATAAAATGATTATAACAATATAAAAAACAATGAATTGTGTATTTTTTTGTGTCCGAAGATTTTTTTACACTTTTCCGTCGCTACATATTGTGTGGGCAACTAATCCTACATAAAAAAAAAGAAAAAAGAACGTACTCACCTCAAAACGTCAAAATCCAAACCTGCAGCGGCAAGTAGCACAAAACTCGACACTAATAATCGATTAAAAAATCTTTTTTCTTCGATGCGATCAATCACTTGACACGACACGACTGTTACTATCTTATCGATTAAAACACGATTACAAGTACAAAGTCCACAGAATAAAAAAAATATTTAAAAAAAGTTATTCGTTGATAAACATAGGCCAGGCGCGATTCGACACACATCTATGTATTTGTATAGACTTCGGATTATGCGGCGTCGTATTCCGCGGCGGTCGAAGCCAGACTGCCGCGCAGCGTCGCCCCGCGCGCTCCCCCCACCCCTCTACGAAATTTCAGGTAAAAACCATAGTAAAAACGACTTTTTTTTTTTCTTTTTTTGATAATTTTCGGTGACGATTTTGTATTTGGAACGTGGGGGTTACAAAGGCGTGAATGGGTGGTCTTGGTCTGTATTGTTTTGGTGATTAGTAACCTCTTTGTTTTACTTGGCGCCAAGCATTAAGGATTCTATATTGTTATTTATTGAAAGCGAATTCTCTCGAGGTTTATTATTTATTTCTTACAATGTAGGAAATTATTACTAAATGTTGATTAAAAGATGTCGTAATTTTTTCTAAAGCATTGTCGATTACTGGTTCGTTTTTGCAAGTAATTTAATTTTACTTTTCGGGCACCTAGATATAGCGATACCTATTACCTCCCTACACAAACGTGTTCACTACATTATGACATCATTAATGTTTTCTCCACGCTCAGGTAAGTCAAATCACTACAACATGATCACTTAACATCAAAATTGCGGTCAAACGCTTGCCTTGCGTGTGAAATGTAAAAAAACATGTATATATTACTAGTGTATACTGTAAGTAATACTGTGTAGTGTGTGTGTGTGTGTGTGTGTGTGTGGTTGTGTGTGTGTGTGGTTGTGTGTGTGTGGTTGTGTGTGTGTGTGTGTGTATGGTTGTGTGTGTGTGTGTGTGTGTGTAAAAACCCCAATAAAATCCTCAGTTATTATTATAATTCTCAAAATAAGGAATTTCTCACTTGCACGCTTTCATTGTTTCGATGACAATACATTTTGAAATCAGCCACTGTTTTGCTCAAGTACAGTCTGCAAGATAAATGACTGAACATTTAAAATTGTTTAACTATGCTTTGTGAGTTTTTGACTATTTTTGCAACTTTTGCAAGAGTTTAAGCAGATCTCTCGACTGATTTCAAGTAGGTAGGTATAATGTTGTGTTCCGGTTTGAAGGGTAGGTGGTATCTATGGGTGCCGGTGCTATTACACGCACATGACACAACACCTTTATGTCTCAGAGTGATGGACGCAGTGCAATGCATCACAGGGAACGGCCTCAGTGGACGTGCTCAGTGAGACAATGCATTGTTATAGGCAGTGGTTACCACTGAACATCAGGGCCTTCGGCTTAGCTGTATAAAAAAAATTGGATTTTAAAAACTCATTTTGTTATCGATTCATGTTGCTGACTATCCATTCTTTGCCAAATGATTATCAAAGAGATAATCCTTTCTTTTTAAACCATAGTTTAGTTTTTGAACAAATACTATTTAGAAGAAATCCTTTTTATTTTCACAGTATTAAGATTTTAAATAGCTGTCAACGGAAGTGTCATTTTAAAAAGATATAGATTACAGTCTCTGGGAATTTAGCAGACTTGTACCCCAAAAAACTTGTCTTATAGGTCGTGGGTTCGAAATTTGAATTCACGATAGTTAATAGCACAGATAATCGTACAGAGGCGAGATTAAGGGCGGCTTGCACCAGAATCGCTAAACACGTTTAACTCTTAAATAGTATTTAGCGAGTTGTCAAGTCATACAAATACGTCAGATTTAAATCGATTTAGCTGTTAAATACGTTTAGTGATTCTGGTGCAAGACGCCCTAATGCTATTTAGCATTTTCTTCCAGCAAACCTTTGTGTAATGTTGAGAAGATGACCTTCATCAAAAATCTTAAAAAATCTTTATTAAGCTAATACTTATCTACTTGAAAAGCTAATGGACTTTTACCTTTACAAGCAGTATTTTTTTATTGTTATTGTGCTTTCCGTTTCGAAATTAGAACACGTCAGTCGGCGTCCTTCCAAATTCAAACACGGAACCCGTTGCCGTTCCGTTTCACGCAACAATTTGAACGACCTAATTGATATAGGGGCTATAAAGACGAAGCGCGCTACTGGTCCTACCTTTGCCACCATCGTTATGGGATTATAAGAAAAAAAAACATAAAAAATAAAATTTATATTCATAGGCAGTAAAACTAAACCTGGTTTTATTGGATTATTGGGGAAATTATGAAAGTGTTTAATGTTAGGAAAGAAATGGTAACAAGTGCAGGTGAATGCTGCTATTGATAGTCTATGGTCTCGTCTAGGATGGGTGAGTACCTCCCACTTAGATACAGTATAGATATTATAGTATAGTATAGTATAGATACTAAATCTTATATTGCTACTAAAATTGGTATCCGACTTAGGCCTATAATTAGATTCATAGATAAATACATTCCTATAATAGGTACTGATATTTTACAAAATTGCCTTCGCTTTTTTTATTATCGAATATGTTATTAGGATTTTTATCAGACTTTAAAAAAAACCTTTGTGTTCGAAATAATGAAGTAGGTAATATACCTCAAATTCTCTCTCAACGTTATCTCATTCGGTAGTTCTAAATTCAAACGGTAGACGTATCGAAATTCAAAAATTCAAATTTCGAACTACGTACACCGTTTTCAAATGTCATAACTTTCACACCTATCGAAATGTTTATAAAAGTTTATAAATTGCTTATTTATTTTGAACTCTATGATGGAGTATTTTAAGGTTTTGAATTTGTTTACAAAAATGGCAGTTATAACCATTGTATATGATAAGTAGCAGTAGTAAATGTCATTGGTTTTGTCCGGCTAATGAAGGACATCATAGTGTGGATGAGACGTGAAATATATAAGTATTTTTAGGCCAATATAGTGTAGTCAACACTGGTTAGCACTTAGCACCACAACATTTACATTTTCTTTGTAAATATGCACAAGTTAAGCTAAATTTAAAAGTTAACATAAAAAAGTTTTACTTAGTTAATAATTTTCCACATTCCCGTGTATTATCAATATCATCATTAAACTATAGTGTTGCGACGTGCTCAAACCATTTTCTACAATTTTTTTATTAGTTACATTTATCCAGGTCCTAATTTTTTGGAAATAAAGAATTTATTTATTATACCTAGTAGTGAAATATTAGACTAAGCTAGTAATGCAATGAATTGCGTCCAATGCGTCCATCACTTTGAGACCTAGTAAGTCTTATCCACACAACTCTTACCTGCAGATGTCGGCCGAGCGCAACAAAAGTGAGATATTAGTTAAATACGGGTTTTTTTAGTTGAATGCGGTGCGTATAAATTTATGATATTTTGTGGTTATTCATCCAGAGCCGAGTGCGATCGTACCGAACGTTTTATGTCCCTTAATGGGCTCTGGGAGGTAAAATGACCTAATGTGGGTAAATGACAGCCTACTTCAAAGATCACAGATCACACAAAAAAAAAACAAAAGAACTGGTCAAACTTTTTTATTTTTTTTTAATTTAATTCAATTTTTTTTGCAATCCTATTTGAATGAAACATTTTTGATATTAACAATGCGACCGTTTTGCTCCGTATCCTTTGTTTTATTAAAAATGCTGGCACAGTTATTAAAACTAAACTCTTTAAAAAAAACATTCGATTGAAATTAGAACCTCCTATTGTGCTTTAAAAAATTGCCTGCTTCAAAATAGTAATCACAAATCTGATAGACGTCGCGTTACGTAAACCGTATTTGAATCATATTGCGCGTCAACGTCAGCTCGACTGCCGAACGTTGTACCGTCACCGCGCAGTGTATCTCGGATACGCTAGTTACAATACGTTTACGATTGTCACATTTATTCGTGATCAAGGCACTGTAGTCCAGTAACAAGTAATTAAATTAAAATTAAAAAAACCACCGAATCTTGGACAGATTTTCATCAAACATAGCTAAGAACACTCCCGACTAATTCACCTTTCAAACAAAAAAACAAAATCAAAATTGGTTCATCCGTTCAGGAGCTATGTTGCCCCAGATACACACGCACGCACACACACACAGACACGTCAAACTTATGACACCCCGTCGTTTTTGCGTCGGCGGTTAAAAATACCACATCTACATTTTAGTTGGTTTTTGGCCCAATGGTGGTGGTCTAAGATAATACTCTATCTATTGGGTGAGTATAAGTAGGTACTTACGGAGCATAGGTACGCGTAGGTGCTAGGAGGCTATTTACTTATATCTATATATCTATATACTATAAAACTACCTATATTAGGCATTAGGTATTACTATCAGCAAAAGTTGTCTTACCACCTTAAAGGTGCATTTCCTGTAAACCGACTAGCCGTTAATTTTTGAATACCAATAGAAGCAAACTATTTCGGGTGTAAAAGTTATTAAAACAATGGGCTGTCATAAAAATAAACAGATGTTTAGGTCTCTGGTTGGTCAAAATAAGAACACAAAAGACAAAGGTGGGGTCAAGTAGCTAACTGCTTGCAAGCGAAACAGTTTCAAAAGTGGTAAGGCGGAATTTTTGCCGATAGTAGGTAGGTAAACGATTTTGATGAATCAATATCTTCAAGGTTCTGTCTCACCAGACGGGAATGTCACTAAAGAGTAACAATGGAGACCATAGACAAATTTATGTCCATAGACACTTTTTTTTTCATTAGTTAAACGTCACAATTATAAATTCCTGTATTATTGCGCAGGCGTATACAATCGAAACCATAAAAAAGCCGACACGAAAGGTCATCCTTATACTTACAACAATATCCATATCCATTAAAATCAATGTTTCACTTCCATTGCTTGCTTACTAAAGACTATAAGAAACAGTACAGTTAAAAACAAGTGGTGTATACGAGGAGGTTCGATAATCGAACGTCTCGCCCGGAAACGAATAAAAAACGCGGCAAAACTTTCAAACTTGGAACTGAATGGAACGTCATTTTTTACGTCGGTTAGGGTTGTCGCAGTGAAAAATGATATAATTTATATCGGTAGCGGCTACCCGTTTTGTGTGCGTGATAAAATACAAATCAAAAAATAAAAATATAATATTTTTTTCTCTCTTCTACTAATTTAAAATGTTTCCTTATCAACGCGCGGTTCGATGCGACAAAAGGTTTAGAGATGAGCGCTTTTGTAAAAAGTTATCGATGTTTTGGTTCTAAGCAAATCTATAAAAACTGATTTTGTGTTACAAAAGTGAACAAAGTTGATTCTAAAATAGTGATAAGTATCTACTAGGTACCATCAGCAAAAGTTCTACCTTACCACCTTAAGGGTGCATTTCCTGTAAACCGACTAGCCGTTAATTTTTGAATACCAATAGAAACAAATTATTTCGGGTGTAAAAGTTATGAAAACAATGGGCCGTCATAAAAATAAATAGATGTTTAGATCTCTGGTTGGTCAAAATAAGAAGACAAAAGAAAAAGGCGGGGTCAGGTAGCTAACTGCTTGCAAGCGAAACAGTTTCAAAAGTGGTAAGGCGGAAATTTTGCCGATAGTACCTTATCTACCTACATAAAATAATAGAAATGATGTGGTTATTTAAACATTTTTTTTTCAATACATACTTAGGTAGTAGTTTAGGAAATATTTTCAGAATAATAAAATAAACCTACATGATAAAATTGAGGTACAGTTAAAGTATCAATTCTTTGTCAATTTCAATAACTTATTATATCTATTTACTAAAACTACATAAACCTTGATAAAGTCATAATAATTACTTAATATAATAGTTACTCTATTACATTTTGTAACACAATCGTCGTAGCGTGTTAAAAAAAACAATAACGACTCTCACACTTATCACAGTAATAAATTAAAAATTGCTGATAAGTTGCAATTACTTAGCTGCGCTCGTAAATTATCCCGCCACTTTTTTGTTCGTAATTGCATTTCAACCTCATAATTACAGATTCTATCGATAAAACTTGTACATAAAAAGTAAGAACAGCACTATCACACACACGTACAAATCAAAGCGCGCGCTCTGGCACGAATGAAATATTTAAATTTGGAAGCTGATTCCGTTTATGGCTACTTAATTTGGGTGATTCGATTTGAATTCAAAAAGGTTCGAAAAAACCGGAGCGGCCATAGACATTCCACTGGTGACCGGTGGACACATGGGTTCTACAAGTGTAGCAGATTTTTATTTATAATTTTTATAATTTATTAACAGCGTGTCATTTGAATTGATTGTTATAGATGACCTGTGACTTATTTGGGTGCTCATCGTTATTTTTTATAATAAATTTTGCCTGTGGTTTTTTGTTTTCTGGTCATGGATATGGAAACGCTTGCTTTTTGATACTGTTTTTTTTTGTTTGTTATATTGAAAACTGTTTGATTAGCCGTTCTAATCCAAATCAAGGTCACGTGATTTGAAAAGTGTCTGTGACCCACAAAGCTTATTTTTTTTCGTGATTTTCTCGTGATTCTTGAATTGTATCTGACTTAAAACTTGAGGTGATCTACCGTCCTGGGTATTACAGTTGTTTTGACCGCTCACAACCAATCAAATCACTCGTCGATCATACCTTCTCAATTTGGTTATATACAATTCAATATGGAAATGTCTGAGAAAGCACGTTCTTGTAATATTCACCGCGGAGGGCCGCGTGGTGGATTACAGCACCCTCTCAACGTTCGAGAAGGCTCCGGTCCGCATTTTCATTCAATAGATTGGATGGTTTGGTGTAGGTACTCGTTCTTCTAAAAAGGTTTGATGTAGGTACTCGAAAAAAGAAGATGAAGTATAAAAAACCAATTTTATAAACAAAATACATGTCAGCTAAAAATAAAAAAATGTGTCAGTTCTATTTCATCGATGTTTGTAAATTTTTGAATGATATTTTTAACGGATTTAAAAATAGAAAAATATTTTTAAAGCTTCGCCTTTTTGAATGCGGTCCTAGACCCGTATTTTTATTATCTGCTCAAACATTGATCTGGACTCAAGCATAGATTTTTGGATGAAAATCTCTACTCAAATGCTTGAGTAGGTAACAATTTCTTTATCAGAATACGACCCATAGAGAATAAAACGTTTAACATCAGATCCGTTTGTTCCACTTTTTCGTATCGAAACTTTACCCTAACAAAATAATGCATAGAGTAGAGAAGATAGAGTCGCAAAATTAAAATCTCCAAATCAATACAGTGCATTATGTGTAAAAACAAATGATTGTAAATAAAGACCATAGAGTATGACATAAATCGCTGTAACCGTTTCAAGTTATTGCAGCAAATCGATGGTAGAATACCGACGATCAAACTGTAAGCTGCATTAGCTACTGGTTTATAGCTAGTGTGGGGAAACGACTCATAAACTATCGATTTATTTACGAGATATCGAGTCAATAAGACAAATCGTTACTACACAAACAGGTTGGTAAGGCATGTAGGTATTTGCAGATTTTATTAAGGAACTATTAAAAATAAATTCAATACATGCATACAACTTGGAATGTCAACAAGTACCTACCTATCTAATACTAGAGGCTGTGTTTTATACAGTAACCCTTCAAAGAACTCTATAAAGAGGGTCATCATAAGTACAAATTGCTATGCACATTATTACAACAGTCCGCTCGCGTCGGTGGACGCTGAGCGAATGAGCAAAAAAGCGCGCGAGACGTTCATCTGACAACTAACGTTGGGTGGAGCTTACCATCTCCCGCCTCTCAAAACGAGCCCAACCATTGGCTCATTTAAAAATCGATTCCATTTTATAAATATGTAACCACTTTCGTTTCCCGCGCGACGTACGATCTTACCAACATTTCAAAAAGACGCCAAACTCTACCTTATTCGAAATTCGAAAGGGCTCAAAGTGAAGTAGCTTGGATCTAGTGTTGGGACATTGCTTATCGATGAGAAGTCAATTGTTTTACCGACAGTCTTTGTAGTCTCTTTTGTTTTATTTAAAGGCGAATGAGCCCAAGAGATGTATTTTTTACAGCATCCACGACGACGAATTCTGTTATGTATAGATGTGTCTGTCGAAATAAACAATGAAACGGTACGTAGGTGGGTGAAATTGAATCAGTAATAAATAATGGTGTATTTATGATTTATGATTGAATAAGGGAGTAGATACGGGGATCGGGATATACCTAGAGATTATAGTGGAGTGTGCCGTCTTACATTTAATAATAATTAAATTCAATTTACATACTTACCTTCCGATCTAAATTCTTAATAGATTAACTAACCTACTTACCTGATGATGGGTAATTATACTACATTTTCCTTCTGAGGTTGGTTTTATTTTTATTTTAATCGAACTTAAAACACACACACACACACAGCAGTAGGACACAGAGGGCTAAATATAATAATATAGTAATAATAATAAATCGAAGTTAATGTTAACTTAAGGTTACCTACGCAAGTAGGTATCCAGTAAATTATTATTTTAAATGTACTTTACTATGTAGGTACAGAAGCAGTACCATCTCCTCTTCGTCTTTTTATATTAGGTACCTATACCTACCTAGATACAGGTTTGATGTGACACCTGATGTTAAGTTCATTACCTTACTGAGCACATCCTACTGAGGGAGTGTAAGGCATTGCACTGCGCCTATCAAAAAGCATAATTTTTACACAACCTATAAAAAAAATCTAATAAAGTAGGTCCCATGTCTCTAGTGCGGGGTAGGCAGGCGATAAAAACTAAAAATTAAATACTTAACATTATTTTTGGGAAAAATCTTTATTACTTTCACAATGTTAGTACACGATAGTAATTACACGATATACTCGTATATTTCCACGGTAAAACGAACACGTGAAAACACCGTGACGGTTGACGTCTCAATTTGTAAGGTTTCGAGGTGTCGGGGCAGAAACCTTTCATCAATTTGGCACCAGCGAGGTTGTCTCCAGGGCATTCTGACCTTCGGGCTCTTGTCACAAGCTGGTGTTGTTGGAAAACTTTTAAGACTATCAAAAATACTCAGACAAGCGTGACTGAAATTACTCAACAGGTAAAATACCTACATATAGGTTTTTTGATATTTCTCAAGAAAATTTTGCAACAAAATCGTTGTCGATTTTCTAATAATTAAATATAATCAATAATCTTTATTCACAAATATTTACAATATTTATAATATGTACAAAATACACATGAAGCAGTTGAGCTATCTACACACCGTTGTATTAAATATTATATATGCTTGAATCTCACATATTTATTAGCTTAATAGTTTATTGTAAAATACAATGATACGTAGGTAGGTGATATTGCATGTGTTTAGATTATCTTACCAAGGTTAGTTTCATTATTATTCTAAGATATTGCGTATTTTAACGCAATCAACGGCGATTTAAATCTCAAAATATAATTGCAACTCAACATAAGAAACTAAACTTCAAAATAAAATAAGACCATCATAAAACAGAAAACAAATTCAAAATCATTTCACCTAAAAAACTCATTTACAAAATAGAAAAAAACAAAACAAAAACATTCAACAAAACGAAATCAGTCGCGCGTACATTTTGTAGAACTGAATTTTGTTTTCGCTAAAATTACAGCCCGTAGCGAAATCCATCTTCCATTTAATTAACCAGGAACACAGAACTGGTTGTTGTTTTAGTCACGAGCGAAGCGAGCAGCGGAACGTTAAACACCTCACGTGCAAAGCGAGTAGCGGAACATAAAACTTTACCTCATTGCAATTTTTTTTAATTTTGTTTCAGGTTTTTGTCGCGTTATCACTGACTGAATTACGATTAAAATATTGTTTTAAAGTTTTTGAATGAGTAGGTATCCTCAAAACAAAAAATAACTAAAAAACTATCTAAGTATGTTTGTACCATCAGCAAAAGTTCTACCTTACCACCTTAAGGGTGCATTTCCTGTAAACCGACTAGCCGTTAATTTTTACAGTAGTACATGTGTTATATTATGTAAAATCAATTAGGAAGTATAATGATTTATTTAGATAAATTATTTGAAGCTCAATGACCGAAGGGCAGGTTAATCAGATTAACCCGGCCTCAAATACACGACACATTTCATTTGTATGATACGTTTCATAGACATCACACATTTTAAGCGTTGAACCAACATAATGTTCACAAAGGTATTTAACCGCTGATCGCTTCGCTCGTACCCTGTTTTGCACCTTGAACGCTTCGCTCCGGGCGCGACATTTCATTTTCCTAATGGCCAGAAGATTTAAAGTGACCGTAGGCAATTGTATTCTATTATTGTGATGAATTTTTGTGGAGCTCTGGTTGGAGCTCAATCCTGATTTTTATAAAAAAATTTACAGGTGAAACAAATCTGACAGACTGAAATGATGTCCTATCTTCCGCTCTGAGAGAAAGTCTAAATATTCAGGTTATCCACAAACATTCAACCTAAAAATAGGCAAATAAAGCCTTTTTTAAATACCTACGCAAATGCGAAGAAATTATCTACCTCTTAAATAATAGTTTTTGAATTTATTTTTTCGTTTTATCTTTATGTATTTTGTTATTCTAAATTGGTATTGTATTTTTTAATAGTAATTCACTAGTTTTTGAGATTAGTTCGTTGAATTCATATCATTCACGTCCAAAGTAGCACAAATTATTATGAGTTAAATTAGTAATTTGCACTAATCTGCCTAAAATTATGCTATTTAAATGTCTTATCGGTTTATTCAGCTTCAATTACAATAAAATTAGGCATTATAAAAACAAATCTAGATAAAAATCACATAAATATTGTATGAATAATATAATTATAAACTTAATTCATACTTACAACATATATCTACCTACCAGCTACTTAAGTAGGTACTTACTTAGTTAAAATTTAAAATGGCCGCGATGTATATTTTTTGGATCCTACATTAAAGATTTAAATTACCACGATTGGATAGGCAGGTATAATTTTGGATAATTTAGAAATAAAATTCATATCACAATTCTAACATTTGCCAACATAATCTCCTCGAGTGCCAGCGACAACGACTGCAAAATGCCAAAACAAACGTATCCCGCTATTATGAATATTAAATTTAACCCCTCGCAGCAACTTGAATTTATCGACATCGATAAAAATCTGCACTAGAAACTATTTGTGATGGGCAAAAGTGTGGGCACGTGTCTTTGATTTGAATACCCTCAAGTTTAATTTGGCGTTTGTTTATTATCACCCAATTAAAAATGAGAGATCAATTATTTTAGCTCCGTTTCGTTGGTTATAAAGAAATGTTACTTAGCTACTGAGCCAGTTTTCGTAGAAATTGGTATATTTCCAAAATCCATAAAACATAACTTATTAGTTGAATTGATAATACCTACCAAAATATAGGTATTGCAACTTTCTTAAGGACAACGATATTTTCGTACTAAACAAAATAAGTGACAAAAAATAATAACTATAAAAAATAATAAAAATATCGACAAAAAAATTTGCAAACTATTGAAGCCACATCTCTAGTTCGACTCAAAACACTTCGCGCCAATTTTCGCCGCAGGGTTGCCAGTAATGAATACCGAGTTGCGTTCCGAAACTCGCATGTGGTCAGATTGCGTTCTGAAACCGCGAGAGGGCTGTGAGGGTACTTCTCGGCATTCGTTATACGCTTGACTTCTAGGGGTTGGCGTATCAATGAATTTAATATTTTGTGTCTACAAGCTCTTATTGTGAAATTATCTAGTTCTAATACAGCTTTGCCTCACATATGCTTGCCAGACATGGACCTTAACAGAACAAAGCTTACAACGCATTAAAATATGTCAGAGAGGACTAGAAAGGAGTTATGTTGGCCTTAAATTGAAAGACAGGATAAAAAACAGCACGATAAGAAAGAAAACCAAAGCCAAGGACGCTGCGAAAAGAATTCTCTATCTTAAATGGAAATGGGCTGGACATATACAAAGAGTGCCGGATGAAAGATGGTCAAAAATTGTTACAAATTGGTACCCAATGGATAAAAAACGGAAACCAGGAAGACCTTATAAAAGATGGAGTGACGACTTAGTCAACATAGCAGGCAAAACGTGGAGCAGAGCGGCTAGGGATAGAACGAGGTGGAAAGAGTTGGAGGAGGCTTTTACAGCTAGAAGCGGTCCTACACAGAGTTAAGAGATAGGTATAGGAAAACATAAACTTAGATTATATGGGAAGAAAAACGAATTTGCGTAAATACTAGTGAAATAAATATATAAGATAGTAAAGTTAATAATAAGTTTAGTAAATACGTAACTAGGTAAAGTATATTATATAAATGTAGTTGTTTAAATATAGTGTGTAAGGTATAAATAAAGCTTATATTAATACAGCTTTAGGTAGTTGATAATTTAAACACCAACATGGATTTTTTTTCGGTTGGTCACCGGTTTGATACCGTACAAAATACAAGATACATTTATTTGCCGAAATAAGTGTTACAGTTTGTTCTTATGCTAAAGTCGGAGGCACTTTAAAACTTATTCACCCTTTTCAGGTAGGTAAGTATCGCAAAGATGTTTTATATTTCGATATCAATTTACCCAATTTTCGGTTTTTAAAATTTTTCCGTTTAGATTTACCCAGCGGGAATAAATGATGCCATGAAAATGGATCCTGTGATACACGATATGAGAATCCTAGTCACATCCTTGTTAGAAATACCGAGAGACCACATTTATTTGCATCATTTGTATCAGAAGAATACATTTTTACAATCAAATATTTTATAGTGCAATTTTAACATAACAATGTTTACCTTTTTCCATAAAGTTCTCAAGGAATGTGACGTATTTCCGTTTTAGCAAAGATGTCCAGAATAAAATGACCCTCGATTACATAGCACGCAGTTTGAAATTCTCATACAGTGCTAGGTCAAAAGAAACTGGTCATTTCATTGCACTATTTTATCAAGACCTCTCAGTTGGTCAAAATTAACTGTCTACAGAGAAAAGCGAGGATCACGAATTTCTGGTCATTAAATTGGCGCTCAACAAAGAGTTTCCGTTCTATTGTAAATCGAAAATCGAATAAATTCAAATAAAGAATGCGTTCACACTTGTTTAATTAGATGGGGTCACCAACTTTTGGCACAGACTTTAAGGTGAAGGGAATTTCAACATTTTTGAAGATATTAACTCACTGAATGTAATTATGCAAAATCGCAAACCTTCAAGGTCTAGAGAATAACAATGCAAAATTCAGCAAAAAATATCTTTTTAATCTGAACAAAATTTTCGACCAAAATATCTGTCCTTCCACTCCAACCAACTGAACTGACAAACTGAAGGGGATCAACTATTTTTCGTTCTCACCGATGTGTCCCAAAATTGATTCCATTCGTGCAAATTTTTTGGTCAGAAAACTTGTTTGGATTAAAATTAAATTTTTTGCTGGGTATTTGCATCTAGGCAGTAACTAAAGCACCTACCAAAGATCGCAGAACAAGAGTTGATGCATAGCTAAAGCAACTCTACAATTTGGGCATTTTAAACAAGTCAAAAAAATGTTGTCAACCTCTCAATTTTTTTTTTAAAACCTACCGGGCTCAGGAGGCACGTTCTACTTTCAAATAAAGATTTATGAGAAGGTTATACCCACACTATATTGCTCCGAATTTGTAAAAAATAAAACAAATAAAACGGTTTTTGAAGTTTTATTGTGATCTCTATCTTTGAGATAGATTATTTTAGTTGATTAGGCTATTTGTGTTTCTTTTTTGCCAAGGTTATGAAACTTCTGAAACAAAATAATTGTTATTAGATACATAATATATCGTGCAAACATATTTGTAAAGTTGCACGGTAAAAAAAAATAGTTTTGTGCCTGTCAGCGTAGTCGAATATTCATTAAAGTTTTTTTTTTTAACCTTATAAAAGATACAAGATACATTTATTTGCCAAAATAAGTGTTACAATTTGGTCTTATGCTAAAGTCAGAGGCACTTTAAAACTTATTCACCCTTTTCAGGTATCGCAAAAATGTTATATTTTTGTACTTTCCCACTGCTGGGCAAAGGTCTCCCTCATATCCATACCATTAGGCACAGATAATATAAACTAAGTACATTAGGTATAGTATTTAGTCACAACGGATCTTTGTTCCCATGTTACGCAGAACTCATTTTTTGGCTCGTATTGGAGGTAGGCGAATTTTTCCGCACAACTTACATGCACAATCGTTTGCACCTAACTTCAGAGGGATAAAGACAGGACAAACAAACAAACAAACAGACAAACAAACAGACAGGGACAGGCGTCACAGCTCAGTCGGTAATGGCTCTGCCTTCTGTGCTGTGGGTCGTGGATTCGATCCCCACTGAGGACAAACATTTGTGCGTGGAAAACATAGATGTTTGTTCTATGTCTGGGTGTTACTATGTATTATAAGTATATATTTACAAAAAAAAAGTATGTAAGTATTCTATCAGCCATCTAGTTCCCATATCACAAGCTTTGCTTAGTTTGGGACTAGAGGGCGTTGTGTGTAAAGTCCATGAATATTTATTATTTATTTATTGTTAAAGATCCGTTGTGTGTACTGTACCTGACTATACTCTGTAGGTTGTTAGCTTCGCAGATGTTATTATGACCGAGTCCAAGTCCCTTCTCAAAGGAGTGGAACACCAGAGGAGCTGATGAACTGTCGCGAGAGTTCTTCACTGATTTATACAACTGGAAAGAGATTATTTATTAAGACACTTCTGCTCACGACTTGTTGATTTTCCGAGATAAAAAGTAGCCCATGTGTTAATCCATGCAACGAACTATATGTATTCCAAGTTTCATCCAAATCGGACCAGTAGTTTTTGCGTGAAAGAGTAACAAACATCAATAAATAAATATTCGTGGACATTTCACACGACGCCCTCTAGTCCCAAACTAAGCAAAGCTTGTGATATGGGAACTAGATGGCTGATAGAATACTTATATACTTTTTTTTTTGTAAATACATACTTATACTACATAGTAACACCCAGACATAGAACAAACATCTATGTCTGGGTGTTACTATATACTAAAATATCAATACATCCATACTTACAAACTTTCGCGTTTATAATATTAATAGCATAGGATATCGATGTATTTAATTTTATTTGGGCTTTTTATGCTTAGTGCTTTCTATTTACACTATTAGGGCCGTATGCTCATTATTAAAGTCTGGATCACTACTAAAGTAATGATTTGAGTCGATCGAACTTTGATTCCAAAACGTTACTTAAGTAAAATAGTAGAATTCAGCCAATTTGAAATGGAAATCTGCTTGAGCAGAAGATAAAATTTATACTCAAGCAGATTTCGATGCTTGAGTATCGTTTCAAATACTCCAGCATCGAAATCAGCTTGAGCATAGATTTTATTTTTAATTTTACTAAGGAAAACGCTTAAGTACCTACTTAGAGATTTTGTTGTTTTTAACCCCCGACGCAAAAACGACGGGGTGTTATAAGTTTGACATGTCTGTGTGTCTGTGGCAACGTAGCTCCTGAACGGATGAACCGATTTCGATTTTCTTTTTTTGTTTGAAAGGTGAATTAGTCGGAAGTGTTCTTAGCATGTTTGATAAAAATCGGTCCAAGATTCGGGGGTTTTTGAAATTTTTAATTGATTACCTTAACAGCCAGTTCGTAAGGCACAATCTTGTCTCCCTTGCAATGCAGCATCAGGGTTGGAAGATGGGGCACCCTTGTAAGGTACTCGTCTGTCGTGAACGCGTAGTCTGGAGACACTGTGAATGGCTTCACGAAGGTCTCCTTGTAGTATGGTAACCAGGAGACCAGCTAGGAAACAAATAATTATAAATACTAAGCCCTTTGCATCTAATCTAGATGATTTATACAGCGTCAGGAGGCACTTGTCCCCCATGCCCCGATGTACGGGAGGCTGCAGTGCCTGGGACATGATGTAGATGGAGTAGGCTTGTAGCACTATACCATCCTCTCAGCCTAGTGTCTATCCACAGGAGAGACAACAATACGTGCGGAGCTGACTAAGCCAAGGGTTTCTGAACTATGTTTTCCTTCACCGTTTGAGAGCACTGATTTAAATTTTTCGAATAGAAAAATCCATTGGTGCTAGATCGGATCTGAACCCACGATCTTTGGATCGGAAGGCAGGGTTACTTCCACTAGACGACCAGTACTATATAAATATTGGTAACTACCTATAAATAGATTTTTACTTAGGTATTGGCTTTTTCACCTTATCATACTTACTAATATTATAAACGCGAAAGTTTGTAATAATGTATGGATGTATGTTTGTTCCTCTTTCACGCAAAAACTATTGGTCTGATTTGGATGAAACTTGGAATAAATATAGTTTGTAGCCTAGATTAACACATAAGCTACTATTTATCCTGGGAAATCAACAGGATCAAACGGGACGCGGACGAAGTCACGTGCGGATGTTAGTTTTAAATAATTATTTTATTACGCTAAGGGCGGCTTGCACCAGAATCACTAAACGTGTTTAACAGCTAAATAGATTAAGGGCGTCTTGCACCAGAATCACTAAACGTATTTAACAGCTAAATCGATTTAAATCTGACGTATTTGTATGACTTGACAACTCGCTAAATACTATTTAGGGCGGCTTGCACCAGAATCGCTAAACGCGTTTAACTCTTAAATAGTATATAGCGAGTTGTCAAGTCATACAAATACGTCAGATTTAAATCGATTTAGCTGTTAAACACGTTTAGTGATTCTGGTGCAAGCCGCCCTTAAGAGTTAAACACGTTTAGCGATTCTGGTGCAAGCCGCCCTTAAATCTGACGTATTTATATGACTTGACAACTCGCTAAATACTATTTAAGAGTTAAACGCGTTTAGCGATTCTGGTGCAATCCGCCCTAAGACATAACTTCTATAATAATATGACATGTTCCATTCTCCATTATCCATAAGAGGTCTACTACTAGGTACTACTATAAGTTCACCTTCGAAAACGGATGGCTTTCTATCTCCTCCATCAGGTTGTTGAAGGGTGCTTCAAGGACCATCACATCAGGCATGGGCAGCAAGGGTATACCGTGCTCCTCGCACAAGGGAGCCAAGTGGGAGACCAGGTTTGAGGCCACGGCAGTACCTGGTAGTCATGTGTTTTAAAAGTCTGTCGCTGTAAGCTTGTAATATGAGAATTAGATGCTGATACAAAAATTATATACTTTTTTTTTGTAAATAGGTACATACTTATAATACACTAGCAGTTACCCGCGACTTCGTACGCGTCTACAGTTTCCGTGTACATTATATTATCTGTGCGTGTACCGAGCGGATACTTCTTTGAGAAACTTGACATTACACCTCATTACACCAACTCGTACCTACTGGAATGTCAAACGCTAGTTGTTAGACCAAAGAGGTAGTACTACGTCCTGTCAAACTGACGTGACATGACATGACAATGAAATCCTCTTGCCAATTAACGCTGCTAATCCTTTTCGTTCATATTATCCTGTAGATCCTGTTAATTATTCGGGATAAAAAGTAGCCTATGTGTCAATCCAGGTTACGAACTATATATATGCCAACTTTCATCCAAGTTGGTTCAGTAGTTTAGACGTGATTGAAACACAAACATCCAAACATCTAAACTTTCGCATTTATAATATTAGTAGGATAGGATAGTAACACCCAGACATAGAACAAACATCTATGTTTCCCATGCACAACTGTTTGTTCTCGGTGGGGATCGAACCCACGACCCACAGCACGGAAGGCAGAGCTATTACCGACTGAGCTGTGATGCCTGTTTAACTGTCAGGGTATTTATCACGAGTTGTACTTATTACTACCGACTGTTGAGTTGTACTTATTACTATTATTACTACCGACTGAGCTGTGATGCCTGTTTAACTGTCAGGGTATTTATCACGAGTTGTACTTATTACTACCGACTGTTGAGTTGTACTTATTACTATTATTACTACCGACTGAGCTGTGATGCCTGTTTAACTGTCAGGGTATTTATCACGAGTTGTACTTATTACTACCGACTGTTGAGTTGTACTTATTACTATTATTACTACCGACTGAGCTGTGATGCCTGTTTAACTGTCAGGGTATTTATCACGAGTTGTACTTATTTTGGCAAATAAATGTATCTTGTATCTTGTATCTTGTACCAAGTGAGTGTCCCCAAAGCACCACCGTGGGTCGTTTGACAGGATCCAAGGAGTTGATGAGCCAGGAGTACACGTGGAGGCAGTCTTCCACCACCCCTCGCTCTGTGGGCTTCACGTGTGTGGAGTCCCCGTAACCTGCATGGCAAATTAAAGCGTATATTTTTAACCTACTTCAAAAAAGGAGGAGGTTCTTAATTCAGTTGTATGTATTTTTTTTAACGTTTGTTACCTCAGAACTCCGTCATTTATGAACCGATTTCCAAAATCATTTTTTTATCTGAAAGGATATACTTCCAGGTTGATCCGATTTCATTTTCATCAAAATCCGTTCAGTAGTTTGGGTGATAAATAGAAATAACTGAAAAGAGTATGCCATCCACGTGCACGAAATTGCGTATTTTGCTTTCCTGTGACTTTTAAGTGGTGTTTATTGTCACTAGAACATTCCCAATGAACTGTCATCATCATCATCATCATCTGATGATGAAGCTGGTATGGTAGTCGAATTAAAGTCGGTTTTCTAGTTTTTTAAACTTATATAACCAAATCGGAGCAGTAGTTACAGCGTGATTGAAACAAAAACATGCAAACGTGTAAACTTTGACATTTATATTAGTATAGTGGGATTTACCTCGGTAGTCAAATGTGATGACGTGGAAGTCCAGTTCTTGGAATACTTTGTACATTTGCAGTCTGTGCGGTGATGCTCGATGATTTGAATTACCTAAAACATTAAAAATTGTTTTTATCAGAATCATTTTATCAATCATTTAAATTTTCATCAGGATCGAACTATATGTATTCCATGTTTCATGCAAATCGGACCAGTAGTTTTCGAAAGAATAACAAACATCCGAAACTTTCTGTGCTTAAGGAGTAGATTGAAACTTGCTGTGGCATCCTCTAATTGAAGGAACACAATAGTTTTAAGCCCATTGCTATGACATTTCTGTTGTTATCGTGTCACCTTTGTTGGATGTTCTATGAATAAAAACAAAAACTTTCGCGTTTATAAAATTAGTAGGATATGTAGGATTGATACTATACATGTCCAGGCGTTTTATTTTACAAACGCATAGCAGATTGCTATTAGAATATGTCCAGGGTCTTACCATGGCAGTACAGAACGACGGTGTTCCTCGTCGTCTTCAGCTCGTGGAGTAGTTCCGTCTCCAGCGCACCATTGTCCCGAAGCATGAATACTTTGCGGAACATTGAGCACGGTATTATGTGCCACATTCCTGCGAATTTTTAGGACATAAAGGGATTAGTAGTCGCAACGGGTCTTTGCCCCACTGAAGTATCTGGTCGCGTGGAACTGGCACCTAGAATCAGCTAGTTATATAAGACATAGTTATATAAGTTATATCCTACTAATCCTATCCTACTAATATTATAAATGCGAAAGTTTAGATGTTTGGATGTTTGTGTTTCAATCACGTCAAAACTACTGAACCAACTTGGATGAAACTTGGCATATATATAGTTCGTAACCTGGATTGACATATAGGCTACTTTTTATCCCGAATAATTAACAGGATCTACAGGATAAAACAAACGAAAAGGATTAGCAGCGCCAATTGGCAAGAGGATTTCATTGTCATGTCATGTCACGTCAGTTTGACAGGACGTAGTACTACCTCTTTGGTCTAACGACTAGCGTTTGACATTCCAGTAGGTACGAGTTCGGTGAAATGAGGTGTAATGTCAAGTGTCTCAAAAAAGTATCCGCTCGGTACACGCACAGATAATATAATGTAAACGGAAATTGTAGACGCGTACGAAGTCGCGGGCAACTGCTAGTAAGGTTATAAAAGTTACCAATTTTAATCTGACAGTCATCAGCTTTCGACTGGAACTCAATGCTAAGGTTTCTACCGCCCACGATATTCACGCTCGATGGACTCTCGTAGTTCAGATTTCTCGGGTAATTTACTGAAAGTAATATATTTTTCATTAAAACTTCCAAAACGAATTAGGTGCAAACATTCATCGATGATTTGAGATTCACACACATTTTTACAAGTGTTTCGTGCTTCTTCTTGCGTGTCAATGGTTACAACAACGCTAGACAAAGTTCGAGTAGAACTTTACCTTCCTTTACCTACCTACTACCTTTTCTTACCTACTTTTTTCATTTTTTTTACTTTACTTTAAGTACTTTACTTTTACCCCTCTCGTCTGTGGCATCCACTCCATTATTTTGTGCTATGGGCCTCAGTGTTTTTCATCAACTAGCGGTAGTATCTATTTCAATTGAACGCATTGAAACGCTTCTAGGAAACTGCCAATTACTTAAATAAACGGAGCTCTTACTGCAATTGGAAAACACCATCTTTCTCTGCACCGCCTTGCTGTACCGGAAGACCAGTGGCAGAACAGCCACTTGGACCACCAGGATGCTGGCTGTCAGGGATGCTCCGGTCATCAGAATGGTACTGAAAACGGCGACAAACCAACATCCAGTAAGAGATGCAGAGCCGCAAAAAGAGGACAAAATAGAATGAAAAGTTATACCTACCTACCTGGAAAAGTATTCTAAAGATTCTAAAGTTATAATTCTTTTATTCAATATAATCAGGATTATTTAGAATCGTGTTATGTAACTAGGTGATTCTAGGTGCCAGTTCCACGCGACCAGAGCCTACAAGAACGGGCAAGAAACTACGGTCTACTTCCTAGTCGTCGTGGGTCGTGGGTTCGATCCCCACTGAGAACAAACATTTGTGCGTGGAAAACATAGATGTCTGTTCTATGTCTGGGTGTTACTATGTATTATAAGTATGTATTTACAAAAAAAAAATTGTATATAAGTATTCTATCAGCCACCTAGTTTCCATATTACAAGCTTTGCTTAGTTTGGGACTAGAGGGCGTTGTGTGTAAAGTCCATGAATATTTATTTTTTATTTTTTTATTTAGTGTTTTTTGTATGATCCTTTTTACAAAGAAATATAGGTATTTATATGATGAAGTTCCAGTGTGGATCAGCCTATATTCTCACAGAAGATGAGGAGGTTCCCTGGTCCCCCTGGTCCTAAGACCTTCGTAAGATTGGAAGAGGGTTTGTTCTTTGAGCTTCTACGCTCTCTTTTTTGACTTTGACTTTGACCTTTTGCTAATTTTTCTGCACCTAAACATGTGCAATCGTTTGTTGCACCTAACTTCAGAGGGATAAAGATCCGTTGTGCGTACTATACCTACTTCATTTGGATAACCTCTAGTAGTGCATGTGGCTTTGTTATTGCAGAAATATTTCTAGGTTCAATACTTACCCAATAACCATTGTGGAATCAGTTATATCATATTTTTGCAGTCTATCATGATTGATTCTTGCTTTTGATGCATTTTATGATTTAGTTAAAAATATTCAGCTGATTTTGTTTACATGTTTTTGTAATTTATCGGAGACTGTCATTTAATGTCATTACGATGCGTCATGGTCTAGGTACATTATCTACGGTTCTTCAATTGATGAAAGTTTACGAAAAGTTTGAATCGAGTTTATTGAAAGAATACCTACTATAGTCAGTATCTTTGTCCATCTGAATCACTCTGAACCGATTTTTGGATCATATTGGAGGTAAGCGAATTTTTCCGCATAACAGTAGGTACCTACCTACATGCGCAATCGTTGTTGCACCTAACTTCATAGGGATAAAGATCCGTTGTATGTACTGTACCTAAAATGAATAGGCTCTATGAAAAAACCATATTTGTTGACTAGATCTGAAGAATTGTTCTGTCTCTCGTAGCTACAAAAGTAGGGCTCCGATTTTTTTTCATACAACTATATGATGGAACAAGCCGATGAACAAGCCCACCCGATGTTAAGTGGTAACCACCGCTTGTAACAATGCGGTTTTTTGTAAGCTGGTTGTGGGATGGTTCATATTCATAGCAATGTTTAGTAAAAATTGGTGCAGCCGTTTTCAATTTACGAGGATATTCATCAGATCTGAAAACCAATTCAGATTTGATGGACTGGAGTCCATACTACAAGATCCGATGAACCAGAAATGATGAAGAGGATCTAAGGAGATTTTCATGATCGAGGATTTGTATAAAATTAACATGTGTGTGTATTTGACTGCGTTTATTTTCATCTAACACATCCATTAATAAAAAACTTCTAGAATATTTTCTTCTCCCTTTTGTTAATTAATTATCTTCCGGATGTGACTTTTAATTTTACCACAGCTGAAAAAAAACTTTGATTAAACAAGGAATTTAATCTATCATCAAAAAAAATCTTATTCCTACAAAGGCAAGAGCGAGAGGTAAGATATCATCATTTCCCTGCCCTTATCCCACGCTAGGTGGGGTCGGCACAACACATCTTGTTCCACTCGCTCCTATCATTCGTCAACTCAGAATCTACTCCTCTCACATTCATATCCTCTTTCACACAATCCAACCACTTCTTCTTCGGCCTTCCTCTACCTGCGTACCCAGTCACACTCATGTTCATAACTTTTTTCGTGATATGACTTTCATCCCTCCTCATTACGTGTCCATACCATGCTAATCTAGCACTCTTCACCTTTTCAACAGGCGCCACTTTCAAACTTCCCCTGCGAGAGGTAAGATAGATTTGTTGTTTTGTTTCACATTGGATGAAAATACCTAGGTATATTATTCGCAAGTGTAGCAACAGATCTTTGTCCTCTGAAGTATCTGCGCAGAAGCCATTTTTGGGTCGAATTCTTCCGCATCTGTGAATGCGCAAATTGTTCGTTGCACCTAACTTCAGAGGGATAAAGATCCGTTGTGCGTACTGTACCTATTCTAAGGGCGGCTTGCATCAGAATCGCTAAACGCGTTTAACTCTTAAATAGTATTTAGCGAGTTGTCAAGTCATACAAATACGTCAGATTTAAATCGATTTAGCTGTTAAACACGTCTAAGTGATTCTGGTGCAAGCCGCCCTTAGTATTAGCATCGATTAATGTTTTATTTGTCTATGGTATTAGTATTTGATACCCCGCACTTACAGCATACTTACTTACCCTTGTTTATATCGTTTTCCGTTTCAGCCAGTTCAGAGAGCCCCGAGATCCTGCAAAGTAGAACTTAGTATTTTGAAATAAGTTTTTATTTTAATTGCGTTTTAATTAGTTTTATTTATGAGGCTAGGCTTGCTTAGTCAATCTTCACTTCACTGATTATCTATGTTCTGCGCGGTCACTATTTCGGTTTAAAGACATTTGTTCTCATAAAGACAGGGTGTCACTTACATGAGAAAATAATATAACAGTAGGTAGGTTAGTAAGTCGTTCTTTTAAAGTAGGTTAGTAAATAGGTTGATTGGTCGAAAATATTTGTTATAAGTAAGTAGGTAGGTACTCGCCTAATGCATTAGGTTCCACGATTCGCTAGAAGTAGTTTTCAATAACATGTTGTAGTTTTGATTTGAATGCATTAAACGAGTTTACATCTTTTATAATTGTAGGTAATTTGTTATATAGCTGTGCACCTTCAAAAGTGATCATTTGGATGGGTGACCGCTAGTGGCATTTAGATCTGAGCGCTTCCGTGCTTGAGAGGGCACGTTCAACTGTCCCGCCTCTATAGCAGTCGTTAAACCACGACGGGGGCTTTAAAACGGAGCTGTGAGGCCTACCAGTAACCAAGTACCTACCTAATTATTATGAATAATTAGTATACAAAGTTCACATACCTTAAGGGCTACCAGAAGCGAGAAAAAGTTTTACGAATTCTTTTTCTTACTTTTCTGATATTATGCTTCACCGCAAACACTTTTTCTGAAATAATAATTTTAGGTTTTTTGAAAAAGATATAATTATTATCAACTTATATCGGTGTGTGATACTTACCAATAATACTTTTAGGTTCTTCCTCTTCTTGTTCATACGTATCTTCTGACTGGTCATTCTCTTCAGATTCATTTCTTTTCTCAGATTCATTACTATCTTTAGATTCTATATTTTCTTCAGATTCATAACACTTTTTAGGGTCTATAGTTATATTAGCTTCCTCATTTTTAACGGTTTCATAGCTATCCTTGGAATCTTTACTTTCTTTACTCTCATGTTCCATACACGAGTAGCATTTGTCTTCAGCATTACAAGAACAATCATCGTCTTCAGTTGGTTCCGAACATGAATAGCATTCGTCTTCTGCTTCACAAGAATAATCATCGTCTTCAGTTGGTTCCAGACATGAGTAGCATTTGTCTTCAGCATTACAAGAACAATCATCGTCTTCAGTTGGCTCCATACATGAGTAGCATTCGTCTTCAACATTACAAGAACAATCATCGTCTTCAGTTGGTTCCGAACATGAATAGCATTCGTCTTCTGCTTCACAAGAACAATCATCGTCTTCAGTTGGTTTCATACATGAGTAGCATTCGTCTTCAGCATTACAAGAACAATCATCGTCTTCAGTTGGTTCCGAACATGAATAGCATTCGTCTTCGGCATTACAAGAACAATCATCGTCTTCAGTTGGTTCCATACACGAGTAGCATTCGTCTTCAGCATTACAAGAACAATCATCGTCTTCAGTTGGTTCCGAACATGAATAGCATTCGTCTTCTGCTTCACAAGAATAATCATCGTCTTCAGTTGGTTCCAGACATGAGTAGCATTTGTCTTTAGCATTACAAGAACAATCATCGTCTTCAGTTGGTTCCATACATGAGTAGCATTCGTCTTCAGCATTACAAGAACAATCATCGTCTTCAGTTGGTTTCGAACATGAGTAGCATTCGTCTTCTGCTTCACAAGAATAATCATCGTCTTCAGTTGGTTCCAGACATGAGCAGCATTGGTTTTCAGCATTACAAGAATAATCATCGTGTTCAGTTGGCCCCATACATGAGTAGCATTTGTTTTCTGCTTCACAAGAACAATCATCGTCTTCAGTTGGCTCCATACATGAGTAGCATTTGTTTTTAGCTTTACAAGAATAATCATCGTCTTCAGTTGGTTCCATACATGAATAGCATTCGTCTTCTGCTTCACAAGAACAATCACTTTCTTTAGTTGGCTCCATACATGAGTAGCATTTGTTTTTAGCACTACAAGAACAATCATCGTCTTCAGTTGGTTCCAAACATGAGTAGCATTCGTCTTCGGCATTACAAGAACAATCATCGTCTTCAGTTGGCTCC
The DNA here is from genome assembly GCA_947859175.1 of Gandaritis pyraliata. Classification (NCBI taxonomy): domain Eukaryota; kingdom Metazoa; phylum Arthropoda; class Insecta; order Lepidoptera; family Geometridae; genus Gandaritis; species Gandaritis pyraliata. The sequence goes on along the minus strand of OX401877.1, from coordinate 1,710,662 downwards.
ATACATGAGTAGCATTTGTTTTCAGCATCACGATCGCTACTATCTGGCACTGCATCTGTCTCGTAGCATTCTTGATTCTGTAGAAAAACGAGATTGAAATAAAAAACCAAGTCAATAAAACTAACATTACAAGAACATGGTTGTAAAGAATCAACTGAAGACGATGATTGTTATTTATAGACCTATTTGGAAAAAAAACCAAATGAACTAAGTAGGTAGGTACTTCATTAAATATACCTTAATTCTACTCTAGTTATAATACTATGTACCTACCTATCTACTTTAATTAATAGAGTTCAAAAATAGGTCTAAAATAATGATACTTACCCCGCACAATGCAATTTCAATAAGAATTAATATTAGATATATTTTATGCATTTTGGATGCACAGAAGAAATTGATAAAACATTTATTTGTGCACTTATTTTATACTCAATTTATTTTATCAATTATAATTTAAATGAGGCATATCATACGTTTCCACTCACATGTTTAACTTTTGTATATTTTATGTAATGAACACGTCTAAAGGGGGTAGGTAACATTCTTATCGTGCTAGCAAATTTATTTTATACCTACTTCTAAACCTGTTTTTACATCAATTTCTTCTTTGGAGGTCAATCGAAAATGAACTTTATCACTACAAGTACCTAATTAAATTAAAATTTTTAAGAAATTCCCGAATCTTGGACCGATCTTTCATCAAACATAGCTAAGAACACTCCCGACTAATTGGACCTTTCAATCAAAATCGGTTCATCCGTTCAGGAGCTACGTTGCCTCAGACACACAAACACGTCAACCTTATAACACCCCGTCGTTTTTGCTTCAGAGGTTAAAAACAGGCTAAAACTATACCAAGTAGAGTTTTTTGTGTGCGAGTTCGTCCGGGTTGAGTACTAGCACCTATTTATGTGCACAGTGATGCTCGCATTGCTGTGTTCCGGTTTGAAGGGTATGGGTGCCGGTGCTATTACAGGCACATACACTTAACACGTCTCAGAGTGATGGACGCAGCTCGCAGTGTATGCATCACAGGGCACGTCCTCAGTGGACGTGCCCTGTGAGACAATGCACCGTTAGTGGTTACCAGATATCAATAGATAAGCCATCTGCTTGTTCCATCATTTAGTTACCGGCGTCTGTGTTTCCGAACACTTACAATTTGAATGTTTTCAAGAGGAGAGTGAATAGGTTTCTTCTAGGCAAATGTGCTACATCGTCGACCGCATCGTCACTTACCATCAGGTGAGATTGCGGTCAAACGTTTGTCTATAATGTATAAAAAAAAAGGTATAAAAAAAGGTACCCACATAATAATTTAAAAATATAGTATTTATTTAAAAAACGTTTATTATACCCAGCAATAACTTATATAGCAGATTATATATTTCGTAAACCAACACAACAATAATATTAATATAAAACTTAGCAAATAATAGATATCACTTTGAACATCACAGAAAAACAATGTGAGTACTTGTCATGCATGGACTTGCCTCAAACATGAGTACATACTACCTAGCGGCTTACTTACAATCGTCTCTCAACTTCTGCTAAAACTTAAAGACTTACAAATTGTAAGTTTAAAAAATTAGGAACAGACTTCAATTTCACTATCCCGGCTTCATCAAGAGATGATGGCAGTTCATTGGGAATGACTACGTGACAATTAAAAAAAAAAGTATATAAGTATTCTATCAGTCATCTGGTTCCCATATCACAAGCATTGCTTAGTTTGCTTAATTGCTTAATGGGCCGTCATAAAGATAAATAGATGTTCAGGATCTTTGGTTGGTCAAAATAAGAAGACAAAAGAAAAAGGCGAGGTCAGGTAGCTAACTGCTTGCAAGCGAAACAGTTTCAAAAGTGGTAAGGCGGAAATTTTGCTGATGGTGCCTGTGCCTAATTACAGACGTATAGTATTTATAGGAGGCACAAATGATCCAATTGACTCATCATCATATCAACCTGTAGAAGTCTGTACTGCTGGACGTAAGCTTCTATACATTTCTAGATATATTATATTAAGTCTAGACAGTCCAATTCATTAATTGCATTTTGAGCTTTATTTTATTACTAGCAGTTACCCGCGACTTCGTACGCGTCTACAGTTTCCGTGTACCTACATTATATTATCTGTGCGTGTACCGAGCGGATACTTCTTTGAGAAACTTGACATTACACCTCATTACACCGAACTCCTACTGAAATGTCAAACGCTAGTCGTTAGACCAAAGAGGTAGTACTACGTCCTGTCAAACTGACGTGACATGACAATGAAATCCTCTTGCCAATTGGCGCTGCTAATCCTTTTCGTTCATTTTATCCTGTAGATCCTGTTAATTATTCGGGATAAAAAGTAGCCTATATGTCAATCCAGGTTACGAACTATATATATGCCAAGTTTCATCCAAGTTGGTTCAGTGGTTTTGACGTGATTGAAACACAAACATCCAAACATCTAAACATCCAAACATCTAAACTTTCGCATTTATAATATTAGTAGGATAGGATAGGATAAATAAAGTATGTTTTGTAGAACTACCACCTAATCAGTAAAGTGAGTATTGTGACTTCAATCTTCAGACGTGGTTTTTGGTAAAATCTCTGAAACAAAAAAAAGTAACATCTTTTATAATATTAGTGGGATCTAGGTAGGTACAGTCGAAGACACGTCCACCTATACTGTTTGTACTTTGAACTATTAGAAGTAGATTGTTGCTCGGGTTGGTGTAGACACCACAGTGTATTTGCGTAGGACGCCTTAGCCTATTGTGCTCTCTTTCCGACGATTCTCTGCATTGTATGTAGCCTAGTTATGCTTTTATTGAGTGTATAACCTGACCTGTAGCCGTGTGTACTTACCCGACAACTTCGTGCAAATCCGTGGCACGGCATATATATTTGTGACCTAGATTCTCCTTTTTCTCATAAGCGTGGAATTTGACCGGAGCACCTCCATTCTTTCTTGCTTCTAAGATTGATTTGTAAAGCTGAAACAAAGAACTACAATTACAAGTCACAAACTTGAAGTCTGAGTGACACAAATTGAGACTCTGAGTGACCCTGAGTATAAGTGACCTTGACTTTAATTTAATTCTGTATTTTAGGTTACTGTTAATAAAATGATGATTAGAACATTGAATTTGTTTTAAAATATTGCTGTATAATTCATCTAGATACAAGTAATTAAATTAAAAATTTAAAAAACTCCCGAATCTTGGACCGATTTTCATCAAACATAGCTAAGAAAACTCCCGACTAATTCATCTTTAAAAAAAAAAACAAAATCAAAATCGGTTCAGACGTTCAGGAGCTACGTTGCCTCAGACACACACACAAACACATACACACACGTCAAACTTATAACACCCCGTCGTTTACGTCGAAGGTTAAAAATGCAAAGGCTGTGGTACTAACCTTAACTCCAATTTTGAAAGGTACAATATAGTCATCCTTTGCGTGAAGAATAAGTACTGGTAGCCCACTGGTTCTTTTAAGGTTCTCGTCAGAACGGAATAGTTGTTCCTTGTGAGTTCTGAAGGGAGCCACGAATGCAGCGTCGAAGTATGGCAGCCATGTCACCAACTGGAAAACAATACAGTTCTATTTAATTTTGACAGGCGTCACAGCTCAGTCGGTAATAGCTCTGCCTTCCGTGCTGTGGGTCGTGGGTTCGATCCCCACCAAGAACAAACATTTGTGTGTCAAACATACATGCTGTTCTATGTCTGGGTGTTACTATGTATTATAAATATGTATTTACAAAAAAAAAGTATATAAGTATTCTATCAGCATCTAGTTCCCATATTACAAGCTTTGCTTAGTTTGGAACTAGATGGCGTCGTGTGAAATGTCCATGAACATTTACTTATTTATGTTTGGGTGTTAATCCCACTACTATTATAAATGTCAAAGTTTAGATGTTTGTGTTTCAATCACGCTGTAACTACTGGTCCGATTTGGATGAAACTTGGTTATATTATAGTCCGTAACCTGGATTAGCACAGGTTAGTTTTCCCGCATTTTCGGTTAAAATTTTTTTGTTTATTTTTTCGTGGACGAAGTCCTGCTAGTATATTTAGCTATATTTACAAAAAAATATAAGTATTCTATTAACAATTTATTTCCATAATACAAGCTTTGCTTAGTTTGGAACTAGATGGCGCTGTGTAATGTCCATGAATAATTATTATACTTACTCTAGCTACAGGAATATGTGCCACTTCATCGGCCAAATTGCTGAATGGTGCTTCTAAAATCAATCCGTTGGGTAAAGATAATGGTTTTTTGTCAAGTATTTTTGAAGATAGCTCCTCTAGGTTACCTAAAAGGGATGATGTTATGCCTGTACCTGAAACATAAACATTTAACATATATTTAACCAACTTCAAAAAAGGAGGAGGTTCTCAATTCAGTAGTATTTTTTTTAATGCGTGTTACCTCAGAACTCCGTCATTTATGAACGTATTTCAAAAACTCTTTTTTTATCTGAAAGGATGTACTTTCAGTTTGGTCCCATTCAATTTTCATCAAAATCGGTTCAGTATTTTGGCTTAAAAATAAAAATAGCTGAAAAAAAATATGCCAACCACGTGCACGAAATTGCGTATTTTGCTTTCCTGTGACTTTTAAGTGGTGTTTATAGTCACTAGAACATTCCCAATGAACTGTCATCATCATCATCTGATGATAATGAAGCTGGTAGTCGAATTAAGTCGGTTTTTCTAGTTTTTTTAAACTTATAAATTATTTTATGATAAGAATGAGATGGAAGCAGTATCTGGTTTTAAGTGCTGGTTACCTCTCTCTACAACAGTGCATTACTTCACAGGGCACATCCTCCACAACCTTGCAATAAACAGGTGATTACGGCACTTGAAGTTGATCGGTTACGTCAGCCACAGTGCAATGCCTCAGTGAAGCACATCCTGAACCTAGCTTATTCCAGAAATCCCCTGCATGTTACCCCTGCGAAGGGGATTTATTTTAGAAATCCCCTGCATGTTGCCCCTGCGAAGGGGATTTATTCCAGAAATCCCCTGTGTGTTGCCCCTGCGAAGGGGATTTATTCCAGAAATCCCCTGCATGTTGCCCCTGAGAAGGGGATTTATTCCAGAAATCCCCGTGTTGCCCCGCGAAGGGGATTTATTCCAGAAATTCCCTGCATATTGCCCCTGCGAAGGGGATTTATTCCAGATATCCCCTGTGTGTTGCCCCTGCGAAGGGGATTTATTCCAGAAATCCCATGCATGTTGCCCCTGCGAAGGGGATTTATTCCAGAAATCCCCTGTGTGTTGCCCCTGCGAAGGGGATTTATTCCAGAAATCCCCTGTGTGTTGCCCCTGCGAAGGAGATTTCTGGACTTTGCTTACCTAAGGAGTGTCCCCAGACAAATATAGCCGGTCTAAGTCCATTTTTGTGTGTGGCATTGAGAAGCCAATCATAGACAATAAGGGAGTCTTCCACCACCCCCGCTTCACTTGGCCGAATGTTTGTTGAATCACCATAGCCTGGAATTTAATTAAATTCCAAATATTATGTTACATACAGTATGGCGCTACAATGGCGATGTTAAATTATAAATCCCGTTCATTATTATTAGGATGGGTGACCGCTAGTGGTGATATCTGTGACTTGATCACGAATAAATGTGACAATCGTAAACGTATCGTAACGCTAGCGTGTCCGAGATACACTGCGCGGCGACGCTACAACGTTCGGCAGTCGAGCTGACGTTGACGCTCAATATGATTGGAATACGTCAGGTTTACGTAACGCGGCAACTGTCAGATTTGTTCGTGATTTCCCCTCTGAGCGCTTTCGTGCTTTGGGCACGTTTAACTATCGGTCCCGGCTCTAGTCTTAACTACAGAGGCCTGAAGGCGGCCTAAAACTACGTCACCAGAGTTGGTCACTAACTCATACAAACTTACTTGATAGAACTAAAGGTGTGAGCACAAAAAAGTTAATTTTGAAAACTGAAAAAAAGAACTACAATTACAAGCCACAAACTTGAAGTCTGAGTGACACAAATTGAGACTCTGAGTGACCCTGAGTATAAGTGACCTTGACTTAAATTTAATTCTGTATTTTAGGTTACTGTGAAAAAAATGATTATTATAACTATGAACTTGTTTTAAAATATTGCTGTATAAATCATCTAGATACAAGAATTTAAATTAAAAATTTAAAAAACCCCCGAATCTTGGATCGATTTTCATCAAACATAGCTAAGTACACTCCCGACTAATTCACCTTTCAAACAAAAAAAAATCAAAATCGGTTCATCCGTTCGGGAGCTACGTTGCCTCAGACACACACAGACACCTCAAACTTATAACACCCTGTCGTTTTGCGTCGGGGGTTGAAAAATCAGCTGATCCATACATAAGGGCGGCTTACACCAGAATCGCTAAACGCGTTTAACTCTTAAATAGTATTTAGCGAGTTGTCAAGTCATACAAATACGTCAGATTTAAATCGATTTAGCTGTTAAACACGTTTAGAGATTCTGGTGCAAGCCACACTATGTGTATGAAACAGCTGATTTTTTTTTATTACATCCGGCATTCACATATGTACCTCGATAGTCAAACGCTATTGTATGGAAATCCATTTTCTGGAAGAATTTATACAGCAATATCCTGTGGGCAGTCGCTCGGTTGTTGGAATTACCTGTTTTAAAAAGAAAAAAAATCTATGGTTTAGCTCTGGTGGTACACAGACAAACGGACAGACAGACAGACAGACAGACGTACCATATCATTAATTCACTAATTCTTTACAATCGTATTTGAAATTAAATTATAAATAATACAAATATAATAACATTATTAGTAAAATTGAATAGTGGAACTTCGCATATAAAACTCCTTGGAGCAACAATTTTTTAATTTTTTTTTTTACAGTCACTGGAGAGAAGTTTTCCGATTTTAAACCGGAATATTAAACATGGTTAAAACAAATTCAAAGTCCAAAAGGTTTTACTAAGTATTTATTTATAAAACAGATAGTATTTTAAAAGGAATATTTTATTAAATAACATATTACTGACGGAAGCAGATGGCCCACCTGATGTTAAACGGTTACCTCTGCGTATAATGCATTGAATTGCGTTCATCATTCTGAAAAATGTTAAGTATGATGTGCGTGTAATAGAACCGGCACCCATACCCTTCAAACCGGAACACAGCAATGCGAGCATCACTGTGCAGAAATAAGTAAGTAGTCGCAACGTATCTTTGTCCCTTTGAAGTATCTGCCAAGAACCCATTTTTGGTCGAATTATTGGTGAGTTTTTCCGCACCTGAAATACGCAATCGTTTGTTGCACCTAACTTCAGAGGGATAAAGATCAGTTGTCACTGTACGGTGGTAGAATAAGAATAAGAATCATTTATTGTAAAACTGTGTAGAAGAGATCTTATGGTAGAAAAAGTTTCAACAGCCTACCCTTTTAGGGCGTACAATATTTTATTATACCTATTAGCTTACCCTTTTAGGGCGTACAATATTTTATTGTACCTATTATCAATAGGTACAATATTTTATTGTACCTATTATCAATAGGTACCTAGGTATTGTAGTGAGGTAATTACAGTTAGGTACCATAACTAATAACAACTCAGTTGTACTTCCCCGGACAAGCTTCGGGGTAGTACTTCTCCAAACGAGCTTTTTCACAAAGTCGAATTGAACTTACCATGAAAGTATATAACGATAGGTGTTTTAGCAGTTGCTAACTCTTTATGCATTAGATTATCCAGTTCTTCTTTGTCAGTGCCATCTTCAAAGTGACCTTTGAGTTTCTCGTAAACTGTCTTTGGTAGTACATGCCATATTCCTGTTACCAATAAATTTCTAATCAAGATATGATCAGTTTTTACATCATTCATGCTCGGAAAGTCCTACTAATATTATAAATAAATATTCATGGACATTTCACACGACGCACTCTAGTCCCAAACTTAGCAAAGCTTGTATTGGAATCTAGATGCTGATAGAATACTTATATACTTTTTTTTTTGTAAATACATACTTATAATACATAGTAACACTGAGACATAGAACAAACATCTATGTTTGCCACACACAAATGTTTGTTCTTGGTGGTTTATAAATGCGAACGTTTGTAAGTATGGATGTTTGTTTATTTATTTATTTAATAGGCATCGCCAACAGCACACATAATACACTTTCGAAAATAACTTATAAAGAATAATTATATTATAGAATGTGTGCCAATTACAGGCATGGACAGCATTCGCAACAATATTACAGACAACAGCAAAGCAGAAAAGAAACAAAAGAAAAGAAAACTAGAAACAAAGGATTCAGCGGATTTGGGCCCTGACGAACAAGATGTTCATTATAACCAAAATCATTAGCATAATTTTTAACCTTGTTTGCATATTTCATATCTTTTCTACAACTTCGTATAAATATTTCGTTAAAAAAAGTATATCAAGCTAACACTTCCTGCATGTTCTTGAGTATTTTCTACCAAAATATGATAGGATCCAACACGGCGATAATAAAACCTTCGTAGGAATCACCGGTTGACAGCGTACTTCAACCTCATTGGTGGCTCCAACAAAGCAAAGCGATAAGGACAAGCTGCTTTTTACTTACTCATTATTTTTTGAAAATACCCAAATACGAACTTTAGACTTAATTAAACTTATCCACGGCTAAAGCGTATACATTTTCCGAATGCAATATAGTACTTTTGATTCTGTCCACTCGGGGCCCAGCGTCCTATGGCCGCTCAGAGGTCTCCAAATGTTACGCTATAACGCAAAAACTACTGGTCCGATTCGGATGAAACGTGGAATACATGTAGTTCGTAGCCTGGATTAACGCACAGGCTACATTTTATCCCGGAAAATGAACAGGATAAAACGAGACGCGGACGAAGTCGCGGATGGAAGCTAGTAGGCAATAAGTAGGTCAAAATACGGGTCGAAAGTGCAATTTACGGCACATGGGCTGAAAGTAAAGAAGATGACGATATAAGTTTTTAAGTATTATAAGTTTTGTTTTATAAGTTTTGCACACCGGTTGATACCGGTAAGACATGTTGTTTCTATAATGTTTACCTACCATCTTAATTTACACATGTTTTAGCAAATAAAATATCTTTATCTTTATCTTTAAAGTCCATCACAGACCAGACCGCAGGATCTTGTGCAACCAACATTATTCCGGTCCAAAGGGCGTTTAATTAATTATTATCATTAGTAACGGGGCTGAGATAAGAACATTTATAAATAGGGTCCCGGAACTAGTAGGGAATCTCGAGGGGCGATTCTCGATACGAGAATATATTGGTAATATGTAGATAGATTTATATTTTTAATTATTCTCATAAATAATAATATTGGAACTGCCTGCCGTGCTGTGGGTCGTGGGTTCGATCCCCACCAAGAACAAACATTTGTGTGTGGCAAAACATAGATGTTTGTTCTATGTCTGGATGTTACTATGTATTATAAGTACCTATGTATTTACAAAAAAAAAAGTATATAAGCATTCTATCAGCATCTAGTTCCCATATTACTTTGCTTAGTTTGGGACTAGAGGGCGTCGTGTGAAATGTCCATGAATATTTATTTATTTTATTCATATATGGCGATTTTTAACTCGAAATATATCGGGAACGTTACACTTTTGGATAATATAACATTAAATTTTTTTGCTTGTATTAGTGTTCTCTACCCATCAGTGCTCTCAAACGGTGAAGGAAAACATCGTTCAGAAACCCTTGGCTTAGTCAGCTCCGCACGTATTGTTGTCTCTCCTGTGGATAGAGACTAGGCTGAGAGGATGGTATAGTGCTACAAGCCTACTCCATCTACATCATGTCCCAGGCACTGCAGCCTCCCGTACATCGGGGCATGGGGGACAAGTGCCTCCTGACGCTGTATAAATTATTATTATTTGTTAAGAATGTGGAATATTTCTTCAAGGTCCAGTGCACGCCAGAGATCTTTATGATGTTTTCCTACACCGTTCGAGAGCAATAGCATTGCATTGCGCACATTGATACACAACCGGACTTGACCCACGATCGGAAGGCGACGTGACCCACTAGACCACCGGTGCTTACCAGTGGCGAATTCTGGATTTCCAGTTGGGGGGGGTGAGGGGGGCAAAGGGGGGCTGGGCCCCCCTCACCCCCCCCCTCCAACTCCCACCCCTTGGTTGCTGCAATACAGTTACAAGATGACTCACCTAATTTAATTCTACACTCATCGACTTTAGACTCGTACTCCACGCTGATGTTCCTTGCACCTTCGAGTCCTGCTTTGGATGGTTCATTGAAGTCGAAGAACGTCGTTGAAGGCCATTGTACTGTAAATACAATTGATGTTTTTAATTTATCTTATCATAATATTTAGCACAGATATCGTGACAAAGAAAACCAACATTATAAGCAAGTAGGTACAGTACGCACAACGGATTTTTATCCCTCTGATGTTCATCTTCAATCATCATGATGATGATGGCAGTTCATTGGGAATGTTCTAGTGACCGACAACACCACTAAAGTCACAGAAAAGCAAAATACGCAATTTCGTGCACGTGGACATATTTTTTCCTGTTATTTTTATTTATTAAACTACTGAACCGATTTTGATAAAAAATTTACGGGACTAATCTGGAAATATATCCTTTCAGATAGAAAAGAATTTTTCAAATCGGTTAATAAATGACGGAGTTCTGAGGTGACAAACATAAAAAAAAACATATTTATAATTGAGAACCTTCTCCTTTTTTTTAAGTCGGTTAAAAATAGAACTACAGCAAAAGGAAGGGCCATTTGCTCCACTTTAATCAAGTAAAATTAGTCTTTGAACCCGAGATAAGCTGCGATAGATAGATAAATCAATGGAATATTTATGCAGTGAATGCATACAAATACAGTATTTTTTTTATTTAGCCCATCTTGTCCCACAGTTGGGCAAAGGCCTCCCCCAAACCCTTCCACTCATCCCGGTCCTTGTTTTCCACCAATCCGTCTCAAACACGTCAAGGTCATCCCTCCAGCGCTTTCTCGGCCGACCCCAACCCCGCCGACCCTCAGCTATCCACTTTGTGCTGGTGGTAGTCCACCGGTCTTGCTTGAGACATACGACAATCCCAATATTATTATAAATGTCAAAGTTTAGATGTTTGGATATTTATATGTTTGGATGTTTATATGTTTAGATGTTTGTGTTTCAATCACGCTGTAACTACTGGTCCGATTTTGATGAAACTTGGAATATTAGAACTATAGTTACCTGGATTAACACTTAAGCTACTTTTCCCGCTGATTTTTTTTTTGTAGCTTATTTTTTGTTTTTTTTTCGTGGACGAAATATATAAGTTTAAAAAACTAAGAATACCGCAATGCAAGCATCTATGTAAGTGCACGAACCATCATGGAGTTTTAGAGAGCTATTAAATAAATGAATTTTACCAAAATTGGCGAACACGAGGGTCCTTCTGAAATTCTTTGAATACTTGAAGATGAGTGGCGCCACTGCTACATGGAATATAAAAACTCCAGCCGATATAGATGCTCCTAGTAATAATAACCTGGAAGATAGATTATTATCTTTATTGCACACCAAAGAAGAAGAAAACAGTAGAAATAACAATCAAGAATATAAGGTACAATGGGCGGTCTTATCGCTATAAGCAATCTCTTCCAGACAACTTTTGGATGGACAAAAACATTAGATTAAATAAGAATGAAATAAATAGTACTTAACGTAAAAAATGTTACATGAAATTATTAAAAAATAAATTCACATCTCGCCCTGGTAGTAATTAACAGGGTCACGGTAAAACTGCGTGCTATTATGATCTTTAACCCCCACCGTCTGGAGCCAATTTAAGGTTATACACACAACAACAACAACAGAACAACTACCTTGTAGTTGTTGTCTGTGACTGGCATCTGTGTAGGTATGACTTAATTTTTGTAATTTAGGTGGAATTTTATTTTAATTTTGATCTATGATTAATGTTTTGTTTATGGTGGCTTGCACCAGAATCACTAAACGTGTTTAACAGCAAAATAGATTTAAATCTGACGTATTTATATGACTTGACAACTCGCTAAATACTATTTAAAAGTTAAACGCGTTTAGCGATTCTGGTGCAAGCCGCTCTTAATTTAAGTAATTTAATCCATGTAATATGAGCGAAATGCTTGAAATAAATGATTATTTATTTATATAAATAGTTACCAAATGCAAGTGAATGCTTCTAATTGTGGGGCAATAAGATCTACACTGTCCTAAGGTTTGTTTATTATTGGGTACTGGAAACTGACAACTTTTGCAGTTAATTAATTTAATTTAACATTTTAATGACTTTGAGTCACTTAGCAACTATGCCAGCCCTATTACTGCTAGCAATATATACATAACTACGACCTAATAATATTATAAACAGTCCTAAGTGTACTAGCCACCTCCTATGATGGAAAACTTCTGAGGTTTTCAGTGCCCTTAATTTAATCAAATTTTATAACCTATATTCATCTACCTAGTATACCTATCAACCTTTATACTGTTAAAAATTATATCTAACATTCGGTAGAATCAAAAATAATTAACTAGCTAACCAAAATTCATTTCAATACAATCACATCATTGTACTCAAATTAAGTTTATTTCACACCAAATTTACATTTTTCTTTGTTTCTATTTACAACCAAAATTGCTATATTTTTGCTATTTTGCTTTGATCATTTACATTGTTTGAATAAAAAAAGCAATAGGTACTTACTTAATACCTACAAAAAACATGTTTAGTTGGGTGATCGATCATTCTCTAAACTTGGTAGGTACCTACCTACTCTTTCTAAAAGGCTTACTAAAATTAAAACAAAAAATAAATGTCAGATTACTATACCTACTAATTGTCCCATTAATTGTATTGGTAGATCGCTTAGTAATAAAAGCTCTAGACATCAAACAAGTCTAAATATCTAGATTTTATAGATAGGTAACAGCTTAGATAGAAAGTTTTATGTAAAAGTTAAAAAAAAGTAGGACATGGTGCATGAGAGTATAATTTGACGAGAGAAAGTTGTGTACTAATAATATTTCTTTATAAAAACAAGGTTTTCTATCATCTCTGGAATGTCTCGATCGTTCTTATCGATTAATAGTGAAATTTTTAAATCTAGAACAAAATAGATTGGTACTTACCCCACAGCATAGATAGGACCAGCTAGGTAAATTCCTAGCAAATCGATCATTATAATTGCTTAGTAATTAACGCTACAACACACAAAGTTAGTAGTACATCGGTGCAAAGCTCGTAAATTACGTTTGATTTTATGATGCTACTAATACGTGCAAAAACAAACAGGACGCAGTAATTAAAAATTGATTTTGCAAGAGTTATGAATGGTGCTAAGTTCAGTACGGTCAAAGTAAAACTAACATGTTACTTCTGTACAAATTCACGTATTCAAAACGCATGAACGGTAATGATAATTACACTAAATTAGACAAATAACACGAAAACGAACCAGACCTGCGAACTTTTGTCGACATTTGATTTGTTTTCGATTGGATTTGACGTTTCATTGCAGATGACATTGTTGTGACATTGACAGATAAAGTTTCGTTCCGAAACTAATCTATTGTTTTTGTCAATAATAGGTAGAATTTCTGTTCGGTCTTTTGTAAAATATAGAACCTAGAATGCATGGTATAATAATATAGTAACCAGGCCATGTACCATAGGCTAAGATGCATATTATGAGAACTCGGCAACTCTCACAGGCTTTACATTTGTTGTAAAATATTTCGTTCAACATCCCAAGTTCTTTGGCATTACCTAGATGGCGTTACAGGTGCCTTAAAAGACACTTGACGCGTACTGCTTATAGATGGCGCTCGTAGCCCTAATTGGTAATTTTAAATCCGTATTCGCATTTACTCCATTAACTGCTGTAGCAGCATAGATTTTTGTGAATTAATAGTTGATATATAATGTCTACTCAAATCTATGGTTGAGTAACAATTTCTGTCTCAGAATGCAACCCAACTCTCAAGATTTATAGGACTTGTAAAATGGGTACCTAGTACTTAGTATTTTAGTATTTACCTAGTATTTATTTATTCAGCCTTAAAAGTAACATTACAGAATTTAGTATCTACAGGAAGTAGGTACATCTAAACCGTCACTAAAGGTACACATATTTACAAAAAATATACCATAACAGAGAGAATAAACAATTAAAAATTAAAAACAAGATAAAGGATTTAAAAAATAAACATAATACTAAGTACTAATAAGTACCTACTACCTAGGTAGAGCGTCTACTCGCCCAGGCGCAGGTTTGTTGTAGGTTATGTAGGTAGGTACCTTGGACGAATACACGGGACACGTAACTCGGACGATCTCGCCTTTACCCCCGCTCGCCACGTGCCAGCCTTTTTGCCTAACAAGCAAAATTGTTGCGTCAGTGTTGACACGACCACTACGTTGATTCTCAAGACAAGATAATGCAAAAAAATGACAAAATGCGCCGTATTATTTTGTAAAAACTACAGTGATCGCGTAACTAATATTTCTTTTCACCTGTGAGTACAATTTTATGCCAATAAAGTGGCTAATTTTTCATAAAACTAATAAAATTGAATATAATTTTTGCTTATATGATGCCATATTAACGAGTACTCAATTTTTTCTGCAATGTAACTATATTTATGACTTACTGAAATGAGTCGGGTTTTACCGTTCTTTTTTCATTCGTTCAGTGTTCGTTCATTACAATTCTTTCAAATAGGGTTTGAAACTATCGATGAAAAATATCGATGTAAATGAACGAACGAATTTATTCTCACTCTTAGGTTTCCAACTAATCCATTAAAAAAAAGAGAATGGGTGAAAGCAGTACCTACGCAGAGAACAGACATGGATTCCAAAAAAACATATCAGTATATGTAGTATACATTTTGAACCAGAGTGCTACAACAAAAATAAAAAAAAAAGTAAAAGACTCTGGAAAGATGCTGTTCCTACATTACACTTGCCTGAATTTGTAAGTAGAGCTTGAAATGCCGTTATGCAATTTTCATATTCATCATCATCAACAGATTGTCAGGACAAAGTTTGTATGTATAAAAGAAAGTTTTAAAAAGTGAAATCGAAACTTTTTTTAAATCTCACAATATGGCGGTATGAAGTTCGCCGGGTCAGCTAGTTACTTATTGACCGAGCGAGCGAAGCGTCTCAGTTGCGAGATTGGCCAAAAATGCTTTTGTCCGGCTGTCTGTCTGTCTGTCAGTAATCGCCTACAGTTCTTATTTATCAACCGATTTGGACCAAAATCGGCACACAAGTTTCTTGATTTATTAAATTTTTTTTTGTCGACCGCGATTTTTAATATTAATATTGATATTAATACGATTTGCTAAGTTTATCACAACCATTGTTAAAAATAGTGTCTTTAAATTGCTTCATCATTAAAAAATTAACTAGGCAAGGCGCAAGTAAATCTTACGCATGTAGTGTTACGAGTTAAGAAACCAAATCATTGTAAAGTAAAATTATAAAAATCCTTTCGTTGCCAGCTCCCAAAGTCTCAAATTACCGCAATACCAAACTTGAACATTCAGATTTGACAAACCTGAGCACATACTCCAGGGTCTGATGATAGGTAGCACTGATGAAGAGGATCTCTGAAGCTATTTTTAATTGTTGTAAAAGTGGCTTATGGTTACAATGACATGTCTATGTAAAATTATCAAGTAAAATGTTTAATGCCTAAGTTTATTTCCTTGTGATTTTCCATTATTATTATATCATCAACCCAGGCATCATCTTACCTTACTACAATTTCAAATTTAATAAAGTAGGTACCTACCTAATTCAACTCCTTCGTTTCCCGTCATTCATTCATTTTTATCGATACTATTTCATCGAATGCGTCAATCACTAGTGTCAATTTACAATAATTGTTAGACAGTGACAACGCTATATGCAGAACTAATGCAGCAATAGATTACTCCTCCCGAGCCCCGCAAAAAGTGGTCGACGGTGTTTTCATACTTTTTTCGAGCATGACGTGTCCCGTGTATTCGTCCAAGGTAGGTACCTATCAACACATCGTTATTTAGGTAGGTATATTATTCTTATAAGTTCTCAATACACTCTAGGGATGTAAGTAGGCAGGTACAACATGTAGGTTCACTACATTATCATCGATAGATAACATAACCTATTAACGTCTACCTAAACTTTTACTAGGTATCTGCTTCTTGCTATTGGTATACGTACCTATAGGCATAGTATAGGCCAAACAGGTCATGTACTACTAATACCTACTAAGTACATACATTCAAAAGAATCAGGCGGAGAGCTACCAAGACTTCATAGTATAGACACTTTACCTGCTAAGTTTACCTACCTACCATTCATTTTACTAGCAACAAGAAACAAAGAATATTGGAAAAAAGTGATTAGGTTGGTTGCTTGGACAAATA
The DNA here is from genome assembly GCA_947859175.1 of Gandaritis pyraliata. Classification (NCBI taxonomy): domain Eukaryota; kingdom Metazoa; phylum Arthropoda; class Insecta; order Lepidoptera; family Geometridae; genus Gandaritis; species Gandaritis pyraliata. The sequence goes on along the minus strand of OX401877.1, from coordinate 1,694,158 downwards.
AGCACACGTTGGTTTTTATGAAATTGTGTAATAGTCTGTGAAAATATACAGGAAGAAAATAGAAATAAAAATATTTTAATGAAAAATGTAATTCCCCTTTTTCCTCCAATGCAGTTTCTTCGTCTCTTGATTCAGTTTTTTGCCAGTATCAAATACTTCAATTTCGGGATTCGCATAAAACCTCAGCTCCATAAACTCTTTTGTGACTACTTCATTGCTCAAATTCGCTACTTTCATTATTCTTTCCAATGCTGGGGAGTAAAAGTGGTACTTTCCATATAAACTGTCGTAGTCCATAATTATATTCCCAACCAATTTTGCTGTATATTCTATTTCTAACAACAAAATTGTTTTTATTCCTAGCAGTTTGGTTACTATTGTCTGCCCAGATTTCAGATTTATAACCCCTTTGCTTGCTCCAAAAGGGAGGTGCACATATTTGTGTCTCTTTTCCTGCCAAGTATTTTTAAAACTCCAGTTACCATATCCAAAGTTTATATTCACAATATTGTCTATCTGATCTTTGGGTACGCCATCAGGGGACCATAGAGAATTAACAGTATTTTCTACGAACTCCATCATATCAGTTTTAGATTTAATATTAATTGTGCTATTATTTATATGTTCGTGCGTCTTGATTATTATGTCCTTTTGCATAAATTCCAAGATTTTCACACTTTTTATTGATAAAACTCTACCGACTTCTGGCCATTTGTATTTTTTAAACAAATCATCATAAGGTGTGGGGTCTCTGAGAAATATGTCATTTGGCACCTTACCAAATTCAATTTTAATCCCTTTGTTTAAATTTCCATGTGTGATATTGAATTGTTTCACTTCCTCGTCTGTCACTAGTTTTTTATCTCTCCCTTTGAAAATAATATTAGTTTTATTTAAATAATTAGACGTGGTTATATTCAATTGTATTTTTGCACTGCACACTGCAAACAGAACTGTTATTATCGTAGTTCTTTTCATTGTTTTCAAAACGTCCGATTGTCAAGAAATCGATTTTAAACTATTTACGATGACTTGACCTATATTTTATATCGATACAAGGTCATGATCATTTTAAGGTTAATCAGTTACTGATTATAACTCGGTCATTAGGTATATCGAATAGTTCTGTTTATCTGCTTTATTATCGCAACTGGGATTGCTATTTATTTATTTTCTGTTTTTATGCCATTAAAAAACATACCATGACGTCAAACCAAGTTATTGCAAGGTGTAGACGTAGAACTATCATTGTATTCTATGTTCGTAGCTACTGTGCTACGAATTTCGTAGCAACTTTTTTAAGCCAACTTTCATTGATTCTGTGGTGGTATTGTTACGTCGTAAATAATGTAGGTACCTAGTTAGTTATAGTTAATAGCATAGATATTCAATAAAATGAATAAAGCTTAGCCTGTACCTAGCTACTACCTAGCTACCTAGCTACCTACTACCTAGCTACCCGCAACGGATCTTTATCCCTCTGTTATGTTATTTATGTGCAACAAATGATTGCGCATGTACCTACTGTTGTTCGGAAAAATTCGCTTTCCTCCAATTAGACCCAAAAAGAACGTGTTGTATTATCTATCATATTTCTCAAAGACAAAAACTCTTTGAATAAAATCAAGGATCACTTTTCCAGTTCTACATCTGCAAGGAAACCAGTCCTCCATGATATGGAGTCCATGCCTAATCATTTCCACCATGTCAGCATACAACAGGGTACAGAAACCTTGAAGAATTGGTCAAAAGAACCTGTCTAAAGCTTTGCTTTTCTAAGTTACCGCCACCGGCAAGGAGTCGATAAACGTTTTTCAAACGTAGTCACAGAAAAAAAAAAGTTCGTTTGATATACTGTCGGTCCCAGCTCTAGCAATCGTTAAGCCATGACGGAGGTTCAAAGATGGCCGCAAACTCACGACTGAACCAACAACGATTGAACTTCGTAATCAAGTGAACATAATATGCCGGTGACAGCTTTTGAAAAAACTAAGCATCAACACTCACTAGATAAGTACAAATTAGATCGAATGTCGACACAAGCCTATCAAACTTACAATACACAACCTTACCACAAATTGTTTAGCCATTTCGCTCTACCCACGCCTCTATTCTTTTCGTAATAAAGGCGAAAATACCATGGCAAAGTGATCGCAGCACTTATGGCATGAGGTCGGCTTGTATTGTTATTTGTTCTGTATAAATAGTTGTGGATCTTTAGATGTCACCATTCGATACGTTTTCGTGATATCAGTATCATCACGATATTTCAGGGTAAAAAGTGGAGCTTTCATTATATTGTAATCAAATAAAAGTAAAAGGTAAAGCGTCAATAAAGATAAATAAGAGAAAAACTTTTTGGTTAAAAACTCTTTTCCAAAACTTTTTAGTTGGAATCGGAAACTTTTTTGGTCAAATTCGACCTTTTCGGTTCAAACTTTTTACACTATCCAATACATCAGATGAGTTGGCAGCTATAAAGGTTAGCGTAAAATAAACTTTTTTCAAAAACTGTTCGGGATTTGACACTTTTTTCCAATAATTCAAATATCATTTGTTTCTCAATAACTTTCGTTTCTCACTTCGTAAAATTAAATGATAAATCAACGACCTATATTGAGATCTCTTCAATGAGTATAGGTAATGCCGAATATACACCCACCGCTAACTTGCCGCTAATTTCAAGTAGATAATACTTATCTTTGAATGATATCTCTGAGTTACCAGTGACACTGTTACCAGTGTCATTATTTCTAAATAAAAAAAATATTGTTTATTTTCAGAGAATTTTATAAGCAAAATCGCCATAGTGGTTAGTCAATACCACAAATCAACACAAACACACAATTCGATCTCATCTCTACTTAGGCTCTACAATGAAGGTAAACTTTTTTTTTATATTTTTAAATTATTTTGTTATCGCCATTCAAGAACTATATTCCCCAGCGGTTCAGAAGCGATACAGGCTGATAATTTCTAAATACGAGTAAATTCATTTTGGAGGGCGTTTTATTTTATTTATACAAACTTTCTTTTTCAGTTATTCATCCCTCTCGTTTGTCTACTAGCAGTGGTGTTAGCCGAACCACCAGTGGGGTAAGAATTTTGATAAATATTCAATTGTTTGTGTACGATTTCCTCTTCGGGTGTAAATTATTTTACCGATAAACATCTTGAAATTGAAAAAATCACCTGATTTCGTGCTTACTTTTTTTATAATACCTATACTCGAATAACAAGCATGTGTTTACGTTTCAACTTTGTTCTTTCAGCGAGGGCTACCCAGCTGGACAATCCCATGACCATTTAGACGTCACATCGCCCTCCCAAGCCCGTTCAGGGACCTTCGGATCCTCAAGAAATGCTATCAGCGAATATGATCCTCCTAACGCAAGAAACAGCATTTCGAATCAATATGGTGTACCCAATACTAGGTCGTCTGGACTTTCGTCTGAATATGGTTTACCTAATGCTAGGTCCTCTGGACTCTCGTCTGAATATGGTGTACCCAATACTAGGTCATTTAGCCTTTCGTCTGAATATGGTGTACCCAATGCTAGGTCGTCTGGACTTTCAACTCAATATGGTGTACCCAATGCTAGGTCGTCTGGACTTTCAACGGAATATGGTGTACCCAATGCTAGGTCGTCAGGACTTTCAACTGAATATGGTGTACCCAATGCTAGGTCGTCTGGACTTTCAACGGAATATGGTGTACCCAATGCTAGGTCGTCAGGACTTTCAACTGAATATGGTGTACCCAATGCTAGGTCGTCTGGACTTTCAACGGAATATGGTGTACCCAATGCTAGGTCGTCAGGACTTTCAACTGAATATGGTGTACCCAATGCTAGGTCATCAGGACTTTCAACTGAATATGGTGTACCCAATGCTAGGTCGTCAGGACTTTCAACTGAATATGGTGTACCCAATGCTAGGTCATCAGGACTTTCGACGGAATATGGTGTACCCAATGCCAGGTCTTCTGCTTTTACTTCTGAAAATGCTCCTCCCAATGCAAGGACAGCCAGCCCAAGGCAAAGGTATGCCCCACCTGCTGCAAGAGTCAGCTTCTCCCAGACTTACGGTGCACCTAAAAGCCAGGGTCTAGTAAAGAGCATACCGCAGGAGTATATAGCTACTAGCGGAAGAAATGCACCCCCTCAGAAATATGGAAGCCCTAACACTCGTTCTGGACTTTCTCAAGAGTATGGTGTCCCTAACGCTCGATCTGGACCGTCCTCAGAGTACGGAGTACCTAGCACCCGAAGTGGAATTTCTGAAGAATATGGCACACCAGGTCAACGTTCCATTTCCCAGGAATACGGATTCCCTGAACTGTCTTCCAGGTCACTGTCCACTGAGTATGGAGTACCCGGTACAAGGTCCACGCCTTCTGAAGAGTACGGTGCTCCAGCTATCGCCAGAAGCGGTATCCAGGCTAACTTGAAGTCTCTTGGTTCCAGCTTAAAGCCTTCTTTTCGTAGCTCCCAGGCCCAAGAACACACTTCTCAGTTCTCACCAAAATCTCTATCCAATGACTATGTTGTACCTTCTGAAAGATCAAACGAATTATCTCAATCATATGCTTCAAAATCGCCCAAAAGTGCATTTGGATCCCGAAGCTCTGCCTTCTCAGCTTCGAAATCAGCACACTCCAACGCACCTGTCAGATCTTTGTCCACTTCATACAGAGCTCCATCTGCAAGGAATTCTGACTCTTATTCCCAGGACTACAAAAGCCCAGAGTCTTATGATGTGCCCGCGATGGACCTGTCTACTTATGGAGTGCCTAGTGACAGAGGCTTATCTCAAGAGTATGGAGTACCATCCAGTCGAGCTGATTTGAAGACTAAAGCGGTTGCATCTTCATACTCATCAGCCAGGTTAGTCGTCTTCCATAACCTAAGTACTAACCCAGTAAAATATAATTAGTTATCAGGTTCTGGTGTGATAACCCTGAAAAGCATTCTGCCACTATGATGAACGCACGTACAGTTGAAGACACGTCCACCTATACCGTTTGGGCTTTGAACTATTAGAAATTGAATGTTGTGAATCGTGCGAGAGGGACGACAGTGTGTTTGTGTAGGGCTGCGAGCGCGGCGCGCGCCCTATATAGCGTAGTTCTGGTTATATTGGGTGTATAAATAAGCTGACCTATGGCCGTGTGAACATGGGTTAAAAGTGGCTCTTGAAGCTGTATAAATCATCCAGGTTAGATGCAAAAGGTATCATATTATTACAGCATTTATTCATCCGATTGCAGATCTTCATCAAATGCGCCTTCTTCCCGCGGGGTATCAGAACAGTATGGTCTGCCGGAACAGTATGACGCTTTATCCAGCCAGGGTTACAACTACGCAAGGGGAGCTTTGGATGAGCCTGACCAGGTTCGTTCTCTCTCTGGTGACAGAGTATTTACCAACAACACCTATTCTCACAAGGTGTATTGGCCGCAGGTCTCGGCAGAATACCAGCGCCTAGCTACCTTCCAGTAGCTAGGCATCATGCTGAGTCGAGGCCGTTTTGCTGCTGTAGCACACAAAAACGGCACTCTACCAGCTCTGTACCTACCTATATTATTCTTCACTAAGTAGTGTCTTTGTTTTGTACTTTTTTTTGTGTGCTATGTAGTAAATAAATAAATGTCTATGTCTATTTAGGCCACCTTAAGGCCTCCGTCGTGGCTTAACGACTGCTAGAACCGTGGCCGTGTGTACAAGTGTACAATTATTTGCAGGAGTCAGTCAACTACGACTTTGCGTACAAAGTAAGCGACTTTGAGTCTGGCAGCGACTTTGGACACGCGGAGTCGAGACAAGAGAACCATGCTGAAGGAAGCTACTTCGTGTTACTCCCCGATGGAACTAAGCAGGTAGAGCTATCATCTCCACATTTAGTGGAAGTCAAACAAACGTTAGAAAGTAGGCCGTAGTTTCTTGCCCGTTTTAGGCTTTGGTCGCGTGGAACTGGCACCAGCCCAGTATGCCAATCTTTTGCTGTCAAGTTATATTTCACTGCCCAGTGTAATTTCTTCAGGTCACGTGGTACAATTTTGATCATTCTTTTAAGACACTTGACAGCAAAATATGCGCGAAAGCACATCAAATGACGTCATAATATCACTATTTAGTCTCAGAATAACTATGAGTTAGTATGAACTGACCATGATTTAAAACTTTGCAGTTCAACTTTGATTGGCATACCAATGTTGGTCGCGTGGAACTGGCACCTAGAATCACCTAGTTTTAGATAAGACTAAATTATCCTTGTGATTTAATTGAATTAAAGAGCTATAGACTTTAAAGACTTTGACATAGTAGTAGTAATCCTTTTTGGGAAAGCTCGTTCGGGTTCTATTACCTATTTGGTGGTGTGCACAGTGATGCTCGCATTGCTGTGTTCCGGTTTGAAGGGTATGGGTGCCGGTGCTATTACACGCACATCACACAGAGTGACTATACACTCTGAGAGATGTCCTGAATGGACGTGCTCAGCGAGACAATGCATTGTTATGACAGAGGTAACATCAAGTGGGACATCTGTTAGTTCCATAATAATTTCTATTAGTAAGAAAATTTATTCACAAAGAAAATTATGACTAATAAAGTATTTACAATATTTATAATATGTACAAAATACACATAATTTCTTATACAAAAACATTATGCAGTTTTTACATTGCACCGTTACGACAAGTCTTGAAAACCCAACAGCATAATAATATAGTAAACAGCAACGTGACAAATGACCAAAGGGCTGGCGCTTACCTTGGACAGAGAATTAGTATTGCCATACAAAGAGGTAACGTTGCCAGCCTTTTGGGCACCCTGCCTGCAGTCGGTGATTTGAACTCTGTTTTCTATCTCTAGCATTTAGAATTCAGAGTTCATTTTAATATTTTTTTTTTTGTTAAAAATGCTATTTTCTTAAGTATTTGTATATAGTTATTGTTTTGTAAACAGCTAGAGATTTATTGCAATTTAATTTAATTTATTAAAAAGCCGTGTTGGCCGAGTGGGATTGTACCTCGACTTTCGATCCGAAGGTCGTGGGTTCAAATCCCGGCCGTGCATCAATGCATTTTTCGTTCGGAAAATTTATATGCGCATTAACACGAGCTTTACGGTGAAGGAAAACATCGTGAGGAAACCCGCGGCTTAGTCAGCTCCGCACGTATTGACCTTGTCTTTCCTGTGGATACGGCTGACTAGGCTGAGAGGATGGTATAGGTGCTGGGCAAGCCTACTCCATCTAAACATTGTCCCAGGCACTACAGTGTCCCGTTAAGTGTAGGCATAGGTTGCCTCCTGACGCTGTATAAATCATCTTCAATAGATGTAAAGGCCTATTATTAGAGATTTATTATAAACCTTTTTTTTTCACAGACTGTGGAGTATGAAGCTGATGAGGGTGGCTTCAAACCCAGGATTTCAGTGGAGCTACCATCAGCTCGAAGCGGTTATGACGAAAATGCATCCGACCTCGCTAGATCGGAAGGATCTTATTAATGAAGACCATACGTTTTTTTTTAATTATATGAATCTTGTAAAAAAAATTTGACTGGCGACGGCTTATGAAAATGGATTTTGATGTTAGTTGTTAGTCACGTAAAGATTGGCTTCTATTACAGTTACATATAGTTTGGTTACCTATTGAAGACTTGGCTTGAAAATGGAAATAGATCTATCATTCGGTCTTTTCGACTGGAAAAACCATTTACATGTTAATTGAGTTCGATAAAAGTGTCTATGGTTGCATTATTCTCGAAATAACTAGAAGGCGTGTAAAATCGCGGATGCCTGTAACTTAAATAAGTATTTATTTTAGCATTGTAAAAATATGTAAAAAAAAATCGCGATGTAAATAATCTTTTAGTCTGTAAGTGGTTTCCTGCAATTAAATAAATAAAGATTTAATTCTCCTCTATTTTATTTTCAGAGTTTTGAATCTCTGTAAACATATTTTATGTAGGTATTTATTTTCAGCACCTTAGCTCCATTACACTATGCGCAACGGATCTTTACCCCACTGAAAGTAGGTGCAATAACGATTGCGCATGTACTGTTGTGCAGAAAAATTCGCCTACCTCCAATACGACCCAAAAATCGGTTCAGCGCAAATACTTCAGCAGGGGTATGCCAATCAAAGTTGAACTGCAAAGTTTTAAATCATGGTCAGTTCATACTAACTCATAGTTATTCTGTGACTAAATAGTGACATTATGACGTCATTTGATGTGTTTTCGCGCATATTTTGCTGTCAAGTGTCTAAAAAGAATGATCACATGGTACAAAATTGTACCACGTGACCTGAAGAAATTACACTGGGCAGTGAAATATAACTTGACAGCAAATGATTGAAATATGGGGGCAGAGGGACAAAGATCCATTGACTAGGTACTATTACGTCATAATATGACGTAAAAGTAGTTATTTACCTCAGGATATTTAATATGACGGTCATATTAAATATCCTGAGGTAAGAAACTAAATGGCACATCTACTATCGTAACGCTATCGTATCGTTGTCGCATCGTTGTCGCATCAGTGACAATATGAACGCCCTTCTCGTTCATTACAATTACAATTTATACAGAATAAAAGCAATATTCGGACATGGAGAAATTAGATTTTATTCCATAAATAATAATACTTTAATTACAATAATCATCATCATATTATTTATCCTATAAAAGCCTGAATTTTCATCTCGTAAATCATATCAACAGTAACTTTCGTAAAACATGGCGTTTCTTGTGAAGATCTGTTTTTTGATGGTCACCATGTAAGTACCATCTCATATCTTTTCAACGTCAAAGCTCTACTTGCAGTGCTGAAAAAGAATACCTAAGTTATTTTATGTTAAGTTATGATAAGTATAACTGAAGTTCATAAAATAATATTTTAGTTATTTTTCTCTAAACGAGCTTTGAAAAAACAAAAAACCAAGAAAAAATTATAAATAATTTAGTTTGATTATTTTCTTTGTCATAATGTGGACAGGCGTCATAGGTCAGTCGGTAGTGCTCTGCCTTCCGTGCTGTGGGTCGTGGGTTCGATCCCCACCAAGAACAAACATTTGTGTGTCCAAACATAGATGTTTGTTCTATGCCTGGATGTTACTATGTATTTACAAAAAAAAGTATATAAGTATTCTATCAGCATCTAGTTCCCATATTACAAGCTTTGCTTAGTTTGGGACTAGAAGGTGTCGTGTGAAATGTCCATGAATATAAGTATTTACTCTTTTTTTCTGACTTGCGATTTTCCCTATGATTTCCTTCGTAATTTCAGAATGACATGTGCGAGCGAGCAATATACAGCCCAGTACCATCCTGACTCGTTCCCTCTTGATGCCTGGTCCTACACGCCATATCAGGGAAGCAAGCGAGTCGACGCAATTACATACCCATCAGACGAAAAGAAATGCACTTTTGACAAAACCACCAACACATGCATTTGTGTACAAGCCTCGGAACAAATCAAATCAATGTAAGTACACTGAGGGTAGGCACGAAAACATTTAAAAGTTTATTGGCAAATAATTTATAAGTTTAAAAAACTAGAAAAACCGAATTCGACTACCAGCTTCATCATCAGATGTCATTGGGAATGTCCTAGTCACTATAAACATCACTTAAAAGTCACAGGAAAGCATAATACGCAATTTCGTGCACGTGGTTGGCATAATTTTTTCAGTTATTTCTAATTATAGCCCAAACTACTGAACCGATTTTGATGAAAATGAAATGGGGCTAATCTGGAAGTATATCCTTTCAGATAAAAAAATAATTTTTGAAATCGGTTGATAAATGACGGCGTTCTGAGGTAACAAACATTAAAAAACATACAACCGAATTGAGAAACTCCTCCGTTTTAACCGACTTCAAAAAAGGAGGAGGTTCTCAATTCGGTTGTATGTTTTTTTGTTTTATTTTTCTTTTTTAATGTTTGTTACCTCAGAACTCCGTCATTTATGAACTGATTTCAAAAAATCTTTTTTTATCTGAAAGGATATACTTCCAGATTGGTCCCATTTAATTTTCATAAAAATCGGTTCAGTAGTTTGGGTTATAAATAGAAATAACTGAAATATATGCCAAGTTGCGGCGTAGCGCCTTACATTTTACTGCTAGCAACGATGCAATATGCCAAGTTTCGGCGAAGCGCCTACCATTTTACTGCTAGCAACGATGACCCTTTGTAGTGCACACCTAAATTTAACATTTTTCTAAATTTGTCAATAAACCCAGTTTGTACATTCATACCGCATTTAATTGGAGAAAAGCAAAAACCCACCAGTTGTTCCTCTAAAGAATCAACACCAACCACGTGCACAAAATTGCGTATTTTGCTTTCCTGTGACTTTTATGTGGTGTTTATAGTGACTAGAACATTCCCAATGAACTGTCATCATCATCATCATCATCTGATGATGAAGCTGGTAGTGGAATTGAAGTCGGTTTTTCCAGTTTTTTAATTTATAAATTATTTGAAATCGATTTAAAAGAGTTGAATTGAATGATTAAATGTCAGACTGTCAGATTAGTTCGTGATAATCCCTCTGTACCTAACTAGATACCTATTTATTTTCCAGTTATAAAGGCAAACGTGACGCAGAAGCTCTAAAACAAAGAGTAAGTAAGTACTTATTATAAAATACTGGCGGTCCGTCCCGGCTTCGCACGGGTATTTAATAAAAGGGGATAAAACCTTTGTGGCATATCGACCCGCCACCGCCGCCGCGCCGCCATTTTAAATTTTTTTCAAAATATCCGCGCACGGTGAAAGTAGTATATATGGGTAGATGACACCATCGATTAATGAATACACGTTTTTATTTGTCTATGATGCCACTAATACAAGCAAAAAAATGTTAAGTATTATATTATCTTAAAGTGTCACGTTTCCGAAATACTTAGAGTTAAAAATCGCAATTGAGAACACTGAGGAAGATGAGTTAGAATTTTTTGAAGATCCGTAATTTCAGGCATCTTTGAATCTCAGAGTGAAGGCAGTGCAATGTCACAAAGGACACGTCCTCAGAGAACGTGCTCAGTGAGGTAATGCTTTGTTATTGGCAGAGGTTACCACTAAACATCAGGCTTCTTCCATTACCTATAAAAAAAAACTAAAAAATATTGTGTGTTCTATAATTATTTCTTTTTTGCAGCTCATGGATTTTCTGCGCGGAATACCTACTCAAATATCTAACTACACAAACTAAACTAAAAAAAAATGATAGCTATTTAGTGTAATCACTGAATTACCTTATAAATTGGACCATCATCACATTTCGAAGAAAAAATATGTGGGGATCAAATCTTGACGACAATGATTGTTTGGGCCTAGTTTGGGCCTCGCCGTTTCTATCATATTATATTATAATTTGTGAAACTATTATGTCCTAATACTGTTTACCCTATATCCTGTGTTATATTTTCGGAAATAAAAATTATTCTATTCTATTCTATTCTATGATTATGAAATCAGTAGTGATGATAGGTGTACTAAGGCCTTATTAGTACCCAGTATCTTGAGTACCAAGTATTCTGCGTACCAAATATCCTGAGTACCAATGAAAGCTGCTCTCTATTAGTCAAAGTCAAAGTCAAAATTTCTTTATTCAATAAAATCACAAGGATCATTTAGAATCGTCTTATAACATCAAGGTGGTTCATATCAATTATTTCTTAAAACACTGAAATAACGATTATGGCGTAAACATGTATCTATTTATACTATTCCTATAGGTACTAGTACATAATTGTGGTTTGGATTACATTTTAAAATTAATAGGTTACCTACTTAGTAGGTTATAGTCGGTATCATTACCTAGTAAATGATGATGAGACTTTCAAAAAGGTTTAATTACTGAAAACTGTACCTACCCTTCTTATGAATAAATGAACTATATGCTATGCCTAGTTTTTTTGTATTATTTTAGTGTTTCGATCCAGTTTTGGAAAAACGGAACCCTTATGGTCTCACTCCGGTGTCTGTCTGTCCGTCTGTCTGTCACATCCACGGTGGATGATCCACGAGCTACATCATAGAAGCTAGAGAGTTGATATTTAAAATACTAACAGTGTGTTATAACCCAAGATGAAAGGTAGATAATGTAAAAAAAAATATTCCGTAAACTAGGAACCATTACGGGGGGTCAAATAATATATGAAAATATAAATATATTTTTTTACTTCATCGAGTGGCGTACGTATCTAATGAAGCTTAAAACTTAACTAAAAGAACCTCATATTTTAATTTTTATTTATTATATAGACTTTGTTGAAGAAAAAAATGAATTATGTGAGAAATATTTCATTCCAGACGGATTTCTCCCAAAGTATACATCTAAAATACATGATATTTGATGATGATGGTAGTTCCATTTAATTAGTAACCCGAAAACCATATTACAACAGAGCAAGGTCACACTTTAGGAAGCTAGACACACTGTGTCGTGTCGTGCGTGAGTCGTGTCGTGTGGGACACATCGGTAGATCCTTGAGTGACATCTATGGAGGTTTCAAAAAGATATAGGGCTGTATTTGGACTAAAATAATTACGACAATCAAATGGTAATGCTATATTCTACATTCTAATATCCTTACTTTAAAAATTTTAAAGTAAGGATTTTAGATTATTTAAGCGGCCTGGATCTTTATTGCACCTATGAAATACATCATTTGTATGCTGACTGTGTATATAACTCAATTTCACAAATTTTGTGGGTTGGTTCTGTTTTGCAAAACTAGGTCCAACCAAATATCCTTCACACTTCAACATATTTGAAGATGTAAAATCACTGAATGTAATTTATGGATTATCGCAAAGCTTCACGGTCTAGACTTTAGACTGCTGAACCTTTAGCAAAGACATGTTACTAAAGACACTTGAACATCATCATCATCATTTCCCTGCCCTTATCCCGCGCTAGGTGGGGTCGGCACAACATGTCTTCTTCTTCCACTCGCTCCTATCATTCGTCAACTCAGAATCTACTCCTCTCACATTCATATCCTCTTTCACACAATCCAACCACTTCTTCTTCGGCCTTCCTCTACCTGCGTACCCAGTCACACTTATATTCATAACTTTTTTCGTAACCACTTGAACATCCGACCAATAAATTTTCTTTATTTGGTCACATTTTATTGTCTCTCTACTCTATGTCATTCTCTGCGCTAGACTCGATGACACCTTGGCACGTCATCTCGTAAGATCTTCATTATGTCAGTAATGATCGTCATTTTTCAACCCCCAGAATAAGCTACAGTGCAAAGCTTAGTATAAAAGGTACATTTGGAAATGAAAAGGTATCATTTGCATTGGTGTTTTTATTAGTGTTGTGTGCGCTTAGATTTTAACACCATGAAGGTATACAAAAAAAAATGTGGAAACAGTGGAGTGAAACTTCAGTGGATATTGTCCAGTGTAGAAAAAACTGCAATAGCATAAACATAATTGTTACATTACGTAATCGTATTCGAGTCACACTGCCTGTCAACAACAACTTGATAGCAAAACTTTGCAGCGGTCACCGCGCAGTGTATCTCGGATAGCGTTACGATAAGATTGCTAATTGTCATGCTTTTTTTTTATTTTCCCTTTGAATGCGCTCATCGCAATGGAAATTTCGCAAAGCCGTTTATAACTCCAAGTAGTCATTTTATTTAAAAAAAAAAACAAATATACCTTCAGGGACAGGGGTGAAGGGGGGGGGCTTAGGTTTTCGTCACATAGTCATAATCATAATATAGGGAAATCTCGCGCTTTTTCGAGCTATAAAGACAAATATGAGTCAATTTTTTTTAACCCTCTATTTGCAAAAAATGAATTAACTATATTTGCGAACTACTACGTGAAAACTAGAGAGGGTAGGGCCCCTCCCTTGGAATACATTAGGAATGGTCACCGAGGGGGTAGGGGGTTAAAAAATTGAAAAAAATGGATCACGTAGTATGTAATATGTTCTATGTTCTCATAGTTGATCCGAGGCAACACGTTTCTCTATGGGCTTGATCAATGGATTGATCAGCGTACGGGAAACGGGAATAAGTTTTAATATTTTAATCATATTTTATTTATTTCTAGAGCATTGCAGCAATATCCCTTATCATGGCTTTCGTGATAGCAGAACCACCCCCATCCAATAGGTAAAATAACTTTTTGAACCAATTTCGGAAATACCGTGATAAACCGTGGATTGAATCAGAGGTAGATTCATCTACTTGCTCTGCCCTCATATGCCAATCTTTTGCTGTCAAGTTATATTTCACTGCCCAGTGTAATTTCTTCAGTGTGATCAGTCTTTTTAGACACTTGACAGCAAAATATGCGCGAAAACACATCAAATGACGTCATAATGTCACTATTTAGTCACAGAATAACTATGAGTTAGTGTGAACTGACCATGATTTAAAACTTTGCAGTTCAACTTCGATTGGCATACCCCTGCTGTTGTTAAATCTCAACTTCTAAGTAGAAAATGTAGAAATATTAAAAATCTTAATTATTCTAGCTATCTTCCGCCGTCAAGAAGCAGTAGCTACCTTCAAACCAGCCAGAACAGCCTTCCACAAGTGGTGGCGGCCAGGAGTCAGCCAGGAAGACCTGATCATGGAGCATCAGGCCATGGTGCGGCTTCTAATGGATTTGCCAGGTAAAACCAGTTTCGATTGGATACAGAATGTTAAAATACCGCCATTTATAAACCGATTTCAAAAGTTTTAATATTTCCTGATTGGTCCTATAAAAATCATCAAAATCGGTTTAGTTTGGCTGTTATATCAAAATAACTGGAAAAAATATGCCATCCACGTAAACGAAATCGCGTATTTAGCTTTCCTGTAACTTTTCGGTGGTGTTTACGGTCACTTAAATAATTCCAATTAATTGCTATCATTTTTCTGATGATGAAGCCGGAGAGTAAGTAGTCACAAGAAATTATATTAAAAATTTAAAAAACCCCCGTATCTTGGACCGATTTTCATCAAACATAGCTAAGAACACTCCCGACTAATTCACCTTTCAAACAAAAAAAAACAAAATCAATATCGGTTCATCGTTTCAGGAGCTACGTTGCCTCAGACACACACACACACACACACAGACACGTCAAATTTATAACACCTCGTCGTTTTTGCGTCGGGGGTTAAAAATAAAGAAGTAATTTTGTTATGTACCTATTTGTTCAGAAGCAGCTTGCATGGAGGAGGCGGTGGTTTCGGAACTCCTCACCAGGTTTATCCAGCTCAGGCCAGGTTCAACCAGGGATATGATCAGAAAGAACGTGGTTATGATCAACAAGGACAGGGGTATGATCTAAGCGCCGCTGCTCTCGCCAGGAATGCTTTAGAAGAGAGCAATGCTGTAAGTTTCATCGTTTTAACTTTTTTTTATGAAAGATGGGACAGAGGGGCGAGTACGTGACGCCCAGCACACCAGTGTGCGCTGATTGGCATGGAAACACTGAGCGGAAGCTTGACGAGACTAAACTTCTCAAAAAATCCATGTCTGGATGTTACCTACTACGTAGCTATTTACAAAACAAAAAGTAGTTATAATATTTGACAGGCGTCACAGCTCAGTCGGTAATAGCTCTGCCTTCCGTGCTGTGGGTCGTGGGTTCGATCCCCACTAAGAACAAAGATTTGTGTGTGGCAAACATACATGTTTGTTCTATGTCTGGGTGTTACTATGTATTATAAGTACCTATGTATTTACAAAAAGAAAAGTATATAAGTATTCTATCAGCATCTGGTTCCCATATCACAAGCTTTGCTAAGTTTGGGACTAGAGGGCGTCGTGTGAAATGTCCATGAATATTTATTATATTATTTATTTATTAATATTCTAGAAGGTGTTGTGTGAAATGTCCATGAATATTTATAACGTATATTACTTAATACTTACCTGACAATTTTGAACCAAAAAAACCCAAGCCAAGTCCTTAAACTAAGTGCTACCTACTTTACTTACCCAGGAACCAGCTAACTATAACTTTGGGTACATGGTGAACGACCACCACGAAGGAACAGACTTCGGCCACCACGAGGAGAGGCAGGAGGAACGCACCCAGGGAGAATACCATGTGGTTCTACCTGATGGGAGAAAACAGGTAATTTTGATGAGAATAAGTGACGGGGCAATAGAACTACAGAACAGAAAAGGTAGGTATTCAATATTATAATGTCAAAGTTTAGATGTTTGTGATTAGATCACGACTAGCGTAGTAACTACAGCCCCCGTATGCCAATCTTTTGCTGTCAAGTTATATTTCACTGCCCAGTGTAATTTCTTCAGGTCGTGGTACAATTTTGTACCACGTGATCATTCTTTTTAGACACTTGACAGCAAAATATGCGCGAAAACACATCAAATGACGTCATAATGTCACTATTTAGTCACAGAATAACTATGAGTTAGTATGAACTGACCATGATTTAAAACTTTGCAGTTCAACTTTGATTGGCATACCCCTGCTGATCCAATTTGGATAAAACTTGGAATACGTATAATATGTAGTTCGGAACCTGGGTTAACACATAGACTACTTTTTATCCCGAAAAACTGACAGGACGAACGAGACGGGAACGGAGTCTTCATAACTTTGGCATGCATGGCCTCGTCATAGTTGGCGAGTGGCTGTCCTACGCCTTCCGGTTCATGCTTGCCATTCGAGAATGTTTTTATTCTCAGTTCAGTTGTCAGTTCTGCGAGCTATGTGGCCAACCATTGACACTTCAACGTGATGTTTCTGAGAGCTATGTTGACAGTTTGAGCTAAATTATCTCCTAATTTAGTTTTTCTTTCAGACTGTAAGCTACGAGGCTGATGAGCGTGGCTTCAAGCCTCAGATCTCCTACGAGGATACGGAGGACCTCTCGCGTTCTGGATACGACTCCAATGCGAACAACTTCCGATCTCCCAACGGTTTTCAAGACAACGAACACGATTTTCAAGACAACGAGCGCGGCTACCAAGGCAACGAGCATGGTTATCAAGGCAACGAGCGTAGTTCCCAAGGCAACGACGGTTACAAAGGTGAACACGGTCATAAAAGCAACGAACATGGTTTTTCGGGTGAACAAAATGGCGCCCGTAGTCAAAATGGCGGCTACGCCAGCGCCCGTGCCAGTGGTTACTGACTAACTATAATAGTTAACCTTATTTTGTTGGAGTTAGATTTAGATTTCTTTAGTGCTTTGAATACAGTTGCATTGTAAAAAACAATGAGGTGTTGATATAGGCAATTTAATAAACTTTTTTTACTATATTGAGTTTAATGTTTTATTTTAATTTTGAGTGAGTTCTATGTACACTTTCCACCTATTTTTTGGTACCTAGGTCCTTCTGTTTGCTATAAGATGTACTATCAAAATAGGTTAAATCTAACAAGATGTGTACCTACCTTACCTACCTATACCTACCTACTTAGTTCAAATTAATATTTTAGTTTATTAATAGCATGTTGAAGTGTTTTGTATGGAGTACCTACAAGAAAATATTCAGTTACTTAAGTAGGTATAGGTACCTAAGTAGGTACCTACTTACTTACTTACCTATATTTTTCAAGTCATTTTTTCGTGGTTATTTAAAAACATATTTTGAATCAAAACTTTATCTTAAAGTTAAGTACGTAGATTATTTAAGCAGGTATACTTTACAATCTAGTTACACTTATTACTTACTTCATAAGTATAATTTCGTAGATAGGTTAGTGACTGAGCCACGCACGCACATCATTATGCTTAAGATTCACTTTACCTACTTATTAATTAATTCTAAAAATAATTAGGTAGGTAAATGTATGTAAGTATACATAACACATTGAGCAGAAAATCAGCAAACACTACCTACCTAGGCGGTAATTTACTAGCTCAACCTTGGTAAAGGTTTTCGAAAACCAACTGCCGTAATGAACGGGAAAATACAAAGAGTTCAGCAGCCCCCATAAGTATTCCAATCTTTTGCTGTCAAGTTATATTTCACTGCCCAGTGTAATTTCTTCAGGTCAATTGGTAGTCAAAGTGGTAAAATTTTGTACCACGTGATCATTCTTTTTAGACACTTGACAGCAAAATATGCGCGAAAAATGTCACTATTTAGTCACAGAATAACTATGAGTTAGTATGAACTGACCATGATTAAAAACTTTGCCGTCAAATAACGGACATAGTTTTTAACAAAGTCAATTTCAATTTTTTAATTAATCTCCTCATTTTATTTGTCTATTTGGTAAGTAATCGATATGACGAGAATCCGGAAGTAACAGCAGCTTAGCGGAAGCAAGCACACTTATAGCGCAACGGTCGTAGGTTCAAATGAATACCTATACCTACTTTTGTGATTGCAGTCATCATTGCCAATACCCGTCCAGCCTCCGTACTTATGCCAATCTTTTGTTGTCAAGTTATATTTCACTGCCCAGTGTAATTTCTTCAGGTCACGTGGTACAATTTTGTACTACGTGATCATTCTTTTTAGACACTTGACAGCAAAATATGCGCGAAAATACATCAAATGACGTCATAATGTCACTATTTAGTCACAGAATAACTATGAGTTAGTATGAACTGACCATGATATAAAACTTTGCAGTTCAACTTTGCAGTTCAACTTTGATTGGCATACCCCTGCAGGCCAGTGACAGGCGTCACAGCTCAGTCGGTAATGGCTCTGCCTTCCGTGCTGTGGGTCGTGGGTTCGATCCCCACTGAGAACAAACATTTGTGCGTGTAAAACATAGATGTTTGTTCTATGTCTGGGTGTTACTATGTATTATAAGTATGTATTTACAAAAAAAAAATATAAGTATTCTATCAGCCATCTAGTTCCCATATCACAAGCTTTGCTTAGTTTGGGACTAGAGGGTGTTGTGTATAAAGTCCATGAATATTTATTTATTTATTTATTTATCTGGGTACCGTGACCGTGCCAGGATTGGTGCCGGCGATAAAATCGTGAGCATATTTCTTTTTAATTTAGCACTAAGAGCACAGCTACCTACTACTGCAGAGTCTGTCAGCAGATAGGTTATGGTAGGTACCTTGTTTTTTTTTCTTTTTGTGGCCTTGACATTGATCTCCTCAATCAAGCCGATGTTTGACCTGACTGTCAATATTTGACCTAGATTAACATGGTTTTGTTGACACAGCTAATTACAAGCGAATTTTCTTATATAAACTGGTGTGGATTGATGAAGAGCATCAGTTTTGCAGTTCTAAAGATCTCATCAATATGAAGGTAGGTAATTCAATCCAAATTATACACGAAAAAGTGATCAAAAATTATAGGAAAGTTCTCTCTAAAGTTTGCAGTAGTTCGAGTACCTATTACTTCTAATAGATGGCGTAACTAGTCATAATGAAATGTGAAAAATATTTTTTACTTTCTTCATTGAAAATATTTTTTGGAATTAAATGACTTTCTATCACAAGAAAGTTCTATCAATAAGCACCTATACCACTGAATAAATAATACATCTAACCGTTATCAAAGTTTTTGAAATGTAGGTAGATTTGCTATGATAAAAGGTGTAGGTGTCGTTTTCGTTATTGTTTTTATTTTACACTAAAAGATGTCGCTACTAATACTGTTTGTTACTTTTTTTAAAGGTTATCGTAGCTGTGATCTTCGCCATCGGCTCTGCATCAGCCATTGGCTCCGGACCATACTTGCCTAGTAACTGGAGGCCGAAGGGACCTGCTTTCTACCTGCCTACAGAGGTCCTGGTAAGTGCCTGCTCCAGTTCTCTGGATTTGACATTCTAGTCTTTTTCTTTTTAATACCCTTTATCTAGAGCTATTGTGACTTGTTTGTTCTCACTAGCCAACCCCAAAACCAGCAGACAGCCCCGTCCAAGAGACGCTGCTCTTCGAAGCTGAAGCATCAGGGTCTGAAGGTCTTCGCGAGTACGGACCGCCGAAGGAGACCCTGAGCGTCCAGGCACTGCCAGATGTGGTGACGGAGAACACGTTCTACGTTGTTGATAACAGTGATGTGGTAGAAAAGCAGACTAAAGGTAAATGACAAAAACGCCAAACGTAGCGTCACACAGTGTATCTCAGATACGCTAGTGTAATGATGTTTACGATTGTCACAAGGTATAATAGATATTTTTCTAGTGGTCGAGGAAAAAGCAGAGATCGTCCAAGAATCAACCACTGAGTCTCAAACCTCCGATGCTGATGAGAGCACCGTATCCTTTGACACCGACGTTACTACCGCTTCCGAAGCTGTCACTGACAGCGTTGAAGCGGAAATCGTGACTGAAGCTGAAGTGGTGACAGAGAAAGCAGAGGTGGTCGCAGAGGTCGTGACAGAGAAAGCTGAAATAGTTGCTGAAGTTAAAGAGGTAAGATCTTGGTTCCAAGTTTAGACGCGCCTGTGATTGCCTGTAGTAGTTCAATCCATTACTTATCTAGATGCCTACCATGTTGCATTGCAGGTATTAGTGGCAGTAGAAGAAAAATTAGAAAACATCGTTGCTAAGGAGGAAAGACTCGAAAACATTGTGGTGACAAACGAACAGAAGATTGCAGAGGTAGTGGAAACAGTTGGAGCACCAAGGAATATCGCTGAAGCTCTTATCAACCTTGACAATGAGATCAAGGCTGAGCAGGTAACCATACAAACTTTTTAAACGTGAATACGATAAACTTTTTTCCCCAAAAATCGGGACTTTTTACGTTCAGTGTAACATTTTAAGAGTTACCCTTAATAGAAAAAGTCCCGATTTGTAGGGTACCTACCTTAGTACCTAATAATATTACTGTCATCATCATCAATCATTCCCGACTTCACTCCACCACTAGGTAGGACCTACTATATTGAAATAATAAAAAAACTCTTGAAACAGGCAACTGTAGAAGAAAAAATTGAGAATGTGGTTGCCAAAGAAGAACAACTCGAAAATATTGTGGTGCAAGACGAAAAGAAGATTGCGGGGGTGATAGAAGCAGTTGCGCCCAGGAATATTGCTGAGGCTCTCGTCAACCTAGAAAATGAAGTCAAGGCTGACCAGGTACCTACTAAAAAGTTTAGCTGTTCTCATCTCAAATTAATATGTGCATTTAGTTACATGCTAAATTTTCCAAAAAAATCCAAGCACGTACCTACTTCCCTAAATAGTTTATATGACATCACCATTTATGACATACCAAACATGTTTGTTCAAAGATCCTGCAAAGTGTTGAAGCTGTTGGTGAACTCAAAGTAACGCAAGAAGGATCAGTGTAAGTACTTTGGATATTTTACATAGAGTGACTGCACGTAACGTAGGTACCTACTTATAACCTTAGAAATCAGAGTCAAGTTTTCTAAAAATCCAACTGCTGGATATCTTAATAAGTACCTATCTATAGTACCTATAGATGTTGCATGAAATTGCTCTTTTGTTTCAGACCTAATGTTCCTGAGGGCTTCCTCGAATATGGACCCCCTGGCTTCAGGGAGTACGGACCCCCTAAGGAAGACGAGCTGAGATCCAACGCCGAGAATGAAGTTAGACGGCGCAGGTTCTCTCCTAAATTCAGGTAGGTACCTAATATAAAAAATATTTATGCACTAATATAAAATCAATCCTTTTAAATCTATTTATTTTTAAGCATGTACGTAATACTTAATTAACTACTTCCATTGGATGGTCTGGTAAGTTCCCGTCTGTATAAAACAAGTGTTTTGATTCTTTCCAGACCAACTCAGAACAAGAAACATTAGAGAAATCACAAAACCTTGCGAGAAAAATATACGTCCTACTGCTAGTCCACCGGACAATCGACTCTAGTTATACACTTAATAATGAAGACTTGGTAATAAGTTGGTAGGTAGATACATCGTATGAATTGTTGTAAAATGGTAAGTTTAGTGTTATTGTTCTACTGCCTTTAGTGTTATTTGTTATATAAAGTAATAAAATGAGTTACTTATTAAAGCCAGGCATACTTAATAAAATCTACTGAGCAATTTTTTTCGTTTTACTTTATTGTATCTACCCAACTAGTACGTACCTATACTACCTACATATTATAATACATTGTACCTACCGAGGTAGGTACTTTTGTCCCAAAAAAAATTACTCACACCGATTTATAATATAACATTTATTAGGTAGGTAAGCCTACGAACATGATTGTTTTGCATAGGTACTAGACATTTATGACAGAATGAACAGATGCACATTATACCAAAAGTTTTCATTACTAAAATAGGTAGGTAATTAACTAAAGCTTTTTAGTACCTAACCTAAAATCGGGAAACTTTATTTATATTATTGCAACACCGCAAGCAAACGTCATGTTATTTTTGACAGCTTCGTCACTTTTTCCAACCGCCACCGCCAGCCGTCTAGTAGTTTGTGGCGCTGCGTGCAGCGTTGTGTGTTTTTCTCGCGTGTTTTGTTTGTTTACATTTTAGTTTATTTCGACTGCATCTTTTTGCCACAATCGTTGCTTATTTTTTATTGATAATTCGTACTACGAGTATACCTATTATTGTGAAAAATACTGTGTTACCGTTATAAAAGTACAGTGCAAGCAAACTTGTGAAAAGTTAGTCACCGATAGAAAAAAGTTGGTTTTTTGTTTTGTGATTATCTATAGTGAATAGTTTTTACTTGGAACTCCACTATCTCCGTGTTTTAACAGGTAGGTCTAATCTAATTACCTATCTAGTATACGATTTACTACCTATTACAAACTTTATTCATAAAACAAATTAGAGAAAAAAAAAACATAAACTTGTTTTCGCATCATTGCAAAAATGATGTCTTGTGGTGGTTGACCTCGTTGTAATTGTAATAAAACCTTTTTGATTGCTATACTCAAGGAAATCTCTATGGTGTATGCGGCAATAATCCTGGCAAGTTAGACAAATTACATTTTCTTAAAAATTAAATTTGGAAAGCTAAAGTTACCCTGGAGTTATGGATTTTTATAACAAAACAGCACTTACACTTGCTATAGCGACTTACCAATGTGTTTCAAAAGTGATCTGAGACGATCATAGAGAAATTTAATTTAACTATAATTTCACAAAGTCGCTAACTATGTACTTTTAATTTAACCAAACAGTATAATTTCATACTATCTACAGTATTACAGCCAATGTGACTATGTCATTCAGCGTTTACATATTCATATGACTCATTTCTACCTACCACAAGATATACAAAACATATTTCATGCCTGTGTGCAGACTTGAGAAGAAAATGATATACACCAACAATCATTATGGTACTCTATTATTCTGCTTCGCAACTATATAAACAAGAGAGATGCAAATTCCCAAAAGCACTGCAGAGCCATAAGAGTTATCTGACATCTGCACTTACTAGCAGATCTCTCAGAACACATCCTAGACAACCTGATATAACTTGAGGGAAAGAAAGACTGCTGCATCTGGGTCACAGACGCAGCAGGAGAGCAAAAAAACTAGCGGATCCAGGGCCTAGGAGACTTGAGCACCCCCGCCCATCCTCTCTGAAGCTCCAGACCTACCGCAGCGTGGACAAGGACTGCTCAGGGAAAACCCTAAAATAACCGCTACTGGAGGTTATACCTACTTACCATAACTATGTATGCACAAAGCACAGAATACCTAATACACAAGTCGGACACTTTCGTTTAGCATTTCATAAATACTTAAACCACAGATTTGAATAACAAAACGGTGATTTTCTAAGCAATTGTTTTTGTTAAGTGTTTATAACTTGCCCGTGGTTGTGAAACTTTTTTGTTTCCGAGTTGTCTTTAATCTTGTTAATCAACTTAAATTGCTGACTGTACTAGTTAGCTACTTTGGTACTTTTGGTTAAAATTAAATAAATGATAAATATACAGAGACATTTCACAAAACACCCTTTTACTCCCAAACTAAGCAAAGCTTGTAATATGGGAACTAGATGCTGATTTTTTTTGTAAATACATACTTATCACATAGTAACACCCAGACATAGAACAAACATCTATGTTTGCCACACAGAAATGTTGGATCTCATTGGGGATCGAACCCACGACCTACAGCCGGAAGGCAGATGTATTACCGACTGAGCTGTGATGCCAGTCAATAAAATAGACCTTATATATATATATTAAAGTCTTACATTGGACGCATGTGTAATCCACTCTTAACTACAGTTATGTGGGTATATTAACTGAGTGTTCTCACATGCTTGACTCATTTTGATGATTTTATTCACATAATTACATTCTTATTTGCCGCACACAGTTATCTTTCGGCATATAGTAGTAGAGCTTGTGAAAGTGCTCGTCCGGGGAAGTACCCACTACCATCGTACTTATTTTTGCCGCCAAGCAGTGATGCTCGCATTGCTGTTTCAGCATACTACGCTACATTACCTGTCTCAGCTCAGACACTATAGCGTTTCCTAGATAATAGCATAAGTGGTACCTTGCTTATAAATTTATTAAAAAAAGACAATCATCATCATCATCATCAATCTATACTCGTCCACTGCTGGACGTAGGTCTCTCCCACGCGCGACGCGCCATTGAGCTCGGTCTTCGGCTCTTCTCATCCAGTGTCAGCGCTACATTTCGCAGATCGTCGCCCCATCTCGCCGGAGGGCGTCCTACACTACGCTTGCCTAAACGTGGTCTCCACTCGAGTATTCGTTTGCTCCAATGATTGTCAGAAAAAAAGAACAAAACAAGTAAACAAAACCTATGACGCTGTGTTTATAAACCATCTAGGTTGGTAGAAGGATTGTTTACTTTTAATTTAACACAATATCGGTCCATTCAGTAGGTTCACTAGGTATGTATAATACTTTGAGAAACTCAAAGTATACTACATACCTACTTAGAATTGAATGGATAAACCAATAAACAGTAGGTCAATGGCACAATAGGTACTACCTACATGACGTAAGCGTCGCGATAGGTATACCAACCTATGTGATAACAAAATTATGCGTATTCACAGTTCACAGAGATAGTTCATAGCTTTTGATCAAAACACTGGGGGCTGATTCTAGATCGATAGACATTTTAGAGATTCGTTGGATAGTTAGATAAGTTTAACAAAGATGCAACATTCAAAATTTTTTAACCGACTTCAAAAATGAAGAATTTTCTCATTTGGGTTGTATGTCTGAAAGGATTTACTTCCAGACTTGGTCCTATAACATTTTCATCAAAATAGTTTCAGTAGTTTGGCTTAAAAATAACTGAACAAAAATATGGCATCCACGTGCACACAATTGGGTATTTTGCTTTTCTGTGACCTTTTAGTGATATTTACGGTCACTTCACTATTACATTCCCAATGAACTGCAAACATCATCTGATGATGAAGCCGGTAGTCGAATTGAAGTCGATTTTCCTAGTTTTTTTTACTTATAAATTATGTTGATCCTATGAATTGTTCTAATCAACTGAATGAAGAATGAATATTAATTCATAGATCATTGTCAAATTACCTAGGATGTAGGTAGGTCAGGTATAGGGAAATTTAGGGGCTGAAAAGGACCGAACTAATAAAGTAGGTGCTTAGCTACAGACATGCAATTCGACAGTAATAGAAGGCGCCATTGTTATCTGGACGCGACGCAATTCAATATGGTATGTAATAGGAACGATACTGGCGCCAATACGGTGCCTTGTCTTGTAGCAGACTTCTAAAGTAAAGATGCCAAATACCCTCGCATAGACTTGTTTGTTTATTTTGAAGGGTTGTGGAATTAAATGCAGCTTTCGGTAGATATGGCTTGTATATTTTATATTAAAGGAAATACAGAAACGAGGCGACCATTGCTTTCTTTCAGTAAAAGGTAACAGAGAATGTTCATACTTCTACTTCTTTAAATCGAGCACATAGACCTGTCATATTGACGTTGACATATTGGATAGTTTACACCTTGTAGGAAAGGTCCAACATATTTACAACGAAATGCGTTTGCATTATTATTTTGCAGACTTTTATAACAAAACATTATCTAAAATTATTTTTCTCTTTACAAAAACATAAACCAAATCTTTTCCCACCGTTGTGCAATCCATCAAATTGCAGCGCAGTTCATAGTATTTTTTTTACTGTTCTGCGATAGTCACGCACGTTCGAATTACAAAAATTCGAGCGTGGAAAGAATCATTTGTTGTCTGTGGGAAAAACTCTGGTTTGAAGTAAAATTCGATTCGGCTAATGACAATTTGACAATGCACTTTGACAGAAAGGTCGTGCGCAGCGGATGAATGCAAAACCAAAGAGTAAGGCATAACATTTTGCAGGCTAGTATTACCTACTAAGAATGGTAGATTGTTCAACAAGAGGGTAAAGTGTGGTATTCCAGTAGGGGCAGCATTGAATCCAGATTCTATCAGGTTTGCATACAAAAGTAGGTATAATACTAAATCTAAAAAAATCCAGTCACTACAGCGCCTCGTTCACAGGAAAATGGGTAAAAAAGTGAACCCCTGATGCTGTATAAATCATCTTAATTCGATCCAAAGGTCTGATAGTAATACCTATCTAACTACACAAGTCTGTCAAGTCAAGTAGATACTCAGTAAAGACCTACCTTCCTACTGTCCTTAGGCGAATGATGTCATTGGCTACTTAGCAAGTATGATCAGCTTCAATGTGGTTTCAAATTGTACCTAAGCAGTTTCTTCGAAGCAATTTTCCTTTGAAAGGGACCTGTGTAGTCTATTTTATATTCGCACGAAATAAAAGCTTCAACTATTATAGAAAGTCTAGACCACATAAGCTTGTCATGACGCCCACACTACACCACTTTTCATTGTTCCAAATACAGACTCACTTTCATTATTTAATTTATTGAGTGACTAATATACCAACTGTCACTGAAATAAACCTTCTATCTTTCATCATAAGATTCATCTTAGCTTACGTTATTGGGACTGGTAACTAAATTATTCAAATATAATCTGATGGATTCTAATCAATGAAAAGGCGTAATTTTAAATCATAACTCACGAATAGTATTGATTTTATCATCAAGTATGTGACGTCATTGACTTCGTATGTTCCATCTAGATATTAGCAAATAGGTAGTAGGTAGTTACAGCTACCTAACCTACTAATTAGTGGGTGGGCGGGTACCTAGTTTAATACTAGGTTTTATCAGAAATCGGTTATAAATACATAACTAGGTATTTATAACCGATTTCTGATAAAACCTCTCGTATTATTCATAAGGACAGTGAATCAAAATATATCTGAGACAAGCAGAATACCAACAAAGTACTACCAATTATTGTACTATTTAGAATTCCTCTTGGTTCGCCTATCTATAGTCACATTACCACTGCATTGCACCCTTTCCAGGAGTCTTTAGATCATCATCAAACTATATCAGTCCACTGCTGGACGTAGGTCTCTCTCGCGACGTGCCACTGAGCCCGGTCTTCAGCTCTTCTCATCCAGTGTCTGCCAGCTACATTTTACAGATCGTCGCCCCATCTTGCCGGAGGACTTCGCTTGCCTATAAACTCTTGCTACTCTTGTCTTCAGATGTCACCCTTTAAATAAGCATAGGAATTCTTTCTTTTCTCTTTCCCACCT
This sequence comes from Gandaritis pyraliata, assembly GCA_947859175.1. Classification (NCBI taxonomy): domain Eukaryota; kingdom Metazoa; phylum Arthropoda; class Insecta; order Lepidoptera; family Geometridae; genus Gandaritis; species Gandaritis pyraliata. Next base: position 1,666,601 of record OX401877.1, on the reverse strand, counting down.
TAGATTTGTTATAGTTTGTCTCAGATTATAGTAGTTTGTACGATTTAGATTAGGCTGTTCCTACCACAGAATTAGCTGCCTACAATCTACATGCAAGTAGGTAGTGACTAGAATTGTAGACCATTCATTATGTAGGCTGGTAGGTATAGGTAGGTAATGAATAAAAAGTTTAGGTTAGTATAAAAGACGCGGCATACAATGTTAGAGCTAAGCTCAATCACGTTCCTAGAACACGCAAATGGAATTTAAAAATAAACATAGCGTTTGTACATTATCGATTCATAGAATCGAATACAACAGATGCCAAACAGGATTAGGTAACTAATATAAATTGTAAGCATTTGGTTCTATAGAAATCGTAACTGACAACATTAATTTTTATTCTAGCTGAAACAGTACCTATCAATATTCTGGGTTGGTACCGCCTAACCCCGGTCCGGCCTCTCCCCTCTGTGGTGCTGCGTCAGAGGGGCAACTTTTTATTTCTGCCCTTTGCATTCTAAAATGCAACGTCTTTTCATATGATGTAAACCATCTCAGAAATGAAACACTAGTAGATGCGTATCACAAAACTTATATTGCAAACTATCTAGATTAACTCAAATATCTTAAAATCTATCTTCCACAAGCTCTCAAAATCTAACCAAAGACAAGTATCCCGGTTGCCTGCCTGGCACCGAATCCCCGTCCCCCGCCGTTCCACCGGCGCATAGCCACCAGGATCGTTTTTTGTTGGTTATAAAAACTAATCTTTTGTATGAGAAATTTAACAAAGCTTACACTCGACCATCCTGATGACGTGTAATGTCCTCATACACGCACCCGGTGGAACCTTACATTCGGCCAAATTAAGCATCAGAAATAACGGCATTAAACCTCAATGATTAAAATACAGTACTTAAGTGTAATTACATAAATTAAGTACTAATTTCTATTTGATATAACAAAAATTATGGATAAATAAATGATTGTTTCTAATAGGTACCTATTATACTTACTCAGTGACTTATTATCAAAAATCAATCAAATATGTTAGAGCCTGACTTAAAAGTTCTGCTGAAGACATGCAAACTTGCTTCGAGCATATTTCTACAATATTGTGATAATATTTAGATTGGAATAGAATATTTATATTAATTAATAACGACATATTTCGTATTGTTAACATGAAACCAAAGCTTATATCATCAAGTTACAGTTTTAGCTTCATAATGTGCAAAATCACAACAAGCATTCATTTACCATTTCTGTTATCACGGATTATCAATTTTAAGTTGCAAGACCCTTAACTGATAAATATATGAATATTTGTTGGTTGATCTAACCATTTTTACTTGTTTTTTTTTTATCTTTGTGTATTAAAGTCCCAGACATTTCGAACCAAACAACCATTTGACAACAATTTAGCAATCGTTTAAGAATTTTTCATAAATAAATCAGTTAACAGAACACTGGTAAAATGATTAATGTTTGCATACTAAAATATAGATATCTAACCATTTAACAATCGTATAATATAAATAATTTAACAATCCATTAATAATTTGTTGATCTTTAAACAATTTACCCATATAATATCTATCCCTAAGATTCAGACATAATTATCTTATCAATTTAATAGACGATACAACAACCATTCAACCGTTTGACCAGTATAACCAACCAACAACTTTAACAATGATCAATTGATCAATTTACATACTAACCTTCAGTTAATCAATTTGTTAATTTAACAGTCTGACAACTTAACAAAGTACCTAATAATTTACTACCATTTACTATTTAATATAACCTACAATAGCCATATTTTTTTATATATTTTGTTTAATGCTCATGATATTACTTTTAATTTTTCTTTATTAAAATATTACAACGTAAATATTTGAAAATTAAATTTATAGGTACTAACTATACAATTTAAACAGCTCTTTGATATAAAAGTTACTAATCGAACCTTCTAAAAATCAATAATATTTGTTACCAGTTAATCAATTTACAAATTCAACTTAATAATGTAACAATTTATTGATTTTACGATTTGTCAATTTCACAATCTAACAATCAACCCATTTGACCCATTTACCGCATTTAAACATGTAACCCATTTAAATCTGATTCGGAACAGTTGATAAATCTACATCTAAATCTCGATCTGTAGATCGTTTGCAACAATCTGTAGATAGCTCAACTATTTCATGTGCACTTTGTAAATATAATAACTATTGTAAATACTGCACTATTCGTAATCCTCCTTAAGAATACCCATTTAACAATGTAGTTATTAAACAATTTGACAAGTTAACTATTTCATCATTAAACCGTTTAATTACTTAATCATTTAACCATTTTAACATTTAACCATGTAACCATTTAACCGTTTAACCGTTTAACTGTTTAACCATTTAACCATATAACTATTTAACCATTTAACCATTTGGACGTGTGCCCAAAGGCTAAATAACCATTTATCCAGATAACCGTTATCATTCAGGTCGAACTGCGGATAGTCCTTATTATCCGTTTGACCTGAAACAACACAAAACTGATTTTGTAATTACTTTGCAGAAACCAACGATAATTCGTTACAAAAATAAAACATTCTTATTCATGTTAAGATCAGTAAATCCATGTATCGTCATTAATATTATTAAGTACTTTTTTTTTTTAAATACTTCCTAAAACTACATAGGTGTGGTCCGAAAAGATGAACATTACTTCTGTAGGCGATCTACTGTGCATTTTGGACCGTTAACACTCGATTCATCTTAATTTGTTATCTCAATTAAAATTTGTTAACCGTTAACGAGCTGTTTTATAGTTCGACTTGATCATTGAATTGTAATGTGCATAATTATAATTTTTGCATAGGTCTGTTTATGTTGGCAGTACCTCTTTTGAAGCTCCAAGCCTCCAATCTTTGTCTTACTTTGTTATAATCGCTTTTAGCAAACAATCAATAAAACAAAAGCTAAAATAAATCTAAAAACACCTAAAAATGGATCGTTGTAATTATTACAATGATGTAAATTCTGTTTGCAGGTGCCACATTGAATTTCTTATATTTGGTTTGGTATAGATATAACTGTGTCGTTACTTCTGTCTTTAGTAGAGAAACTTACTGCTTCTTTCTTTTGTAGGTGTGTCATTGCCATCTGACTTTACACGAAAATGTCAATATACGAGTCTAAACTATCAAGTTTTTTTGTGTAAAACTAAAACAAAACATTGTTTTCAAGCTGACAATAATAGGTAATGTTAGTTCTTGCTCACAGTCATGTATCAATAAATAATAAAGGTTTATGTCTTCTTCTAGTTTGTGTAGGTAGTGAATCCATACTTTTTTTTTTTCTTTTTGTCATTAATTATAACTTACTGCGTGCCTATTGGTATGCTCACACATATTATTTAGAGAAATTTTATTAAGTATTGCTATTATTTTCTAAGTATCTTCTTAATTATTTTATTTTTATTCTTTTATAAGTACCTTCCGCCTAGCTTAATCTATGGTTCATGCTAACATTTTTCTCGAGCTGCGTTAGCATGTGTACGGCCTGAATAAAATGTATGAAGTTGTAAACGCGCATTATCAAAACGCGCGTTGAACCCTTGTCATCTGAACTTACCCTTTAAGGAATAAATAAAACCTTGAAATGAATTTGTGATCATGCGTAGAATTTTATAAGTTCATAAATAAAATAGTTTTAATAACTTAACTACACCAAAAACCAAATCAAATTTTACTCATTTACTTACAAACATTTTTTTTTTTACTGATGAATGTGTACTTTACTTATTGTTAATAAATTAACTAAAAGGTGATATTTAATTTCAGGCATTTATATCTCGTATATTCATACTTTATCAGGGGGAATTCTACGCGCTATTTAGAAAACTTTATATTTTTCTTTTTATTGGTTACTACATGAGACAATAGTGATTATACAATAATTTTACTTGCATCGTTTTACCAACGTGTAACATTATTGCTCTGGCAAGGAAAACTCTCATTGACAAAGACTTGACGTACTCTACCTAATTTTATAACTTGACGAATGATTCGACTTGATCAAACTCCACTTGAATTCATTTCAGAAAGTAAAGGTTAACTAGTAGATAATGCTATTTAGTGTTACTTAGCTTCGCCTGTATAAGCCACTTTTAAAATTTGTGCAATAGTAAAGAATTTCTTTATAGGATGACATGTCACCACAGTCTACGCCATAATGTACATTTTTGCTTATAACTTCAGGAAAATATAACCAAACTGAGAACCATCTCTTTTTTTTTGTCGGTTAAATTAAACGGGCATTACCACCATGTTTAAACTGAGCCATCAGTAGAGCGTCTTATTGGATTTGTATCAACACGAACCTAGCAGTTGACCTCGTAGTCTTATTAGCACTGCAGTCCCTTATACGATGTATGTAATCTACACCCCGCATCTTAGTCATTTCCACAGAATCAGGTTTTAATTCTTATATTTTCTTGTGATAATAAATTTCAATTAATTCATGTACATTTTAATATTATGTCCTCTAAAATCTGGGAGAGAAAACCTCTTAATAAAAACTACGCAACTATTTCGAGTATCATTGGAATTTAGCTACAAAGTTACAAAGGTACAAATGTTTCTTGTACACTGCAACATTACCAACATTTCAATGTTAACATAAGATTAAAATATTTATATCACGATCTAAATTGGTATTCCCTGTGTCTTTAACAACGCCAAAAGAAAAGGAATGCTAAATAGCATTAAGCCCGCCTTTGTACTGTTTTTATATGTGCAATAAAGAATTTTCTAGTCTAATGACAATTTTAGCAGTATGGTTTTGTCTGAATATCCAGAGATTTTATCGAAACGTATTTTTTTTTAATTGAATATTTGTCACTTTATAATTCTATCTCATTGTAACACTCTAATTCGATGGCAATTAAATACTGGTATCATCCTTTTGGTCATATATCTTTGTTCGTTAGCCATTTCTTTAACTCTGTTCGCGATTCCTCTGTTGTTTAATTGGATTTTAAACTGTCATGTTATGTGTTGTGTTGTGTTACACGACAACCAGACTAGGAAGTGATGACTACTTAGTAAAGAGAAATAGATAACAATCTTCTCATCCCAGCCGCAGCTTAGACACACTCGTCTACCTTTTAGTCAAGACGTGAATTTGCTGATGTGTTAACTCTGGTAGACATTATAATTTTTATAATGTACTGGTATGCTCTAATTTTGTTGGCTGCGACGCTAGACGTCTTATGAAAGAACACATAAATTCAGTGATATCTTTAAAGAAAAATACGGGATTGAATTAAGTACATGACCTGATGTTTGTTGTCGTATCACGTTTGACATATGGCCGCGCCGCCTGCTGGGACCACTCTCCCGGCGGCGCCACCCTGCACCAGGCAGCCCTCTGTGGCTGCGGATCGCCCGGCGTTGCCCAGCACCAGGCAGCCCTCTGCGGCTGCGGCTCGCCCGGCGTTGCCTAGCACCAGGCAGCCCTCTGTGGCTGCGGCTCGCCTGGCGTTGCCCAGCACCAGGCAGCCCTCTGTGGCTGCGGCTCGCCTGGCGTTGCCCAGCACCAGGCAGCCCTCTGTGGCTGCGGCTCGCCTGGCGTTGCCCAGCACCAGGCAGCCCTCTGTGGCTGCGGCTCGCCTGGCGTTGCCCAGCACCAGGCAGCCCTCTGTGGCTGCGGCTCGCCTGGCGTTGCCCAGCACCAGGCAGCCCTCTGTGGCTGCGGCTCGCCTGGCGTTGCCCAGCACCAGGCAGCCCTCTGTGGCTGCGGCTCGCCTGGCGTTGCCCAGCACCAGGCAGCCCTCTGTGGCTGCGGCTCGCCTGGCGTTGCCCAGCACCAGGCAGCCCTCTGTGGCTGCGGCTCGCCTGGCGTTGCCCAGCACCAGGCAGCCCTCTGTGGCTGCGGCTCGCCTGGCGTTGCCCAGCACCAGGCAGCCCTCTGTGGCTGCGGCTCGCCTGGCGTTGCCCAGCACCAGGCAGCCCTCTGTGGCTGCGGCCTTTGTTCTCGTGGCACGTCTTAACTTGATTCTGCACCTTTGTACCACGAGTTCGAACTTCTGAGGTTTCCAACCCAGCAGCCGTCTATTGTTCTGAAAGCTCGTCCAAAACAAAAGAAGAATAAGTGTAGGTACCCATATCCTAATAATTTTTTTTTGTGGAGATTAAAATTGCTATTCTTTTTTTGTTTTATATCAAGTATCAAGGTAACTTCAGTGAACAATCTATTTTTAGAATCAGTCAGTGGGGGTCGAGACGACATACCATACCGCAGAGGTACTTGAGTGAGTAGCGATAACGTGACCCTGTAACTCAAGCAAAGGGAACACTTTGTGAAGTATAAGTAGGTACCTGTAGCGACGCGATCTAAACAAAACTATGCTGATAGAATATTCAAAGTTTATAAATGTACTTTTAACATTGCGTGATCTTTAATAGAAATAAACCAATATAGATATTATTAATTATAATTTTTAACAGAAATAAACAAATATTAAACATTCATGAACATTTAACACAATGCACAAAGTCAAATAAAACACTATCAGTTCCAAAATAAGTAAAGTCTATATTAAAGTAGGTATACGCATTTTTTTTTATACTTGTTTACCTACACCCAAAACAAATATCTATATTAATGAAACATCAAACAGATGTTTGTTTTGTATGGAATAGAACCCACAACCCACAGCACAAAATGTAGAGCAACAACCAACCGAGCAATAACATTTTTACACTTAACCCCGTGGTTGTAAAATCAATACACGATCTCTTTATTTTATTATTATTTCTAGACGTCAATAATATGGGCGTACTTACGGAATTTTTCGGTAATCCCACTTCTGAGATGTAAACCATCTCAGAAATGAAACACTAGTAGATGCGTATCACAAAACTTATATTGCAAACTATCTAGATTAACTCAAATATCTTAAAATCTATCTTCCACAAGCTCTCAAAATCTAACCAAAGACAAGTATCCCGGTTGCCTGCCTGGCACCGAATCCCCGTCCCCCGCCGTTCCACCGGCGCATAGCCACCAGGATCGTTTTTTGTTGGTTATAAAAACTAATCTTTTGTATGAGAAATTTAACAAAGCTTACAATCCCTATTCTTGGGGCTCGAGTCTACTACATGGCTCTGCCTTCCGTGCTGTGGGTCGTGGGTTCGATCCCCACCGAGAACAAACATTTGTGCGTGGAAAACATAGATGTTTGTTCTATGTCTGGGTGTTACTATGTATTATAAGTATGTATTTACAAAAAAAAAAGTATATAAGTATTCTATCAGCCAACTAGTTCCCATATCACAAGCTTAGTTTGCTTAGTTTGGAACTAGAGGACGTTGTGTGTATAGTCCATGAATATTTATTTATTTATTTACATCTGAAAAATGTCCCAGGCACTGCAGCAGTTCATCAGGGCATGGGTACAGTGGTCCCTGATGCTGTATACCTAAATCATTGAAATAAGATGAAAAGGCCTGTTTATTTGTTATCGACAGGGCTATGTAGTGCCCGGAACATAATTCAAAAACTAAATATTACCAATTTTTCTCCCTTTATCACTGACAAGACTGATAACAAGGTCTTGGTAGACAAAGATAGGAAAATTACCACGTACGTTTTATCTTGACAAGGTGGTTTTGCTTGAACAAAAATTCATTACAGTTAAACAAATCCTAAAGATAAGCATAACATAACTTAGGTTGGTAGATAAATGAGTACCTAACAACTCTTGTTATGTTTTCACCAAAACCATTATTAGCTGTGTCAATTGAATGCGATGTAGTAATAAGCGGTTCTATCACCCAGAGCTATTTATTCCAGGCAATGTTTATAAGTACTAAACCGGCCTTTGGACTTTCAATAAAGCTCTCAATAACTGCAATTATATTTGCAGTTGCTTATAAATTGAAAAACTACAATGATAGCAATCTAAACGAATTGTACAAAATGAAGTGACTTTGACCTAGATGTAGCCTTATGAACAAACGTGTTCTTGTTGAAACTATAGAAGAAAAAATAAAACAAGTTATCCTGTTGAATAGAGCTAAGTAATTTAAATCTTACCCTAAAAATAAATGCAGAATAGACAAGCTTAGTCTGATAATGCGCCTGCGATTGCTAAATGCGCCTGTGCTTTTTAAAATAACAAGAATGATAAGAAATAGCAAATTTCACAGTATGGCGCATGAAACCATTAAGGTACAATAAAACGTGAAATCACTAAATAAAGGCTAGAACGAAGAAGATGGAAGAAGGTTGCTTTGGAAACAAAATAAAATTGATTCTAGACAAGCCAAATAACATGTAGAGCTTGTGAAACAGACGTGTTCGACTCTTGGCTCATCACATCAGACAAAACCATAACAAATCGGACATTGTATACGTGTATTGTAACCAATCGAAATATGACAATGCCTCGTAGATACTAGATACGCAATACTGATACATAAAACGTGATCTTTTGAGAATTGTCTAATTTTACTAGGTAGGTAGTAGGTAGGCTATAATGAACCTACAGATAAGTCTAGATCTGAATATGTGCACCATAATATCTGAATTTAGAAGTGTGAATGGATTTTAATAAAGTAGACATGAAAAGCAAGAAGAAAAATGTGTTATAGTAAAAACAAAATAAGAGTTAAGTCTTGCAAACCTGATGAAGTAGGTTGCCAGCAAGTAGCAACCAACGCTCAAGTTCTATAAAGATAGGAAAGATGGCCAGATCGATACCACGATTTTATCCGTAATGGCAAAGCCGTAGGCTGATACGAGTATACATAACACATTCATAAAGATATTATGTATGCTCGTAATTCGTCTAAATTATCCATATTGTGATTGGCAGCTTTCTAAATGTATGGTTTGGATTAAGTCAGAAAGTCGAAGCGTTTGATCTAAATCGTAAAGTAAAATATGCTTCATTATTAGGATTAACGGTGCAATGACATGAAATATTTATTTATGTATCCAAATCATTAACATTTTCAATTTGAAGTATGACAATATTGACAATAGCAAACATGAACAAAAAGAGGCCCAAAGTGGTACCCGGTGTAACCCGAGCCCAAAGTTTAGGATTCCGCAACGCAGTCCTTACATGCTCTTCTATTACGCAACGCAACTAAAAGAGGGTATTGTTTCGAAGGCTTGTTACTTATACCACAGGCCATTCATTACGGAGTGACTTGGCTGAATTCGGGCATTGTTGGTCAAAAGCGTGGCTGATATCCAATCTATTGTTGTTGACTTAACTAGCGGTTTCTATTTGATGGACTGTTAAGAACTGTATTCAAAGGGAACATACGAATTCGTTCGTAGTTCGTAATGCATGAGTTATGCGTTGAATCTTGAGTACTCTTGAGTTTAAATTCATATAAAACGTATCTTAGTTATGGTCGCGACATGTCGATGGACGGAGAAAGCCTAAAATCGTTCTGTTTAGAAATAGGTAAATGGGCATTATGCCAAATCGCGGATTTACAGGCTGATAGATGATGAACGAATCGTCTTTTTGTCGTGGTGTTTCCAATTCTTTCTTGATCTGTAGTAGTTATAAACTGTAAATGAAACCATAGCTAATATACAGATCAACCATGACGCAAAATAAACAAGGCCACTAATCGACAAAGCTCTCAGAATTTTCAAGTTGAAGTGGCAGGTCAAGCCATAGCTCGCTGAACTGGTCATCGCTGGAGAACTAAAAATCTCGAATGAAATCAAAAAAGTAATTTATAATGTTCGAATAACGAAAGGTTTACTCAACCGGTCCAGTCAAAACATTACTTTCCTCACCTAATAACATACAAATGCTTTACGCTGGGCATTCATGTTTTATAGATGTGTCGACTGGTTTCATATACTTGGAATCCGACAAATAGATGTCTGTTAGCTGGTGTAGCTTGTGCCTAGACAGCTGTATAACTCGTAGATCTTGAGGCCTTCTTGGTTGGTCTGGGGAGGTACTACCAAGCAGTGATGCTGTTACAGTTCGATTGAAGTGTATGGATGCTGGTGCAATTACAGGCACACGAGTCTTTACGTCTCAGAGTGATGAACGCAGTGTAATGCCACTTTTATCAAACAAATAGATGTCTGTTAGCGGCGTACGCAGCTTTGCGTAGAGATAACTGATTCACTCATAGATAAACGAGCTTATTGCTCTTTGAGGGTGTGTGTGTAATATAATGAGGTCCTGCTCCAAATAGTTTACATACGGCTTGCAGTGTTTGTTGTGTGTGTAACGAAAGATGACTAGAACAAAGTTTGTTCTATCTTTCGTTACACACACACATTATGCACAATCTTTGTTAGTTTTACTAACCTATTCATTCTGGCTTGTCACGGTATCTTTTCATTTTTTTTTTATACATTATAGACAAACGTTTGACCGCAATCTCACCTGATGGTAAGTGACGATGCGGTCGACGTTTCATGATGCGTTTCTTTGCTAATCTTGTTAATGTCTTACAGTTTTATAAAAAATATACAAAAAGCAATACAGATGACAATGACACAAGTGTGTTCGCTTGTATCTACTGAGGATGTGGTAAACTAGAAGATTATTATGAATTATCTATTAGCTATGATGTGGGTAATAAATATCAGCTATGGTATCGTCAAGGCAATTACGAAGACTATTTCTATTACGTTTTGTTATCTTTTATCGTTTATTGTTTTTTTATGCTTTGGTTTATTGTCCCAGGTGACGACTGACGACTGACGCATCTTTATGATTCTTATCTTCTAAATTAATTAATTTTACACCTTCATCATTCATTAATCCATGTGGTGTATCAATAAAGAGTTATCTATCTATTTATCAACCGATATCACTCAATAGTGAACATCGTCAATAGGCTTTTTGTTACATAATTGTTATTTTGTGCCAAGTCAGCCGTAAAGTCCTTTAAAGATGTTATACATTAATGCAATTCTATTTGTCATGATTTATACAGCGTCACCTTTTCGTCGTCCTCAAGGTTTTCATTTCACCCACGTCCCTAGGACCTGGACACTGACCTGGTGCGTTTGTTTTGTTTGAAAATAAGGCGTACTGAACTCACTTATACCGTGTTATTAGTATTGTGTACTCAGTGATACCATATAGAGAGAGAGAGAGAGAGAGAGCCGGTTTTGCATTGCGAAAGTAAAAAAAAGATAAACAGAAGTAACATCTTAATTTTGCAGTTTTATATATCTTCAGCGTGGGCTTATTAAAGAGCAATATTGGCAATTTAAGATGACCAGCCGTTTTGAACCATTTTAAACTTTTTATGTTGAAAATAGTCGTGCCAGTCTATATTTTTTATTTACTTTTACATCATTCTTCACTCTGGTAGATTACTTCGCAATCGAGCTTTTCACATACCTGCGGCCGCTGCCTAAACGACACGATTTTATATCCTCCTCTGTTTGTAACTGAGTAATCCAGAGACTAATCGAAAGCGAGCACCCGAAAACTCTTCAATCCGAGTGTAGAATGCTTCTCGTCCTGGATGCATTATAACTAGTAAGTTTACGGAAGCAGCCGTATGCATGTGAAAAGGCATTTACAATGCAAACTAGTTGTACAAATATGGGGATGGCAACCCAATGAGGTATTCAACCCACCTTATAAATGAAACAACATTTTTATTGCAGTTTATCGACAAAAATGGTGGGTTTTTTAGGGTTTCGAAGACTTTTAATTTCATAACTTCTGCTTATGTTTCCATCTCTCTATTGATTTCTTTGTAGATACCTACATCATTTGTTGGTAGGTATCCTATAAATAAACAACCACTGGCACTATTTAGGCACAGGAATGAATTAGATATCTTGGGCAAAAACAATAGTATAGAGGCATATTGGTGCAAAAATTATGATGACTGACTTTTTAACGCGTTTGAATATCCGTCCTGCTAGATTATCATCATGTTTTTCAGCTTATTTCTTTATATTTACTATCACCTCTTCAAGCCGGGCATTTTATACCAAGTATCCCTTATTTTGATTAAATAGTAAGGTTTTTTGGCTATGTTAGTTCAAATGATAAATTATAGGGGACGCACATCACACTACGTTATACTATGGTGTGAATATTACTAGGTTAGGTACCCAGTAATTGGAAGAACCTAGATTGCCTAGTTTTTCTCAAGAAATTAGGAAACCCTTGTTGCAAAATAGGACACACGCTTCGCCAATTTTATTTATAAGGAACAAGAACTGCCTCTGATTAAAATCGCCTACAAATTCCTATAATAATGCCTTTCGTTTGTGATTAATCTGATTTATAGGATCGTTATGATTTATTTTTTCGACCTCGGAAAAGAACGTCTTACGCGCTCTTTTGCAGTCTTTACTCAGGTTTGGTTTTGTATCCTGGGATTACTGAGTACCTAGGTAGGTATGTAATAAAGTGTAATTTTTGAAACTAACATAATAATCAGGCCTTTGCATCTAATGTAGATGATTTATACAGCGTCAGGGGCCACTTTTTACCTATGCACCGATGAACGGACGCTGTAGTGCCTAGGACATGATTTAAGCTTGCCCAATTTGCCCATACCTGACATACCTACTCACTTAACTATTTTCACTATTATGCGTGTGATTAGAGCAAAGAAATATTGCATGTTATGGCATAAAAATCACGATAAATTAAAAACTGCGAAAATGATCTGTCAAAACCACGAATTTATCGCGATTTTGGCGCAGTGCCAGCCAGCCGATGTTCTTGTCAGATCCAATTCATTGTTTGTGAATAAGGGGTTGGCCCCAACACCACGTCACTACGACGCAACGTGAAAATTCACGTTGGTGCATCGTGAAAAATCCACGTCGCTCTCCGGTGACGCGCCGGCCGGTGCCCAATAGTTCCTATGGTTCCTTCGGAGGAACTACAGAGCCTTTTTTAGGGTTCCGAAGTCTGAGTTTTCACGTTACGGCGACGTGGGTTTTTCACGATGCGCCAACGTGAATTTTCACGTTACGTCGTAGTGACGTGGTGTTGGGGCCAGGCCCTTAGGCAACTTCTCACAATGCCAAATGCATCCAACCCCTTAGGGTCTGGCCCCAACACCACGTCACGTCGCCGCAACGTGAAAACTCAGACTTCGGAACCCTAAAAAATGCTCTGTAGTTCCTCTGAAGGAACCATAGGAACTATTGGGCACCGGCCGGCGCGTCACCGGAGAGCGACGTGGATTTTGCACGATGCGCCAACGTGAATTTTCACGTTACGTCGTCGTGACGTGGTGTTGGGGCCAACCCCTTATTCACAAACAATGAAGGAAGGAAGCTATGCATTTTAAATAGAAACAATTTTCTAATAATCACTTTTATCAAACACTCAAATAAGTTTTTAATCTTTTTTCCCCGGGTTAAGGGAAAGGTTTCGGGTTCGAATTCCGCTCGAGTCAATATTTGGGATGTTATAAAAATCTTTGTGATTTAAATTAGTTGCCAGTTAAATACGCGAATTTCCCTACAGATGGCGGGCCGTTATAGCAGAGACAACGTCATCGGCAACTACTTTTACACGCCTCAATGACGTAAACTCTGTAAAATCAACCAATGGAATCGTGTGAAAATCACGTCATTCTCGCGCGCCTATTGTTCAATTTGATCTGCTATCTTGTTCTATCTTATTTACCTACCTACTTCAAGATCTACACATGGTATTGTGTACCGACCATAGCATCTAGCTTACACAACATTGACCTAAATACCTGAGGCTATACTGTGGGCTATTGTTCTATAATTTGTTATAGTTTTTACACTCACGAATTGACCCTAATTTGATTATTGTCTGGTAAAGGCGCGCGCTCACTAAACCGGAGCGAGCACATATTAAAATAGCTACTTTATTCATTACAATGGGGTTTCTTTATACCTTTTTAAAAGCATTAAAACAAACAGACATGTTGGAGAGATGACGTCAAAAGCCAAACTGAGCAGCCTTAGGTATTCGTTTTGAAAATTTTGCAAGAGCTTAGAGTTTGTTTAGAGAATCTTTATATCATACTAGCGGCCCGTACAGGCTTCGCACGGGTTAAAACTTTCAAAAATTGTAAATTATAACGTCATATTTTTACACCTTGGGTTATACACTATTGGAGTTTTAGTAAGGATCCCTAATTTGCCCAATTAGTGAAGCCTACATACATATCCTACTTCCTACTAATATTATAAATGCGAAAGTTTAGATGTTTGGATGTTTGTGTTTCAATCACGTCGAAACTACTGAACCAACTTGGATGAAACTTGGCATATATGTAGTTCGTAACCTGGATTGACATATAGGCTACTTTTTATCCCCAATAATAAACAGGATCTACAGGATAAAATATAAAAACGGGATTAGCAGCGCCAATTATTAGCAAGAGGATGATGTCATGTCATGTCACGTCAGATTGACAGGGCAGTAGTACTACCTCTTTGGTCTTACGGGTTTGGTGTAATGTAAAGTTTCTCAAAGAAGTATTCGCTTGGTACATGCACAGATAATATAATGTACACGGAAACGGTATTCGCGTACGAAGTCGCGGGTAACTGCTAGTTTGAAATAAATACCTACAAACATTTAACTATTCGCGCAATATCTATTGATATCGTCGCGGGCCGGATGAAGGGTTTATGCGGGCCACATTGTGGCCCGGAGGCCGTATGTTGGACGGGCCTGCTATAAAAGAACTTGCAACCACAATATTCCACAATGCATCCAATAACCATGACGGAGGTCGTTACACCTGCCGCTCATCCCACACGGAACCTACGCGAATTGTCAATGTCACCTGTCATGTTAGTGGGGAAATCGACCAGCAGAGGTATTCCAATCTCAGTTGAACTGCAAAGTTTTAAATCATGGTCAGTTCATACTAACTCATAGTTATTCTGTGACTAAATAGAGACATTATGATGTCATTTAATTGGTTTTCGCGCATATTTTGCTGTCAAGTGTCTAAAAAAAAATGATCACGTGGTATAAAAATAAAATTGTACCACGTGACCTGAAGAAATTACACTGGGCAGTGAAATATAACTTGACAGCAAAAGATTGGAATACGGGGGCTGCATAATCTTATGGTAAAATCATTCCAATACCTCGATCATGATTTAATGTGACACCCAAATACACTGCGCGGTGACGCTACAACGTTTGGCAGTTGAGCTGGCGTTGACGAGCAATACAATTCGAATACGTTAGGTTTACGTAACGCGGCGACTGTCAGATTTGTTCGTGATTAGGCTACATGCATTTTTGAGTAGGTATAGGTGGGATATGCAGCTGCATATGGAAAGCAGGTGCAAAACCAGCTGTTATTTTGTGTAATACATTAAAAACTGTAAAAAAACTTCGAACTAAAATTAAATTACCGACTTACTTCTTTTTGGTAGTGAAAGGAATATCTACTAAAATATCACTATTGGTTTAAGTTTGTTGTCAAATTCTTGTTTAAATAAATAATGTTGTTACTGGTATATCAAGTAAGCGTTGATAAATAAAATATAAGAGATAGCTCAAGATGGCATGGTGTGCTTGTCGCAACTTTGGAGTCATGGTTCGAATTGCTTTTATATTTTTTTTCAATTACAATCTCTACAAGTAACTAATTTTAAGTGAGACTGGGTCGTTGCAGTAGGTGAAAAGTTAGTGTGGTGACAGGATGTACTACCTCACAGCAGACTGTGGTTTTAAATCATATAAATCAGCCCGTCCCGGTCTATTGAACGAACACCTTCAAACCATCATTTGTCATTACAAGCCTATTTCAATTTGGTGTTACTGACAGTGAAGTGTGGCCAATGCAATTGTGGCCTATCAAACTCAATAGTCTTAATTTGGTGGCCTATATCTGTGGCAGAGGTTTTCACATGTATATAATTTGAATTGTATGATAGTTATAAGGTAGTATTGTGCTTCAATCCATCAGTTATTGATTGATATCTTAAACTATACCACAGAATATATAATAGTACTTGCATACTATAAATCAGAAGATTAAAAAGTTTTATTTTTGTGTAAGGTTCTGTTTTGGTGCTTATTTGCTTTTTCAATCATTTCGTTCGTTCGTTCGTTCGTATGAGTTAGTAGCCAAATCCGGTGATGAAATTTTTAGGCCGCCTTAAGGCCTCTGATGTGGTTTACTTTTACTAAATATACCTAACAAATTATCTAGGTGTCTAATGCTTCTTCATTTTAGCGTTTATAATTTTAGTTGCGTTTGCATATTAATATTTAGCTGCAGATCATTATTAACCAAGGTGTCTAAAAAATATTTTATATTTCAGACAAAGTGTCTGACAAAGACAAAGTCTGTGAGTTCCAGCATGGCTCTATCATAAAACTAGTCGGTTAAGGAAACAGGAAACCAAGTAACAAACAAAACACCTTTTTAGGCACATGTAAATCGTATAGAAAACGGCACGAGCCTTCATGTGCGCAAAAATTTGTACTCCTGTCACGTACTTGGCTGTGAGTAAGGTATGAGTGATCAGCGTTAACATTCATACCATAGACCGCAAACCATCATGCCATTATGTTGGCTTATTCCAAAAATCTATAGTCAAAAACACTTTAAAAGTGGATTTATTTGATATTGCTGAATTTAGGTTCATTGATTGGCTCTGCAGTTTGCAATCTCCAGTCTGCACTCTGCAGTCGAGCTTGGAATATGATCTTTATCCTGGAGATATTGAATTGCATGTGAAAACTTTGGGATATCTTTTCGTAGATTCTATATCAGAAGAGAAAGAAATTAGTTAAGTGTGATGGTACATCAAAAATATACAATTTATCCTACCTATGAGTGAACAACTTATCACATTGAAATAGTAACGTTAGTTATGTCTCTGAATGCCAATTCACTGAAGTTAAGTTACCGCTGAAAGTCAAGTACATATATTATGCCAGTTCAAAAAGGTTGTACCCAAGCGACGGACAGACACGAGGACAAAAGGTGTTTACATTCTAAAATTCTGTATTTAAATTGCTAATTAGTAAAAACGGTATTGAATGTTGAACACACAATTCGAAAGTACCTACCTACCTACTTAAAGTTGACCTCAGTACGGTCAATAGAAACTACGACTACTTTACCTCAATTTAATAAAATTCAAAATTGCTGCAAAATTGAAAGCAAAATTGCTTGAAAATGGATGAAAATCACCAAGACATAGGATATGAAATACTTTTGGAGTTGTTATAGATAAAGCTTGTGAAATTAGTGGACGTACCTGCGTCAGAGTTCATGAAAATTGTGAAAGTTTTATGAGTTACCTTAATAATGTTTGAAAAGATCATAGTGATGGAACCTCGATGCTCATACCATATCGTTCCGAGGTTGTCTAGCTGACTAGCCTTGATATGGGTACTGCCCAAAATGTGATCATCATAAGGAAATAGCCAGCCAATTGCTCAAAACTGAGCAAGGCCTTCCGTTATTCATATACTTCAATTACTTTAAATCGACTGTCGGTAAGTGAACGTAGTCTTAGTTTAGGTTAGGTTTATGGTACATCGAAATGCTATCAAAAGTAGTTCCCATATTGTGTTCTTTTTTTAACACACAAGTCAAAAACCCATCCCATATCCAACCTTTTTAAGTACGTTCACCATTGACATAACATAAAGACTGTGGAAAGGAAATAAAAGATGTATTTAAGAAATTCCTGTTTTAAAAGCTTGTAAAGTTTTTTTTACCTTCTTTTCTTTTAAGGCATACTCCTTGCAAGCCCTGTAAGTTTAAAGTTATACCAAACGAATTCACGATTGTTAAGTTTATTACATAACATGACGCAGTCTCCTGATTGCAACCACTCATGCAGATAATGAAAACAAACGTACTAATAATGCGGTTAATGAGTGAGTGTGAGACTGCTCGACCACAAAACCGTTCATGAACCATTACCTTTACACTGTTATTTGAGAAATGAAACGAGATCTAGTCTTCTAAGTCGAACATTCACCGGTTTCTTCCACTCTGCTATGTTTTATGGTTTACTGTTCTGGGTTATGCAGTTAATAGATTTTTGTGAAGCAGAAGTCTTTGCTTTTAAAAGTTGGAGTATGCACTATTCAGCAGGCTTATTATCTGAAGGACGGTAGTGAGAATTCTGCAGACGACAAGATACAAAAATCTATATTCAATTTGACACTGACATGTCTAGCTTTTAAGAATAAGGTGTAATGTTAACAGAGGTCAGCTGATTCATTAGGTTTATTGTCTGTAGACGATAGCAAGAATTCCATAGAAGATGGTTAAATACATACGCGTGTTCAACTTGAGGCTGAAATCTAAATTCGGCTTGAACTGTCAATCATAATAACGTCAAGAAACGCAAACGATAAGAGACCCACAGGAGATAAAGCAGTTGTTGATAAGCGAAATGATGATTGAATAATAATAAGTCCATTCGCTCTAGAATTCGTTTTATGATCTAATCAACCAATTGCGTGTACGCAAGAATTCGGACTGACATAACACGTTCTCGCTTCAAGGTCAGTTCGCAGATTATAAAGTTTTGGTTTGATTTGTATATAGTTCCGCCTGTATAGAACTCTCTTTTGACATTATAATTTACAGATTGGGCCGGATAAAGGCTAAAAAGTTAGTAGATAAATTAGTTATATCGCGGGTTATGCTCACTCATCTATCTCTTATTATCAGTAGCGCCGTTGTCATTCATGTTTTTGATGGTATAGGTATATCGTCAATGGAACCTGCTATGCGGCTACTTGCTAGTTCATAAGAAGTTATAAACTTGTCGGTACTACCGTCCTACTGATTCTAAGGTATTTTTGACGAGGTGTTCCGTGACTTATCAGGTTTTTAGATGGAATTCGATTAAGATCTGAAGTCACGGATCGATTTTAATGAGTTTATTAATTTTTCATTCATAAAATCTTGGTTTTATTCGAATTTTAGTGTTATTAATAATTTACTGCGCAGTTTTTTTATATTTTTCGTATTTGTCATCTGTATTCTGAGGTAATTGTTTAGATTTTACACTGTCACATTAATTACTATCTGAGTCTTTTGTAAAAATGTCCCGACTTTTTATGATGTACTTACTTCTGTATATTATCTTCTATGGCTCATGTTGTCTTACATGACGGTAGCAGTAGAATTGTCCACGAAACGTCGGATTATTCCCATCTGTCACCCAAATCTGTCACCCTAAGCGACAGATTGGACAAAAATGTCCAATCTGTCGCTGTTTTGATACCAGGGTGAAACAACAAACAACAAGGGGACAGATTGGACTTTTTTTGCCCAATCTATCCCCCAATTAAAAAATAATATAAACCTACTAGTTATTACAATGGCAAATTTTCATAGTATATTTAATAAATTGTCTCTACCCCCTGGTCTCTAAATTTTTTTTAAATTCTCTGGCATGGTGTTCACTGTCCTTTGCCATGCTGACGGATTTCATATGCCACCCAAGGTCTCTGTCATGGCTTCTATTTTAATAATGGTACGCTAACCATTCTATCTAACCATGACCGAGGTCGTCCAAGAACACAGTAGCGTAAACAATGAAGTATTTTAGATAAACACGTATTGCAATCTATTTTAAAATGTTTAAAATTACAAGACTAGTTGTAAAAATAATGTAACTAAAGTGTAGATAAGCAGCTCTGTAACAAAGTTCGCTTTTGAAATGTGTGTTATTACATAATACACAATGAGTGCTTTGTATTTTTAGAGCCATCTAAGGTATGCAGAAAACAAGTCTGCCCCCGTATGCCAATCTTTTGCTGTCAAGTTATATTTCACTTCCCAGTGTAATTTCTTCAGGTCACGTGGTACAATTTTGTACCACGTGATCATTCTTTTTAGGCACTTGACAGCAAAATATGCGCGAAAACACATCAAATGACGTCATAATGTCACTATTTAGTCACAGAATAACTATGAGTTAGTATGAACTGACCATGATTTAAAACTTTGCAGTTCAACTTTGCAGTTCAACTTTGATTGGCATACCCCTGCTGAATCGAGCGAGACTCAAGCATATTGGCAGACTTTAATTGAAAATTGATATAAAAATTAAGTTTGTGTCTTCCTTGACTCGTACTTCAGCTAACGGTCCGTTCATATTCTTAATAACCAATATGACAACTATACCCAGAACGCACGGAAGAGTTCAAATAAAAATGTTTCTACAGTTCTATTATTGTGATGATGAACATCTCATAAAGTTTAGCTATTATCTAACTAAACAAACAAGCCAGTGCATGTGTGCTTCTGCCCTAGTTATGCCAATTACGAACGACCAAGCACTCCACTAGCCATAGATATACATATTTATAAACGTTAGGAGATTGATTTAGGTGGCGTGGTGTGCGGCTTCACGATAAATGTCACGTAGTATATAAAACGTTTTATTTTAAGTGAGTTGAGATTTTATTATTTTATAAATTTGAGCGAAATATGGCTACAATCTGACTAACAAATAGCGTAATTGAAGGAAGGACTTACTAAAACGTTATCAAGCGCTTATATATTTTTTACTAAGCCTTTCTGACAAACAAGCATACAACCCAGTTGATACCGTTGCCAGAGTCTAGACTCTAGGGTTGCTCTGCAATCCAACACCAGAGGCGTCCAAAATCCAACCATACGTTCGATAAGATTTAAAACGGTCGTTTTGCCGAACCCCATTCTGCATTATTCAAACGGTCGATCTCCTCAACTTCATAGATCTGTGCTATAACCACTTCTGCCCTAATTATACCGATTCTCACAACTTAACACCACTCCCGAGCTATATTTACCCCTGTGATGCGTTGTGATGAAATCGAGGAAGTTGGCAGACTGACACAATTTTATTCGGGTGTAGGACCTTTAGCGAGATCATTGACCGCTTAAAGTGTCTACTTCCCTCTACTTACTAATCCGTTATGGCAGAATATGGAAACCAGGATTAATCATTATTCGTTTGCCCTTATCCCACGCTAGGTGGGGTCGACTCAACATGTCTTCTTCCACTCAATCCTAAATATCATTCGTCAACTCTGAATCTACTCCTCTCACATTCATGTCCTCTTTTGCCCAATCCAACCACTTCTTCTTCAGCCTTCCTCTACCTACGTACCCAGTCACACTCATATTCATAACTTAAACCGGGATTCAAGTTATACAAAATTTGTTATAAATGGTATTGCTTGACTTAACATGCGGAGCCTTAAGCCGTGGCGAAATGAAAGGAAGCACAGGCCATATCGGTTATATAACTGTACCCAGATATTAAGGACGAGTTAACGGTACCTCCGCCTTCCAAGGATATTCAGACAAGTGTATACTCATTGTACAAAATATTTCTCATTCTTGACAGGTGTCACAGTAGGTAATAGCTCTGCCTTCCGTGCTGTGGGTCATGGGTTCGATCATCACTGAGAAAAACATTTGTGTGTAACAAACCATAGATGTTTGTTCTATGTCTGGGTGTTACTATGTATTATAAGTATGTATTTACAAAAAAAGTATATAAGTACCTCATTATTCTATCAGCAATCAAGTTCCCATATTACAAGCTTTGTTTGGGACTAGAGGGCGTTGTGTGAAATGTCCATGAATATTTATTTATTCTCATCTCGCTCATATACCTCGCATTTAATCTACCCACCTCGTTCTACGTTTCTTTATCCTCGCTATAAACTACATCTTAGTCATAGTCAGAAAGTGGTTCGTTCTGGATTCTGGATGACTGTAGGAAGCCTTTAAAACGTCAACATTCTTGAGTCACTATAAACCTTGCTATAAATACTGCATTTTCCGGAACTCTGGCACACTAACAATAGACTGTACCACCCACCCAACGTGCATTGCCAAATTGGCTCGGCTTACTGTCTTTTCGGTTTGATATAGCATCGATTTGTCGAAAGATGTCGCTAGTATCGCTAGCAGTCTTTGAATTAATAAAATAGTTATTTGGTTATATACTTAGCTGGTAACTTATGAACGTGGGTAAAAGGATTTTGTCTAAAATGGGTGTGACAATGAACGCATAGACAGATAGTCTTTATTCAATAAAATATCAAGGATCATTCTTCTTCTTCCTGTCAAGGACCGTTTAGAATCCTTCGTGGCAAGGATCATTTAGAATCGTCTTAACTAGGTGATTCTAGGTGCCAGTTCCACGCGACTAGAGCCTAGAAGAACGGGCAAGAAACTATGGCTATAAGTATTCTTTGTAGACAGATAAATGGTTTATCTATAAAGATTCTGTAGGCTATAGACAAGATATCCTCGCAGATCCCTTGGTTTTATGACACGTCTAACTCTTGTTTTCGTTTGGTTGCAGCAATGATACGTCACAAATGAGTGACGCGTGACGTCACACGATGTCAGGTCTGCAGGCAAGGGGCGAGGAGAGCATCAATGGCGTAGATGTCAGGGAGCAGGGAAATACTTTAAGGTAAGTCTTCTTTATAATTACGACCGTAAAAACGTCCGTTACAGCTTGCCAAGGAACTGCTGCAAATACGTGGTCTTGCAGTAAAACGAGGCTGATGTAACTTATCTGCCAATCTGAAAATTTCACTGCAAACCTGCACTATAGATTAGATAATTTAATTAGCCACGCCATTATGCTGTCAGTCTGCATAACAATAAGAATCATATTCGCCTGAACAGCTCGTATCCGGGGTTGGCCAGCGGAGCGAGAAATGATGTTTTGATCTTTCCGTAATGCTTATGGTTAGGAAATGTTGGGAAACGCAAATTAATTCTGTAAATAACATTGCTGAATATAAAACACGATTACGATTGTGTTCATTTTATTTTTAAAGTTTCCAGCCATGTTAGGAAAACTGTGTGATTTTTTTTAAGGGGACAGTGCAGGCTCTGCAGGGGTATTCCAATCTAAACTGCAAACTGAACTGAACTTAAAACTAAAACTAACTACTAACTAACTACTACTAACTATTTAAAACTTTGAACTGCAAAGTTTTAAATCATGGTCAATTCATACTAACTCATAGTTATTCTGTGACTAAATAGTGACATTATGGTGTCATGTAATTTGTTTTCGCGCATATTTTGCTGTCAAGTGTCTAAAAAGAATGATCACGTGGTATAATTTTGTACCACGTGACCTGAAGAAATTACACTGGGCAGTGAAATATAACTTGACAGCAAAAGATTGGAATACGGGGGCTGAATCAAAATTTGCAATTTTAGAGTATTTATAAATACGAAAAGCACCGGTTCTTCACCCGATGGAAAGACCGATCGCGGTCGGTAAATGTAAAAGGCTCAGAACTGTTCATTCTGAGAATCTAGAGAGTCCTATGTCCAGCAGTGGACTTATTCAGACTGATAAGAAAAGTAATAAAGATAAGATAGGCGTCACAGCTCAGTCGGTAACGGCTCTGCCTTCCGTGCTGTGGGTCGTGGGTTCAATCCCCACTGAGAACAAACATTTGTGCGTGGAAAACATAGATGTTTGTTCTATTTCTGGGTGTTACTATGTATTATAAGTATAAGTATGTATTTACAAAAAAAAAAGTATTTAAGTATTCTATCAGCCATCTAGTTCCCATATTACAAGCTTTGCTTAGTTTGGGACTAGAGGGCGTTGTGTGTAAAGTCCATGAATATTTATTTATTTATTATAGATAGGGAATAAATCATCTAATAGATGCAAAGGCCTCAAACAAAATATTTCTTATCATGTGTGTAACAAATCGATGCGAGCTAATTATATCAAGTTGATATAATATCACGTCGGTCAATGACACATTGACATAGATTATGTATAGTACGAGCATTCTTCATATTGATAAAACGGATAAGGGATAAGGTTTGTTGGGGCGGGAGAACCCCATACTTCTATTAGGTAATCGAGGTGCGATTTTACCAGTGAATTATAGATGATGGACAGTACTCTGCCCCCGTATTCCAACTTTTTGCTGTCAAGTTATATTTCACTGCACAGTGTAATTTCTTCAGGTCACGTGGTACAAAATTGTACCACGTTATCATTCTTTTTAGACACGTGACAGCAAAATATGCGCGAAAACACATCAAATGACATCCATAATGTCACTATTTAGTCACAGAATAACTATGAGTTAGTATGAACTGACCATGATTTAAAACTTTGCAGTTCAACTGAGATTGGAATACCCCTGCTGGTTGGGATACAGTTTGCTATTTTGCGTAACGCTCCAAGCAATGTCGTTAACTTTGTTTTTACGTGATCAATATGATAGTCTTCAAGATATACCTACTATAAATACAGTAATTGACCGAGAAAGCGAAGCGTCTCAGTTTCGAGGTTGGCCAAAAAATGTTTTTGTCCGTTTGTTCGTCTCTCCGTCTGTCTGTCTGTTCTCGCCTACAAGTCGCATTTGTCAACAGAATTTGAAGAAAATCGACATACAAGTTAAATGCCTAAAGTATGGCTAGATTGTAATGTTCTTAAATTCTCATTGATATTACAAACGTACACTATATTGGGTCATTCCACGCTAAACGTAACCACGACCAAAAAAAAAACACTTCAATAAATAAATGACTTATTTTTAATTACCCATATATAATTAATTGATAAAAAACACGAAAAAAGTGTTATTTTCTAGGTTTTTTCGATCTGAAATATTTAAAAAAAACACTCATTGATGACTCTGCTCCACTCGCGGTCGAGATTGAGCAGGTACATAATACTCTTATGGATAAGTCATTACTGTACTGACTGACCTTGTACAAAAGTGACCAATTACGGTGAAATAAAACACTAGTTTTTATAATTGTTGATTATTCTTTAATAGGATTTTAATGATGCTTCCTATGTTTTTCTTGTAAACTGATGTGATGGGCTTTTGGTGAAGTATATCGATGTTTTCATAATGCTATGATTAATGCACTTAGATATAGTATTTGATCATAGAAAACTTTATTACATAGACAAAACTATGATTCAAATCAAAGAATTTTAATTCTGTGGGAAATAGTGAACAATTGAGTGACTTCTGATGATGAGTGTCCCAGTGCCACAAACACCACAATGTCGCACAATGCACGTGAGTTACCATACAGATCCAATAAAGCTACATTCCACCTCCAAGGTCTGAAGCCTTAGAATCGTGTCGTTTGTCTAGTAGAGTCCAAGAATAGACAACTAAAGGCTATACTTTTTTTGAGAAATCTGCAGGCGCGTGAAACATAGTCTGTTACCTCTGTTTTTAACGATTGCATTACCATCTCACAGAGCAATAAGTTTCCTAAATCCTAAGATGTACCAAATTCTCATGGTAAAAGCCCGAAAACACATTCATTTTAAAAGAAATTCTTATGTTTACCAACTCATATCGGAGATAGATAGATTTTTACTAAGTAAATACAACAAACAGAAAATCGGATGAAAATAAAAATTAAAAGAAAGATTAAAATAGAAGTATCTACCTAAGGTATCCATGCCCACCCACTACAGTAGAAAGAAAGAGTATTTTAGGCACGGAAGGCAGGTAACTTGTACCATCATTGCACTACTGTCACTATCTCGTCTGTTGTGGGTTAAATAGGTCCCATCTCAGCATGAAGCCGCTCCACACCATGATTTGTTGTGAAGTGTGACAGGCGTCACAGCTCAGTCGGTGATGGATCTGCCTTCCGTGCTGTGGATCGTGGGTTCGATCCCCACCAAGAACAAACATTTGTGTGTGGCAAAACATAGATGTTTGGTCTATGTCTGGGTGTTACTATGTATTATAAGTATGTATTTACAAAAAAAAAAGTATATAAGTATTCTATCAGCATCTAGTTCCCATATTGCTTTGCTTAGTTTGGGACTAGAGGGCGTCGTGTGAAATGTCCATGAATATTTATTTATTATTTATTTATTTAAGGAGCGCTGGTTTTCAGATGGGACCTAGGTACGGGTTAGTTATACGTGGTTGTGCAATTCTAATCAATCTAAAATCAGGTAACAGACCACATTAAAACCTGCCATAAAATCAATTAACGCCCGACCTAATCCCATACCCCAAATAAACACAAAACTCGTCTGAATCGTAAATCTATCGAAGAGGAAGCGTTTTTCAGTGAACATCAAAGAATGGTTATACAGCAAACAATAAAGAAGGTATTGTGCACACTAGAGAACACTAAAATCACTCACTATTTCGTTTATGGCGTTTGAAAGTGGAAACTGCAACTGCTTCAAAAAGAAGGGGCATTTTTGGTACAAAATAAGAGCAGGTAAGTAAGTAGTACCCTACGAAATACAGATTCGGTAAAATACTAAAACAGTTGGCTTGACAAAGCACAATACATATAAGTACTAGTAGTTACCCGCGACTTCGTACGCGTCTACAGTTTCCGTGTACATTATATTATCTGTGCGTGTACCGAGCGGATACTTCTTTGAGAAACTTGACATTACACCTCATTACACCGAACTCGTACCTACTGGAATATCAAACGCTAGTTGTTAGACCAAAGAAAGAGGTAGTACTACGCCCTGACAAACTGACGTGACATGACATCATCCTCTTGCTAAATTGGCGCTGCTAATCCCGTTCGTTCATTTTATCCTGTAGATCCTGTTAATTATTCGGGATGAAAAGTAGCCTATATGTCAATCCAGGTTACGAACTATATAATATGCCAAGTTTCATCCAAGTTGGTTCAGTAGTTTTGACGTGATTGAAACACAAACATCCAACATCTAAACTTTCGTATTTATAATATTAATAGGATAGGATGGGATGAGTAGGATAGGATGTTCCGTGTGACTTTACAAAAAAATGCTTATTCTTTCGTTCTTTCTAAGAAAGGAAATTGATTCATTTTTATTTTGGTTGTATATTAATTTGTCGTAGACAGAGCTTTATACTAGAGATAATAAACAATTTAAACGACTGCTCGACAATTAAGCTCGAATTGATGCAACTATGGGAGTTCGACGAACCGACAACTGTTATTCCTGGTTTTGTCATAGATTTTACAGAACAGAAGCGGTAAAATTAAGTTATGTTATTATTATACATATATTGGACGAATAAAAAAAAACATTTATTCACAAAGAAAATTACAAATTACAGGATTTACAATAAGTTAAGTTACTTAATTAAGTTACCAAGTTTAAGTTTAAGTCTTAAACGGTCACAGTTGGCTTATTCCAGATGTCCCCTGCGTGTTGCCCCTTACTCAGCCCTTATGGGCTACTTTTTGATCTGATTGTTCTTTGTCTGGAAGATTCTAAGGTGATCAATCGAATCAAGCAAACGGAACACTGATAACTTAAATACCAGTCAAATCTAGCCATAGGAACAAGAAGCTTTCGTGGCGTAGAATTATCAAAGTTAAACTGTCGGTCCCGGCAGTCCCGGCACATATTTATTACGTCTTCGCTCTTGAGGACTACCTAGACAATTAATTATCACTCAGACACACTATAATAAGTACTTGGAGCTGTCTTAAGCCCAAACGGCATTCTTAAGAACTCCTAATGCCCTGCTTCTGTACTAAAAGCTGTCTTCTGTCTGTCACTCTCACTATCTTCTTCTTCGTGTCGATTGATTCCCCGTTGTATTTTTATTGTCTACTAAATACTATGTCTTGCCCAAAAACGGGCCACGTCAATGGTATATTCCGTGGCGTCACAAAGATCTTTCCAGGTGCAGGTGTTGGTACATTCTGGGAGGAGGTGATACATTGTCTGCCTAACAGAAAGACCTACTGTCAGTTTGACATCTATACACACTACTTAATTTATTCTTTGACCTAGTGCAAGTTGCGTGACGAAGTTGAGTGTGTGCGTAGACCTGTCCCACACAACTATGCAAAACATAGGTGAGTCACCGCCCACTATTTTTGGTAAATCGATTTGTTTTATCGCACCATCTGCATTCGTAGACAAGGCGGCTACTGTGTTTATTTACCTAACTGTGCTTAGTTACCATATAACATTTTTTTTTTTTTTATAAATTTATAAGCAAGCGTTTGACCGCAATCTCACCTGATGTTAAGTGAAGATGCGGTCGACGATGTAGCACGCTTACCTAGAAGATACCTATTCACTCGTCTCTTGAAAACATCCAATCTATATGAAGGTGGAAACACAGACGCCGGCAACGAGTTCCAATCCCTGGCTGTCCGCATTATAAAAGTAGAAGCGAAACGCTTAGTGCGGATAGGTGGTATGTCAACCATGAACGGGTGTCTCATTTCCGTTCGTCTGGTGGTCCGATGGTAGAACGGGGATGAAGGAACCAAGCTATGAAGTTCCATTGCACACTCCCCGAAATGTATCCTGTAAAACACCGATAGAACATTGAAACATTGAAGATGGTTGTCGCTGGCGTAATCATTTTGGGCTTATTCCTTAGAGATAACCAAGATTAGATAACTGGTTATATGTGAAGAATTTTTTTCCTCTGAGATAACTGGCTAGTTCAAAGGATTTTTTTTCCTCGTAGATAACCGACATCAAAAATGGTTTCCTATTAGTAGACAGACATGTCCCAGTTGATTTTTGATTTATCAGTAACTATTTTTATTTATATTATTCTAATGTTCTCACGGGGCCAATTGGCCTAATCCAATGGTTTCGGCAAAATAACAGCGCTGAGCTGCCATCAGGTGGTGAAGCATAATGCTGAGCAGCCCCCGTATGCCAATCTTTTGCTGTCAAGTTTTATTTCACTGCCCAGTGTAATTTCTTCAGGTCACGTGGTACAATTTTGTACCACGTGATCATTCTTTTTAGACACTTGACAGCAAAATATGCGCGAAAACACATCAAATGACGTCATAATGTCACTATTTAGTCACAGAATAACTATGAGTTAGTATGAACTGACCATGATTTAAAACTTTGCAGTTCAACTTTGATTGGCATACCCCTGCAGGAGCCAATTTGTTGCAGTACCACAGATTACTATTTTGTGTTTTCTTTCTTTTTAATGTTATTTCTATGTATGATTGAACAAATAAATGTATGTCTATGTCTAACTTTCAATTCCCAATTGAAACATTGAACTACTTAACCCAAATCGGTTGATTCAGCCCCCTTCCGTTTTACCTACCCAATTGACCTAAAACTATAAATAACAATCAGTTTAATGTCCTACTCCTCTAGCCGACAATAGAACGATAATGTAAATGATGGTCATTGTCTCGTCAGACAGTTGGTGTATTCCAAATTGTCTCAGTATTTATTCAGTTAGTGGCATAGTTAGTATAGAATAGAACCTACGTAATAAGTATTTGAACAGACTTACATGATACTTGTTAAACAGTTGAACAGTTGTATACTTATTTTAAGTGCCTATTTCACCATCTCATGATTACGCTGGCCGTATCTACTTTAGACTTGTTAAGAGCTTATAGTACCCCAATCTCTCATTTTTGATCCCGCATATCATTAAAAGTATTGAATCAATCATTTTGAAAAAAATATATATTACAGTTGAGAATATTTGTGATACATCATATGATGTGAAAACACGATTACTAAAAATTTTCTCGATAGAAAAAAATCCCAAACTTCCCTCTGAAGCTTACTAAGAAACCACAGAAGTCAGTCAATACTTTACCTATACTATTGAAACTTTGTATATAAATTCAACTTAGCAATACACGTACATCATATGTTTTAGATTTATTAAAATGTTTTTTTTTGCATTTTAAGAAATTAAATTCTCAAATATTGCGCGTGAGACGTCGCAACCGCTCAGATTCAGTCTAACTCCGGCAGTCGAACAGGGAACCCGCGTCGCTTGCTCGCACGCCTACCTACGTAGATACGTAAAATTATTAAATTATAAGTAAGTAAAGTAAAATGGGAAATAACCAGTACAAAAAAAAAGGGTAGGGATTGGAGAAAAGAAATTGCTAAAAACATGAATAATATATTGAAGTAAGTATCTAAAATGAGTCATAAAATGTTTTTTACCTACCTAGGTGCCCGCGGGTACGCATTTTGGTTAGGACTTTATGAGGCCGTATTGAAATTTGACGACGTCAAGTTTAGGCATTTATGAATACGCGACGCGCTGCGCTACGCGTTTGCGACGCGCAAAGGACAAACGAATTTGATCTATCTCGACATGTTCGTTCATTGGATGAGTACCATAGATTTATAGTCTAATTACTAAGTTGGTATGTGGTAGGTAAGGTACCTATCTCCACGTGAAGTGTGTAGAACTGTTGTACGAATTGTAATAAAAGATTGTAGAAAATAAAATAAATATTGCAACCCCTCTATATCATTTTTTTTATTGACCTACTTATACCTAACAGTAGTTATAATTCCAGAGGGGGCGTTAACCCCCTCTTCTCCTCTCAGAGATATTGTAACCCCCTTGCCGTATCTCCGCTATTAGCAGAATTCGACCTCCAGTATTTGGAGCCATTCGAATCGAAACATGAATTTTGTCAAAATGAAGGAACATTTTGACTCTGTCAGAATTTATCTCCCCTACTACGTTTTCGAATCCAGGACAGCGTACTTTACTTGTTCGAGTAAAATGATATGGGTGTTGTTTTCGGAATATTTTGGGGTGCTGATTACGGAAATGGTATCCATTTTGAAATCCAAGATGGCGGACATCGATTTTTTGAGTAAAGTTATATGGGTGTCGTTTTCGGGAAATTTTGGGGTGCTGATTACGGAAAAAGTATCCATTTTGAAATTAAAGATGGCGGACATCGAGTTTTTTGAGTAAAGTGATATGGGGGTTTTCGGGAAGTTTCGGGGTGCTGATTACGGAAAAAGTATCCATTTTGAAATCCAAGATGGCGGACATCGAGTTTTTTGAATAAAGTGATATGGGTGTCATATTCGGGATATTTTGGGGTGCTGATTACGGAAATGGTATCCATTTTGAAATCCAAGATGGCGAACATAGATTTTTTGAGTAAAGTGATATGGGTGTCGTTTTCGGGATATTTTGGGGTGCTGATTACGGAAATGGTATCCATTTTGAAATCCAAGATGGCGGACATCGAGTTTTTTGAATAAAGTGATATGGGTGTCATATTCGGGATATTTTGGGGTGCTGATTACGGAAATGGTATCCATTTTGAAATCCAAGATGGCGGACATAGATTTTTTTGAGTAAAGTGATATGGGTGTCGTTTTCGGGAAATTTTGGGGTGCTGATTACGGAGAAAGTATCCATTTTGAAATTAAAGATGGCGGACATCGAGTTTTTTGAGTAAAGTGATATGGGTGTCGTTTTCGGGAAATTTTGGGGTGCTGATTACGGAAAAAGTATCCATTTTGAAATCCAAGATGGCGGAAATAGATTTTTTTTGAGTAAAGTGATATGGGTGTCATATTCGGGATATTTTGGGGTGCTGATTACGGAAATGGTATCCATTTTGAAATCCAAGATGGCGAACATAGATTTTTTGAGTAAAGTGATATGGGTGTCGTTTTCGGGATATTTTGGGGTGCTGATTACGGAAATAGTATCCATTTTGAAATCCAAGATGGCGGAAATTGATTTTTTGAGAAAAGTTATATGGGTGTCGTTTTCGGGATATTTTGGGGTGCTGAGTACGGAAATGGTATCCATTTTGAAATCCAAGATGGCGGGCATTGATTTTTTTGAGAAAAGTGATATGGGTGTCGTTTTCGGGATATTTTGGGGTGCTGAATACGGAAATGGTATCCATTTTGAAATCCAAGATGGTGGACATTAATATTTTGAGAATAGTGATATGGGTGTCGTTTTCGGGATATTTTGGGGTGCTGATTACGGAAATGGTATCCATTTTGAAACCCTATCCAACAAATAAAAATATATCCATATTTTTATTTGTTGGATAGCGTTATTCAATGATGGTGATACAGGCCCTAAGAGTATTATCTTACCTAGTTTTAAACAACACAAAATGTTGTTTGTAAAAATTTAAATATTAACTGCACTGTTTCGCAAATAACATTATGATCGTTAAGTTCTCATATAAGTGAAAATCGTAATTCTTGCTTGAGAATAATAAATTTTCTATAATCTGTCAATATTTGTAGTTACAAATATTGACAGATTTTTAAGGTTACCCAGACACGTTTGTCTGGGTGTTATATTATAGGTAACATACAATACATAATTATTTGTATTAGGTATAAAGAATCTTAGTGGGGTCAGGCAGCCCTCGTATGCCAATCTTTTGCTGTCAAGTTATATTTCACTGCCCAGTGTAATTTCTTCAGGTCACATGGTACAATTTTGTACCACGTGATCATTCTTTTTAGACACTTGACAGCAAAATATGCGCGAAAACATATCAAATGACGTCATAATGTCACTATTTAGTCACAGAATAACTATGAGTTAGTATGAACTGACCATGATTTAAAACTTTGCAGTTCAACTTTGCAGTTCAACTTTGATTGGCATACCCCTGCTGGATAGGACTATAATTTGAGACGCGAGAGGTGTTTATCTGGCTTCCGAATTTCCATGGAGAGCTTTTTGCAGTATTTTCTAAGAGTCTGGGTATACAGAATACCTTCTGAAGCAATCGCATTATTCCATGGGAAATAGGCACCGTAAATCACTTTTATGTGGTTACTAGCTTGGCTACCTCATTGACTATAGAATTTTTATGATCTGAGAACTTGAAAGCGAAAGTACACATCAATTTATTCTACGTTTCCTTTTAAATAAATTTAAGCATCCTTAATCACCGACGCGAGTTTAAGAACCAATTTGACCCTCGACTTATGAAGATTACAGTCATTGTCTATGGCAATAATCTCCGTGGTTACCTCACTTGACCGCTTTCGAGATTTTCTCTAATGCCCTGAGGTTTTAAGACTTTGCTTTCATTATTGTGACGGTTCCACAGTTTCAATTTATTCTTAAAGCTCCTAGGTGTAGTAGGGGCTTATTCTAGGTAGTCATAAACGACCTTTATCCCTCTGAATTCTATCTATCTATTTTTGTTCGAATTAGAGGTAAGCTATTTTTTCCGCACAACAATACATGCGCAATCGTTTGTTGCACATAACTTCAGAAGGATAAAGATCCGTTGTGCGTACTACCTACCTACTAGCAATTCGCCCTGAACTGATATCATGCGAAGTTCGCAGATAAAGCTAGTTATTACAAACATTATTATAACGCCGATTTTCAAAGTTTAAGATGTTAGCTCGCTTCTCTCGCTCGGTCAATAATATTGACCTATAAAAGGCTTACTTACAAAAATTACAAAAACTAATCGTTATACTGCCGCCATGCCACAGACAACAACAGCCAACATCGAAATTTCTAAAGAAAAGTTTGCATAAGTTGCATTAAATTACAATTATTTCTTTGGCCAATACAAAAGTTGATAGGATTGCATACTCCTACAATGGCATCAACTTTTTACCACTATTATGACGGCCGTCGCTCTTTGGAAACCCAAAGCTTATAATAATCATGAATCAGTGTCTCATAGTGAAAGTACGAATGCTAATCCATGCGGAAACATTATTGTTTTATTTTCGTCGTAAATAAAATATTAGTGTAGGTACCTAAGAGATCTGAATAAATATCTACCATGGCTACTACCAACTGTGTGACTGTTTAATTTTTGTATAATAAACTAGCAGACCGTCCCGGCTTCGCACGGGTGGAGTTTTATTAATGATCTCTAATTTTTTTTGAAAATATAATACAGCCTATGTCACCCGGGGATAGTGTAGCTTCCCAACGGTGAAAGAATTTTTCAAATCGGTCCAGTAGTGGAGCCTATTCAATGCAAACAAACGAATTTTTCCTCTTTATAATATTAGTATAGATTCTCGTACGTAGACCTAAACAGTGTACTAATTCACATACAAATTCCACTTACACTTTTAAAACATGCATCTCACTTCTGCCTCCCACATAGATAATTTTGACATCCCATAGAAGTAATCTTACTAATAAACACGGCGTGAGTTCTGAATAGGCCACCGTATTTTGTCTCTTTCGTTCGTACTTGGAATTGCTTGTCAATGCAAAGGACAAAACACGTTACTATACCGAGCTTACGGCATGAGATCTGAAGGGGATTTGTTTACCGTACTGTTGAAAATACAGAATGTAATGAAAAATCAAGGATGAGAACCTGTATAATTAATTACCTACGCTAATGACCGGATGTCATAAAAAAACTGTTTACCGCTTCAAATTAGTTTCAGCATCTCGCCCTACTAACATACTTAAAAATCTAGACTGTTTTGTCTAATCCTTATCTAAACATTCGATTGCTACATCAAAACTGACCTTTTACCTTCAGGTTACAGTCTTAATTAGCTTGCCTTTTCAATTTTGTTGAGCAATCAAGATTTTGAACCGTATGTAGTTGTAATAAGAGCTGTGTTTATGTCTAAAATTGTGAGTCAGAAAGACAATGAAAGGCAACGGTCCAGTTGTAGGTGACATGTTGGACAAAAGTATTTCTGAGTCGTTTTTATATCAATTTGAAAGTAAAATGTTCTTTAGTTGTTTTAAACAGATTTAAAAGTTAAAACTTGCTCAGCCATTTGATTAGTAAAAGGAATCAGACGGTTAAAAATTTCAATACCATTAGATTCTGACAAATTATAATCAAAATGATAAATTAGCGACCGGCTAACATCATACAAATCTAAAACCTTTAATAAACTAGCATGAAAAGTGATAAATTACAATACACTACATGGTCCTTCGAGCCGGATACCCAGGATGTAATTCTAAAGAACATTACTCATTTTTGTGATGACAATCTTTGATTTTAGCTTTTTCTGGGTATTTTTGACTTCCAGCAAGCCCAGATTTGTCTACGGAAGTCTAAAGCTAGTCCTGTCTCTGTTTTCGTCAAACAAAAGAAAGGGACGTAGCATGATTTGTCTGCTCTTCGATAGAAGGAAACGTCGTTTTTGGCGCATTCGTTCTAAAGTTAACCTCTAGTTCAATTTACAAATTGGTCATTTCAACACAAGATCCTTATTAGATTACATAATATCCTCTACAGAACCAACCTGTTCCCTGAATGCCCCTTAAACAGCATAACGATTCATTAATCCCATCTCTATGTCATAAGCAATAAGATTCTAATTTGTGTGTTACAGTTACTTCCAATTTGACCTGCGATTCGTAGAAAGTAATATCAACTCTATGTATAGCGAATTTCAGTCTAAATTGCTGTGTGGTCACAAGATGAGTCAGGAGATAAACATGCGTAGTCTTATCGGGATGATACGAGATTCCTCCTAGTACTTGTTGTTTTGTAGGTTTATATGCTGACAGGTAGGAAATGTAGGAATGTATGAGATCACGAATTATTAACTTTTATGCACATCTGCTAGTTTAGAGTTTTAGACTGATAATTTTTTTTCCTAACAGATAACCGCGGTTATCTACGAGGAAAAAAAATTCCTTTGAGATAACCAGTTATCTGAGAGGAAAAAAAATCCTCTGAGGTAACCAGTCATCTCGTCTTGGTTATCTGTCAGGAATAAGCCAAATCAAAAAGTCTTTTTGTCACAAAGTTGTGAAACTTAAGCTCCGATTACAATGCATTCTTTTTAGTTTTTTTTTATTTCACGGAGATGCATCCATTTTCATTTTCTTAAAAAAATTGTTATTATTTTACTTCTGTTTTATCATCTCAATGTTTAGTCGTCGGTATTAATCACAGAAATTACGAGATTTAGTGATAGGTAATAGTCACAACAGATCTTTGTCCCTCTGAAGTATCTGCGCAGAACCCGTTTTTGATTGATCGAATTGGAGATAAGCTAATTTTTCCGCACAATGTGCGTGCGCAATCTTTTGGTTTGTTAGATGTGTGCCTCGAACGCATTTTTCATCGGTAGGTTTTTTTTCCCTAATCGCATTTGGCCTCGATAGTGTTTTGCATTAATTTAAAATAGGCTTACAAAACTTTTCGAGATTATAAAATATACGTTTAGAGTAAATTACCTTCATAAAAAATGCACACATGACAAAACACTATCGAGGCCAAATGCGATTAGGGAAAAAAAACCTACCGATGAAAAATGCGTTCGAGGCACACATCTAACAAACCAATCGTTTGTGGCACTTAACTTCAGGGATAAAGATCCGTTGTACGTACTGTAACATCCTAGATAGTATTTACAAGTTACGTTTTTGTTTACCACAACACCTGCTCACTTGCCTGTGATATCACCCTAAATAAAAATTCCAATATATCATTATCTATCTGATATCTACTTACCGGTAACTCTATACGTAACCCAACCCGAGTGCATTAAAGGTGTTCAGTTGCAGTAACCTTATAAGTGCAGTGCGATGCACTTCACTATGCACATGCATTTGTTATAAAATTTTAGAATATGAATAAAGATTTGAAAATAAATTGAAAAAAAAAAACAAAGGCGTCAAAACTCGAGACTTCATACCGCAGCCACATGCACGACTATTTTTGGTTTTAATTTCATACAAGCTGAAATACCACCTGTAGAAGTTTCAATTCTATTCCATACAACCTAAAGTCTAAAATAAGGGAGGTGGATATATCACAGAAATAGTTGCACCCATATCCTGTTTATGTGACAGAAGATATAATATTATTGGATGTATTTTTAGACGAATGAGCTCCAGGTGGTCGAAATGGTATCCAGAAATCCCCACTGAGATAACTCCACCAGTAGAAATTGTACTGAGAATTGGATGCACTGAATTTCGATTTTGTAATAATGTGCGCGCGTGCTTTCTGTGTGAACTAAATTCTCCAAAAGATAGAGATAGAGATAGAGAGATAGAGATTTATTTATTCGACACACAATCACAACACAGGTACAGCACAGAACAAGCATAAAAAAGAAAGAAAACAATAAACACCTACACAATTACTACTAGCTAGGTAGGTAGGTAGGTAGGCTGGGCAGGTGTGAGTGCTGACCAGCGCGTTGATGTGAGCCAAAAAGGTCCTGCCTCAGCTTAATGCAGCTCTGCAGAAGCAGAGCGGCGCTATACAAGATATACAAATTCTCACATTAGATACTAATTAGTATTTCGTTTGTTCGTATAGATTAATAGCCATTGATGACCAAGTTTCTTTAGAGCCTCCATCGTGGCAGCGAGCCGGGACCGACAGTTGGACGTGCCCTCCGAAGCACGGAAGCACTCAGATGTAAATGCCACTAGCGGTCACCCATCCAAATAAGTGACCGCGCAGAACGCACTAAGCAAGCGTAGCCACTAGCACTTATAATGAGTAGTAAGATATTTTCATATCTTCAGTGTCAATAAATTGCCTTCATGGTGATATGGCATAATAATATCTAAGATATTAGATAGATAGATACGTTTATTCAAACCACCACAAAAGTACAATATTAATAGGCAAAAAACATACATAAAAACAAAGCAAAGCATAACTTAAAACTAAAAATAAAAGCAAGTAATAACTAAATAAAAAACTAATATTAAGATCTACTCTGTGTGGTGGTGAATCGGCCTCAGCTCAGCTTAATGCTGCAGTATGTTGTATACTGCAGCGCTGGTTTTCTGCTAAAGCCGGTGTTGTTGACATCACGCACATCCCGACCCATATTATCTCATTGTATCCATAATCTTCTCTTCCCTATAATAATATATCTTGTTTTACATCCTTTATGATCCACGTTTCTTTGATCCTATCAAACAGTGAAAGTGAAGCCACATAGAGTCTGCGTCGTGTCACTTGGCGTATGTTTTTAGAACACCCGCGCACCTCACAAATCTGTGTTGTGTCAGTCAACTTGACTTTGGTGCCTCGTCACTCATCACCTACAGCACCTTTACAATATCGTCCACCCACTCATGATCATCATCATCAACCTATATCAGTCCATTGATGGACTAGGTCTCTCTCGCGACGACACTGAGCCTGGTCTTCGGTTCTTCTCATCCAGTGTTTGAGCTACATTTCTCAGATCGTCGTCCCATCTCGCCGGAGGGCGTCCTACACTACGCTTGCCTAAACGTGGTCTCCAGTCAAGTATTAGTTTGCTCCAACGCGGTTCTACGGCAAACATGGCCGGCCCACTGCTATTTCAGCTTGCTAATCCTCTGAGCTATGGCGAGTCGACCACCTTAGTTCTTTGTCGGAAAACCTCGTCTCATCCGCCCACAACTAAAACCTTATTCATCTCTAACTGCTAAAACCTTATTCCTTTTTCATCTCAGCAAGATCAGTGATCTCAGAATATCTTTGGTGATCTCCAATTTGCCGCGAAGTCCAATAAAACTTTAGATCGCGTATACTGCCCACATAAACGCTAATAATGCATTTTGTAAATAAACCACAAGCCGGGGCAAGTAGAGTGACCATAATTTACTGTTCATCATCATCATCATCCACAGCCTGACTTCACCCACTCCTGAGTATAGGCCTCTCTTTTTTTGTACCATCTCTGACGACCCCGCGCCGGTCTCATCTAATTTGCTGTTAAAGTGGGATAATAACACAGTTTTCCGTGTAAACTTGTCATTACTGCTGTTTGTTTTAAAACGAGTTTAGATCTATCATACAAGGTCAATTAAGAATCGTTCAGGTTCTCACAATAAACGTTTAAGCTACTTAAGTACGTTAGACTGTAATCCTACGCAACGCAACGGTCACTTGGAGAGAATTTGTAAAGACGTAGGTACGTTTATTAAGGACGTCTTAAAATTAAAACCCATACCCCAATGGCCTGTAGTTCGGTCTGCACACAGTTAGTTCGTATATAAATTTCCTTATTTCACTTTGAAACTTGTAGTCATGTTAAGAAAAAACTACATATCACCAGAATATACCTTGTTTCAAAAACCAAAACTCGACTTGATAATAATTTTTTATGCAACTAAATGATGAAACAATTTGATGGTCCACCTGATGTTAAGCGGTTACCTCTGCCAATGCATTGCCTCACTGAGCATGTCCACCGAGGACGTGCCTTGTGATGCATTGCACTGCTCCCATCATTCTGAGATAAGGTGTCTCATGTGCCTGTATTTGCGCCAGCACCCATACCCTTCAAACCGGAATACAGCAATGCGACTACTTCAAGGCCACCTCTGCTTGGCGTTAGAAATAATTCCTACAAAAACACAAATTGTGTACATCTCAAAGGGCGCAGCCGCAAAAAGGGCAAGTCGAGTGCGGCGCCACTGGAAATAGAATGTCGCTTCCTCTCGCTGCATTTGCATCTATCCACTGAATCTGGATGTAAACTTAATGACAGATGAAAGATACCGTACAAAGATAAATCATCACAGACTCACCGTTTCGAATGGACTGCGAATGGAAATAGACGTAGAAAATATTTATTTTAGTCGCAATAGCTGATTTTATAAAAATACTAGCTTTCGCTCGCGACTTTGTCCGCGTCCTGTTTGATCCTGTTGATTTGTCGGGATAAAAAGTAGCATATGTGTTAGGCTACGAAATAATGTATTCCAAGTTTCATCAAAATCGGTGCAGTAGTTTGGCTTTGGTAACTGCTTAACATCAGGTGGGACAATTAGTTCTCACTTGATCTGGATGTAATAAGACCACTCTCTGTATTATCAGTTGATCGAAGACCCTATACAACAAAAGTGCTCTCAGCAGGGGTATTCCAATCTCAGTTGAACTGCAAAGTTTTAAATCATGGTCAGTTCATACTAACTCATAGTTATTCTGTGACTAAATAGTGACATTATGATGTCATTTAATTAGTTTTCGCGCATATTTTGCTGTCAAGTGTCTAAATATAATGATCACGTGGTACAAAATTGTACCACGTGACCTGAAGAAATTACACTGGGCAGTGAAATATAACTTGACAGCAAAAGATTGGAATACGGGGGCAGTAATCGAATCCTGTACTGAATCTCACTCAACCGGTTACTTGCGCGATGCGCCAATGAGGTCAAAAACACAAGACAGAAAAACGCAATTAAAACAATAATTTCACGGCGTTTATACGTACAGATATTATATTAATTGCGTCTATTAAAAGTTAACATTTATTTATTTTTCGTTTTAAAAGTAAAGTTGATTTGAGTTTGATTGATTATAATTTGAAATTTTATTCACAAAGAAAATTCCGGCTAATACAGTATTTATAATACCTATATACAAAATACACAGTTGAGCTATCTACAAACCGTTGCAAATACATTGATACACTAGTTATTAATTGAGATCTTTTCTACATGTATTTCAAGATTTTCAAGCCATAAATATACTTTGACTTTGACCAATCTGGAAGTATCTTTAGCGATTTTTTTTTTCAAATAATATAATTGACGAAAGAACCGACAAATATTAAAAAATACAATCGAATTGAGAATCTCCACCTTATTTGAAGACGATTAGAAATAGAACAAAACTTAGACCACCGCATATCGAATCTCGATGAGTTTCCATCGTAAACGCAACATTTCTTAGAATAGAATGCTTGACTATGAAAGCTGAAGATAATTAAGTTTATGAGGCATTTAGCACTAAAAGGTTTTCCATGTAAAGATTTCTCCTCGTCTTTGGTCAGATGGTGCTAAAGAATGTCGTGTTTGATGTTATATCATAACTTTATGAACTACTAGCAGTTACCCGCGACTTCGTACGCGTCTACAGTTTCCGTGTACATTATATTATCTGTGCGTGTACCGAGCGGATACTTTGAGAAACTTGACATTACACCTCATTACACCGAACTCTTACTGGAATGTCAAACGCTAGTCGTTAGACCAAAGAGGTAGTACTATAATAGGCCTTTACATCTATTGAAGATGATTTATACAGCGTCAGGAGGCAACCTATGCCTACACTTAACGGGACACTGTAGTGCCTGGGACAATGTTTAGATGGAGTAGGCTTGCCCAGCACCTATACCATCCTCTCAGCCTAGTCAGCCGTATCCACAGGAAAGACAAGGTCAATACGTGCGGAGCTGACTAAGCCGCGGGTTTCCTCACGATGTTTTCCTTCACCGTAAAGCTCGTGTTAATGCGCATATAAATTGTTTATTGATTGAAACACAAACACCCAAACATCTAAACTTTCGCATTTATAATATTAGTAGGATAAGTGGGATGTAGGTAAGTACTGCAGTAGCTAAAAATATTGAACAGTACTGAAAAAAAAGGTAAAAAAAATTACACGGTAAAACCATGAACTAAGTATAACACAAATACTATTCCCATTCATTTCTCAAGCACGACTCAAGAATCTATGTTAGAGTAACGATCTACATATGAGCCTAAATAGCCGATCTGAGTTATTGCCCTCAAAAGACGAGGGTAGTTTTTGTACGAAATCACCACCCCTAGCGATGGAATGGGCATTTCCGCAGTTTGAAGGCCTACCATCACAGACTACGAGGAGACTAGGGGATCGGAGCATACGTTGACACTGACAGAATCCTTACTTCCAGGGTGGCGACAAACACTCCTCATCTGGTGAGCCTCGGCACTGGTCGATTGAGCACAGCCGTAACACTTCATCCTATCAAACAAGGTGTGTGTTACAAGAAGTGTTCTTTATTCACTGTTAGTATAATATTCAACTGTAAGTAGGTATTTGTAATTGCCTAGTAAAAATTTACCAAGTAATTGTAAGACTGGATTTGCCACATTTTATTTGTTATTAGTTATTGCAGCTATCTATATATAACCCTGCCTAATATTACATTGTGGAAATGTTATATTTACCTACTCGTAGCCTCTATTTTATTAGCACTAAGTTTGTAAAGTACCTAGTAATTTTATTGTTTACTGATTTTTGTCTATGTGTATCTGCTTGTGTATTAATTTTTAACTTTTATTAGCACTGTGATGTGATTTCTATGTCATTTATTAATGTTAAGTTGTTGTTTGTTCCTCATCGCATGCTGTGACGCTCTATAAGTATGGGAGCACTATTATTATGACCCTCGACTAGCTCACTTGATACTAAAGTGCAAACCCGTGTTGGGAGTCCTATTTTAAATAAAATAAAAAAATAAATAAAAAAGAAGTTTGTATAGGTATCTATTGTATTTGCAAAAGACGAATCAGTGACTCTTGGTCTTCGGCGTATCAATAAATCTAGACGCACTGTAGTATGTCCACCATCGTCCGCTAAGTTCGGGAAAGACATAATTACGACACGATTTATGGAATTGCTTTAGAGCTTGGTACATTTCTAATCCCATTTTCTTTTATTCGCGAATTTGGCCTTTTTAACATAATTTAATATATTTTGTTAGGATATAATATAATGACAGGCGTCACAGCTCAGTCGGTAATGGCTTTGCCTTCCGTGCTGTGGGTCGTGGGTTCGATCCCCATCGAGAACGAACATTTGTGCGTGGAAAACATAGATGTTTGTTCTATGTCTGGGTGTTACTATGTATTATAAGTATGTATTTACAAAAAAAAAGTTTGTAAGTATTCTATCAGCCATCTAGTTCCCATATCACAAGCTTTGCTTAGTTTGGGACTAGATGGCGTTGTGTGTAAAGTCCATGAATATTTATTTATTATTTATAATATAGGTTAGAGAAAGATATTTACAGCTGTGCTGTAACTCTTCTTTTTAACCGACTTCAAAAAAGGAGGAGGTTCTCAATTCGGTTGTATGTTTTTTTTTTTTTTTTTTAATGTTTGTTACCTCAGAACTCCGTCATTTATGAACCGATTTCAAAAATTCTTTTTTCATCTGAAAGGATATACTTCCAGATTGGTCCCATTTTATTTTCATCAAAATCGGTTGAGTAGTTTGGGTTATAAATAGAAATAACTGAAAAAAATATGCCCGGCGCGGCGCAGCACCTACTATTTTACTGCTAGCAACGATGCAATATGCCAAGTTGCGGCGTAGCGCCTACCATTTTACTGC
This sequence comes from Gandaritis pyraliata, assembly GCA_947859175.1. Lineage (NCBI taxonomy): Eukaryota > Metazoa > Arthropoda > Insecta > Lepidoptera > Geometridae > Gandaritis > Gandaritis pyraliata. Next base: position 1,623,802 of record OX401877.1, on the reverse strand, counting down.
TAGCAACGATGGACCCTTTGTGGTGCACACCTAAATTTTTACATTTTTCTAAATTTGTCAATAAACCCAGTTTGTACATTCAAACCGCATTTAATTGGAGAAAAGCCAAAACCCACCAGTTGTTCCTCTAAAGAATCAACACCAACCACGTGCACGAAATTGCGTATTTTGCTTTCCTGTGACTTTTATGTGGTGTTTATAGTGACTAGAACATTCCCGATGAACTGTCATCATCATCTGATGATGAAGCTGGTAGTCGAGTTGAAGTCGGTTTTCCAGTTTTTTAACTTATAAATTATCTCAACTTCAGGTCGAGTAACAGTCGGTTCAGATCCAACATGCGATATCTACGTAGTGGGCAGCGGGGTTGCCAGCGTGCATTGCCGCGTCGAGAACTCCCACGGCGTAGTGACACTGTACCCGGTCGCTGGGAGCACGCTCGTCGATTCAACGCCTGTTGACAAGCCCACTAGATTGTCTCAGGGTAAGTCAAAGACAATTTACGGCCTGGTCCCATCAGTGATGGAGCCATGATGTAAAGAGTTGGGGCAACGATTTTGAGGATATCTAGTCATGTATATGACTTCTACGAGGGTATCACACTTGCAAATTTCACGTCTATGAACCAGCCTGCTAGGCCGTCTCAGGGTATGTAGAATCCGGGCCCTGTCATAGGTTTTTTACGAGCGAAGCGAGCCTTCAGTTTACAGTACATAATGCTAGGAGTTATCGGCTAGAGAAGCGAGCTTATCATCGCCCCAGTTTTTGATAATTTGTTCATTCTCAAATAATTCCCTATTAATGAATGATTTCAAATTGCATACTTGAGCATGAGAAACAATTAGCAACCAAAACTTCACAAAAACTTTTCGCCCTATTTATAATCGCATGATCACTTCTTACTCTCGTCATAGGATTTAGTTTTTCAAACAAATAGCTTGGTTCTTATCGTGTATAATTTTTCTTACAAACGTCATGTTCTTTTTAACCGACTTCAAAAAAGGAGGAGGTTCTCAATTCGGTTGTATGTTTTTTTTTAATTTTTTTTTTAATGTTTGTTACCTCAGAACTCCCGTCATTTATGAACCGATTTCAAAAATTCTTTTTTTATCTGAATGGATATACTTCCAGATTGGTCCCATTTAATTTTCATCAAAATCGGTTCAGTAGTTTGGGTTATAAATAGAAATAACTGAAAAATATGCCAAGTTGCGGCGTAGCGCCTACCATTTTACTGCTAGCAACGATGACCCTTAGTGGTACACACCTCAATTTTTACATTTTTCTAAATTTGTCAATAAACCTAGTTTGTACATTCAAACCGCATTTAATTGGAGAAAAGCAAAAACCCACCAGTTGTTCCTCTAAAGAATCAACACCAACCACGTGCACGAAATTGCGTATTTTGCTTCCTGTGACTTTTATGTGGTGTTTATAGTGACTAGAACATTCCCAATGAACTGTCATCATCATCATCATCATCATCTGATGACTTCAATTCGACTACCAGCTTCATCATCATCTGATGATGAAGCTGGTAGTCGAATTGAAGTCGGTTTTTCCAGTTTTTTAACTTATAAATTATAGTGTAATGCCAACTACCCTCATACCTTCAACACCGTTTCATTTGAACTTGCAGGCAGCATGCTAACAATAGGCCGCTCTAACTACCTCCGCTTCAACCACCCTGCTGAGGCGATGTTGATGAAGTCTGTGTTACCGTCTGCAAGGAGGGATCACGCTATAGGTATGTGGTTCGATTCTCACGCAAAACATTCTATAGCTGTTTTTACATCAACTATATTTTCTTTAATTGTTAGAACATCACAAAAATATCCATTAGACTCAAATTGTTTGCGATATTTTGGATTTTTTTATGCCCATTTTAAAACTATTGAATATTTACTAGATAATGATTTAAAAAATTACAGATTAAGAGTCTGGTGTAGTATTTTTAAAATGTTCGTTATACTCCTACTAATTTTCTTTATTTTAAACAAAATAATAAACAAATTAGACCATAATTTCGGTTACACTTTTGCCTGAAAACATCATAATTAAGTGTTCCTTGTTTAATGCCGGTTTTTTTACGTCATTTGCATGTAATTTAACATTTGCAAAGTCATAGGTATTCCTGCCATTTAGGTATCATAAAAAATCACAAAAAATAATTCAAAAACAATGTTGATAAATCTTTTGTATTTAATCATAGTCATTCTTTTTTTTATGTATACTTAGTCATGTATTATTTGTTTTTGTTATCAGTTTTAGTACCTTTAAAAACACGCCACACCATCTTTTTGCACGCCCAGGAAGACTGGCAGACAATGCTCTTAGCATTAAGTCCTCTGCATTACTTGTTTGTGTGAAATTTTAAAATTAATAAATAAAAACATGCAGAACTGTTTTAGAAACGGTTTGAAACCAATGCGACAGTTCCTCGCGCTACAACTAAAAATATGAAAAATATATTGTAACTATTACAATGAAATCATGTTCTTTTGTTGCAGGTTACGTAAACGTTACTCACACAGACAACAGTGAATGTTACCAACCCAATAAATACAAAGACCTTTCCCAAGTAGACCACGAATTAGACATCACCCTGAAAGAACTATCACGAACGAAACCCCCTGTAGCGCCAAAAGACGAAAAACTAACCAGTATCATGTCTAAAGTATCAAAATTCGAATACTACGCGAAACAGCAAAAAAACGTCGGCCGATCACAATTCTACACTAACACAGAAAGCGAAATATCCCCAAAAGTATTCAGTTCCAACTCTTTGACAGTAAATACACCAGCGAAGGACGTGCTCGGAGGCAAAACTATCCCGAACTACATGAAGAAAGACCAAAAAGTTATTATCAACGATAACAATACAGTTGACCCTAAAAGCTGCTCATACGCAAACGTCGCTATACGAAATAACACGAAAATAGGCGAAATAGTCAAAAACTTTGACGAAAAACTACCCAAAAAAGTAAATAACGATGTTATGAATATAGACAAAGACAAAAGTAACGTTGAAAGAATAGATGCGGTAGATTTTAGGAAAGAAACTAAGTATCAAGAATACGCTAGACAAGGACAGAATGAAGTTTCAAGAAGCTACAAAGACACTAGCTTCGAAATCTCGAAAATAAACCAAGACACCAGAAATCAAGATTACGCTAAAACAAAGCAAGAATTTCTAAGAAATAATCAAGTAACAAAAAATCAAGATTTTACTAGAATAAATCAAGATGTACATAATCAAGTGAGAGAACATGAATTATCAAGAAGTTACCAAGGTTCCAGTAATTATGACTTCAGTAAAAACCAGGATAGCCAAGAAAGACAAGGTTTGGATATATTTCGAAATCAAGATTCGAGGCGGCAAAAACGTCCAGAACCTTCTAAAAATCAAGTACCTCCTAAAATTAATCAAGAACCCTATAGAATGATTCAAGATTCTTCTAGAATTAATCAAGAACCTTCTAGAATCAATCAAGAACTTTCTAGAAGTAATCAAGAAGTTTCTAAAAGTCCTTTAAACGGTATAGGGATACCGCAATATTCTCCAGTCTATGCGAATCAATATGAACGTGCTGAATCTATGAGAGTCAAGGTTTGTACTATTTTAATAAATTTCTTTACCAGTAACTTATATGTCCCAAAGTCATGGGCGCAGTGCAATGCATTACAGGGCACGTCTTCAATGGACGTGCTCAGTGAAGCAGTGCATCGTTATAGGCAGTGGTTAACACTTAACATCAGGTAGATGGCCGATCTCATTAATTAGTTGTATTAAAAAAATTATCTATCACACAAAGTTTCTTATTTTTTTCAGTGATTTCGTAATACCATTAAAAATACTTCAGACATCGCAAAACCTAAATTTTTCCATCCGATTATTGTTATAAAATTTATATGTTTGTGTTTCAATAAAGTTGCAACTGCTGGTCCGATTTGGATGAAACTTGGAATATACATTTCGTGACCCGGATTAACACAAGCCACTTTATCCCGGAAAATCAACATCATCAAACGGTACGCAGACGAAGTCGCGGGCAGACGTTAGCATCAAATAATTCAAATTTCTACGCAAAACAAAGATACAATGAATTTAATCTAAAGGCCACATTAAACTTGATATTAATTTGAACAAACTTATCTGATAACGTGATGATAACTATTGCAGGTAATATGCGACAGTGTAAGTCTTGTGTGGTCCGGTGTCAGTGCTAAAATATTAATAGTGTAAAAATAACGTGAATTACGTAAATAGCTAAATAATTAAGGATGTGATTCAGGCACGGTAGTATAGTACCAGCCCCCGTATGCCAATCTTTTGCTGTCAAGTTTTATTTCACTGCCCAGTGTAATTTCTTCAGGTCACGTGGTACAAAATTGTAATCATTCTTTTTAGACACTTGACAGCAAAATATGCGCGAAAACACATCAAATGACGTCATAATGTCACTATTTAGTCACAGAATAACTATGAGTTAGTATGAACTGACCATGATTTAAAACTTTGCAGTTTAACTTTGCATTTCAACTTTGATTGGCATACCAATGCAGTAGATTTTTTTTGTGGAATCTAATCTATAATAAATCTAAGTAAAATAAATACTTATAAAACAATTTTAGTTCCCAACCAATTTAGAAAAAAAATTAGATTTTCCGAATGTTTCATTATTTGTTAACTTTATATGTGGTATATTTATGTGGGCAAAAGCAGCGAAATAGCGAAATATTTGTGTATGACAAACATAGATGTTTGTTCTATGTTTGGGTATTACTATGTATTATAAGTATGTATTTACAAAAAAAAATATTCTATCAGCAATTTAGTTTTCATATTACAAGCTTTGCAAGCTTCCGATTGGTACTGATTTGGATCAGTTGAGCTATCTATAAATCGTTTGCAACGGTGTGTAGATAGCTCAACTGCTTCATGTGTATTTTGTACATATTATAAATATTGTAAAAGCTTTGCTTAGTTTGGGACTAGAGGGCGTCGTGTGAAATGTCCATGAATATTTATTTTAGCCTTGACCTAAGTTCTAAACTCATAACTATTTTATGGTCTAAACATGACTCAAAGTTAATATCCCATTGACATGCAAGGTTTTAAAACAGAGTAGTAAAAACTACTAAAACCTTCACAAGAAATCTAGGTACAGTCAGCAATGTAGATCAATTTATCAAAATTGTGTACAGTACGCACAACGGATCTTTACCCCTCTGAAGTTAGGTGCAACAAACGATTGCGCATGTACTGTTGTGCGGAAGAATTCGACCCAAAAATGGGTTCTGCGCAGATACTTCAGAGGGACAAAGATCCGTTGTGACTACTAGATAGCAATTATAAACAGCTGATTAAAGTTAAACAACGATTATAAGTAAAGCGATTTTTCACGCGTCTGTCCATCTGTAAAGTGCTGAACAAATCTCCAGGTTTTCTATATTGATAGCTTAATTTTCTAAGACAATTTAACGTCCAAAGCCAAGAAGATTAGCTAGTTTATACATAATCGAGTTCCTATATAAAACCAATAATATTACATTACTTAGTATATAACCCTTAAGTTAAATTCGTTATGCTCATAACATAAGATTCAATCAACTTTAGACCTTATGCCAATAATTATCAAGGCGATGTGGTTCTTACATCAGCAATTTTGCCATTCAATTATGATTCTTATGTCAATCGGTTTCGGATATTGAATTAATAATGGCATCGATTACATCAAAGCCCAAGGTTTACTTTCATTTTTATCTAAATTCGTATCAGTATCTTTACACCTGTGGTATAAACAACTGTGTTTTAAACAAAATAACGCTATTAAGAACAGTTTTAACATTAAAGGGCTTACTTACAATTGCTTCTTAACTTTAAGCTCCGTTTAAAATAGTGTCATCTCGTTTTTAACCCCCGACGCAAAAACGACGGGGTGTTATAAGTTTGACGTGTCTGTGTGAGTGTGTGTCTGAGTGTGTGTCTCTCTGAGGCAACGTAGCTCCTGATCGGATGAACCGATTTTGATTTTGTTTTTTTTGTCTGAAAGGTGAATTAGTCGGGTTTGTTCTTAGCTATGTTTGATGAAAATCGGTCCAAGATTCGGGGGTTTTTTAAAATTTTTAATTTAATTACTTGTGTTTAGATTTGTTGCAGTTTAAATTATGTGACGCTTATCAGACCATAAAAATCCTTTCTGAGTTGACTCTGAGGGCCAAAATCTTTATTCAACTATCGGTTTTCTTCGTTTCTTATTTATGGCCTTTGTCTTTAGTGAAGATCATTTTAAATCGTCTTTAAAACTAAGTCTACCGTGTCTGAAAGCCTGGCATTAGAAAGATTAAAATCAAAAAATTAGGTAAATAAAAGTTATCTGTATGTGTATAATTCATAATATCTCCTTGTTTTAAAAGTGATAACAATCTCTATGAAGACGTATAAACTGTGTTGCCACCAATAAAAAAGTTACTAAAAATGGCGGAGAAAACAAAAAAAGAGCCATCACATAAGCAGCTCCTAAAAATCTTCGTAACTTGCCTCAAAAAGAACACGGTCGCACTAAAAGAACTCAAATACTCCCTCGACCAAAAACATCCACAAGATACCATAGACAAAATCGTCGATATAACCACAAATGTCAACGAGAAACTCGACGTAGTCAACAAACTACGAAACGACATCAAAATCTACAAAACAATCAACACTATTCTCACAAATCATTACATAAAAAAAACTAAAGATCATGAGAGTGATATCGACCATAAAATTATCAAAATCGAAACGCAAATTAAAAACTCTTACGAGAATTTGAAAATGGAACTATCCAAGATGGCGGCCAATATTGCCAGTGTCCACAACGGTTCGCCGATACAGAACAGTAATGTTTTTGTGGTCGGAAATAACGTTAATTTGAAAGATATTCATGTGAAAAACGAGATTTATAATAGCATCATCAAGAAGATTGATAAATTGTTTTTCTCTTTGGTAAGTTATTAAAAAAACCACGCAACACGCAACGTCTAAATATAAACCGATTTATCGGTTAATACTTTCATTGAAAATCGTTTTTAACCCTGAAAATAACTGTTTTCGGGAAATACCCAAAATAGTATTTACTGGTTCCATTTATTTTGGGTAAATACCGGGTTACCGGGTGCAAGTAGTGCAACCCCCCTGACGTTTTTCGAAATGTTTGTATGTATAGTAAGGATAAAATAATACTCAGTATCGCACCATCCAAACAGGACAAATATTAATTAGCAGAATAATTAAGTAAACTTTTTTAATTTCAGGCATACCAAGAGAGGGTGAAAGAGGAAGAGAAAAAAGAAGCAGAAATGGAACGTCTCGAAGAAATACTCGACATATTCACTGAATATCAAAAACAGTTGTCCACAGGTAATTCGCTTTTTATAAAAAAAAAGTATTATAAGTATTCTATCAGCATCTAGTTCCCATATCACAAGCTTTGCTTAGTTTGGGACTAGAGGGCGTTATGTGCAATGTCCATGAATATTTATTTTTATTTATTCCTTCAGATACTCAATTCTCTTGCACGTTCTCTTGGTACCTATGGATATCTAAAGCCGATTTCTTCCATACGTTATTATGTATACGTGATTCAATCCTACTAATATTATAAATGTGAAAGTTTAGATGTTTGGATGTTTAGATGTTTGGATGTTTAGATGTTTGGATGTTTGTGTTTCAATCACGTCTAAACTACTGAACCAACTTGAATGAATCTTGGCATATATGTAGTTCGTAACATGGATTGACGCATAGGCTACTTTTTATCCCGAATAATTAAAAGGATCTACAGGATAAAATGAACGAAAAGAATTAGCAGCGCCAATTTAGCAAGAGGATGATGTCATGTCATGTCACGTCAGTTTGACAGGACGTAGTACTACCTCTTTGGTCTAACAACTAGCGTTTGACATTTCAGTACGAGTTCGGTGTAATGAGGTGTAATGTTAAGTTTCTCAAAGAAGTATCCGCTCGGTACACGCACAGATAATATAATGTACACGGAAACTGTAGACGCGTACGAAGTCGCGGGTAACTGCTAGTAATTAAATAAATAAATATTCATGGACATTTCACACAACGCCCTCTAGTCCCAAACTAAGCGGAGCTTGTAATATGGGAACTAGATGCTGATAGAATACTTATATACTTTTTTTGTAAATACATACTTATAATACATACTAACACCCAGACATAGAACAAACATCTATGTTTTGCACGCACAAATGTACGAATACATGTATGTATACAATGTATGTATGTATGTATGTAGAATACTTTAATGGTTTCATAACTTTTAGATTACCGTCCGGGGATACCAATAACGCCGACTGAGAAACGTTCCCACAACAAGATCATTACAAATGGATCCCTGCCGCGGAGTGTGGCTTTCAACAATCCCAATTTTGTGAAAACCAGTGAGGGATATTATAAGTAAGTAGCTAGTACACCTTCTTTTTTTTTATAAATTTATAAGCAAGCGTTTGACCGCAATCTCACCTGATGTTGAGTGAAGATGCGGTCGACGATGTAGCACGCTTACCTAGAAGATACCTATTCACTCGTCTCTTGAAAACACCTTACCTTACCGTACCTTTGGTATATTCCAGAAATCCTCACTGTGTTTTTTTCCAGAAATCCCCACTGCTACGACGCAGCCAGTGGGAATTTCTGGAAAAAAAACTGAACTCATCATAGTTAGATTAAATAAATAAATAAATAAATATTCATGTACTTTACACACAACGCCCTCTAGTCCCAAACTAAGCAAAGCTTGTAATATGGGAACTAGATGGCTATTAGATTAGATTAGAAAATTCTTCATTGCACATATAAAAACAGTACAGAGGCGGGCTTACTGCTATTTAGCTTTTTCTTCCAACCAACCTTTGTGTAGTGTACTGATAAGGATTTCTCAGTAAAAATTTCTGGAATGTAACAAATAGGTGGTGGTGCTTCTCATTTTACTTTCTTTTTTCCAGAAATCCCCACTGGCTACGTCTTAGTATGATACGTTATACCAGTGGGGATTTCTGGAATATACATATTACTGTCTGTAATGCTCGCGGTATTTCGGTTTGAAGGGTATGGGTGCCGGTGCTATTACACGTACATGATACAACACCTTAAGTTTCACAACCTCACAGGCACATCCTCGATGGACGTGCTCCGTGAGGTAATGCATTGTTAGGCAGAGGTAACAGCATAACCCGGGCCATCTTTTGTGATTCACAAACATCGAAATTAAAAAAACAAAAATCAAAAAATCGTTTGCAACGGTGCGTAGATAGCTCAACTGCTTCATGTGTATTTTGTACATATTATAAATATTGTAAATACTGTATTAGTCATAATTTATAAGAAGATTAAAATCATATCCAAACATCGAAATATTATTATTTGAGTTTTTCATTCCAGGTTTGAAACTAGTCAATCTCGCAACGAGCTGAACCAAACCCGCAATGTATCGAACTACGAGAACATCGAACCTCCGCCCACGCCTGAAGTCACTATACCAAGCAATGATTATGAAAATATCGGACGAATGGACGAAATCGGGATACCTGTCTTTGACGACTATGAACCAAAATCTCTTCAAAATTTCGATACAAATGAGCAAAAATCTCCCTTAAATACTCCAAACTTTGATAAAAATGATCAAAAAAATGGTCAAGATAAAGTTAATCCTACGGGAAGTCCGTACGAGAATGTATACGCAAATAGAAATATGTATAACAGCTTAAAACCAAAATCACCGAATACAAACAGCCCGAGAACAAGAATTAAAACTAGTTTTGCTCATAAGAACCTACCAACACCTCAGTACTTCGTATTTCCTACAAACGTTGATAAAAGTACTAATAGTGGAACCAATAAAGATACTAAAACTGAAGTTAAACCTGAAAAAGTAGGTATAGAGAAACAACTTAGCTTAGAAGAAGATATACCTATGATAGATGATTCCGAATTAACCAACGATATCGAATTTCGATACTCAAAAATCAAAAACGATACAGTCGATACAAGCGTAAAATCATTTGATGACGTTAAAAAAGAACTAATGGCTGACATACCTGAACTAGAAGCATTTGAAAATGATTTAAAAAATAATAAAAGAGATAAAATCATCAGAAATATCACAGATGATGTGAAAAATATTGATATTGACGTTGATAATTCAGTGTTAGATGTTAATATTGATGATTTGAAAGGTAAATATGAGAGATTAAAGGAGGAGAGAAGAAAATTAGTGACGGAAATACATGAAGTTAAATGTAAGATGTCGGAAATTACTTCACAAGAGGATGATATTTTGAGGGAGGTAAGAAAAGAACTGTCGTATTTGCATCACTCAAGCACTCAAGCATATATCTCTAGTATGCAAATCTCAAGCATCGATTTTATTATTAAAATCTATCAAGCACTGATCTGGACTCAAGCAGAGATTTTAGTATTAAAATCTCAAGCATTGATCTGGACTCAAGCAGAGATTTTAGTATTAAAATCTCAAGCATTGATCTGGACTCAAGCAGAGATTTTAGTATTCAAATCTCAAGCACTGATGTGGACTCAAGCAGAGATTTTAGTATTAAAATCTCAAACATTGATCTGGACTCAAGCAGAGGTTTTAGTATTAAAATCTCAAGCACTGATGTGGACTCAAGCAGAGATTTTAGTATTAAAATCTCAAACACTGATCTAGACTCAAGCAGATATTTTATTATTAAAATCTCAAGCACTGATCTGGACTCAAGCATAGATATAAAAGCTTGCAAAAATCGAGCTAGTGGTCTGGAATTTCAATGAGTTTACTTATTAAAAATCATACACTTTCGCTGCTCTTCCAGCCATAATTAACCAATCGGGAATCTAATCTAATATCTAATTTAAATTAATATTTTGCATTTCAGTTAGAAATGGAAAAAGCTCTAATAAAAGGTGAATACGACTCGGAAATCGCCATTCTCAAGATTGAACAAAAAAAGAAGACGGATCTACTCGAACAAGCGAAGCGAATAGAGGAGGAAATCAAACAGGTGCGAGCGAGACAGGAGACACGACAGAACGAGATGAGAGATCGAGTTGAAGTTGCTACTTTGAAAGTTGAAAGGTAAGAAAAATATACACTCTTATAGCTACCGCCCGCGACTTCGTCCGCGTCCCGTTGAACCCTGTTGTTATGGGAATAAAAAGCCTATGAGTTAATCCAGGCTACGAACTATTTGTATTCCAAGTTTCATCCAAATCGTACCAGTAGTTTTTGCGTGAAAGAAGAACAAACATACGTCCATATATTATTACAAATTTTCACGTTTATAATATTAGTATGAAGTACCTATGATTGCAGAATTATCATGATCAGAAACTTGAAATAAATGAATTTACTTAATATTAACTATTGACTTAGCTTTGCTTAGTTTGGGACTAGAGGGCGTCCTGTGAAATGTTCATCATCATCATCATTCCCCTGCCCTTATCCCGCGCTAGGTGGGGTCGGCACAACATGTCTTCTTCTTCCACTCGCTCCTATCATTCGTCAACTCAGAATCTACTCCTCTCACATTCATATCCTCTTTCACACAATCCAACCACTTCTTCTTCGGCCTTCCTCTACCTGCGTACCTACCTACGCAGTCACACTCATGTTCATAACTTTTTTCGTGATATGACTTTCATCCCTCCTCATTACGTGTCCATACCATGCTAATCTAGCACTCTTCACCTTTTCAACAACAGGCGCCACTTTCAAACTTCCCCTGATATACTCATTACTTATCTTATCTAACCTCGTCACCCCACACATCCATCTTAACATTCGCATCTCAGTAGCATGCACTCTCCTTTCATCCGTCTTCTTCGTTGCCCAACACGCAACGCGTCGCGTCACGCAACGCGTGGTGTCGCGCAACGACTCAACTAGACAACAGCTTAGCCGATTTGCTCCGTGATAATAATACATATCTATTCTAAAAAGTGCTATTCGTGTCTCCAAAATCTGTGAATTAAGAGATTAATACCCATACAATACCAACTCAAACAGTTTTACAGTGATTTCCAGACTTTTCCGGCCCAAACTTTCAAAAATCCTATTCGTTTTACAAACCAAAAATCGCGACCGCCATTACCGCTGCGAGTGATTCCCGGAATCGCGTGCTACGTTGACCTTGTTTGAACTTTTACCCGCGTAAGACGCGGGCCGCGAATCAACGAACATTTTTTGTGATAAATAAATTGAAAATGTCCAAAGAATGTGCTGGCTGCTTGAACGCCATTCCTCATAGGGACAATTTACGATGTTACAACTGTCAGAAATGGTATGATCTTGACTGTGCTAACGTTTTAGTCAAGACATTCCGTCTTATGAGTCTCGATGCCAGAGACGTATGGATCTGCGAGGAATGCCGTAATAAAGTACCGAAAGGCGATAACACTAACATTCCGGTTCGTCCGATTCAACAATCAGCTGGGCGTACAGGTATCCCAGTCCGCCCATTGCTACAGCAATCCATAGCTGGAAGTGGAAGTGATAAGGGGAAAAAACTGATCATCCGAACTGAGGCCTCTGTCTCGACCGACGCACTGTCAAACGCACGCCCATCAGCGTCATCAATCCGTCCAAACGTGGTTGAGATCCCTAACATAGCGACCACCAACACTACTAGCGGAAACTACGTCTCGCACTCTTCGATCTCCGATCACGCAGCCGAAGACATCGACAGCGAGCCGATCACTAGAAAAGCGCTCAAGGATATAATATCAGAAGAGATAGGTGGCTCGCTTAGGAGCCTGGCACTGGAACAGAAGCAATTGAGGGAAGTCGTAGATAGTTTTCAACAGGCAATCTCATTCTTTAGCAACAGATACGACGAGATAAGAACAACCTTGGAGGAGAAATCTGAGAGAATCGACAAGCTAGAAAAGGAAAACATTTTTCTCCTTGAATCCGTGCAAAATCTGACAAAAAGGGTCAATATCTCCGAGCAGCACGCCAGGTCCAGCAATATTGAGATACAGTGTGTCCCAGAAAACAAGTCCGAAAATCTAGTCAACACAATTTTGCACCTTAGCGACACAATAAAGTGCGACGTAACGGACTCTGACATCGTACACTGTACCAGGATAGCGAAAAAGAACCCTGATAATAGCCGCCCCAGATCAATACTGGTGAGATTCAACAACCCACGTCAACGCGACTCATTCCTTGCTGCTGCAACTAAATACAACAGAACTCACCCGAAAAACCGCCTGAACTCACGGCACCTCGGTTCATCTGCTGATAACACACAACCGATATTCGTGGTAGAGCATTTATCAGCCGAAAATAAGGCGCTACACGCTGCAGCCCGCGCTAGGGCGCGAGAGCTAGACTACAGGTTTGTCTGGGTGCGCAACGGGCGCATATTTATGAAAAAGAACGAGGACGCAAACCGCATCTTGGTCGACTGCGCTGAAAAACTAGATTCGCTACAATAGCTTCATTCATACGTGTAATTAGGTAACTAAGCTTTTTTCATAGCCACTTTAAACTGTACTCGCTTATTTATCTTTCTCTGAATGATTAACTCACACTTACACTTTTACTACCAAAATGTTCGAGGTTTGAAAACAAAAACGACAGATTTTTTTCTGAACATAAAACTTAATTCTTACGACGTTGTGGTGCTTACGGAGTCTTGGCTCAATGACAGTGTTCACGACTCTGAATTATTTGACGAGAGATATGTTGTTTATAGAAGGGATCGTGAATCCAGTAGATTTTCTAAAAGAAAAGATGGTGGCGGTGTCCTAATTGCTGTCGCAAAATACTTGAACTCTACTCGAGTCACAGATTATGAAAGCAATTGTGAGGATCTTTGGGTCAACATAACATGTAAAAATGGAGACAAAACGAGCAAACTTAGTATATGTGGAGTCTATCTTCCGTCTCCTTTGCAAATTGATGTTCTAGAAAGTTTCACTAACAAAGCCCTACAAAGTCTTAATAAAACAGACCACGAACACGTTGTTGTCCTAGGCGACTTTAACTTAAACAAGTTAAACTGGTTGCGATCTGATAATCAATCGCACTGCATTTCAACTGGGACTAATTCGGAAGTCAACGCATGTTACCTGGAATTCGCGGCATTAAGCAACCTTAGTCAATATAACTACGTACTGAATGCTGACGAGAGAATTCTTGATCTAGTCCTAAGTAATAAAAATGTGACAAATCTCAAACGAAATGATACACCCTTGTCTAGAGAAGATAAACCTCACCCAGCAATTGACTTCTCTATCCCGTATTCGGTTAACCCTAAGTGTTTAGCAGGTAACAGCATAAATCGACCAAATTTCTTCAGAGCAGATTATGATACGGTAATACAGGTTCTTAGATCCATGGACTGGGTGGAAATTTTTGCCGACTGCAATGATGATGTAGACATTATGACTCGCGAGTTTTATGCAACCCTCCAAATGATAATAAAAGAACATATTCCAATGAAAAGGGTTAAAGCAAAAGGTTATCCAATATGGTATTCAAAAGAACTTATACGCATGTTAAAAGAAAAATATAAATTGCACATAAAAATTAAAAAATACAACAACCCGTTACAAATGGAATGGTTTTTAAAGTTGCGTGACGAGTGCTTTGATGTACAAAAAATTTGTTATCGCAAGTATATTGATACAATCGAGAGTGCAGTTTCAAAGAACCCTAAACTCTTTTGGTCATTTATAAAGGGAAAGAGAAAAGGCGGTGGTACCTACCCAGCACAAATGCAATACAAAGATGTAGTGTCATCGAAAGGAGACGAAATTTGTGACTTATTTGCTGAAAATTTTTCTGCAATTTACTCTACCAGCTCTACTGCTTGCACCACCTCCTCTCCTCCTTTCATAAACAATAATAATGTTCTTGTTTCTACATCCCTTTCCTCAGTCAATATCACCTCTAATGATATTGATAATACTCTAAAACATTTAGACGACAAGAAGGGTGCAGGTAGTGATGGTATACCACCGATTTTTATAAAAAAATGCGCATCCGCTTTGCTAATACCATTACATCGTATTTTTAATTTATCCCTTAGGAAAGGTATCTTCCCCGATCTCTGGAAAGAGGCTAAGATTGTCCCAATATATAAATCTGGTGACAAAAATAATGTAGCTAACTATCGGCCAATTTCAATTTTATCGGTGTTTGGTAAAATCTTCGAAAAATTAGTTACGGAGCATTTGACGTGGCACTTAAAGCAACACATCACCGGCTCTCAGCATGGTTTTATGAAGTTACGTTCAACTACTACTAATTTACTATGCTACTCCTCAGAGCTCTCCAAATCCCTTGACAACAAAATTCCAGTTGACGCTATCTATACCGATTTTAGCAAAGCGTTCGACAGAATAAACCATGTTCTGTTAATACAGAAACTGTCCAATCTTGGAGTATCTGGTTGCTTTCTTTCTTGGATATCTTCCTACCTATATAACAGACGTTCAATAGTAACCGTAAGCGGCTATCAGTCACATCCATTTTTTGCTACTTCCGGCGTCCCGCAAGGTTCCCATTTAGGACCAATATTGTTCAATGCATTTATAAATGATATAACACGTTGTTTTAAAAATTCAAAAGTCTTCTTATATGCTGATGACATGAAAATAATCAAACCAATTAGATCACCTTTGGACACAACTGAACTGCAAGACGATTTGAACCGATTATCTACCTGGTCCACTCAAAATCAGATGCCGCTTAATGTGTCCAAATGTTACCACATCCATTTTAGTCGTAATAAAAGCCCAGCTTCAACGAAGTACTTCCTAAGGGAATTAGAGCTAGTGTCGCTAGATCAAATTCGTGATTTAGGTGTTATTTTTGACTCGAATCTCAAATTTGACAAACATATATTAACCACGACTACAAAGAGCTTTAAAACGCTGGGTTTCGTGTTAAGAAATAGTAAGGAGTTCAAACGCTCATCCACTAAAATAAAATTATTTCACACACTGGTTAGACCTATCTTAGAGTACGGGTGCCTTGTTTGGAATCCTAACTATGACATTTATTCGAAACGAATCGAAAGCGTACAAAGACGTTTTTTATACCATGTTTCCTACGGTGATCACTTAGCCAAGAAAATGCCAAGTTACAATAGCAGACTAGCGCACTACCATATGAATCCACTTTCTTACCGTAGAACTTTCTTAGATCTTGTATTTTTGCATAAGTTGTTTAACGGAACCATTGACTGCGCTGAACTAATCGAAATGTTACAGATTCATGCTCCTTCTCGTCTCCCCAGAAAAGCTGCCTATAACCTTTTCACCACTCAGTATGCTCGAACTAATCTGGGTAAACACGCATCGATGCCAAGGCTTTGTAGTCATTATAATGCTCTATCCAAGAGTAACGATATTGACATCACTGACCCATTACTTAAATACAAAAAACACATTCGAAATTGTCTTCTATCTCCGAAAGAATAGTGGTTTTTAGTTTTTATACCTATTTTAACAAGTTTTTGACTGCTTGTCTACTGTATTTTCTGTGCCATTTTGTACCATATTATTTACCATAACACACCGAGGTCTGATGATCACTTTATTTTAAGTACCTACGAAACATGATCTCAATTTTAGATCTCAATTTTATTTTTATGTTAATTGTGTTCACTAGTTATTATTAATTTGCTTTGTTTAGTTTAGTTTATTAGTTTAGTTTAGTTGAGTCTATTTTGTGCACGCTGTGGCGTCCTGTAATTAGGGAAACACAAAGCATTTCCTTTAGATTTAAGAATGTACTTGATAATTGTGATTTCCTTGTTGGATGCTCTAAATAAAATAAATAAATAAATAAATAAATAAACACTCTGATCCATACATCGCGACAGGTCTAATTCAGGTCGTGTGAAATGTTCATGAATATTTATTTATTGAATATTATAATTTCAGATTGGAAAAAGATCTGAAAAGTAACAGCGCAACTTTAGAAGAATTACAAAACGCACAAGACATTCTCGACAACGAATCTAAGATATACGAAGATTTAGAATTCCAGCATTTGGAAGAAGAGTCTGAATTGTAAGTACCTTTATTCACAAAGATAAATTACTCTTATGTTATGTGGTAACCACTAACGGTGCATTACCTCACTGAGCACGTCTATTAAGGACGTGCCTTGTGATGCATTGCACTGCGTCCATCATTCTGAGACGGGTTAAGTCTCATGTGCGTGTAATAGCACCGGCACCCATACCCTTCAAACCGGCACACAGCAATGCGAGCATCACTGTGCAAATGAAATAGGTGCTAGTACTCAACCCGGACGAGCTCGCACACAAGAAGCACTACTACTACTTATATTAGTATCAGAATAATGTTTCTCAGTAAGTAATTTATGTACAAATCATTATAAGAAATAAACAACATAACATAATACAACATGTAGGTGGGTAGTAAATATAAATATATAAATATAAATATAAATATAAATAGGTGGGTACTGGGTACAGACAAATTCCAGCAGTCATGTTTGACTTCGAATTTTAGAATTAAATAATTTCAAGCCGAAAAAAATCGAATACATATTTTCAGATTATCAAACCGAGAGGATCTTCAAAACGAAATAATCCTTCTAACAAAGAAAATAGATGCACAAAAAACTAGAATACTAACTCTCAAATCAGAAGCCAACAACAACCTTACATCAGCATTAGACGAGACTAAAGTACTGCATACAGAGTACGTGAAACATCTTAACAATGTTGAGGAGCTCACAGCCAAAGTACAAACTATAGAAAAGGAGCTAAAACCTACAGTAGCGAAACTAAATGAGATAGAAAGAGCACAAAGCCCAGATAGCGCTTTCTATACAGATCAAACACGAGCAAAGTCAGGGGAATTCGGCTACTCACCGCAAAGCAGTGATAGCGATGACATCGATACCAAAATAAACATTTTTGAAGAGCACACTAAAGAATTAAAAGATAAATTCAATTCTATAGATCAAATGTCGCAATCTATGACTGTAGATATAGAGAAAAGAGTAGCTGATACAGATAGTCCTAAATCTAAGGAGAAGAAAGGATTCTGGGAGAGAAACTTTGATTCGCTTAAACGAAAGAAAAAACCAAAATCACCCGAAAAAGTGGACATTATGTCGCAAAGCCTGAACGAAAACTTGTTCTACAACAATGGAACTATCGAAAATGATTCAGCTCTTGATCGATTTGGAAGTCTAAGACATTCTAAAAAGAAGGATAAAAGTACAGGCCCGATTAAAAGTAGTTCATCATCAAAAATACCTACTTTCGCAGCGCTGGGCAAGATCATCAAAAAAGATTCGTTCGGTAAAAAAACAGACGATAAACCTAGATTCATCAAAAGTGGTAAACCAACAGAGAATAAGTATAAATCGAAATCTCTATCTCCTGATAAAGTAGCTGATAAAATAACTGAAGAGATTGAACAGGATATGTTCCAAGTTGCAAAGGTTTTGCATAGAAAGAGCTGTGGCGACGAGCCAAGTGCTAAAGACAGGATATCTGATTCCAGCAAAATACCTTCGCAGGATGACATTGACAGGTATAGTTTATTAACCTCCGGGTTGTCGAAAAACACAATTTTCTATTGATTATCCTATCCTACTAATATTATAAATGCGAAAGTTTAGATGTTTGGATGTTTGTGTTTCAATCACGTCGAAACTACTGAACCAACTTGGATGAAACTTGACATATATAGTTCGTAACCTGGATTGACACATAGGCTACTTTTTATCCCGAATAAATCACAGGATCTACAGGATAAAATGAACGAACGGGATTAGCAGCGCCAATTAGCATGAGGATGATGTCATGTCATGTCACGTCAGTTTGACAGACAATTTTGCTAATGTCAAGTGAATAAATTGAAATAGTATTTAGTCGAGTTATTCGTCAAGTCGGTTGTATTTTTTTCTTTTGTCAGAATCTCAAAGGTCACATTTGACGCACCGATATTGTCAAGTGACACAGATGTCAACTCTCTAGGGAAAAGGACACTTGACAGTTTGATGGAGATTGAAAGGAAACGCTTTGAGATGTTGGAAGAACAAGGTAAATTACAAGGTCAAAGGTCATATTTGACTGAATTTAATAGTAAAAGGTCAGACTTGAACGGTCAAATATTATTTAAGGTATTTGACTGGATAAAGATAATAATTTTAAATATAAGTAGTAATATAAAAATCATAGGTCAGATAGTTGGCACGTTCAAAGATCAGATTTAAATATCCAATTATTAAACGATCAAGTATAAACATTTATAAACTGTATATAAACTGTATAAATAATACAAGTATATAAACTGATTTGGATCAGTTGAGCTATCTATAAATCGTTTGCAACGGTGTGTAGATAGCTCAACTGCTTCATGTGCATTTTGTACATATTATAAATATTGTAAATACTTTTTATTATATTGAATAAACTTGTTTTTTTATATTTAGTAAACAGATTAAAAGTATAAACATCCACCCTATTTTTAATAAACTCGATGTAAACTTGGAATAGTTACACTGTGTGTTGTCTCTTTCGATCGAATTTGACTTTACTTGTGTAATGCAAAAGACAAAACACGGTGTAACTACTCCAAGCTTAAAAAAGTTTATAAAAACTATGAACCGAAGAAATGAGCAAAATTTTATTATTTTTCACTAATAAAAATTATATTCTAGGATGCCAAATGATAGAAAACGAACGAGAAAAGATATCCGAACTGAAACGACGTGCCCAAGACGAAACAAAAAAACTGTGGGATCAGAAATACAGAGAAAAGTCAGTTGACAGTGACTTTAACAGCTTGACAGATGTCAGACGAAGTAGCTGTCAATCTACTGACTCTAAAGAGCGATTGAGTGGTATAGAACTCACTAATGAGAAGATTGACCGAGCTGTCAGTTCTGAACAAAGTGAATCTGAACGATTGAGTCACGAAAAGTCTGTTGACCGAGCGAGTCATGAAAAGACAGTGTCCTTTGACAGAACGGAAAATGAAAGACAGAATGATATGACTCGATTAGTGTTTGACCGATCGAGTCATGATAAATCAGTTGAATTTGATCAGACAGAAAGCTTAGATCGGTCAAAGTTTGAACGGTCAGTAAACTATGATCGGTCGGTGAACTTTGACCGGTCAGTGACAGATCGGCATGATCGTGAAGAGATATTCGAGTTTGATCGTTCAATGGAGTTTGACCGTTCGGGTCAGTTTGACCGATCGAGTCGGTTTGAACGTTCGGGTCAGTTTGTTCGGTCGGGGCAGTTTGACCGGTACGATCAATGTGTGGAGGATTCAAGTCTGATCGAAGATGGCTTCATGGTGAATTCTACGATATTCGAAGAAAAGTAAGTTTATAATCTCATTTATACTGTTATAGTATATACTTAAACCCCATCAAAAAAAAACTAACTTATTTTTCTTATTATTGAAAAAAAAACTTGACCTAGTTTAGAATACATCTGAGCAAATACACTTGAAAAACTATGAAATACAGTTCAAAATCGCTTTGGACACGGCTACTCACAATCTTCATTACAAATTAACCTGTAAGTTCATGACAATAAGGCACAAACTCGCTCGCCAGCTCTGTAAAAACAAACCATATAGGCGTTCTACATTCTTAATAGTAACACCGTAATTATATCAAAATAAGGTTCAAAGTCGCTCACCTTTATAACAGCGAGTCATATAGGCCGTGATAAGATAAGAATGTTAGTATATTCGCGTATTTTGTCGCAAACGAACGTTCGTTATTGAAATAACCAGTGTGGTGAAAGTGATTCTTTTAATAATATTCGAATATAAAATCAAAAGGATCATTATAAGAATCAAGAATCATTTGGTGTGAATAATACAAATTCTGATTTAGGTTGAGTCATAATACTGATCTTTATTAGGTAGTGATCTCAAACGGTGAAGGAAAACATCGTTCAGAAACCGTTGGCTTAGTCAGCTCCGCACGTATTGTTGTCTCTCCTGTGGATAGACACTAGACTGAGAGGATGGTATAGTGCTACAAGCCTACTCCATCTACATCATGTCCCAGGCACTGCAGCCTCCCGTACATCGGGGCATGGGGCACAAGTGAGGGGCATGAGTGGATTTTGAAAGAACTAACCCAGATTCTACAGTGCCTTGATCACGAATAAATGTGACAATCGTAAACGTATCGTAACGCTAGCGTATCCGAGATACACTGCGCGGTGACACTGCAACGTTTAGCAGTCGAGCTGGCGTTGACGCGCAATATGATTCAAATACGCTAGGTTTACGAAACGCGGCGACTGTCAGATTTGTTTGTGATTACCCCTTTGTCAATATAGCTAATAGTAGTCACAACGGATCTTTGTCCGTCTGAAGTATCTGCGCAGAAGCCATTTTTGGGTCGAATTGGAGGTAAGCGAATTTTTCCGCACAACAGTACATGCGCAATCGTTTGTTGCACTTAACTTCAGAGGGATAAATATCCGTTGTGCGTACTGTACTTCAGTTCTTGTTATTCACTTTGTTACACATACTACACGATGACACAATGAATGTCGTCATCCAATTCTGTAAAATTACTGAATGGAATACCTACAAAATACAGGGTTCGTTTGTTCGTGGCTAACTCTGGTGATGGGAGTTGTTAGGCCGCCTTAAGGCCTCCGTCGTGGCCTAACGACTGCTAGAGCCGGGACCAATTTATATGAAATGAATTTATACAGCGTCAGGAGGCACTTGTCCCCCATGCCCCGATGTACGGGAGGCTGCAGTGCCTGGGACATGATGTAGATGGAGTAGGCTTGTAGCACTATACCATCCTCTCAGCCTAGTGTCTATCCACAGGAGAGACGACAATACGTGCGGAGCTGACTAAGCCAAGGGTTTCTGAACGATGTTTTCCTTCACCGTTTGAGAGTATCGACATTGCGCACATAAATTTTCCGAGTAGAAAAATCCTTTGGTGTACGATTGACCGCTAGCCTATGCATACCCTGTATACCATCCATCTATCGATATATACCTACTTATTCAATCAGTCGAGTCAAGTGGCGCTATTGTTGAAATATTCAATTAATTTGGCCTTCCAATGATAAGATAATAAAGTCTATGATCTAGTAGACAATACCGACTAAATTCTGTTATGAACACGTAATTAAATTCAAAATTTAAAAAACCCCCGAATCTTGGACCGATTTTCATCAAACATAAAAGATCACTCCCGACTTATTCACCTTTCAAACCCTTCCAACCAAAAAAAAAAAAAAATCATAATCCGTTCAGGAGCTACGTACCTCAGACACACACACACACACACACACACACACACACACACACACACGAACGTCAAACTTATAACACCCCGTCGTTTTTGCGTCGGGGGTTAAAAATCAATATGCTTTACAAAAAATCTTTTGGACAGAAATGGCTCCATGAATTTCCAAAAAATATGAAATAACCATTTTCCACATATTGAATTTTCATAATTGAATTTGTAGCGTAAGTACCTACTTCTAGTTGTAAGATTTCAGGGAAAAGTAGTCACTTTTACGAACGAATACTTTATTTTTCACTAGCTTGCACCCGCGACATCGTCTAAAAAGTAACCTATACCTATGTTAATCCAGGTTACAACTATATATATTCCAAGTGTCATCCAAATCAGACCAGCCGTGGCAGCGTGATTGAAACACAAACATCTAAACTGTAAAAGCATGCTTATGTAGCTATGTAGTTGCAAATGAATTATTTATTTATTTTAAAATTTCACTCAAATAAGTAGTGCTAGGAGGACTTAATGCTAAGAGCATTGTCTGTCAGTCTTCAAAAAGTATAAAGTAAGTGGGCGTGCAAAAAGTATTTTTTTTTAACTTTGACAGTTATAATATTAGTAGAATTGATAACTTTAGATAGATAGATAGATAATACTTTATTGTACACACAAAGAATTCAGATGACATACAAAAACTTAAAAATTAACGTATAATAGTACAATGGGCGGCCTTATCGCTGAAAGCGATTTACTCCAAGCTTACTTTAATGACTTTTAAGTCGTTATATTCGCCGATAATTCTAATATCCACTTAGTAAATGTTTTAGTGAAGTTCTCCCTAGATACTAACTCTCCAATTTCACAGAACTAGGTACCCTATTTAGATCTAGTTATTAATCACAGCGCGAGCGATGAATTAATAAATGGTTGCTGCATTTGGAGCGGCCATATTGGATTTCTATGTACAGGAGGTTTCAAAGTCAGTTTGTATTTATTTAGTAACTTTGAAACGACTTAAAAGCTAGTCCTTTTGCCAAAGAAATCGTACATCTTTCGAGGTCGAGTCGAGCCGAGGATTATTCGAGGTAACGACTAATATGGACCTAAGTTTCAAAGACAGCACCCAGCTTAGTTGCACTTAAGAAAATACGCATTGACTTTACGAAAGAAATGATTTCAAAATGAAAGATAAAATTATGAAATGTAGTTGCGATTGTGAAACCCCCTGTATAGGAAACGTGTCGTCGCATACAAACATCCTGACCTGACTATCATAATTGACAATACAGATGTTTTCGCTCGTCGCTTCGTAGTGTTTTATAAATTCAGTTGATAGCTAAAGTGATAGTGAAAATATTTATAAATAAACCAGCCAAGGTGCAAGTAAAATTGTGTAGTTTTCAGTGAGTGTGGTGAAAGGTTCTGAATTCGCATTGATACTCAATACCGTTTTTACTATAAGGGCACACGGGGCCTGTCCTCCATATTCAGGGGGCCCCGAAGGACCCACAATTCTCACATTTAATAAAAAAAAAATAAAAAAAAATTGAATATTTTCAAGAGGAGAGTGAATAGGTTTCTTCTAGGCAAATGTGCTACATCGTCGACCGCATCATCACATACCATCAGGTGAGATTGCGGTCAAACGTTTGTCTATAATGTATAAAAAAAATTTTTTTTGCTCAACAGAAATTCCGAAACTATTACCGTAATCGTAACCGAAAAACCAACAGCATACCTACTAAGTAATATCATTAATGACATATTATTGTTTATTTGATTACCGATAATAAATAGAAGAAATCTAATTAATGTCATTGGCTCTCCCTTTGTAACTAAATATCCCTTTAACTAATGAATCTTTAAATAGTTTAAGAGATATACCTAACCAAATCGAGATACGTGTTTGTATGTTTAAGTTCTTCTTCTTTTATATATGGCCTCTGTCCGTCATTTCGACAAACAATTTTGCCAGTGTCAAGTGGATTATTTGAAATAAAATTTGTCAAGTCGAGTCATACGTCAAGTCGTTTGTTTTATTTTAATCATTTGACAGTTGATTGTATTTAAGTAATTTTTGTTGACACACAACTTCACACAAGTGAATAATAGTGAAATTACAATGCCAAAATCTAAGGAAAAAAAGTCATCATTGTTATGTTGGTAAGTGTGATGACAACTAAACGATATCGCCAGTCTTAGAATCGCCCTTCAATTAAATTCTGGCTTTTTGACGCTACGGGGATTGTACAAACAGTCCATGAATCCTCCTCGCGTGGGGAACTGTGGGGTATCCTACTAATATTATAAATGCGAAAGTTTAGATGTTTGGATGTTTGTGTTTCAATCACGTCAAAACCACTGAACCAACTTGGATGAAACTTGGCATATATATAGTTCGTAACCTGAATTGACACATAGGTTACTTTTTATCTCGAATAATTAACAGGATCTACAGGATAAAATGAACGAAAAGAATTAGCAGCGCCAATTGGCAAGAGGATTTCATTGTCATGTCATGTCACGTCAGTTTGACAGGGCGTAGTACTACCTCTTTGGTCTAACAACTAGCGTTTGACATTCCAGTACGAGTTCGGTGTAATGAGGTGTAATGTCAAGTTTCTCAAAGTATCCGCTCGGTACACGCACAGATAATATAATGCACACGGCAACTAGACGCGTACGAAGTCGCGGGTAACTGCTAGTCTGTAATAAGCCCCTTTAGTATGGAAAACTAGATATAGGTTGAAAATTTAAATTTCTGTTTATCCTTAGCTTGTATTATGTGCCAGAGTAACGTTTGATGAGTTCATTCTTTCATCTAATTTTGAAATTGAAGCAATCCGGTAAAATTCATAAACTGACATAGGTTTGGAAAATCAAAGAATTATGTCCTAATTTTCATTGCAATTTAAAAACCCTCGACCATGAAAGTCTCCGGTCCTCTTCATCATTGATATATTTTACCAATTTGTTGTTACAGTTCTGGGCTGATATCATCATCCATCGAAGAGGTAAGTCCCTGTTTATTATGTCTTTTATTCTGAGCCCGTAGTTCAAATTTTGTTAATTTGCGAACTGAACAGAACGTTTTGGATAATGCTGTAATTTTTTAAAGTTAACTGAATAAATTGAAATTGTACAGTGAGTTACAATTTTTTTATGTACAAAAATAAATAAAATATTTTTTTATACAAGTAAATGATGGAACCAGCCGATGGCCCACCTGATGTTAAACGCTTACCTCTGCCTATAACAATTCAAAATACTTTTCTCCAAACATTTACGAATCATTTTTCGTATAACAAAAGACTACGCGTTCAGTACTCAAAAATACAGTTTATAAAAAAACAAACAAACATAAAAATAGAAAACACATGTGCGATCTTACCACAATCTACCATTCATGATTTAAAAAACTAGTCATAATGTACTGTTAAACGGAGATCATAAAACGGAAATAGACAATGGAATGTGCACGCCATTTTGATATTACGGGTACCATAAACAATATTGACATTGGACTTGAGTTCAGTCATTTTCGGAAACAAGATAAGACATTCATTTTATATGTTTTTCTTGGTGTTATAGTGAGTATTGTTCTTTAATTTTGGTGGAATTTTAACCAATAAGTAATACTTGCAGTCATAGCATAAAGTGTGAGCTAATGGAATAAATGTGTATTATGTGTTTTTATTATTTGATGGAATTCGTTTTCAAGTTTTGTAGGAAAAATCCACCATTTTGTCTTCAAAACAAACGACTTGACGTATGACTTGACTTGACTAAACTTATTTCAAATAATCCACTTGACACTGGCAAAATTGTCTGTCGAAATGACGGACAGAGGCCATAAGAGAAGAAGAAAAGACTCGAGTCCAGTAACTTTTGCAATTTAACAGAGCACATTTATTTTAATAGTTTTTCTTTGTGTTATTGTAGGATTAACTTACTTATTATTTTTAACCAATTAAACATTTCATCTAATTTAGAGTTTGTTCAACTCTATCTTAAAAATAAACTCAAAATTAATTTCTTCCTTTAAAAAGCAGATATTTCTGGATATATCTCAAAGAAACATAAAGGATGCGTTAATTTAGAACATCCTGTTGGAAAATTATCATTTGTCTTCTGTAAATGGAGTCTAGGATATATTTAGAACTTCGAAGAGGGGAAAAATAGTGTGAATGAATTTATTGTAATGAGTTTATAAACCTTTTGTAACGTTAATATTATAGTAGTCACAACGGATCTTTGTCCCTCTAAAGTATCTGCACAGTACCGATTTGTGGGTCGAATTGGAAGTAAGTCAATTTTTCTGCACAACAGTACATGCGCAATCGTTGTTTTCCTAACTTCAGAGGGATTAAGATCCGTTGTGCGTACTGTAATAAATGCAATTTCTATCCTAAACACTTTGTAAGTACCTGCCTATACTACGTTTTCAATTAACACTTGATGTGTGCATGTTATCTTGACTAAATACGTTTGTCTTCGAAATAGTTAATTAAAATACTGTCTGTCTAATTTCTATTTGAACTTGTGTGAAAAAAAAGTCGGAAATGATCATTTGTCAGCTGTCAAGTTCACACGCATACTATCTAATCGTATCGTGATATATGACATGTTTATCTAAATTGCACCTCGAGGAATTCATTACCAAAGACCGTTTTATATTAAACGACACGATAATTATATACGTTCTATTTATTTTGACATAATATTTAATCGTTCCTACCCGACGTTGCGTTGGCGTAGACTGAAAAAATTTTAATTTTTGTATTAAAAATAGTTGCCGACTGACAGAAATCATTTCAGAGTCGTGTCGTTTATCATGAATTTTTCCAATATCGATATAACTGATAAGTTATATCGATATTGGAAAAATTCATTTAATATAATATACAAATTCAGTTAATTTTCGGCTTTGTAGTAGTACCTACTAATGTTTGCTCAATGAAAGTGCTGATTACTTTGTAGTGCGTATAAAAATAGAAAATGTACACTAAAAAAGTAAGTGCTTTTATTTATAAGGTCTATTTTTATTTTAAATCCCCGAGCGAAAAACAGAAGGTGGTATGTAATTGGCGTTTTGTGTCTGTTTGTTTGTGTAAGCCTTCGTGGATGACAGTAGCACTCCGATTTTTTGTAAGAAAGATGATTTATCTGGGATGGTTCTTAGCCATGTTTGGTGAAAATTGGTGCAGCCGTTTCCAAGTTATGCGGATATTCATCAGATTTGATCAGATTCATCAGACAGGCGTCACAGCTCAGTCGGTATAGCTCTGCCTTCCGTGCTGTGGGTCGTGGGTTCGATCCCCACCGAGAACAAACATTTGTGTGTGACAAACATAGATGTTTGTTCTATGTCTGGGTGTTACTATGTATTATAAGTATGTATTTACAAAAAAAAAAGTATATAAGTATTCTATCAGCCATCTAGTTCCCATATTACAAGCTTTGCTTAGTTTGGGACTAGAGGGCGTCGTGTAAAATGTCCATGAATATTTATATTATATTATATTTGAAAACCAGTTTTAAGGAATCATTTAGTTCCATTCAAAGTATTTGAGATGAGATTGCGGTCAGACGCTTGTCTAAAATGTATAAAAAAAAATTGGAAATTTAAAGGAGTCTATACTCCAAGTTCTGATGATGACCAGCAATGATGAAGAGGATCTTAGAAGATTTTGATGGACGGACATTTATAAATACTTATTTGTTTAACTTGTTAATTAATTAGCGAATGATTCTTGAATGAGAAAAATATAAGAGGTTGGTTTACGATAGCCACTTGTACCCACGCAAGCATCGACCGTCATGAAATTTTTACAAATTTATACGCAAATATTTACAGACACAAATCAGTCGGTTTGATGCGAAAGAATCAATGTTTTTAAATAAAAATTTAAAATTTAACATTCGACTGCTGCATATCGGTTTTGGGTTAGAAAACATTGCGTAAAAATATGTTAGGTCTTATCATGTTTCAGCCAAGATCCAAATTAGCATACCTACCACCACAAATGACAATCTAACTATTATAATGTATTTGCGCATGTACGGTTGTGCGTAAAAATTCGACGATCCAATTCGACCCAAAAATCGGGTTCTGCGCAGATAATTCAGAGGGACAAAGATCCGTTGTGACTACTATAATTACTTTTATGTTCATCTGTGGATTTCTACAGATTGGTATGAAAGTGAATGATACCTACAGCTAGGTTATGATCCCTGAAAAATAATAAATTAAATACTAATGTGTAATATCCACCACTTATATCAAATACGCCCACGGTTCATGAAAACTAAAATAACTTTTAAATCTGTCTCCACTACACAGAGCATGGAAAGATCGCGCTTCGTAGAGGCTACTCTACTGTTATAGCGCTACCATATTATATTTATGTGCTGTGGGTCGTGGGTTCGATCCCCACTGAGAACAAACATTTGTGCGTGGAAAACATAGATGTTTGTTCTACGTCTGGGTGTTACTATGTATTATAAGTATGTATTTACAAAAAAAAAGTATTTAAGTAATCTATCAGCCATTTAGTTCCCATATTACAAGCTTTGCTTAGTTTGGGACTAGAGGGCGTTGTGTGTAAAGTCCATGAATATTTATTTATTTATTTATATTTTGGCAAAAACGAAAATGAAATTCAGTAGGTACCTATAACGCGTGGTTTTACGTGCCGACCCAACCTAGCGTGGGTTAAAGGTAGAGGAATGATGATGCGTGGTTTTGCACTGCAATTTTTACATGAACTTATATTAATTTTTATTGAAACACCATTACAGCCAATTTATACAGTGCGTAGTCGAATGACAATTCGAAAATGTAGACTTTTCTTCGCGTTTTCACTGTACTTTCATTCATTCGTTACGAAAAAAGCTGTGAGAAGCACTATTTTTCTAAAAATCGAAATTGGTTTATCCCACGCCGCCCACAGTATCCACGCTATTGTAAATTACAAAATATCCACGCTATTGTAAATTACAAAATATCCACGCTATTGTTTACTTATAAATTACCCCTACTCTATCTGTGAGTAACGTGAACTTTCAAAGCTTTCGTGTGAAACTTTTTAATTCTGTCGACAAGCTTTATGGTACCCGCAGTCTACCGCGTAACTCCGAAGAGTTGAATACCTCGTCTCGTGCGGGACTGCGTCTTCTTTATCTATAACCAACCTAAGAAGTTTTTATTCGGACCTCATTTAATTTTACGATTTTAAATCAGGAACTGGGAATTTTCGAGTGCGTTTTTAAAAATCGGTGAATTTATTTACTTCGTTGGTGCATTTTTTTTAATTTTAGTGCAAATCAATTTAATTCGCTTGGAAATATTTGTGAGAAAAAATAGTTCCTAAAAATTATTAAGTATTAGATTCTGTTAATATTTTGATGAACCAGTATCTATTAGAATTATCTCGCTAAGTAGGTACTAGGTAGACCCGATTGCGTGAGGAAATAAAAAAAAAACTATAATAAAAATAGCTCGACTTGAAAAAGCGCTATGCGTTTGATTTTTGAGAGGTAGAGATGTTACTTGCAAGAATTAAGACTAGTAAACAAAAAAAGCAACGTTTTCAATGGTTTTGGCATGGAAAACACTTTATAAAATTTGATGAGCGAGTGATATTGAGGGCTGACTAAGGGGATTTCTGGACAAAAAGTCCAGAAATCCCCTTCGGATTTCTGGAATAAGCCATTGATGAAAACATCAAAACTCTCTCAGCCTTAATTAAAATACCCTCTTCAATTAAAACACTGCTTTAGATTTTCTCTGTCACTAAACAAAACGAGATGGCACTATATTAAACGGTGGTTATCGTTTGACATAAATTGAGAGGTGATAATAAGTAAGACCGTCTTTGGTAATCTGAGTGATGAGGTGCAAACAACTATTAATATTTCCGCAAACATTTCTAAAATAATGGACAGTACGCACAACGGATCTTTACTCAAAAATGGGCTCTGTGCAGATACTGCAGAGGGACAAAGATCCGTTGTGTCTACTGTACTATTCAATTATCTTTCGCCAAAATGTGACATTGAAAGTGTGCATAAAAACAGGACAAAGTTTTTGTCATAGTTCCAAATCCATTAGTTAGTCTGTGAAATTACACGTATGCTTCATTGAATACTTTACGCATCATTTCTTGTGACGCGGATCATTTGAGATATGAGCTGAGGCCCTAGTACGAGTTTTGGTGTGTAAAACCGGCATACACTGCGGATTTTTGGAGAAGCTTGAGCAAGAAATCCGCTCAGTCTCTCCGTACCAATCAGCGCACACTGGTGTGCTGGGCGTTAGACGTTTTACACCGGTTTTATACACTGTAAACTCGTACTAGGGCCTCTGGTCCCAGTTCAGGGCCTCAGCACGAATAAATGTGACAACCGTACGTATAGTAACACCGAATCCGTGAAAATGCGGATGTAAAAAAACTCGGACGGAACTCGAATATTGCGTTACGCACTACATCCGATCCAAATCAGTGATAATATGGATCTACTGTAAAAAAACTGGACCGAATTAGAATGTTGATTCAATTTCAAGATTCAATTTTCATGAAAATCGGTTCAGTAGTTTGGCTTATAAATAGAAATAACTGGAAAAAATATAACATCCACGTGCACGAAATTGCGTATTTTGCTTTCCTGTGACTTTTTAGTTGTTTATGGGCACTAGAACATTCCCAATGAACTGCCATCAACATCCTTATCATCATCTGATGATGATGAAGCCGGTAGTCGAATTGAAGTCGGTTTTTCTTGTTTTTTAAACTTATAAATTATGTCACTTTTTAGGTAAGTTTCGGTCGGGGATTAAAAATACTAGCGTACCTAATCCAGTAGGTGGGTAGGTACTAGACGTCAAACCTAAAGATCTATAATAATGTTTAACTTGTTTACAAGAGATTTATAACCGTGAGTTATGCTTTATGAATGTATATTAATTAATGTATATTTATGAATGTATGTATGTTATGCTTTATGACGCATTTCATTGTTGTTTAGGTATTCCTAAAATTCAGTACTATTCCTTGAGTTTAGTAGTAAGCATGTCGTGTATTTTGACTTTACTTATCCCACTACTATTATAAATGTCAAAGTTTAGATGTTTGTGTTTCAATCACGCTGTAACTACTGGTCCGATTTTGATGTAACTTATAATAGATTATAGTTCGTAATACTTTTCCCGTTTTTTTTTGTTATATTTATTTTTCGTGGACGAAGTCGCTGGTAACTGCTAGTTACTAATAAACTTGATAGGGCAATAACTTTTGTAGGAATATTATTAGATATGAGTAAAGCATTTGACAGAGTCATATACAATATCTTACTAGACATAATTTATTGATCAAAACAATAACTATATACAAATACTTAAGGCTCATATCACGGTCAAACCGTGAAAATGCCCATTTTTGACGTTCTAGATCTCTGAAACTGAAACTCTTATATAATTTCGATTTATTGTATGATGTAGAATAGTTATTCGCATTGACCGTAGCGGCCTCGCTTTTTACAATTTTTCCTTATATATTTAAATAAAGCCAAAATTCCGAAACAAGTTTTTAATAAAACTCGCGCAGACACTTTTTCAAGCTCCTGGATTGAACTACTGTGCAAAGCAAACGAAATGAAAAATATCTACAAATATCTCTTATATACTGCCATTGACCGTAGCGGCCCCGGAATTCAGAAATAAGTATGGGATATCTACAAAAAAAAATCTATTCAAAACCATAAAATTGCTAAAAACGTTCAGAATTAGCCGTTAATTTCTCCATACTACATTAATATTATTAAGTAAAAATTATACCAAAATAAACGCTAGTTCATAATCAATAAAATTGTATACTTTTTATTTAAATAATTTATTTTATTATATTGAATAAACGTAATTTAAAACTGTATGAAATGCGATTTCAGACTCTCAGACGAACTCAGACGCGCGCCAGCCCTTGAATCGCGGCCAAACTGTGATAGCCCTCTTAAGAAAATACCATGTCTAACAAAAAAAAATTATTAAAATGAATTAATAACTTTTGTTGAACAACTAGTATCTATCTTATCTCCGTGAAAACCAATGTTAAAAGTTCAAATATCAATTTAAACTCAATCAGTAACAATTTTTGATAGCCAGATACCAAATTTCGTGTTTGTTTAAGACAATTTGGTATAGCATACGCACATCAGATCTTTATCCCTCTGAAGTTAGGTGCAACAAACGATTGCGCTTGTACTGTTGTGCGGAAAAATTCGTTCACCTCCAATTTGACCCAAAAATGGCTTGTAAAAAATACTTCGGAGGGAGACGTTGTGACTACTATATTTCTTCTGACTATAAGACCAACCATACGAAAACAAAACGCAGACTGTAATAATGAATCACGTTTATAATTTAGCGTAAACACGTTGAACATGTTTTATGGATCAGTTCAACAGATGTAGAGTTAGTCAGCCCACCTTACCGCTAAGTGTAATCGACATCTTTGGTTGCAATTTATAGTATTAATGAAATCTGTTTTTAACAAGATATAGGTAAACTAAGCAATCATACAAGTTGATGAGAACAGGAGAGGAAAAATGATTGTGGACACCTTATACGACATGACAGCTTAATCGGAAATACCATTGAAAGAAAGGTAGAAGGAAAGAGAGGAAGAGGAAGACCGCGTATTACTATGAACCAAGTGAAGGCGAAGATCGATGTCATGTCGTATAAGGATGTTAAGGAGGCTGCTCTGTGTATGAGTCGACTTGACTAAACTTATTTCAAATAATCCACTTGACACTGGCAAAATTGTCTGTCGAAATGACGGACAGAGGCCATATATTAGAGAAGAAGAAGAAGAAAGAAGAACCTGGCTGGGCTTAACTTGGATAATTGTAAAAATTACGACCAATTTTTAAATCCATTAGCATTTGGTACTAACTAATTATCAGTAAACGTATAAATGATGTGACGGTAAAATCAACAGTGAAAACGGTAGAAAACAGGTCAATTTCAAAATCATAATGAATTGAAAATTTAGGGCAAATTTATAAATAGACTCATTTGATTAGACACGTCTATTGCGTTCCTTCTTTATCTATGACGCTGTCGTGAATCATCGAGGTGTCTACGAAAAGATGGTTCATTTTGTCTCGTCCTGGTTACACTGCGGTCAGTTCATAGGAAACCGCACTTAACGCATAAGGCAATCACGCAATGTATCTCGAATCTCCGTATCGATTTTCGCAGGGGTAGGCACTAGGGCATGCAACCGGTAATTCTCGGTATCGAAATTACCGGGAATTACCGGTACTTTTGAAAAATTTCGGTACCGGTACTCACGAAGCCAGTCTCGGTTCTTTCGATACTTTCGATACTCAACTTTTCTATTATTTATTGTCGATTTGTTACTCAAAAACATACACTCTGGCTGAAGTTTCATCTAATTTTTTGAGTTATAAAATGTTTTGACGCAATAAGAACATATAAAACGTTGTATCGAGTGATATTATCAGAGTTGTTGACGGCTATTGTTGATTTGAGTCAAAATATTCTAGTAGTTAGGTTCAACTTCGTTTATAGAGGTCAACAAACCTCACCTAACTTAACTATTGACCTGTTGTTCCTGTGGGTAAGGCCAAGTAGGCTAAGAGGATGGTATAGGTGCTGGGCAAGCCTACTTCATCTAAATCATGTCCCAGGCACTGCAGCGTCCCGTTCATAGTGTGAAAAGTGGCCTCTGACGCTGTATAAATCATCTAGATTAGATGCAATGGCCAGATTACCAGTGATGACTATAGGACTCAGCCGTAGTCATAATTTATTGGTTTTAAACACGAACTGAAACACGACTGTATCAGATGGCAATACCTCTGATCTGGTCTTGAGGAATCTGAGTACCCAAACATATAGAGACTAATAACAGAAACCTTTATGAAACCGGCTATGCTACTATAACTTTGGGGAATTGCACGACTAAACCGTTCAGTTTTGAGAAAGGAGTACGACCAGGCACCCATGCTATACAAATAATGGTGAACACATGCGTAAGACCTGAGACGTCTGGAAAGTCGGTTTTAAAGTAGGAGGCGTCAAAAATTTTAACCTACGATACGGTGATCATACCACGTTGTTCGCATCCACGGAGTCCGAAATGGTTGCCCTTC
Organism: Gandaritis pyraliata; assembly: GCA_947859175.1. Taxonomy (NCBI): domain Eukaryota; kingdom Metazoa; phylum Arthropoda; class Insecta; order Lepidoptera; family Geometridae; genus Gandaritis; species Gandaritis pyraliata. The sequence continues at coordinate 1,589,312 of OX401877.1, read as the reverse complement.
TGCAGCGTCTAAAGTCGGCTAGTGCCGATTTAGGCCGGGCTATTAACAAAAACCAGACCAAGTTAATGATTCTCGATCGTTTTGAGTCCATCCAATTGTCGAATGCACTAGAAGAGTATGAAATTGTCGAAGAATTCCAATACCTCATCTATGAACAACAAAGGAAAAATAGTAACTATCCAATCTATGTTTTGGTATTAATCTTTCATGTTTAACTAGGTCCAATAACCAGGGATTCACACAACAGACGACATACAACGAGACATTGGTCCCTGTTGTATGAACCTCATCTTGTGCCAATGTAACCTATGTAATAAGCAAATAAAAATACTTTTTTTTCTTCTTTCTAAAAAGCAAACTTTAAATATGCTGTCTTATTGGCATGGACAAGACAGCGATGAATCAACATAACTGAATATGGAGGGAGAGCAACATTCAGAAGAAGACGAAGGTCCACGTGATTCGCACACTGGTCTTCTCCATATTTCTCTACGATACTGAAACGTAGTCCATGAAAGCCAATGAACGCAAGTGCATCGATGGTTTTGAATTGTGTTGTTGGATATGCTTCCTGAGGGTTCTGTGGATGGCCAAAAGACCCAACATCTCCATACTAAAGCACGTGCCCAATGCCTGTCTTCCATTTGCCTTCACCGGATACTTATACGGACATTATTGCGCGCAGAAATACGAAGAAAATGGAGAAACTTCTGATAACAGGTAAAGTGAAGAGCAAGAGGGAGGAGCTCAAAGCGCTGGTCTGTCCAGGTGTCCGAACAGCTGGAGACATCCGCGAACGTCGCGATCTATCGAGCTGTAGACCGTGACAGACGAAAAAAAGCTATCCAATGATTCCATGCACGGAGTCACGATCCCAACGATGGGGAAACGATTAAGGAGGAAGAGGAATTGTGATTTTGCGCAGGGCGCATAGCTAGTAGAACTAACATTTGTTGGGGTAAAGATATTATAACCCATGCTCCATAGCCACGTGAAGGTAATGCGAAGAATGACCACATAACCAAAGAACCAACGACTTTGTATATTATTATGTAGATTGTGTAAAGTCGGTATGTAGATAAAGAACGCTTAAAATCGTTTTTCCCGCAATTTTATAGGGGACTTTATGTCCACCAGTGGGCTAATTTAGGCTGCCAGTGTAATAATTAAATTAGAAATAGCCAAAATTCGCTATTTTTACAGGTTTTTACTTCATTCTAGTCCTTTTTTAATGAAATTTGGGTCAGTATCGAAAGTATCGAAAGTACCGGTAATTACCGGTACCGGGTCCAGTACCGGCCAAAAATTACCGGTACTGAGACTGGTACCGGTACTGCATGCCCTAGTAGGCACAAACAATTCTGACAGTCGCCGCGTTACGTAAACCTAACGTATTCGAGTCATATTGCGCGTCAACGCCAGCTCGACTGCCGAACGTTGTAGCGTCACCGCGCAGTGTATCTCTGATACGCTAACGTTTTCGAATGTTTTATCAGTCTAGGGGAGAACGCAAACCAAAGACAAAACGTCTTGTCGAACAGTTAGTGATGTGAAACTTCTCAGTAAAACTTTTTTAGTTACGATATGCTTCTTTTTATTTGCTGTTTTCGTTACTTGCTTATTTAATGAGAATCATCCTAAGTACTTAATAATATTATTAAGTACACTACATAATTACTTTATATTCTTATTTATTAAAAAAGCACAGTTCATTCTCTAGGTATGTGCGTATAAAGCAATGTATAATAAGTAGGTACTAAACAATGCTATAATAAATAGGTAAACATTATTTTATGCATGCGTCGTGTCAATTGATGTGAATTTCGTTACAACGAAAACAGCATATGACGAGGAAGCATTCATCATATGCTGTTTTCGTTATAACAGAAAATTTATTTTCACGTCACTAAGTACGCGACAAAACAGTTTTGTCGTCAGATGTGCGTTGGCCCATAGGGCCAACGCACATCTGACGACAAAACTGTTCATTGACATCATATTGACACAGTTAGTAATCTCGATGGCTTGATAATAAAAATGTCATCTTGCTTTGAACGTACGATTTTGTTTACGTTCGCATTCCAAAATTATTGAAATAAATAAGTACCTGTCACTTATGGAATGCTTATTACCCAAATATTGAGCATAAATATGTGTTAATTTTAGACTACATATTTCTTTGTAAAAAGAATCATACAAAAAAACGCTAGGAACCAGCCTGTAGTCCCTTGCCAATCGTAAACGTATCGTAACGCTAGCGTATCCGAGATACACTGCGCGGTGACGCGATAATTGGAATACGTTAGGTTTACGTAACGCGGCGACTGTCAGAATTGTTCGTGTTTACCCCTCAGTTGAAGAACATCTTACTAGATAAACAACTTTGTTTGTTTCCCATAAAAACAATTCAAGGATTTAATAATTCACAACCCATTAGAAACAATAATAAAAAATATGTTTATGGGTTTGTGATGGGCCCAAGGGTCCATCGTAAAAATATCGCAGATATAAATAAATGGTCAAGGTATATTATTTCTGTAGTTTCTTTTATAATCCAATGTCAATCCCGTTAATATTGTAAATGTGAATGTTTAGATGTTTGCGTTTCAATCACGTCGAAACTACAAAACCAACTTTGATGAAACTTGGAATATACACGCGAGAGCAATGATTCCGGGTCACTTAAAGAATGTTAAAAATCTCGGAAACTAAAAATGATAGGTTAATGCAATAAATTGTATTTAATAGACAATGTAATACTCCTTAAATGAAAGTAAAAAAATATGAGTCACCATACATTTTATTAACACAAAATTACATAAAGAAAAAAACTGCTGATCTCTCCTTAAAACAAAAATAGGAAACATGAAATTTTTGAACTTTATTACGATTTGACTTGAATTTTAATACTTCGTATTGCCTCCTCGTGCTTCCATTACTGCGTTTACGCGGTTTGGCATGCTGTACACCAAGTTCCTTATACGATTTTGGGGAATATTCTCCCATTCCTCTGTGAGAGCAATTTTGAGCTCACGAAGCGTGATTGGGGGAGGGTTTCGTTGTTTTACGCATCTGCCTAGCTCGTCCCAAGCATGCTCGATCGGGTTGATATCCGGGCTGCGCGCTGGCCACTCCATACGAGTAATGTTCATCTCTTGAAGGTAGTCATTCACAATCCTACCTGTATGAGGTCGGGCATTGTCATGCATAAATATAGCATCCTCACCTAAATTGACCATAAATGGACCAACATGATCATTGAGGATTTCTTCCACATATCTTACGCTAGTTAAAGAGCCGTTTTCTATGATCACCAGCTCTGTGCGACTTTCAGAAGAAATTCCGGCCCACACAAGTACAGACCCACCACCGTAGGCTACTTTTTCTTCGATGCATGCTTGCTTGAATCTTTCCCCTGGTCTTCGATACACTCTGTGTCTTCCATCGTGCTTGTAGAGCATAACTTTTGATTCGTCGGAGAACATAACTTTTGACCAATCTTCAATACTCCAATTTACGTGGCTCTGGGCATATCTTAGTCTTGAAATACGATGCCCACGCTCCAGTTTAGGGCCGTTTGCAGGTCTAAGGGGTTTTAAGTTAGATTCAGCAAGCCGACGTCTTACGGTACGTTCACACGGAGACACGATTTGCCGAATCTTATTTTCATCGGATCTGGAAAAACCGAATGTTGTATTCACACAGCACATCTTGCTTGGCCGTATCCGACGGCCTCGTATCGGGATCTCGTGTGAACTCACCATCCGGCTTTTATTAGCAAGAGCGCGCCCACCCCTCCTTCCCAGCTTGTGCGACGCATTCGGTTTCAAGATCCGACAAAAAACCGAATCTACCCCTGCGTGTATCGTATGAACGCATGTATTGAATGCCCTATACCACTTGAATCGGATCTGCATTTTGCAGTATCGCCGGATCGGTTTGTAGTCGCAAAATCGGATGTCAACTTCAGCAAGATTCGGTTTTTTTGTCGTGTCTTGAAACCGAATGCATGTGTGAACTCCTTCATTGAAATACTTATGCCACTAAACCGAATCCTGCAAAAAACCGATTCGGTAGAGAAACACTCGACGCCGTGTGAACGTACCGTTACTGTCCATGCACTTGGGTTACTTCCTCCGAGGCGTCGAAACTGATTTGTGAGTTCAGTTCCTGTGAGAAAGCGATTTCGAAGCATGGTGTTCACCAAGTATCGGTCTTCTCGTGCTGTGGTACACCTGGTTCTGCCCGTTCCTGGTCTGCGTAGGTTAGAACCAGTTTCTTCGTAACGTCGGAGAACTCTTTGTACTGTTGACAGCGACACACCGACAGTCCTGGCTGTATCGCGCTGACTCCGGCCGGTTTCCAGCATTGTAAGTATTCTGGTGCATTCTTCAGGCGTAAGCGACATAATTTCAGCTTGAATAATGAATATAGAGCACTATCAACATGGTTTATATACCCACATAAATGACAGATTACAAACAAAAGCAAAACCAAATGCTGTAATTTCGTAGTTCCATCTTCGAAAGTGGCCCTTTTTCAAATTTGATTTTTTTAAGATATAACTTTACAATAACTAAGAAGTTTTAATACCTTCATTTAAGGAGTATTACATTGTCTATTAAATACAATTTATTGCATTAACCTATCATTTTTAGTTTCCGAGATTTTTAACATTCTTTAAGTGACCCGGAATCATTGCTCTCGAGTGTAGTTCGTTATCTGGATTAACACATAGGCTAGTTTTTATCCAGAATAATTAATAGAATCTACAGGATAAAATAACAAACGGGATTGGCAGCACCAATAAAACATAGGTACTTTGACACGAGGACGACCTCACGTCAGTTGGTTTTGACAGCCTAGTAAGAGTTTTGGTGTAAAGTTGGTGAAAAACGTCTGGAAAAACGTCACAGCTAGTGTCAAATAAAATCCTGCATTTATACAACGTTTTAAAAACAATATGTCACTCAGTATTACAATAAAGTGAGTGCTACCAGCGACTGCCTTTTGGCAGAGATTTCGTAGACGCACATACATTTTTCGTAACTCATCTTAACATCAATTTGACGTTATTTTCATTGCCATTGCTGTTCTAAAAGATAATTTTCATAATAGAAAACTTTCGGCATCCATCACACGATGTAAATACCCACGCAGATTTTAAGACAATAAATTTTGTTGTACCGAGAATCAAAATAAATTGTGTGATGGTGAATAAGCAGGTATAGGTTGATCGCAATACTGAATAGGTTAATTCTTTAAAAAACCTATCGAAAATCGGAGGATAGGCTGTCAAAGTCAAAGTCAAGATTTCGTTATTCAATAAAATCACAAGGATCATTTAGAATCTCTAATCTGTAATCCTCCTGTAGATAAGGGTACCAACAAACTACTTTCTCGTTTATTGGGATTGTTACCAAGGTTACTGGCAAGGAAGCTCTCAAACGTAAATGCCACTAGCATTCATTTTTTTTTTTTTTATAAATTTATAAGCAAGCGTTTGACCGCAATCTCACCTGATGTTAAGTGAAGATGCGGTCGACGATGTAGCACGCTTACCTAGAAGATACCTATTCACTCGTCTCTTGAAAACATCCAATCTATATGAAGGTGGAAACACAGACGCCGGCAACGAGTTCCAATCCTTGGCTGTCCGCATTATACCTAAAAGTAGAAGCGAAACGCTTAGTGCGGATAGGTGATATGTCAACCATGAACGGGTGTCTCATTTCCGTTCATCTGGTGGTCCGATGGTAGAACGGGGATGAAGGAACCAAGCTATGAAGTTCCATTGCACACTCCCCGAAATGTATCCTGTAAAACACCGATAGGCTGGCAATTTGACGGCGGTGCTCGAGACTCAAAAGCTTAGACTCGATCAGCACGTCGTCACCTATAAGCCGTTTTTCAGCCTATAAGCCGTTATGGGTCATATTCTAGGGTCTTGAGAAGCTTGACATTACACCGAGCCCGTAGGTACTCGCATGTCATTTTTTACACCGGCTTTATACACCAAAACTTGTACTAGGCCCTCTGAAGCAACAGACGCTACGTCCTCGTGTCAAAGTTTTATTATCGCTGCTAATCCCGTTCGTTCATTTTATCCTGTAGCTCTTGTTATTCGAGATATAGTGGGATTATTGGTTACATATAAAATAAGCATTTTCGTTTACAACACAAGCAACAACATAAATATTAAAACACCGTCTATAAACGATATAATTCTAATTTTGGCACCATTTTCTACATAACTGTCGACAGCTGTGAGCTTGAAAATACTGAAACTTTTAGTCCTATATACCCGTATCCAATCACTTATTGTATTGTCATAATTCATCCAGTCTATTTAAATAGCAGTTGTATTGTATCCCGGCTATGATAAAAATTAGAATTTAACCCGGTTGGACAATGGGTTAACTTACTTTCCCGCGATACAACCAATTTGACATAAGTACCCGCTATGGGACAATGCGGTATGTATTTTAGTTGAACTGTGGTTGAACAACATGGCATAATACCCAATCGCAATTTTGCAACAGTCTATTAATAAAATTGATCTACATTTATAGAACCTTCATTACTTCAGTACTAGTAAAACTAGCATGGTAATAATGAGAATTGAAAAAGTATCAAACTGTCCATCCGTACTGGGAGGTCCGTATGAACAAATCTGACAGTCGCGTCGCCACGTTACGTAAATCTAACGTATTGGGCGTCAACCAACATCACTCGCCTTCCGAGTAGTTCGTAGCGTCACTGCACAGTATATCTCGCTTACGCTACCGTTACGATACGTTTACGATTGTCACTCGTGCTGAAATAAAGTGCGTGTCCGTGCGTGTAAATGCGGTTGAACCCTAAGGTAGTTAGTAATTTATTTAGGTATTTAAATAAACCTGTCGTGCTATTAAAAGTTATATCGTAAGTCTAGCGTTTAGAACGAATCTCGAAATAGCTTCATTCAAGAAAATGCGTATAATTTAGATGTTTTTCAACTATTTTATTTAAAACACAAAAACAAGAAAATAAATGGTCTGTGGATTTTTAGATTATCTACTAGCTAGGAAGTGAAATTCTCCTGCATAGTTATTAAAAAAAAAAACAATGTTTTGAAAAAAAAAAGTTAAATAAAAAGAAAGCGATATTTTTATCATCTTAAAAAATTAAACTGTGTACATCTTTTATTCCAAAATTACGAAAATAAAACGAAAGCGATATTTTTATCATCTTAAAAAAATTAAACTATGTAAGTACATCATTAATTCCAAAATGACGCAAAAAGTTATTCCGATACCGGGAATCGAACCCGAGCCTCCTGGGTGAGAGCCAGGTATCCTAGCCACTAGACCATATCGGATGTTGTGGAATTGCACGAATTTGATAGTCTGCTTTCAGTCTTCATCAACATCCATCCACAAACTTTCTCCTACCTATCAAACTTTTTTCGCATCTGTTCCTAAGTTACTAAATCATCATTTAATTGTGTCATTGGTCTAGAACTTATCTCATACCTTCAATTGTCTATTGCCGTGCTGGACACGTCCTCAGGGATGTGCTCGGTAAGGCTTGCACGGGTAATGTAACATCAAACAGACCATGTTTTGTTTATACTCATAAAAAAATAACCACAATAGTTTTCTTTTTTTATTAGAATTGCCTTGAAATAGAAACCAACCTTGATTCTTCATTAAAACGGTCTCACAGAAATCCCTTTCATCCCAAGTGTCAATCAAACACAAAATTAACAAATACTAGCTATTCAAAACTCACAAACTATTTTGTAACATCTGTAAGTTGGATTTTTTTCAGATCATTGTAGGTAGGTATAGATGTACAGTCGGCGACACATCAACCTATCCACTGTTTGAACTTTGAACTATTATAATTTGAATGTTGCGAATCAGGGATCGCAATAGGTGTAGGCGCGTGGCGCGCAAGCAGCGAGTCTCACGTAAAAACATATCGTCCCTCTCGCATGATTCGCAACATTCAAATTATAATAGTTGAAAGTTCGAACCGTTGATAGGTTGATGTGTAGCCGACTGTACTTATTCTTGTACTAACAGTACCTAGTGAATCTATGCGAAAGTGTACAAATATACAGTGAAAGTGATAGAATGTCTATCTGGCTGACGCTGATAAAGAGTTCGCATTGGGGCCTCGGCTGCAACCCACGACCTGTCTTTGTAAGTTACTGATTAACCCCCGACGCAAAAACGACGGGGTGTTATAAATTTCACGTGTCTGTGTCTGTCTGAGACAACGTAGCTGCCGAACGGATGAACCGATTTTGATTTTGTTTTTCTTGATTGAAAGGTGAATTAGTCGGGTGTTCTTAGCTATGTTTGATGAAAATCGGTCCAAGATGGCCGCCGCCACAAAATGGCGGATTACATATTTTTCACAACTCCCTCAATATGGGTATCAAAGTAAGGAGTCAAAACGGTTTTTTAGTTTTTAAATACCTTTTTAAACTCTAAGAACCAGGCCGTTGTTTCTCGCCCGTTCTATGCTCTGGTCGCGTGGAACTGGCACCTAGAATCGCCTAGTTATATAGGTACCTACTTACGACGATTCTAAATGATCCTTGTGATTTTATTGAATAAAAGATTCTTTACTTTGACTTTATATGAATTAAAATGATATTGTTACAGCTCCAAGTGAGGAACTCCAGAACCGAATCGACAGAAGACGAAAAGCGAAGTGATGACAGTCGCCCGCTCAGTCACGCTTCCGACTTCAGCCGGGACAATATCCGTAAGTTTATCTTAAAAAAAAAATTATACCACTAAGGGCGGCTTGCACCAGAATCGCTAAACATGTTTAACAGCTAAATCGATTTAAATCTGACGTATTTGTATGACTTGACAACTCGCTAAATACTATTTAACAGTTAAACGCGTTTAGCGATTCTGGTGCAAGCCGCCCTAAATGATGGAACAAGCCGGTGACCTACCTGATGTTAAGTGGTTACCTCGGCCTATAACAATGCATTGCCTCACCGAGCACGTCCACAGAGGACGTGCCCGGTGATGCGCCCATCACTGACATAAAGGTGTTAAGTGTATGTGCGTGTAATAGCACCGGCACCCATACCCTTCAAACCGGCACACAGCAATGCGAGCATCACTGTGCAAATGAAATAGGTGCTAGTACTCAACCCGGACGAGCTCGCACACAAGAAACACTACTAGGTACTATTACTACCTAGAATCACCTAGTTATATAAGACGATTCTAAATGATCCTTGCGATTTTATTGAATAAAGAAATTTTGACTTTGACTTTGAGTGTTAAATGTATGTAGGCTTGGTGAGTTGTTGTGCCAGTTGATGCTGTTTTAACTTTGAGGATGTCATGCAACTCTGTATCTTCAGGCTGATATGACGATGAATCAGTTTTGATTGATAAAGGGCGAGTGTGTCTACGTCTTTCACCGCATAATCTAACGACCGCCAAAATGCTCTCAACAAGCGATAAAAAGTAATAAAAAGTTCGTAAAATTCACGCAAAAATACATAAAAACTGCGACACTAATAGCTATAATGTATAAAGATTGTTTTCATATCTCGAGCTGTTAAGACTAAAAATAATGTTTTAAGTAGCCGTCTGGGCTGGACTGTGTAATTATTTTAAATTAGAGGTACTGAAATGCTTGTGATTTTTTTTATCTAGCCTATCCCGTCCCACTGCTGGGCAAAGGCCTCCCCCAAATCATTTTATATATATACCAATTTTTAACCAACTTCAGAAAAAGAAGAGGTTCTCAATTCGGTTGTATGTTTTTTTCTTTTAAATATTTGTTACCCCAGAACTCTGTCATTTATAAACCGATTTGAAAAAGGTTTTTTTTTCTGAAAGGATTTACTTCAAGGTTGATCCCATTTAATTTTCATCAAAATCGGTTCAGTAGTTTGGCTTATAAATAGAAATAACTGGAAAAAAATATGCCATCCACGTGCACGAAATGGCGTATTTTGCTTTTCTGTGACTTTTTAGTGATGTTTACGGTCACTAGAACATTCCCAATGAACTGCCATCATCAGATGATGAAGCCGGTAGTCGAATTGAAGTCGGTTTGCCTAGTTTTATAAGCTTACTAGCTTCCGCCCGCGACTTGATCCCGTTGATTTTCCGGGATAAAAGTATCCTATGTGTTAATCCAGGCTACGAACTATATATTCCAAGTTTCATCCAAATCGGACCAGTAGTTTTTGCGTGAAAGAGTAACAAACATCCATACACTATAGCAGTTACCCGCGACTTCGTACGCGATTACCGTTTCCGTGTACATTATATTATCTGTGCGTGTACCGAGCGGATACTTCTTTGAGAAACTTGTCATTACACCTCATTACACCGAACTCGTACAACTTTCATTTTCATTTTTAATTCATATTTAATTTACGACTTGTAGAGATAAAACTTGTACCTACCTATGCTGTTATGTGAAATGTCTGTGAATATTTATCTAAGTACCTATCTATTTTTGCACCAACTTACCTACTTATATTTTTGTTAAATTTGTAACTACTTACGTATAATTACGTTGTTGTTAGTATAGCTTTGGTTCATTGTTCTCTATTATTAATAAGTACCTATTTTACTACCCTATGTTAACTGTAGGCTACCGTGATGTTGCCCACTAGGCTCTGACAGAATACCAGTGTGCACTGTTACCCTTGGTCACAGTGCACGTATGCTGAGTCAGGGACCTAATTAACCTATAATTATTGTTTAAGTTTTTTTATTGTAGTTTAAGGTTTAAGTGCGGCTTGCACCAGAATCACTAAACGTGTTTAACAGCTAAATCGATTTAAATCTGACGTATTTGTATGACTTGACAACTCGCTAAATACTATTTAAGAGTTAAACGCGTTTAGCGATTCTGGTGCAATCCACCCTTAGTCTGGGTTAATAAATTCATTTTCTTTCTTTTCTTCTTTCACGTTTATTAGTAGGATTTTAATACTATTGTTATATTTTAGTGTCAGTCAGCAGCGCGCCCCGGCGCAGTCGTCGCGGCGTGGCTCCGTACAGCGAGTCACAGCGCCCCCTCACGCGCTACTTGCCAGTCGATAGAGACGACTTTGACCTGCGCCGTCACGTCGAATCCGCAGGTAACACCACTTTTTACACTAGTACCGGTACTAAAATACCGTTATTTCTGATGAGTCAGTAATTATACCGGTTCTTGGCAGTATCTAACTGCCTCAGCAGAAAACCAGTGCTGCAGTATGGCAACATACTAGGTAGCAAGCCCTGTCTACTACAAAAAGTATAATATTTATAAGTATAAGTCGTAGAACAAATGTTGTTCGCCATGACGTGTAGAATAACCCCTTTTCGGACTTATAAGAGACATTATGTTACACCCTGTATTAGCAAAAATCGACGACAGCCACTGAAATACATATTCATTGAAAGTATTTCTCGGTAGGTCATCAGATTGATGTGTGCCCCTACGTGACTGTGACAGCGGGCTCCTGCCGTGGCTATCTACATAAGCTGGGCGCCAAGTTCCACACCTGGTCCAAAAGGTAAGCATCTACCAATTTGTATACAGCTTTTCATAAAATCATCATCATCCACAGCCAGACTTCACCCACTGCTGAGTAGGCCTCTCTCTATTTGTACCATCTCTCACGACCCCGCGCCACTCTCATACAATCTTTGCCCGCGATATCAGTGATATCGTCCGCCCATCTTGTCGCAGGACGACTGACATTTTTGTATCATTTAATAAAATAACTGAAACTTATTAAGCTTACTAATAAATAAATGAACAAGCTTTTTTTGCATATAATCTAGATGATTTATACAGCGTCAGGAGTCAGCAGGCACTTGTCCCCCATGCCCCGATGTACGGGAGGCTGCAGTGCCTGGGACATGATGTAGATGGAGTAGGCTTGTAGCACTATACCATCCTCTCAGCCTAGTGTCTATCCACAGGAGAGACAACAATACGTGCGGAGCTGACTAAGCCAAGGGTTTCTGAACGATGTTTTCCTTTCACCGTTTGAGAGCACTGGCATTGCGCACATAAATTAAAAAAAAAATACATTGGTGCACGACCGGATTTGAACCCACGACCTGATGACTGTTTATATCCTTTTACGACTGCATTTACTTGAATTTTAGAAACTCAATTTATTAATCGATCTATGTCCCTGACTGTACTTTGTACCTAAATATTATGTTCATTCATTTTCATACGAAAGAATGAACGAATTGATTTTTTGCAAAGACAAGCGACCTCCATTTTTCCTACTTATTTTTGCCAAGCAGTACGGTTGGAAAAAAAAATAGAATGAACTAAGGAATGAATGAAAACTGATTCTAACTGCATTTGCTTCTAACTACCCTCTAACTCAAACATGTTGATTGTAGGTGGTTCGTTTTCGACCGAGAAACGAAAACGTTCGTCTACTACTGGGACAAGAGTGAGAAGAAACCGCGAGGTGGCGCTTACTTTCAAGTAAGTACCTACTACGGATTTGATAGGTTCCCACCTGTAGTGTTTGTATCTACTTAGTAGATACTGTACCCTATCTCACATGCACAAGTAAGTGAGGTAACTGCCGGTGTCAATCTCCCGACCTGTCAATGTCATCCGTACGTCCGGATGACATGACGTGGGAGTCGTGGGGGGAAATGCCAGACAGGGCTAAAGACAGACACACTAGAATGGCGGAGCTACCGATATCGAGGTATTCGATCTTGGTGTATTGGTGAGCCAGGGAAAAGGTTAAAACACAGGACTTTACAGTGGCGACGAGGATAAAGGTCTGTAGAAACTATAATTTTCAAAAGGAGGAGGAAGAAGAGTTCAGGTATGTCTTTTCTTTGTGTAAATTATGGTTTCGGCCATTGGTGGCGTGCGATCTCCATTACAGATACAAATTGTTTAATTTGATGCTGTACAATTCTTCATTGATTAGGTACCTACCTAATAATTATTAGTGCTGGTTTGTTTGTTAAAGTAGCGTGTATTATTATTGGGGTCCCTCCTTATATTTTGTGTAGAACATTTTCTTATGTGCAATATTGTATTTCTTCACTAGATAGTAAACAGATGTTTACACAGCACAAAAAAGTTCCGCATCCACTACACAGGTGGCGTTGCATTACAATAATGAAAACAAAATTAGGCTGCCGTATTTTCTCTCATCCAAAAGAAGAAGCATGAAGCCTCGACCGAATGAACCTCCACTTCACTCCTCGTTCGTTCCTTTTTCTTTGCTTCATTCGCGTTGGCTCATTAGCGTCAGCCAGTCATCTGATGCTACAACTAGTTCCGCTTTGAGTCGGTGGAGGGCATCAGTCCTTTAGTTCCGCTTTTCATCATTAGATGGCGTTGGTCGTTTAGTTCCGCTTTGCGTCGGTAAATGGCATTAGACGTTTAATTCCGCTTTGCGACGGTAGATGTCATTGATCGTTCTCTAATTTATAAAAATACTAAAATTGCCAACATCTGTTTATACTTATGCTTAATTCAACAAGATGGCATAAAAATCTAAGGAAAAAATTGAGTTCACGGGCTCAATTCCACTACTTATTTACAACGGTTGATTTTCTGTTTGTTTCAACTATACCTAATTCGATTGATCTGTGGCTTGGCTAAGGCATATAAAATAAAAGGACTCCGATTCGGTTGCGTTTCGGCTGTCGGGGCTTGAGGGTAAAGTGCGAATTGACCTAAAACGGATGAAGGGGCAGTCGAGCTGCGTTCCAGCAATTAAAAGAATCGTTAGTAGAATTTTATTAACCTTCAGGCAATGCGTAACGTGCAGTAATAATAATAATTTTAAAAAAATGGATATTATTATAATATAATCACTTGGACTTGTTATGAGGAGATAAAAGCGGGATTGATATTTTACCAATAATGAACGGGTCTATCTATACCTACTTTTTATAAAATTTCAATTTTGGTCACCCGCCTTGATCGTGCAGTGTAGCTACCTACCGATTTTGTTGGAAGTTATAATTCAAGAGTTTCACCAGACGTGATAGCCTACCTAGACGTGTGATTTGCCTGACACAAGTGGATAGGAGAGGTACCTACTTACTTATCCGATGAGTACCTACTAAATGGTTAGCAAGTCTGTTACTTTTGTTTGTGTGTAGACAGGTAACAACAAGAACCTATCCCATAGTATTTTATAAGGACGACAATAACATGATGTTATCTAATTCTACTGAGAAAGATATTACACCTACTTACTTATATTAAAAATCCACAATATTTATATAAAAGAAGAAGAAGCAGTTTTTAAGCGATTTTCTAAAAGGTCATGCGGAACAGTAGATGGGTACCTAGTACCTACGTCTATTTTACGCAACATTTTAGTTGCATTTCATAAAACTTTAAATTAGTATAAGTATATGAGGTTGACTACTTACCTATATTCTGTTTAGTATGTATTGATATACTAACTCCTGGCTTAGGTACTATTAGTACCTATTGACGGCCTACTACTAGTTAACTGTTACAAATGAATTCAGTAGGTAAGTTAAATATCTTGATCTATCTAGATACCTACTGTTATTTCAATAGGCGATCACTGGGAGGGTACACAAAATTATAAAAGTTTTATTATGCAATTTAAGTTTGTTAATTATTCATATTCATTCATTTTTTCATTGCATACATGGTTTAAATAAATAGCTTAGGTCTTAGTTGGTTAAAGGAGCGGTCATGTGCCCTGTGAGGATGTGGCAATGGTAGTATAGAATACCTACATAATTTAAATAATAAAGTGTCATTTTAAAAGCCGAATTAATGTCAATAATAATGGAAAAGCTTCAATACAATACAATAATTAATGGTACCTACAAGCGGATGCAAAGTCAAACACCATTTTAAAACAATACTTACAATATTTAAGTACCTGCAATTAAGTTGAACTTATTACTAGTTAAGCTCTCCCTTGGTACCATTGAACTGGTTACATGGTTGTTGGTCAAGGCTTACCATTAAATTGGTTGCACAGAAGTCAAGGCTGACCATTAAATTGGTTGCACAGAGGTCCAGGCTTACCATTAAATTGGTTGCACAGGAGTCCAGGCTTACTATTAAATTGGTTGCACAAAGGACAAGGCTTACCATTAAATTGGTTGCATGATGGACAAGGCTTACCATTAAATTGGTTGCACAGAGGTCAAGTCTTACCATTAAATTGGTTGAACACGGTCAAGGTTTACCATTAAATGGTTGATGACCTAGGAAGGCTTACTATTGAATTGGTTGCTGGTGATTGACCTGAGGCGTACCATTAAATTGGTTGATAATATGACTTAGGAGCTTACCATTAAATTGGTTGCTGATGATTGACCAAAAGCGTACCATAAAATTGGTTGGAGGAAACAAGACTTCCCGTTCACGTTCAATGGTGACCAGACAGGGCTTGCTTAAAAAACGGACAACACTTAAACCGAAAATTAAAATTAAGCATAACTAAATTAGTAGGTACTTAAATAAAAAAAAATAGCTTAAAAGTTGTTTAATACGGTTACCTGTATTAGAAAACCCGTGATATTATGACAAAATCCAAAAAAGAGATAAGGAAATGGTAGGTTTAGTTTACCTAGATGTATTTTAATTTGGAATCAGTGTTAACTAAATGGGACGAAATAAACAAGAAAATACTTAAGAGGTTTTTGAACTCCTATACTCTTGTATGTTTGTACGCCTGCATCCTGCATCAAATTAGTTTGGCCAACTTTCGATGTGAAGTGTAAATATGAGTAGGTAGACGTAAAAAACACTAAGTAACGATGCAAAACTCTGGAATAATCACCAATATTTATAAAACATTTGCTACCTACCAAAGATTCGTTGGGGACTAGGATAACGTGGTGTGAAATATTCTCGAATAATGTATTTATGTCATGAAAAACATGAAAACTGCTTTCCTTATAATAGAGCGGCAACCGGATGTTAGTGTAAAATTATAACATCGAATGGTACAAGCACAAAAGGCTTTATGTATGTATCGTGCGTGCTTAAATGTTTCCAGAATGTTGAAACAAAAAGTTAACTTCGCTGTGAAAGATTCAGATTACCAGAATTTAATATTCGAAAAAAAAAGATAAATTGTGTAATATATGACATTCTGGTTTGTGGGAACAACAAAGAATAATACTGCCGAACCTAGTTGTCAAAGTAGTGGAAGTATTAATGAAAGATTTAGATACAGTACATAGAAAAAAAAAATGTTTGCTTCTTGGGGAACCAACTTATACAAGAATGAGGAAAGAAAGCCATTCCCAAGCAAGGTACCTATATCTATACCTTAACTTTTATTTAGAGAAGTTACCTACTGAAAAGGACGAGTCTTCTATGCTATTGAACTACAAGGCAAAGTCAAAACACAATTAATGTATTAATGGTACCTATTCCGAAATATCACTGAAGTTCAAACTCTGTCTTTGCGGAATCTAGAACCTCCAAGCGTTTGAGAGATCTTGTTGTCGATGGATGTCGTTCATAGGTATCAACGAGCGACAGTGCCCTCTATCTGGTGTGATACCTACTGTGAGTCAGTTATGTAAATGAATACCTAGTAAAGTTATAGCGGATGTGAATTCTGGAGGTCAGGCTCGGATCTAGGACAAATCTATGAAAGTAACTAAACAAAAAAAAAAAAGAAAAAATTAATTTTGTAATCGAACTAACAAACTGGATGGAAAAGAAAGAAAACCTATGTTTTATTACGAAAACTCTCTGTTAAAATAAGGAAACACAGTGAGGGTCTCATAATAAATCAGAAAAGACGTCTAAGAACAGTTTTAGAAGCCTACCATGGAATTTGGCTAAGCAAGTTTTAGGAGATCCGGTTACACAACAAAGTTTGGGCTGACTCCAAAGTATTCTCTATATATATATAAAATAAAATAGAATTCTTGATAGATTTAGTAAGTAATGCCTGCGTAGTGTAGCTCTTTTCTTCGTTCTGTGACGTGAACCATAATTTTTAGACTATTCTTCGTAGCGGAGGTAAATAAATTCGGAATTTCTGTGCTTAGAGCCCTATTAGACATAAAATGTCCGATTTAAGACGATTCAAGTAAGAGATCGCCATAAGTGACAGAGGAAAAAGGGGAAGGAGTATGGAGACTGGAGATAAAGAGCTGAAGATGCAGACGTAACAAAATATAATAATTTATAAGGTTTACGTGGAAGAGATAGAAAAGAAAAATAAGCTCTCTCTGTATTGCAACCCAACGCCTATAGTTACCTACCTACCTATAGTTGAGAATGTTTTAGGCGGAGAAGAGATTGCAAGAGTTAAGGAGATATATAAACTTCCTGGTCTTTATGAAGTAGAAGATCAATAGAAGCCGGACATAGAGACGCAAGTGGACAATGAGTTGCCAGTAGACAACTCACACCTATTTCAGACATATTATGTCAAGTGCGCAAAAGTCCAATTTAAATGGTTTGTAATGTAATCACATGTGGTATTGGTGAAAGCGTGTAATGAAAATGTATGTATTCAATGTGAGTGTGTCTTTATTGGTCTGTGTCTTGTTAAGTACCGAATTGCATAAGGCTAATGATAATTATATTGTAATCTAGGGCTTTGTCCGGAGGTGTGCGCTCACACCACAGTACGATCCTATATGGGGCATAGCTTTATGTTTTGTTGATTCAAAATATTTAAATAAGAAAGGGGTTGTAGTGTTTGTATCTACTTAGTAGATACTGTACCCTATCTCACATGCACAAGTAAGTGAGGTAACTGCCGGTGTCAATCTCCCGACCTGTCAATGTCATCCGTACGTCCGGATGACATGACGTGGGAGTCGTGGGGGGAAATGCCAGACAGGGCTAAAGACAGACACACTAGAATGGCGGAGCTACCGATATCGAGGTATTCGATCTTGGTGTATTGGTGAGCCAGGGAAAAGGTTAAAACACAGGACTTTACACCACCAAAAAACATCACACATCAATATTCAATGGTAATTAATCGCAGAATTTACCAAACGATTTTTATCCATACAAAAATTGCGATTCGCTTTTCGCAAATCAACAAAATAAAATGCACGAATAAGCCTCTGGCGGGACACTTGAAGTTTTTTTTTTCCAAAAACTGCGAATTCAATTCAATGTCGGTCAAATACCAACAAGAAAATAAGTGTAAGTGCATTATTATTTCTTTTTTTACAGGTTATAGAAGAAGTGTACTTGGATCATGGCAACACATCAAAATCGCCGAGTCCTCAAACTACATTCATAGTGAAGACGCGACAAAGGCGATATTATTTAATGGCGCCATCTGGCGAGGCCGCTAGAATCTGGATAGACGCCATTTTCACTGGTGCTCAAGGTTACACGGAATATTTAGAATGAATTTTGAGGGTAGATTCATAAAAAAAATGAGAGGGTTAACTCGTAAAAAGAGTAATTTTGAGGGTAAACTCAGATAAGAGAGATTATCTTTTCAGACTGAGCAAAACCTACTCCATATAAGTCGATTATGCGGGTTTGTTCCCAGTCCATTGCGCTATTTGTTGGTCTAATTGTGAACATTCGCAATGCAAAAGCAGCAATGATCGAGCATTACACTGTACCATTTAGAACTCGTTTTCGCAATTCGTGTTGTCCATTGCGTCGTTTGTAGATCTAATTGTGAACATAATGCGGTACAAAAGCAACAATGACTTTCAAAATTAAGAGTGAATTCTTCATGGTTTGGAATAGTTTTATGAAGGTTTTGGAATATTACGGCGAAATATAATTTTTAAGAATGAAATGTGGTTGTTTTCAGAGTCAATTTACGCAGATTTATTTTATTTAAAAATATTTTTTTTCGAGGGTAGACAAACATTTTTGTCAAACTTAACATTTGTGTTATTTTTGAATACACAAATATTTAGATAAAAACGGTTCTTAATTCGGTTCTAGCTATGAGTTAGAGGTTCTTTGAAATTACTGGACCAATTTTGTTGAAACTTTTGGGTGTGAAGATCTGACAACAAAAAACAACAGTAAAAGTTTCAACATTTATTAACATCAAAATAGTTTTAATTCTAATCTTTAATGTAAATGCCTACTTATGTTTATAAACATGTAATTACAAAAATAAAAGTAAAATATGCCTTACCCAGCATTTAATTATTAAACCTTTTTGAACATAAACTTGTTGTAACTGGTGGCCATTTTTTATTAAATTTTTTACATAAAATCAACTAACTTTGATGAAATATAAAATGCAAAAAAATAATATATAGGCTTTTAAACTCGTTTAGATGTTATAAAATATTATATTATGAAATTACTAGTTATCTGAAACTATGCTATTAGAGTCTGACCACGCTAAATCTACGAAAAAAAACCTCCAAAAATCGTTTTACAGTTGGTACACATTGTGCTTCCACCTAGATGTGTAGATGTTCAAATTCTGCCATATTATAAGTACCGCTGTTGACTTAGCGTGGTAAGACTTTGTGCTATTAATGGAATTTATAAACTAAGACAATACAAAAAAGTGCCAATAAACACTATTGTGTTTTAAAAGTTTGCAAAAAGGACGCACTTTATTACCATAAAATATAATATATAACTATTGTTATAAATGCCTTGAAATGCAAGTAATAATCAGATTTTATTGGTGCCTTCATTAAGACTGAAATATGTACAGAAAAATATTATTATGGTGAAGCAAAACACAGATTTACAGAATGTACTAAACAACAATAATGCTGATTAAAAAAAAATTAAATAGGTGATTATGTTTTAACTACACAATATATTATAACTATGTATACCTTTTATTGTAATAAAAATCTTGATTTCAAGATTATTTTTTTTAGTAAATAAATATGTAGAAATAAATAAAGCTTAGTATACCTTTGGTCTGTATTTACAGAAAGGCTAATTTTGCATTAAAAGTTGTGATTATAGTATTGATAATAATGTTACCATTTTACTATATTTGGCGTTGTTTTTAACGCTGGCAACTTGTCAATTATGAACTTTGTTGTGCTAGATAGTTCTAAGTGTTTTCAACTAAAAATCCTTTATTTGAGACTTAGTAGTTACATTTTACTTGAAATTAGGGTAAACGGTGTTTAGTTGGCAACACTGTTAAAAAGTTATCATTTTGGTAGTTACAGCCTTTTAGCAACACTGCTGTCGATTCTGTTGTTGCATTTTTCTAAACTAACCTAATTTGACAGCGCTAAAAATGTTGCCGTCCCTTTCTCATAAACTGAAACGACAAAGACAGCTATAATTTTAGCGCTGTCAAATTAGGTTAGTTTAGAAAATACAACAACAGAATCGATACCATTGTATAAATTAGTTGTCAAAATTGGCTGTTTTGATTATGCATTAGATTATTTAAGAAATTAAAAATCTCTTGTTGCAGTGAAACAGTTATTTTCAATTTTATTGGTACTGTATTTAATTTAAGGCAGCTTTTGTAATAAGTACAAACTTCGAATATGTACCCAGTGTTTTAAGTAATTTTAGAAAACATGTATTCATTTTTAATAGATTTAATTTGTGAAATGGCTGATACCAATTTTAATTTAGACTAAGGTCACATTGTATTAACCAGGCAAAATAAAGTTTAATAAGGAAATAATTGTTTTATTAAAACACCTTTGAAATTGACTTTAGTAAATGAAAACACTTTTACACTATTTATATAAAATTATTAAATAAAATGGAACTTAAACTCCCGAGTCTCAATTCTGACTCTATCATTACTTATAGGAATATCAACCTTAGATTAAATAAACTTTTGACTTGGTCAGAATGAGTTATCCGTTGCAACCAAGGGCGGAGCACCCTCATAATGTCTCCTGCCAAGTAACTGTAGAACCTCTCAAGTGAGAAATAGCACTCAACACGATGGAATAGTTGAAGAACCACACCGTTCCAAACAGAATGCTAAATGTTCCATCTGGGGTAGTGAGTCAAGAATAACATTTATCCCCAAATTAAAAACAAGGAATTAGTTTCAAAAAACTAGAAAAACCGACGTCAATTTGACTCCCGGCTTCATCATCAGATGATAATGATGGCAGTTCATTGGGAATGTTCTAGTGACCGTAAACATCACTAACTTTGAGGAATGAGTGTGTGTGTGTGTGTTTCTGTCTGTCTGTCTGTGACCTTGTAGCTTTGAAAATAGGGCTCCAATTTTAATATGTAAGTACCTATTAAAAGAAGGGTTTTAGCTATTTCATCAAAATCTGTTGTCTCTAAGTTATGAGGATATTGCTCAGCTCTGATCCTTAGTATAATCAGTCTGAAACATTTAGTTCATCTTAATCATTTGGATTTGACAAAGTGGAGTCCATCTATAGTTTTTCAAGATTTAGCTTTTTTGTTAAATTATCTACCTTTTATAAAGGTAGATTTACCTTGCTAAGAAAACAAGGTACCTACTTACCTATCTTTAGTGAGTAACATGTTACCTGTTGGTTTTTTATAAAAGGATACAAACAACAGCCTTCTCCCAGGGTTGCACCATGTACATCTCCGTCGCCAGAAGGTACCGGACGTACCAGTACTTGAAGAACTCGTGAATTCTCTTCATCAGATCCATTTCTGTATTTTCTTCGGATAGGTACCGGTAGCGACCTCAAGGTCGGAGATGAGAACAAGAAACAGCAAAACAAACTGAACTCCGCTTCATCCAAGCTGCAAATATAATGATGATCACAGAAAATGCTCTTTGACGATGATTGAAACAATTCGAATTCTTATTTTTTGTTTAGAATTCGTACTGATGGTTTTCGTATTTTTGTTTTGATTTTGAATGTTTTTTTATATTCTGGCGCTGGCTGGATACTACTTCTTTTTTTTTTGCCTAGTCCTCTTTGTTTGATTGATTTTGATTTGTTGCCAACTGCTATTTAAACAAAAGATAGACATCTTTGCGTATACTAGCAGAGTACTATAGAAAATAATATAGAAGTTTGTTAAGTAACTAAATATAATAATAACTTCTCTATTTCAGATTACAAGATCCATATATACTACTCGAAATTAGGCATAAAAACACAAAGGAATAAATAAGTACATTTATAGGCACTAAAAGAACAGACTATACTTAGATTTAGCTATAAATTAGCTAAGTTGGTATCACTGGATTTGATTGTGGTTGTTTGTTTGTTTCATTGTTTTGTTTATCAACGAATGCTGCCAGTAGCCAAACATAGAAAGTTTCAAAATATTTCCTAAATGTATTTAATAGATGGTGTGCTCATATTGTGCAAATTCACCAAGTGAAAATTATCTGAAAGAAGTCAAAAAAGGCAGCACTATTCAGAGAGTAACAAAGATTAGGGAGTAGGTATTGTTAGGTGACTTTGCAAAGTGGTAGCACGGTACGGTAGAACTGGCAACACAAAGCAAGCAAGAAAACATAACAAACCAAACAAACAAACGAAACAAACAAAATACAAAATGTCCGACGGCAATCGCGAAACACACGATTTGGAAATAGAGGAACCAAAATTAAAAAATTCCAAAAAATCTATTGACAATGATGATGTAGATCATTCAAAATACCAGCCACTAATGAAAGATTTTACCCTAGAGAAGATATTGTACAATAGTTCTTTCAGAAAATCTGTATGTGTCCAAGCAAAATATAAAGACGGCGTGGCTTTGGTTATCTTAGAAAAGAATCCCTTTAGAGAAGAAGATTTCGGTGAAAATGGTTACTTTTCGTCAGGAAATAATCTCCGCACGGTGCTTGAGAACGATGTTTATGGTACTTACGAGTGTTTCCCGCGTTCTTCGCTCAATGGTGAGTTTTCCTGTTTGACTTCTCGTCAATCTACGCGCCTTTTCCGTGCTTACTTTCGAAATCGAAAATTGAATTGACAGGCTAAGGTACCTACTTGTGTCTGTAATTTACGTCACTTGAACATATGTTGCGATTTCCGAGAGTCTTTTGTTTAGAATAATTTTGAGAAATTATTAGGAACTGTTTGTAAATGCCAGTGTTTGGTGATGGTTAGTCATTGTTGGGTGTAATGTATTATCAAGTGTGAGTCAGCATCATACACACCTAAACATTTTAGTTGTGTAAAGAACAACTTTTACCTTCATCCATGTTATCGAGTCATTATTTCCTATCTATGTACCTATTTCATTCTGCCCCTTCGCTTCCTATTATATTTTACTTATCTTATTGTAAACAATTTATCTATCATAATCATAAGTTTTAGATTTTGATTTCCTAGTTAAATGGTTTCTATTTCAAAAATGCTCAAGAATTTTGAGTGGTTTGAGGTCTGTGTCTGTCTTTGTCTGGATTGATTCATATACAGTATAGATTGTATAGATTTTTCTCAGGATAAAATGTCAAAACTACATTTTTTCCAATTATGGTTAAGAAGTAAAAACTCTTGACAGCGCAAGTTGATCTTGAATGTTTCAGGAGTAAAAACCGATATAATATACCCAGCTACAGAGCAACACATTGCTAAGTATAGTGATCAAGCCCCACATTTAATATTGGAGACTCCGGAACTATACGAGACACTTACCCTTCCACATATTGAGAAAGAACAGTTGAATCTACAGGTATGCAACCTTATATATCTACGGACTGGGGTGGTTCTAAAAATAATTTGTATTTACAGTTTATTTGTGTTGAAAATTGAAAGAAATTTCTATTAGCATAATTTGTTCTAGGTATTTTTACATTATTCCATCGTCACATGTCAGATTTAGCTAATGGTCCCCTCAACAACCAATATGCTCTATGCTCTATGGGTGGTGGTTGGGTGTCTTTTGTCATTCACAAGGTACTAAGATACCTTAGGTACTAGAGTAACAAGATATCTAGTATGTCTACCGTGCCTGGGGGTAATGCAGTGACTGTTTTATTTTTTCAGTGGGTATACAACATCCTAGAAGGCAAAAGTGAACAAGAGCGAATTATCTATAAAAACAAGAGTGACAAAGGCTTTATTCTACTTCCCGACCAAAAGTGGGATGGTGAGAATAAGGAAACTTTGTACTTATTGGCGCTAGTACAGCAGAGAGGTATCAAGAGTCTGCGAGATTTGAGTGCTGAACATCTACCGCTTTTAAAAGCTATTCGGGACGAGGGGAAGGTAAAAATTGTTCCTGGTTCTTTTTGACACAACCAAGTTTATTCTACTAGTAAATTGAAAATGTATTAAAATGTACTAAGCTATTCTTTTAATTTCCAGGCAAAAATTCTTGAAAAATACGACATTCCGAGCAGCCAACTACGGATCTACCTACACTACCATCCTAGTTTTTACCATCTACACATCCACTTCAATTACCTACAGCATGAAGTATCAGGGATATCCGTAGAGCGAGCCCATCTACTTGAAACTGTCATAAACAATATAGAAATTATGGGAGATTACTACAAAAAAGCTTCCCTATATTTCATCATTAGGGAAATGAACCCACTCTTTAAGTTATATGAAAGTAACGGACATGTTAAGAAAACTAAGAGTGAAATCGCGGATATCGATAAATAAGTTGAAAGGAAACGTGTAAAAATGCTGATTAAAAATGTGTTTGTTGAGCTGAGAGCTCGATTGAGAAGTTGCAACGTTTTTATAACGACTGGTATTAGTTTTTCCGAAAATTGCAACTTAAAAGTCAGCATACAGAGTAATTGTATAATACTCAATTATTACAAAGGAGGAGAGAAAAAGAGGAGGGACAGTTTGTCCTCTATTGAGAGTTTATCAGATTGCTCCGAAGATGAATGTTCTATAGGAGAAACATCTATTATTCCTATCCAGGAGTTCTGTCAAATTATACCAAACTCAATGTCCTGTCTCAAAATTGATAAGAACACAATATCATTCAGACTTTTAACTGAACCAGAGAATGGGGGCAACTTTTACAAGGAATTATTAACCCCGAAACCCGAACCAAACTCTTCAAAGTCTAATTCTACCAAAGGTATTTTACAAGTTAATGTTACAGTAGGTAACAATACTATAATTACTTGTGGTAATTGCTCCAATGTCATATCAAATAACGCTATAAAATTCGATCGAGTATTAGAACTACCCTCAGAAAATCTAGATGTTTCCGAATGGTTTTGCCACGGGCATTGCCATGGAGAATCAACTCAAAACGAAATAGTTTTGAAACCAAACAAAACGGATTTTTTATATAGGCTTACATATTTTCTAATAAGTATCAGTCTTTTTTCCGAAAAGACGAATAAGTTTAATTCTAAGAGGAATGTGTATCATTGTAATCGCTGCTTAGCTTGGTTAGGGTTGAAAAATAAAGATAATATGATAAAACTATTCAATTCAGAAGTTGTAATCCAAGATAACAATGTAGAAACACGTGTATTTACGTACAAAACCTCAATAGGAATCGAGTCTACTGACGATTTTATATTTACAATCGAAAGTATGATTAAAGAATTTGACCTCGGCTTCCAATATACAATAATGTGTAAAATAGTTCTAGAATGTAATATTTCCTCTGCAAAAAAACAATATCTGCTTATCTGGATAATAGATAAAGAGCTGCAAGTTTTGAGGGAAAAGCAGCAAATAATAAATGATAAAATTGAATTGCAATCGAGTTGCGTAACAAAGTTGCTTTACAAAATCGAAGAGTCCTTGAATAATGAGGTTGAAACATGGCTGTCGGATCCAACTGTGGTCTCCACAGAAATCTCCAAAAGTATGTACAATAATGGGATAAAGCATTTAGAAAAAATGTCGCTAAAAGTTCCTGAATCGGTTCGTACCACAAACGGATTTTTTGTAAGCTATCTTAAAGATTGAAAATAAATCACTGAAGAAAACTTATACTTTCTTTATTTCTCACTAACAATTAAATTATAGGTTTTAGATAAGTACCTAAACATGGACCTAGTTGTTTGTATAGTTTAGCAAATCTATTTGGATGTGATGTGTGACATAGGTTTTTATTTTATTTACTTAAAAATAAATAATTTTTTAAAACTAGTTAAAAAATTCAGTACATATACCTACATAACCATTAATGTAATATCTTGCTACATTCTGTATACCTAAGTAGGTACATTTTTCCCAGTAGTTTTAAACTCACACCCAGAATTCGAGGAAAATCAAAAAAATTGTGACTTTTCTCGGATCATTTAAAGCATGATCAAAAGTTGCCGTCGTGCTTAGACATATTTATAAATAAACACGCCTGGTTCCCATGAGGGTAGGCAAATATTTTTATTCGTTAGGGTGACCTTACACTTCAAGTTTTACGTAAACAACCTTATGTTTTGTAAGGGCCTAAGGTATGATGTCAAGTGTATCTTCATTCACACAAATCATTCGTCATACTTTCAAACAATGTGGTTTAGGTCTAATATGGCTATATCGAGATAATTAAGCCTTCCCCTTTCAAGACGTCGTCTGTTACGTCAACATTCTTAAACATCGCTCATCATGATGCTCTAGAAAGCAGCTTTCTTTGATTTCTATATCAAATAGTATTAGTGCGCGTTTAGCTAACATTGCATTGTTATTCATTGGGATATTCCACTTCCCATAAGAAACAACTTTATATTTTTTCGCCATAAAACGGCCATTTTCAAACCAGTGCCGCAATGGCGTTTTTTACTGATCACGGAGAATTGTTTAGGTTTAACACAGGAGTACACGTAATGGCTTCAATGGCAGCTTTTTTCACTATTTCATCGATAGCAGCCTTTTTTGCAATAATCGTCTCTGCTATATGAACTCTTAAATGATTTTTTAAGCCATGACCGGTGGTGTAGGCCTTATCGCACTGCTCACAAACATATGGCTTAGCACCCGTGTGGACTCTCATATGCCTTTGTAGACCACCACCTTCGGTAAATGACTTGTCACACTGGGTACATGCAAAAGGTCTTTCACCCGTATGTATTCTAATATGAGATTGCAAGTTACTGCTGGCAGAAAACGACTTATTACATACTTTGCAGGAATATGGTTTTATGCCAGTATGGATTTTCATATGGATTTGTAAATTACCACTTGATGAAAATGGCTTATTGCACTGATTACAAATAAAAGGATTGTCGCCGGTGTGGGTTCTCATGTGGTTTTGTAAATTTTCAGCGCATGAGTAGGATTTAGGACACCGAGTGCAGGCGTAAGGTTTAACTCCAGTGTGTACTCTTAAATGCTTTTTTAAGCCGCCACTTTCTGTGAACGCTTTGCCGCATTCTTTGCATCGGTATGGCCTTAACCCAGCGTGGATTCTCATGTGGGATTGTAAATTGCTACTAGATGTGAATGATTTTTCACATTGGTTGCAGTTGTAGGGTTTAATACCGGTGTGAAATGCTCTATGGTTTTTTAACCCGTGGCTTGTTGAGTATGTTTTGTCACACTCTCTACATGCATATGGTTTTGCCCCAGTGTGAACACGCAAATGTCGTTGTAGACCTCCACTTTCGTAAAATAACTTGTCACATTGGTCACACGAGTATGTTTTTATGCCCGTGTGGACTCTCATGTGCCTTTGCAGATTGCCCATTTCAGCAAATGACTTGTCACACTGGTCACAAGCGTAAGGCTTTATGCCCGTGTGTATTTTCATATGCGTTTGCAAGTGACTGTTTCTAATAAACGATTTATTGCATTGGTGACAGATGAACGGGCGTATTTCAGTACTTTCTTTAGCTTGGATCTGTTCATTTTTTATCATATTACCCAATTCGATTTCTACTAATGTTATTG
Source organism: Gandaritis pyraliata (assembly GCA_947859175.1). NCBI lineage: Eukaryota > Metazoa > Arthropoda > Insecta > Lepidoptera > Geometridae > Gandaritis > Gandaritis pyraliata. The sequence continues at coordinate 1,561,611 of OX401877.1, read as the reverse complement.
GATCGACTTCTTCTACAGTTGTTGGATTATTTTCAGTGGGATTTTCATCCATAGATATAAATTCTATTTCTTTAGGGTTTTTCTCTGATATTCCACCTTTCTGTAATAATGGAGCAGTTTTATAATTGTTGCATAAGGACATGAATCCAGTGTTCATTGTTAGGTTTCGTTTTAGTCCTAAGTTTAGCATACTGGTGACCGTTTTGTGTGTAACCTGAAATCAAAATACAAAAGTTAGGTGAGTGAGACAAAATGTTATAGTTTTAATATGCTTATGTTCATATTTCGCTGCAGGAAATGACAAATAATTATCAAAACCAGTAACACACCTCTTCAACATTGGTGACCAAATCAGAAAACATTTTTACAGCTTTTTGAGTCTTTTGGGGTGAGTATTTAGATCGGTGGCTCTGAAACATAGAAACAAATTATTTAACACGTACCGAGTTGTACAACAGGGAACCAACTTTGATGTTAGTACAGATTACATACCTGCACAATGGAAAATAATATGGATACCTACCAAATTTGTAAGTAAGTAGGTACACCTTATAGAAATAATCTAATTGGAACTGGCAAGAATTAATCAGAACATAGATAATATAAACTCTAGTGAACTACAGATACAACATATTCTTACTAAAACACAAGTCAGTAGGTGCATAGGTAGGGTCGGCCTTCGATCACCGGTTGATGAAGTTAGCTATTTCTGATGTGAAACTCCAAATATGCATTGAAATATCTAATTTCATGATTAGCTATATTTGCTAACCATATTATGAGCTAGCAGGCTTGAAATTTAACGATTTTTATTTTATATTATAAATTCTCATACAAAACTACTAATATTATGAACTTTATTGCTTTCATTCATAAAGTTCAATAGGTACGTTCCACAGCTGAGATTGTGCTCCCCATTCTAATGAGTTCAGTTCATCCTTTGTGAAACTGGTTAGGTACTGGTGGAAATTAGTGAAGACGATTATGATAGGCCTACTTACATTGAACTTTATGTGTCCCACTTTTTCAATGCAGTGCATTAACTTTTAGACATAGCAAGCTCAAACCTACAATGGGTATGCTCATTGAATCCATAGTTAGTGCGTTTGATTGCAGATAGATTTTATGAAATCTTACAGCGCCCTTGTACGTATACAATCACAACAGTAGAAAAGTAAGCAGACAGACGATAGCAAGCCCTTGCTTTGTTCAACACTCGCTCGAATCGAAACAGACGACGGAGACGGGCACGGGGCGTCGTCGAAGACGTTCTCATTTAGCAATCGTACTTAGAACACGAAATAAGAATTTTAAAGAAAATAAAATAAATTCAAGATTTTACGTTCATTTCATGAATAATTTTTTTATTTTGTAAAAATATAAACTGGAAAAAAACTTGGCTGGCGCTGTCATATATATCAATGTCATGTGTCAAGTCAAGTGTTTGTCACTGTCGTATTATGTTCAACTGTCACTGCCAAATCTGCCAATCTACACAGCCAATGGCAGTATTTTACCTGTTTGAGCACGCAAATTCACGCAGTTTGTTTTGATTTGAAGAACTTTGTTGGACTTTGGTCAAATTGGTCATTATTTTTTATTTTACTAATTTTTGATAGTGTTTTGTTTTAAATTATGGCCGCATTTGTTAAAACTATTGCTAAAGTACAGCCTAAACGTATTGTATTGTGTAAGTATTCAAAGAGTATATAATAAACTAGCGTTTTTAGGTATTCATACGCTTTCTTTTTCTCTACCGGTGTTTTTAAAATTTAAACCCAATACCACGATTATCACTGATTCGCTACTTGCTTACATTCCTACCAGCAATGACCAGCATTTCTTTTTTCTTTTGAAACTGAGAGGCTGTAAAGGTGGTTACCCATAACTTATCTAAGTGCCAAAGGAATTTATTCACAAAGAAAATTATGACTAATAATGTATTTACAGTATTTATAATATGTACAAAATACACATGAAGCAGTTGAGCTATCTACACACCGTTGCAAACGATTTATAGATAGCTCAACTGATCCAAATCAGTACCAATCGGAAGCGTGCCCAAGACACTGGCTGCATTGCCGCGCTGAATAGCAATGCTGATTCGCTGGCCCAGATAATCAGTGCCAAAGTATGTACATTGCATACCTACCTATTACCACAGATAATATAATACTAGTACTTACCTACTATTAAAATTGAGCAAAAAAATAATTCCTTATAACATCCACAACATACCTATCTCGAGTAGGTACCAAATCTGAGAGGATGTCTACTATGCCCGGGAATAAAGTCTTGACACTATTTTATTTATTCCAGGTTCTCCATGGAGACGATACTCTTCAGCAACAGAAATCCCACAGTATGAGACACTGGCGGTGTCCGTACCCAAGAAAAATGTATTTCATGTTGAACTGAACCGACCAAAGAAAATCAACACATTTAATGTTGCTATGTGGGAGTAAGTTATGACATTACTGTTATTAAAAAAAGTTCTGCTGGAGTTTTAGGCTTGTGTACTAAAAAAAACTTGACATTTTGTCTTTATCAAAATTAAAAAAAAAGCCTCCCTTTTTGTTATATGAATATCAATTTCCAAAATGTCTTGCTAGCAATATATTCTTACCCAAATTGTTGGTTTCCCAAATAGATAATGTAGGGACCGAGTGTTGCTTAGCATGCAGTTTTGGTATAGAAGGTGTAGCTCCCCGCTCACTCGGCCCGTCAGTCATTTCCCGCCTCCCGCGCAAATAACGTGTCGATATTACGAATAGACAATGCAGTGAATTTTCATACAAGTTTTTTTATTTCTACTCAAGTGCCTACCCGAACCTTCAGGTAGGAATAGGCATACATAAATAGCTCATCCTTCTCCGTAATACTTATCTCAACATTGGTGAACCCGACGTTAACTTGAGTGGAAAAAATTCGAACTTGTGGACAAAAGTGCGTGCGTGAGTGGAACTGCAACGGAAGTGACTCCTTGCTAACACCATCATGACCAATCCCAACCCGGTCATGTCTACGGCGGCACCAGCATCAGTGCCAGTGGTCACCGCTCAACCGACCGGTGATTTGGCCAGTATAAGTGTGGCGGCACGTATACCAGAATTTTGGGTCGATATGCCGCGTTTATGGTTCGCCCAATTCGATTCAGTGATGGACCCGCAGAAGCAAGGCGACGGCGCAAAATACAACATGGTCATCGCCAAGCTGAGTAGGGATGCATTACAACAAGTAGGTGATATTATCTATGACCCACCAAAGGAGAACAAGTTTGCTGCTATTAAGGCCAGACTATTGTTGGCTTATGAGGAAAGCGCGGAAAAGCAGTTCAACAAACTTGTCAGCGAAATGGACCTAGGAACACAGAAGCCATCGCAACTCCTAAGAAGGATGTCAGCCTTAGCTTCCAATACCCAAGTTTCCACCGAAGCACTTAGGCGACTTTGGATTGCAAGACTTCCTATGGCAGTTAGGACCGTATTGTCAGTGGCACAGGATACCAAATTAGACAACCTCGCGGAGATGGCTGATAAGATCGTCGAGAATATACAGACCAGTGACATAGCCGCTGTAGCCTCTACTTCTACGGCATCGGCAGTCCCTGACCTGCTGGAACTCTTCAGACAAATGACTCTGGATATCAAGGAACTGCGGAGTGAAGTGAATGAGATAAGAGGAAGAAGGATGAACCGAGGAAACACTTGGAACAGGAACAGATCGAGATCGCAGTCGAGAGGGCAGAGGCGAACTCCGGAAAGCAAGGATTGGCTTTGCAGATATCATTACCGATGGGGGAATCGCGCCAAAGCATGTGAAAAGCCGTGCAATTGGAAGCAGCCGGGAGAATCTTCTCTTGCGGGAAACTAAGTGCCGTGCAGTCCTGTGCGGTGGGAGACTGCATCGTGACGGCGGGAAACCATCGGTTGTGCGTAACAGATAGGGAAACTGGGACACGTTTTTTAGTTGACACAGGTGCAAACGTTTCAGTGTTACCAGTGAGTAGTCATAAAGGTGAGCGTAAATTAAGCAATTACAGACTCTTTGCTGCGAACAATTCAGAAATTAAAACATACGGTGTTAAGACTTTAGATTTAAATTTAGGATTACGCAGATCGTTTAAATGGACCTTTATTATTTGTGACGTGAAACAGGCAATTTTAGGCGCAGACTTTATTGAGCATTATAAGTTAGTAGTGGATTTATATCATAAGAAACTATTAGATAGGGTTACGAATTTATGCGCTGAAGGATCCATCATACGGTATGACGAACCATCTATTAAAAGTATTCAGGATGATAATCCATATCGCGATATTTTAGAGGAGTTTACAGATATTACAAAACCAATCGCTTTTAGGGAAACATTTTCGCATTCAGTAAGTCATCACATCGTTACCAATGGTCCGCCGGTTTTTGCGCGTCCTAGACCGCTGCCGCCGGATCGTTACAAGATGGTGAAAGAAGAATTCAAGGTAATGCAAGAACTGGGTATATGTAGGCCAGGGAAGGGTGAATGGGCAAGCCCCCTTCACGTTGTACCTAAAAAAGACGGAAAAATTCGTCCCTGTGGTGATTATAGAGCACTTAATGCTATCACCAAGCCAGACCGATATCCGATACCACGACTGCAGAATTTTACGTACATGTTACCAAATAAGAAATTTTTTTCACGCTTAGATTTAAACAGGGCATACCATAATATTGCTGTGGCAGAGGAAGACATCGAAAAGACTGCAATAGCCACCAGTTTTGGTCTTTATGAATTTCCACGTATGAGTTTTGGCCTTAGGAACGCAGCTCAGACCTTCCAGAGGTTCATGGACCATCATGTGTTGAAAGGTATTGAACATTATGGGGATTCAAGCGATAATAGCGAGTCTACCCTTTTTTGTTACATTGATGATGTGTTGATAGCATCGGAGAACGAAGAAGTGCATAGAAAACATGTGAGGGAACTGTTTAAAAGGTTCAATGAACTGGGGATTACGATAAATCTGAGTAAATGTGTTTTTGGTAAAGATCAAGTTGAATTTTTAGGATACAAGGTATCACAGGACGGTATTAGTCCGTTACCGGATAAAGTAAAGGCGATTACAGACTACCCAAGGCCAGACACGGTCGATCAATTACGGCGTTTTTTAGGTATGATAAACTTTTACAGGTCACATTTACCGAACGCAGTAGTTCAGCAATCAGAGCTTAATAAATATTTACATAATGCTAAGAAGAAAGACAAAACTCAAATCGTGTGGGACCAGAGGAGCATCGAAGCCTTCGAACAGTGTAAGGTAAGTTTAAACAGCGCCATCACTTTATCACATCCGAGTATAGATGCCCCTTTATCGCTAATGACGGATGCGTCCGATACGTGTGTCGGCGCCGTACTACAACAAAACATAGAAGGTAACTGGTTACCATTAGGGTATTTTTCAAAAAAACTTTCGGATGCACAAAAAAAGTACAGCACATATGATAAGGAGCTGTTGGCTATTTATTTAGCTATGGTACATTTCAGGAACATGATAGAAGGTCGTCCAGTTACAGTTTTCACGGACCACAAACCGCTCATTTATGCATTCACGAAGGTGGGCAAGGATAAGGAAATTCCAAGAAGAGCCAGACAATTGTTGTATATTAGCGAATTTACTAGCGACATACGACATATCGACGGTACAGAGAACTTAGTTGCTGACGCGCTATCGCGCGTCGAGAGTATTGTTTGCCCAACAGCCATAGATTTCGACGAACTTGCAGTGGCACAGGCGCAGGAAGGCGAAGCTCCGGTTACATCCGCTCAGAATGGTAAGTTGATATTTAAACGAATGATTTTGCCTAACTCTAGTAAGCAAATTTTATGCGAAGTTTCAACGAGCGTTGCACGACCTTTTGTACCCACTCAATTGCGAAAGATAGTTTTTAGCAGCGTTCACAATTTAAGTCATCCTGGTACGCGAACAACACGTGATATGGTTACTAAAAGATTTTTTTGGCCAGGGATGAATCGAGATATTAATAATTGGACAAGAGCTTGTTTAGCTTGTCAGAAGGCAAAGGTTAGTCGGCACACAGTTTCAGATTTAGCCGAATTTCCTCCGTGTACAAGGTTCGAACATATTCATACAGACATTGTAGGTCCTCTACCTACTTCTAGGCACGGATATCGTTACATTGTTACAATTATGGATCGTTTCACGCGTTGGCCAGAAGCCATACCGGTTTTGGACATTACAGCGGATACGATTTCTAAAGTAATATTTGAACATTGGATTTGTAGATTCGGGTGCCCTAGTAGAATAACCACAGATCAAGGTAGACAGTTCGAAAGTGATCTTTTTAATGCATTGATGAAATTATTTGGAGTTCAGAAAATTAGAACTACTCCGTATCACCCTCAGAGTAATGGATTAATAGAAAGATGGCATCGCTCGATGAAAAACGCATTAACTTCACGTCTAACAGAAGGTATGGATTGGGTAGAAGAGTTACCCATAGTTTTACTAGGTTTACGAGCAGCTAGCAGAACAGATACTGGAGTTTCTGCAGCAGAGATGGTCTATGGAGATACAATCAGACTCCCAGGTGATTTTTTTCAGGTAGATAATTGTAAAATCACAGATCAACATGTTTTTTTAAAGGATCTACGTCAAACAATTGCTAAGCTAAAACCTCAGTCACGACCAGTAAGCGATTCGCGTAAAGTTTTTGTAAGTAAAGATCTTAACTCATGTACACACGTGTTCATTAGGAACGACGTATTTAAAAAATCATTGTGTCCTACCTATGATGGCCCCTATCGCGTCTTAAGTAGAAAGGATAAAGTTTTTAAAATAAGTTTACCAAATAGAGATATTCAAGTTTCAATAGACAGGTTAAAACCAGCTTACATTTTAAAGGAAAATGAGCAGGAAAGTTTAGTAAATAAAAATTTGTTAAGCGGTAGCAATATAACGGCTACGAGCGTAGCGGAATCGCCCGCTTATGTAACACGTAGTGGCCGACAGGTCAAGCCACCCGTGCGATTTTTAGTGTAGAATAGGTACCTACCTAATGCTTAGGCTTAGAATATAGAGCAAGCAGTAACTATAGTGCGTATAGGTAATAATTAAGATTTTAAATGTGTAAACATACTTAGTTTTCATTTCATGTGTTGGTAATAGAATTAAAATTAATTGTAAGGTATTGAGATCGACTAGTGCATATTTTTTTCAGGTAAATAGGATTAAAATTCATTTCATTTTTTCTTCGCAAATAACTTTAGTTTTTACTCGAAGACTATTGTATAGAATCATTAAAGTCAGGTCTAATAGATTGTGTAACTCCAGCTAGTGTGTGTGAACGACGGCCACTGTTTTTGCAACGCAGCACATTCCTGTGTGCCTCGGCGTCGTAACATAACAAACTTAACCTTTATGATTGATTATAACTTAAGGATTTTGTTCAAAATTTTTATGTAAAATTTTTTTTTAACAAGGGGATGATTGTAGGGACCGAGTGTTGCTTAGCATGCAGTTTTGGTATAGAAGGTGTAGCTCCCCGCTCACTCGGCCCGTCAGTCATTTCCCGCCTCCCGCGCAAATAACGTGTCGATATTACGAATAGACAATGCAGTGAATTTTCATACAAGTTTTTTTATTTCTACTCAAGTGCCTACCCGAACCTTCAGGTAGGAATAGGCATACATAAATAGCTCATCCTTCTCCGTAATACTTATCTCAACAGATAATTTACCAAATAGTCTATTTTCTCAAATTGTCAGTTTCCCAAAGTGATTTAGACTTGAGTGTTACTCTCTCCAATGTCTGATGCTCCATTTGGTCCATTTAAAAGTTCCTAAGAGAAAAAACTAGGTAATTAAGTACCTACAATGTAGAAGAATGAAAGAAAAAATTTAACTATAAATTTAACACTTCCGATTGGTACTGATTTGTATCAGTTGAGCTATCTATAAATTGTTTGCAATGGTGTATAGATAGCTCAACTGCTTCATGTGTATTTTGTACATATTGTAAATACTGTATTAGTCGTAATTTTCTTTGTGAATAAATATTAAGTACTTAACTATAAATTTACCTCTTCATGTTAATAAAATTTACATTTCTATATTAATATAATTTACTAACCAATTTATTTATATTTTTCAGAGAATTAAGAAAATGCTTCTCAGCATTGAGTGATCATCCAGAATGCAGGGTCATTGTACTCTCAGGACAAGGAAAGCATTTCACTGGAGGTTAGTAAATATTATTGATTTAAAATCCCTTTTAAAATCTAAAACACCAAACACAGTTTAGGAAATAATACTACTGGAAAATTTAATCAAAGATGTTGGAGCCAAATACACAAAACTTAATCAAAATGCATTGTATTATAAGTATCTAAGTACCTACCTATATGTATACAGCGTGTAGCTACAATGGCGACATTAAATGAACACACGGGTAGAGCTACTTATAAGTATTCATAAAAAAATAATTAAAGTCCATAATAGAAATTTCGAATTTTTCAAACAAACTTAATAATAAAATACGCAACAAAAATTAATCATCCTGTGAGTGTGCAAACCGCGCCGCGCCCGCGCCCGCGCCTGCCTGCCCGGGCGGCTCGGTGGCGGCGGCGGGGCGCGGTGGAGCGCGGGGCGGGGAAATCAAGCGACACCAAGGAAATCAAATAATTTCACTTTACCTTGTTCACTTTACTATTAATTTTATTGTTGTGACCTATGCACCTCGCGCCTTACACTTATTAAATCTTCAAGTTCTCAATGTAGCCGCGCCGCGCCGCCGCCACCACGTCGGACACAAAGATGTACCTAACCGGCGCTGAATATTCGCCCTGGCCTTTTGCATTTTTGCATAAACGTCGTCTTTCACAAAGCCCCATAAAAAAATCGAGGGGCTTGAGGTCAGGTGACATTGGGCCACCTAAGAGGTCCGTGTCGTGTCGTCCTATCCAGTATCCACTGAGCACCAAACATTTCATTTAGCCGCTCCCTAGTCGCAAAGGTAGACAGATAAACAAATAATAAATCAAAGCGTCTTTATCGCTGTACCTACGTAGACCTGATTGGGTACTTAGAATAGAAAAGCTAAACTAACAAAACCAAGCGTCTTTTTCGCGAAACATTCACAATAGGTAGATAATTAGCAAAATTATTAAAATAAAGTGTGTCAAGGACACCGGCCCGCGTATCACTGGCTAGGCAGGACGAGTCGGTCGAGCGGGCGGCGGCGCGGGCGGCGCTCCTCAATCATAGGGCGAGGCGAGCGGAGTTAGCTATCCCTTTCATGCACAAGCACAACGTCGCAATTTCGGGTGTCTTATCTTATATTTTCTTGCTCTTCATACGCGGTTACACGCGGTTATGACCCGTGAACCCGACAGATGACCTCTGCTCTTACGTACAGGTTGCTCCGAGGCGTTATTTAAGAAAATTGATTTATTTCGATAAATCTTATGTTTAATGAAATAAAAAATATGTGTATATTCTGAAAACGCGAAACCGGATACGCTGGTTAATTTAATGTCGCCATTGTAGCTACACGCTGTATAAAAAAAAATATATAAGTGTTTTATCAGCAATCTAGGTAGTTTCCATAGTACAAGCTTTGCTTGGTTTCAGACTACGAATATCGAAAAGCAACTTGTGAAATATTTTCAACATACAACTAAATGATAAAACAAGCTGATGGCCCACCTAATGTTAAGTGGTAACCACTGCCTATGACAATGCATTGCCTCACCGAGCATGTCCACTGAGGACGTGTTGTGATGTATTGCACTGCGCCCATCACTCTGAGACTTAAAGATGTCAAGTCTCATGTGCGTGTAATAGCACCGGCACCCATACCATTCAAACCGGAACACAGCAATGCGAGCATCACTGTGCACAGAAATAGGTAGCTTTTTGTCAAAGAGCCCTACTACTACTAAACTTGGAAGCGACAGATAGGCTGTGACTACCGTACTAAGTAATGTACTGTCCACACGTTGGCGCTTGTAAGCACTCGGCCAACAAGGCCGAGCGACACCGAGCCATGGCAAGGCAAGGCAAGGCAAACATGCCGTCCACATGTTGGCGTTGGCTTTCACTCGTTGACGTTGGGCCAACATGTATAGGCGGCTTAAGATATATTTTTATTTATCTAGGTATTGAGCTGATGAGTCTGGTGGAACTAGGACAAAAGGCAGATGATCTTGAAGATGTTGCCAGAAGAGCTCGCTTCCACTCCAAATTCATCAAATTCGCTCAGGTATGTTCTAGGCATATTAATGGTGTGATGCCTCAACGCACATCCTCAATGTGTCCGGTGAGGTAATGCATTCAAACTCTCACATCCTACTAATATAATAAATGTCAAGGTTAAGATGAATTAGTCTAGTGGACATTACTAAAAAGTCACAGAAAAGCAATAAGTATATCCAATTTTCACATGGTTGGCATATTTTCCTAATTATTATGATTTAAAAGCCAAAATACTAAACTGATTTTGATGAAATTTTTATGAACTGTTATCATCATCACCATCTGATGATGAAACAGGACGGTAGTTAAATTGAAGTCAGTTTTTTCTAGTTTTTTTAAACCTATCCTACAAAAGTTTGTAAGTATGAATGTATTGATGTTTGTTACTCTTTCACGCAAAAACTACTGGTCCGATTTGGATGAAAGTTGGATTACATTCGTTCGTAGCCTGGATTAACACAGGCTACTTTTTATCCCGGAAAATCAACAGGATAAAACGAGGCGCGGGCGAAGTCGCGGGTACTAGATAGTAAATTATAAGTTTAACTAAGTACACATATAGAGGGGTTAGTATAGAGTCCTTTTGTTGTCCCTTAAGAACACATTTATGTTTGTATTTTTTTGTTTTTATTATGTGTTAGTTTGGGACTAGAGGGCATCGTGTGAAATGTCCATGAATGAATAAATAAATAAATATTCATGGACTTTACACACAACGCCGTCTAGTCCCAAACTAAGCAAAGCTTGTAATATTTATTTATTTATTTTTAGGATGGAATATCCGCTTTAGAAGAGTGCTATAAACCTGTGATAAGTGTAGTGCACAACGCCTGTGTCGGCGCGGGCGTTGACCTCATCACATCGGCTGATATCAGGTAAATTAAAATAAATAAATAATAGTTTATTTACCAAAACACGAGTTAGAAATATTAATTCATACATTTTTGTACCAAAAAAGTTAATAAATAAAGAGCGATGAAATGTATTGGCACTCTATCAACTAGTGACCATATTACAAGCATTACTTATTTTGAAAAGTCCATGAATAATTATATTTTTTACAAGCATTTATTTAGCTTGCTATGTATGTTTGTGGGTATGTGGGTCGGTTTGTGTGTTTGTTTATGTAAATCTTGCAAGCTAAATTTGACCCACTTCCCGATGTCCAATTTAGCTGAAATTTGGCATAGGTAGGTAGGTAACTGTTAGTCTTTTTTTTTATTTTTATTTATTAGTAAACACAGGTAAGTAAAATGGTGACATAATAGATATTGTTGTGCACTGTGATTTGCCCTAAGGCGTACAAAATTGTTCTTAACTAGGTTTAAGTAAATTAATGAATTAAATAGGAATTAAATGCGTCTAAAATGTAAATAACCTTAATATAAAAAATTTAATTAAGCGTGGAATGAAAATAATGTCAGGTTAATATATTAAAAGTCAATGCAAGGTATTTAGTATTTATTTATTCAGCCTTTAAAAGTAACATTACAGAATTAGTATTTACGGGAAGTAGGTACATCTAAACCGTCACTTTAGGTACACATATTTACAAAAAAGAATATACAATAACAAGACTAAGTACAAAGAGAAAAATATAAAAAGCAAAACAGGTAAAGGATTTCAAATCACCTAGTTATATAAGACGATTCTAAATGATCCTTGTGATTTTATTGAATAAAGAAATTTTGACTTTGACTTTGACTTTGAAATAAAAAATAATAACAATTTTATACATAAAGTAATTTTATAATAAATTCGGTGACAATGCAGTAATATGGTGACAGTGAGCTGATCTGATGATGGAGCCGGAAGGTGCCCATAGGAACTATAATAAAACGTCTGTCTGAGGCAACGTAGCTCCTGAACGGATGAACTGATTTTGATTTTGTTTATATTTGTTTGAAAGGTGAATTAATCGGGAGTGTTCTTAGCTATGTTTGATGAAAATCGGTCCAAGATTCGGGGTTTATTTAATTTTTAACTTAATTACATGTTAAAATATAATTTTTTTTTAATTAATTTAGTGTACATGTAAGTACTAATAAATAATACTAATACCATAATTATATTACGATCTAGCCACAATGCAGGCTAATTAGTAATTTTACATTGACCTAAATTTTTATCATAAACAAGTCTAAGAATGTGTCCATTGGGACTTTTCTTACTTAAATAAAAACTTATTTTATATATAAACGTTACTTTTCAGATATTGTTCAGCAGACGCGTGGTTCCAGATTAAAGAAGTTGAAGTAGGATTGGCAGCCGACGTAGGAACACTGCAAAGGTTTCCTAAAGTATGAACCAACCTAAAGTATCATAAATGTTATAGTACCCCAATATGAAAAAATAAACAAAATAATTTATAAGTTAAAAAACTGGAAAACCGACTTCAATTCGACTACCAGCTTCATCATCACAGTTAATTGGGAATGTTCTAGTCACTATAAACACCACATAAAAGTCACAGGAAAGCAAAATACGCAATTTCGTGCACGTGGTTGGTGTTGATTAGAGGAACAACTGGTGGGTTTTTGCTTTTCTCCAATTAAATGCGGTTTGAATGTACAAACTGGGTTTATTGACAAATTTAGAAAAATGTAAAAATTTAGGTGTGCATCACAAAGGGTCCATTGTTGCTAGCAGTAAAATGGTAGGCGCTACGCCGCAACTTTGCATATTGCATCGTTGCTAGCAGTAAAATAGTAGGCGCTGCGCCGCGCCGGGCATATTTTTTTCAGTTATTTCTATTTATAACCCAAACTACTCAACCGATTTTGATGAAAATAATATGGGACCAATCTGGAAGTGTATCCTTTCAGATGAAAAAAGAATTTTTGAAATCGGTTCATAAATGTCGGAGTTCTGAGGTAACAAACATTAAAAAAAATATATATATATTTTATATCCTTATAAGTATTGTAAAAAAAACTTTTAAAATTAAGAAATCAATTAAAAAGGTATGTAAATTGAAGTAAAAATGTCAAACTAATAATTTCTTTATTCAATAAAATCACAAGAATCATTAACGAGTTCTGTCATTTGTAAAAGCAACATAGCACATTTTATTGCAATTGTTTTTCTTGGTGTTATAGTGAGTATTGTTCTTTAATTTTGGTGGAATTTTAACTAATAACACTTGCAGTAATCAGTACCAATCGGAAGTGTGCCCAAGACACTGGCTGCATTGCCGCGCTGAATAGCAATGCTGATTCGCTGGCCCAGATAATCACCAGCCCTGGGGTCACGCGTGACCCGAGGGCTGGTGAGTCAATGCTGCGGGGTGATTCTAGACCGATAGACTTTTTTATCACGATAGATATATCTCCCAAAAACTGTCAAAAACTATGGAGTTTTGACAGTTCTTGCAATTTTGCACACCGCCGTTCTATATTTTTCGTCATTCCTGTCCATCCAAAGGTTGTCTGGAAGAGATCGCTTTTAGCGATAAGGCCGCCCATTGTACTCTCTATTTTTATGTTTATCTCTTTCTGTAATTTTTTTTCTGTGTGTGCAATAAAGTTTTTATCTATCTATATATGTATCTATCGTGATAAAATGTCTATCGGTCTAGAATCGACCCCCTGAAGTGAAATAACATATTCAGGTAGTGAACAACGCGTCGATAGCACGCGAGCTGTGCTACACGGGGAGGCGGTTCGACTCTAGCGAAGCACTTGCTATAGGACTCGTCAGTCAAGTGTTCCCGGACAAGGACAGGTGACTAAACTATACTTGAGGCGTCACAGCTCAGTCGGTATAGCTCTGCCTTCCGTGCTGTGGGTCGTGGGTTCGATCCCCACTGAGAACAAACATTTGTGTCCAAACATAGCTGCAGGGGTATGCCAATCAAAGTTGAACTGCAAAGTTTTAAATCATGGTCAGTTCATACTAACTCCTAGTTATTCTGTGACTAAATAGTGACATTATGACGTCATTTGATGTGTTTTCGCGCATATTTTGCTGTCAAGTGTCTAAAAAGAATGATCACGTGGTACAAAATTGTACCACGTGACCTGAAGAAATTACACTGGGCAGTGAAATATAACTTGACAGCAAAATATTGGAATACGGGGGCAGAGTGTTCTATTCTATTACTGGGTGTTACTATCTTACTAATATTATAAATGCGAATGTTTAGATGTTTGGATGTTTGTGTTTCAATCACGTCTAAACTACTGAACCAACTTGGATGAAAGTTGGCATATATATATATAGTTCGTAACCTGGATTGATATATAGGCTACTTTTTATCCCGAATAATTAACAGGATCTACAGGATAAAATGAACGAAAAGGATTAGCAGCGCCAATTGGCAAGAGGATTTCATTGTCATGTCATGTCACGTCAGTTTGACAGGGCGTAGTACTACGAGTTCGGTGTAATGAGGTGTAATGTCAAGTTTCTCAAAGAAGTATCTAGATAATATAATGTACACTGAAACTGTAGACGCGTACGAAGTCGCGGGTAACTGCTAGTGTATTATAAGTATGTATTTACAAAAAAAGTATATAAGTATTCTATCAGCATCTAGTTCCCATATCACAAGCTTTGCTTAGTTTGGGACTAGAGGGCGTTGTGTGAAATGTCTATGAATATTTATTTATATTTTATTTATAGAATGTTTTAGAATTGTGATTCTAAATGCTAGTTCTTCGCGACCAGAGGCGTCTATTAATAAAATCTAATAAAAAAATTTAAAAAGAATAGTTCTAAGTTAGAAATCATTGAGATTTTACAAAAGTCACGAAATGGCAGTTTTATGGGTTAATTCCAAAAATCCCATGTGAAAGTATGTATATTATTCGCGTAAAAAGCACATTTTGTAAAATGTCCATGAATATTTATATATTTTTTTATTTTTCTTAGGAATATCCAAAGGTTTGCTGGAAGAAAACTCTTGTTAGGGTTAAGCTCGCCTTTGTACATGTCATCTATTTCTGTCTTTTGTTTATGTCCTGTGTTGTGCAATAAAGAATTAAGAATATAATATTATTGTTTGTTTTCAGCGCCCTAAACCACGCACTATCCTTGGCTGAGAGTATAGCTCTGAAAAGTCCCGTCGCGGTACAAACTACAAAACAGAGCTTGGTTTATTCACAAAGCAGGCCTAATGATGTCGGCTTAGAACATATTGTAAGTATATCTATAGTTATTAAACAATTGGCAGCCCTATCAGTTTAGCAAGCACGGGTAACTGCGTCATCATATGAAGCAGTTGGAATTACAACCTTATGACGAAGAAATAAGGACTTTATTACTACGTCATAATAATCTCCGCTATTAGGGAAGATAGGGTTGCCTACGTGTTGTTAGTGTCCATTAGACACCAACAAGTAATTAAATTAAAAATTTTAAAAACCCCCGAATCTTGGACCGTTATTCATCAAACATAGCTAAGAACACTCCCGATTAATTCAACTTACAAACAAAAAAAAAAACAAAATCAAAATCGGTTCATCCGTTCGGGAGCTATGTTGTCTCAGAGACACACAGACACGTCAAACATATAACACCCCGACGTTTTTGCATCGGGGGTTAAAAAAGGAAGTTTTTAATTCGATTGTTTTTAATTTTTTCAATGTTAGGTACTTACCTCGGAACTCATTTATAAACCGATTTGAAAAACATTTTTTATCGGAAAGAATTATTCTAACATCATCATCAGATGATGATGCAGTTCATTGGGAATGTTCTAGTGACCGTAAACATCACTAAAATACAGAAAAGCAAAATACGTAGGTAATTTCGTGTACGTGGATGGTATATTTTTTCCAGTTACTGTTATTTGTAACCCAAACTACTGAACCAATTTTGATGAAAATTGAATGGGACCTACCTAGAAGTACATCCTTTCAGATAAAAAAAAATTTTCAAATCGGTTTACAAATGACGGAGTTCTGAGTTAATACACATTAAAAAAAAGTCATTTTCATTATTTTTAACCGACTTCAAAAAAGGAGGAGGTTCTCAATTCGGGTTTTTTTTATTAGCGTCTACTGAATGCTGCCATGAATCAAGGAGATGACTTGCCCAAAGCTGCGTTGGCGCAAGCTACTAAAGGTGAAACTCCAGAATTCGACAACTTGTAGTCTACAAACCTTTTAGCCTTGTAAATACATCTACTTGTAAGTACAACTTTTTTGGTAAAGAAAAACAAGGCAAAATAATGTCCTCGTAAATGAAGATTAAAAAAAAACACTTGAGACTTGACACTTTTATGTCTCAGAGTGATAGATGCTGTGCATCAGTGGACGTGCCCTGTTAGGCATTGTTATAACAATTGTAACCACTGGCTATAGCCAGTGGTTATCACTTAACATCAGGTGGGCCATCGGCTGGTTCCATCATTTAGTTGCATAAAAAAGAGGAATCTATCTCGTAAAAACACGCCACACCATCTTTTGGCATGCCCAGGAAGACTGGCAGACAATGCTCTTAGCATTAAGTCCTCCTAGCACTACCTATTTGTGTGAAATTTTAAAATAAATAAATAAATAAAAATATTGGTATTTAGGAAAGCCACGTTATTGCCATCTTTGTCAATTTAGTGTATGAGAGAGGGACGGCAATATTTTTAATTAATTTAGAAAAATGCGAACAGAATCGATATTGGTAGGTACTCGATTTTATTATTAAAAGTATCCCGCTGTGTTATAATCAGAGGGGCGAGTACGAGTTTACAGTGTGCAATACGTCTGACGCCGAGCACACCGGTGTGCGCTGCTTGGTATGGAGACACTGAGCGGATTTTTTGAGAAGCTTGGTCTCGTCAAGCTTCCGCTCAGTGTTTCCATACCAAGCAGCGCACACCGGTGTGCTCGGCGTCAGACGTATTGCACACTGTAAACTCGTACTCGTCCCTCAGGCTTAAATATTAGAGTTTTTAAAACCAGAATTTTTATATAGGTATTTGTGTAGTTGACAGTACCATTTTATTTATATTAAGTATCATAAAACGAAATACGTTCAAATCTTTTAACTGTTTTTAAAATAAGATTCGTTAGAAAAATCCCAACTGAATGTTACTGATAAATCAATGAAATGATTAAAAAACAAAAATAAATTGACAAATTCAATCATGTAAGGTTAACACATATATAACATATATATTAAGTATTTTTATAAATATTATTGTTGTTTGCAAAGTATTTTAGAAACTAAGTATATAGGTATTTATTTATAATTTATATATTTACTTACTTGTAATATTATGTAAGTAGTTATACAAAAATAGTAATAAAAAAAATATTATCTGGTTATAATTTATTTATTTTAAAGAATCCTACATATAAAAATACACAAAAAAATACTTACATTGTAAGGATTCAAACCCGCATCCCCTAGCATCATAAGTCATGAATGACCTAAGTTAGGTGTGTCAAGTAAAATTAAAATACAGAAATTATTACGGTGTAATTTTGCCCAAAGGGGATTTTGATATTTTTTGTCTCAAAATCCCACAAAAAATTTCAAAATCCCCTAATAAAATAAATCCCCTAAATATACATTTTGAAACTTTTTTCAAAATCAAGGGTATTTTGAGACAAAAAGTCACAAAATCCCCTTAAGGGGAACCTAAAAGTGATTTTGAGAATAACCGTTTTAAGTTTTTAAATTACTTATAATTTTCTATACAGGGTATTAAAATACGTATCCCACAAGCGACCCCCGATTGGGTGTAAGAAACAAGTTGATTTTAGAAATCCTTTGGACAAGCTCCACCCGGGATTCAAAGACTATGACGTCACACACCACAGCGCTTACAATAGTTAGTAGTACTAACAGCCACTACCGTAGGTATAGGTATTGTAATTAGGTCATCTAGATAGACTATTGATTGCAACTGGCGTTTGAACCCACGACCTTACGAATGAAATGAACCAGTGTGGTGATAGGTTTGTGAAAGAGATCGTCCGGGGAAGTACTACAAGGGTTTGCCGCACAATGATGCTCGCATTGCTGTTTCGGTTTGAGAGGTATGGGCGCCTTTGTTTGAACCCACGACCTTACGAATGAAATGAACCAGTGTGGTGATAGGTTTGTGAAAGAGATCGTCCGGGGAAGTACTACAAGGGTTTGCCGCACAATGATGCTCGCATTGCTGTTTCGGTTTGAGAGGTATGGGCGCCTTTAGGTCTCAGTGATAGATGTACTTAGTGCAATGCCTTACAAAGCACGTCCTCAGTTGACGTGCTCTGTGCAGTATTATAATAATTAGTAATATAGCGTATATTACAAACGTCTCGTCCAAATGAACAAATTTTGAGCAGTCGCACCTTGTATCTCCCAATTAGTATGCATCAAATGCATCCTATTTCAAAAATCGTACCTTATTTATACCATAGTACCAGACGAATTATGATTTCGAAGACGCAACGGTCAAAAGGAAACGTTTTACACTAAACTTTTTGTAGTTCTAGTGTATCGTCATAAATGTCATAATATTACGTCTAGGGTACTATCGCGGAAGTAAAACCGATAGTTGGAAATTCTGTAAACACAAAGAAAGGTGAGATCCACACTCCATACCCACACCAAGAAAGCTAAATTCAAAAGATAAAAAAAATATACTTACATATATTTTTACTCCTCTTTTCACCCCTATTCAAAACGAATTAGTTGTATGATTTGTTTGCAAAAAATTCCTCGACAGAAAAAATCCTTAAATCCGCGGAATAAAATACAGTTAGTACGCGAACAATGACGTCACGAACCTACGTCATGCACTATTAACAAAGAAAATCAGGTAACCCAGTTCGCTGCACTTACGTTCGCGAATGACCCCCCCAAATATAGGACATCTATTTATAGCTGGGAGGCTGTGCAACTATGAATGGTTGCAACTAGGCCACGTACTAACTAAACCGTATTCTGTCGCTGCAATTCATTTGACCTATATATTTTTGAATGGGCTGCATGAACGGGGCGAGCCCATTCAGTTATAGTCGGAGCGTCGAAGCCTCGACCCACTTCCGCACGCACCCCGTCCAAAAATAACGAATTTACAAGTGTTCATCGCCACATACGTGTTCAGGACGAGATTTTCAGTGAGATTTTATATATTTTACAAAGTGAACGGATAATCGTGATAAAAATTACAAAATTGGACCATAGGGGTGCGAAAAGGCGAAAATTGCGAAACCGGCGGTTGATAATTCATAAATTCGCGGGAGTTGCGCATTTTGTCCGTCGGATCGTGTGATTGGTGCGCGCGCAGGATCGAACGCCGCTATTGGCCAGTGCGTCACAGGCAGCGGTTGCAGCCAATCGCGCGGCCCCTAGGCCAAATCTGCGCGACAAACACGCCACCTGTCGCACGACCGCGCGCCAACTTCATTGAATAAACGCCCGGAGTGTATCGACGCAGGCGTACTGAGGCCCAACAAAGGGCCGGAACAAACGCTCTAAAGTGAATCTGATGTATTTATGTCATAAAAATGGTGAAATCTGTGAAGTGGCGAGTAGAAATTAGGATATTCGACGTGTCGAATCATGACCGAGGCATCTGAAAAGTAAGTCGTGTGATTTTGACTTAGATTTTTGTGGATCTTCGCTCGCCCTGCCGAACTAGGTAGGGCCTTACCCCGGCCATTTTCCCCTAACTCTCCCAAAATCTCCCCTGGATTACTATCACCAGATTCCCCAAGTAAACCTGAACTTATATTCTACCTTGAGGTTGAAAATTTTATTGAGAAAAGTGCCTAAATATGGGTACGACCGCCGCCCTTGTAAACCCTTGGTGTACGTACCTATAGCTTTATTTCAATGGCCCGTCGTTCATTCACAATAATGTTGGAACGCTTTCATGGTCACACGAACCTTAGCTAGCTTCGATATATCGCTGATTGATTACATCCTTGCCGTACTAGAATTTTGACCATCCAGTTTCCAAAAAAACAGATGGAACCTTTTTGGATTCGACGTTTTTTTCAAGACACTACTGCACTGGTTGAAAAGAATAACAAACCCTTGGAATAAAAAATGGGGCTTTTGTAAACCTTGAACAAACGACCCTGAATAGGAATTTATAGAAGTTTCGGATAGCGTATTGAGCTCATTGATGGTTATTGAGTTTTAAATTGTCGTAATGATCAATCAAATTGGACTTCATGCCGTTTATTTTTTTCAATTTGTGATTATTACCGACAGGTTACGTAGATACTTAATATTATCATTAAACTTCAGTTGGATACATTGATATTCCACTTGAAAAAAGAAACCATTCCATATTAAAAAAAATAGTAGGACTGTTTATATAAGGAACATTTAATTATCCTTTAATTATAATTGGTGACGCAGAGTGGGGCCGTAAGTTTTATGATCTATTGAAGTAGACAGGTTCTTGCAATTTAATATTGACACACCTACCTACCTTGAATGATTGGTCATAGGATAATCTACATGTTGCAAATATACCTACATATTTCCATGCTACAAAACTAAAGGTAATTTTGTCGAGTTTGAGCCAGATTGAAAAAAATTTATGGATTGTTTGTACTGCAAGTTGCTGAGAAAAATTACAACGCCAGTACTCGAAAACGGTGAAGGAAAACATCGTGAGGAAACCTGCACAGCTCCGCACGTATTGACTTTGTCTTTCCTGTGGATAAGGCCGACTAGGCTGAGAGGATGGTGTAGGAGCTGGGCAAGACTACGCCATCAAAACAGTTGCTTTGGCATTGTAGCTTCCTGTTCATGGGGGCATTGTCTAATGTGACTTTTTAGTGAGATGACATAATATGATGGTCAATAAAAATGGAAAACAAGTTTTTACAAAAACTTTAAAAGCCTTACTCAGTAAAAATCCATAGCTCCTCTTCATCATTGCTGGTCATCATCAGACCCTGAAGTATGGACTCCAGTTTATCAAATCTGAATGCTTGGGACGACTCAAATGTTTCATAATTCATAATATCTTTATTCAATAAATTTCGGGTGTGTCACAGGATCTTAAAATATAGCTTATGTTTCACTAAAATCTGCCTTTACAGGCGTATGAATAGGTAAAATAAGTACACATTAATGAATCATTCTGGTTATAAATTAATCTGTTGGCAATAGGCATTTCAAACTGCAATTATAATATACCTGAGATTCCTCACCTGGTTTTCAGAGCTTAATGAATACTCTCATATCTTGGAAACGGCTGCACCGATTTCCACCAAACATAGCTAAAAACCATCCCAGATAAATCAGCTCTCTTAAAAAAAACAGCATTCGATTCTGAGCCCTACTTTCAAAACTACGAGGCCATAGATAAACAGACAGACACAACGTCGTCAAACTTAAACAAATAACACCCTTTTTCGGTCGTGAATTAAAAAGAACATCTACTGACCCCACCTAGTGGGAAAAAAGAGGAAGGAACTTCCTTCCGGCTGAAGTGTCAGAATACCTAACACGACATAATAACAATCGTTGAGAATCAAAGGTTCCATCGAAGATAGTTTGCCATGAATTTTGAACAGCATGGATCTATTGGGCCTATGGAGATACATGTCATTCAGTGCTCGAAAAAAAATATCGATCTCGGCACAAACAGTGTTAAAGGCGGTGTAGGTACTAGGAGTTCGCCCTGTCAACCTTTCAACATGGGTTGTAACAAACTTCCAAATAGTTTTCCACAATCTTCTACGGTTTAGCTCTGGTGGTTGTGACAGACAGACGAACACCAGAGTGAGACCATAAGTGTTTCGTTTTTCCAAAACTGGATCGGAACACTAAACAAATAAACAAAATATCTTAACTAATCAACACAACAGCTCAGTGGATCGGAACACTAAACACTCCTTATAGGGATCAATCAACATTTTGGATCCATTGAGATTGTAATGTTTCTTGGTAATCAGAATTCTTTGATCTTGGTCTCCGAAACCTATCACCAGGGTTGGTTACAAATTTCTGTGACGTCGATGAAGCATTGGCCTAGTGACCTTACCCCAATTCACCTACCTACTCTGACAGGCGTCACGGCTTTGTTGTGGGTTCGATCCCCGACAAAAACTTACAAAAAACTTTGAAGGTTTCGTGAGTGGTCTTATTACGTTTAGTCTCAAAATCCCCTTTAAGTTTCCCCCTTAAGGGGATTTTGATATTTTTTGGTCTCAAAATCCCCTTGAGATTTTTGGTATATTGATATTTTATGACTCAAAATCCCCTTGACTTTGAAAATTTAGAATCAAGATGATTTTGAGACTAACAGTCTCAAAAGGTGTTATCGTAATTTATTTTGACTAACATTTTATTCGGATTAGTACGCTTCCGATTGGTATTGATTTGGATCAATAATCTATCTATAGATCGTTAGCAACGATCTGCAGATAGCATAACAGGTTCATGTGTATTGTAAATCGTCTACCGCATCAGGTGATAGATAGTTGTACTTACTTTATTGCACACCATATAAAATTTTATAAAGATGAGAAAAAAAAATGACAATGGGATGCATTGGGCGGCCTTATCCCTAAAAGCGATCTCTTCCAGACAACCTTGGGATAGGTGAGATAGTGGCCATACTGTTATCTAGCTATATTGTGTATAATTTTTATAAAATCTCTTACTGTAATTTTTTTGTATAGATTTTTCCGGTTTCCCACGTTTTGTCTTCTTTTTTAAACCAGTCTGTAGCCATTTTTAAACGGAAATCAGACAATCTCACGGAGATAGTATTTCACTTAAATGTAATGGACCGTAAATCGCACTTACAGGGTGTCTTGCACCAGAATCACTAAACGTATTTAACAGCTAAATCGATTTAAATCTGACGTATTTGTATGACTTGACAACTCGCTAAATACTATAAATAAATAAGTATAAATAAATATTCATGGACATTTCACACGACGCCCTCTAGTCCCAAACTAAGCAAAGCTTGTAATATGGGAACTAGATGCTGATAGAATACTTATATACTTTTTAACCGACTTCAAAAAAGGAGGAGGTTCTCAATTCGGTTGTATGTTTTTTTTTTTTATTTTTATTTTTTTTTTTATTTTTTTTTTTAATGTTTGTTACCTCAGAACTCCGTCATTTATGAATCGATTTCAAAAATTCTTTTTTGATCTGAAAGGATATACTTTCAGATTGGTCCCATTTAATTTTCATCAAAATCGGTTCAGTAGTTTGTGTTATAAATAGAAATAACTGAAAAAAAATGCCAAGTTGTGGCGTAGCGCCTACCATTTTACTGCTAGCAACGATGCAATATGCCAAGTTGCGGCGTAGCGCCTACCATTTTACTGCTAGCAACGATGACCCTTTGTGCACACCTAAATTTTAACATTTTTCTAAATTTGTCAATAAACCCAGTTTGTACATTCAAACCGCATTTAATTGGAGAAAAGCAAAAACCCACCAGTTGTTTCTCTAAAGAATCAACACCAACCACGTGCACGAAATTGCGTATTTTGCTTTCCTGTGACTTTTAAGTGGTGTTTATAGTGACTAGAACATTCCCAATGAACTGTCATCATCATCATCATCTGATGATGAAGCTGGTAATCGAATTGAAGTCGGTTTTTCTAGTTTTTTAACTTATAAATTATTATATTTCACTGATAGAAATGTAGCTAGGACCTACTTATGATTGTCAATCCATTATGATTTGCGGTGGTAAGGCTGCAGTTTATATATTTTATTTTTTAGAAAGCTAAATTGAAAAGCGTGGAAAGCAAATAAACTAATAAAATGAGAGCCAAAGAAATGTCTCGATAGGAAATTAAAATGATTGAAGTTTGATATCGTGTCTCGTCGGCGAAGTTATTTTCATGAGAAGCCTGCTGGATTCGATTATATTAGCAAAACTTGAAAAATATGAATTTATTTTTAACCGACTTCAAAAAAGGAGGAGGTTCTCAATTCGGTTGTATGTTTTTTTTTTTTTTTTTTTTTTTTTTTAATGTTTGTTACCTCAGAACTCCGTCATTTATGAACCGATTTCAAAAATTCTTTTTTCATCTGAAAGGATATACTTCCAGATTGGTCCCATTTTATTTTTATCAAAATCGGTTGAGTAGTTTGGGTTATAAATAGAAATAACTGAAAAAAATATGCCCGGCGCGGCGCAGCGCCTACCATTTTACTGCTAGCAACGATGCAATATGCAAAGTTGCGGCGTAGTGCCTACCATTTTACTGCTAGCAACGATGGACCCTTTGTGCACACCTAAATTTTTACATTTTTCTAAATTTGTCAATAAACCCAGTTTGTACATTCAAACCGCATTTAATTGGAGAAAAGCAAAAACCCACCAGTTGTTCCTCTAACTAAAGAATCAACACCAACCACGTGCACCAAATTGCGTATTTTGCTTTCCTGTGACTTTTATGTGGTGTTTATAGTGACTAGAACATTCCCAATGAACTGTCATCATCGTCATCATCATCTGATGATGAAGCTGGTAGTCGAGTTGAAGTCGGTTTTCCAGTTTTTTAACTTATAAATTATTTTTTGTAAATACATACTTATAATACATAGTAACACCCAGACATAGAACACACATCTATGTTTGCCACACACAAATGTTTGTTCTTGGTGGGGATCGAACCCACGACCCACAGCACGGAAGGCAGAGCTATACCAACTGAGCTGTGACGCCTGTCAAACAATACTATTTAAGAGTTAAACGCGTTTAGCGATTCTGGTGCAAGCCGCCCTCAGCTACTTATGGCTGACTCTCAGCATAAATAATGAAAATAAATATTTAATTTGTTCCAGTGAGCACTTGGTGCGTGTGCGGGCGCAGGTGATGTGCCGCGATGAGGGTACCGGGGGCTGGGTCGCCGCGGGGGGCGGGGGGCTCGCAGACGTGTGCGTCGGCAAGCGTATACACACACGTAAGTATTGTCTGTGTGTGCCTTTTCAGCTGTGTGACGTCACTAATGAACGTTGACCTAGCAACTTTTTGTAGATAAATAAATAAATATTCAAGGACATTTCACACAGCGCCCTCTAGTCCCAAACTAAGCAAAGCTTGTGATATGTGAACTAGATTGCTTATAGAATACTTATACTTTTTTTTTGTAAATACATATAATACATAGTAACACCCAGACATAGAACAAACATCTATGTTTGTCACGCACAAATGTTTGTTCTCAGTGGGGATCGAACCCACGACCCACAGCACGGAAGGCAGAGCCATTACCGACTGAGCTGTGACGCCTGTCAAGATCTTTTCGTAATCAATTCATTTTTAAAAGTTATTATTTTTACAATGTTCTGTGTTGGTTTTGGTCCAATCTTGCAAGCTAAATACTCACTGCCTGATGTCCGATTTAGCTGTTTGGTCATTTTATTATTTTCTTTATATAGCATTTAGAGCATTTAAATTCTTAATTCTTTATTGCACACAACACAGGACATAAACAAAAGACAGATATAGATGACAATTCTTGCTACGAAATTTTATTTGTATTTTTTTTTAACAGTGACTGGCCTAATTTGGCGAGGGACCGTGACGAGTGGAGGGAAAAGACGGAGGCCTTTGCCCAATAGTGGGATAGAATAGGCTAATAAAAAAAAATAGTTTTTCATTTTTAATTACAGTCATAATCAGGAGCTGAACAGTTCGTTATCGTTGTCATACCTACGAACTAAATTAACAATTAATTAATCTGAACTAAGGGCGGCTTGCACCAGAATCGCTAAACGCGTTTAACTCTTAAATAGTATTTAGCGAGTTGTCAAGTCATACAAATACGTCAGATTTAAATCGGTTTAGCTGTTAAATACGTTTAGTGATTCTGGTGCAAGACGCCCTAAATGTTCTGACCGCTTAGCCAGCTTTGCCTTAGATTACCAAAATAATACTGAGCTTTGTATAACTTGCTGAACAATTTTTAGCCATATTATAAGGGGTTAAGGTATGAATTGGTTGTTTCAGACGTGGACAGTAACGGCGATCGTACCTCACCACCCGCACCGCTCACGCACGAGTTTTTCATCCACGGCACACGAATCAGCGATAATATGGTACGTTATTTCATCGCAGTGCATTAATCACAGATGGTGCAGTCGTAGTACCCTCGCTTTACGATCTAGGGACGCGAGTTCAAATCCTGTGGAGCTATTGTGGGTTTTTGTATTGGAATATTTGAATTTGAATGAATTGAATGAATTGAATTGAATTTATTGAATTGAATGAATGAATTTGAATTGAATTGAATGAATATTTGAATTGAATGAATGAATTGAA
The DNA here is from genome assembly GCA_947859175.1 of Gandaritis pyraliata. Lineage (NCBI taxonomy): Eukaryota > Metazoa > Arthropoda > Insecta > Lepidoptera > Geometridae > Gandaritis > Gandaritis pyraliata. The sequence continues at coordinate 1,535,161 of OX401877.1, read as the reverse complement.
TAAATTGAATTTTGAATAAATGAATAAATTGTTGTGGGCAATGTTAGAGGACTCAATAGAAGGAAAACATCATTATACATCAAACAAAACAACATTTTCGTTCAATATTTGAACAACTATACAAGGGATATACCGCGTTTGAAAGGTTATTAAAAAATACATCATCAGTACAGATTTAACTGGCACAAAATGCACTAAATATGAAATCCACGGAAATACACACGGTGACATCTTGGCCGATTATAATAGACTGTTTGCTTTTCAAGAAAAACGATATGTTTTGTATGGGACGGACTGCGAGGCACCTCTTTCCGACGATTCTCAGCATTGTATATAGCTTAGTTATGGTTATGTTTGGTGTCTAACCTGACGTGTAGCCGTCTGTATAATGGACGGCCTTATCGTTCAATAGCGAATAGCGATCTCTTCCAGGAAACCTAACCTTAGTTACCGTTTGTTCTGAAAAAACTAAACTATAAATAAAATAATAAATAAAATAAATATTCATGGACATTTCACACGACGCCCTCTAGTCCCAAACTAAGCAAAGCTTGTATTATGGGAACTAGATGCTGATAGAATACTTATATACTTTTTATTTGTAAATACATACTTATAATACATAGTAACACCCAGACATAGAACAAACAGCTATGATTGCCACACACAAATGTTTGTTCTTGGTGGGAATCGAACCCACGACCCACAGCACGGAAGGCAGATCCATTACCGACTGAGCTGTGACGCCTGTCAAATTACTATTACTATTATTATTGACTATTTTTTATATTTTTATAATTCCAGGTTGTTTTAGAATGCACAATAAAGAAAGACTTTCACTACAACAAGGTGATGCCGACGTTTCACCATTGGGTGACGGACGGCAAGCGTTTTGGCCTCACCTTCCAAACGGCGGCTGATGCGAGGGCGTTCGATAAAGGGGTTAGAACCGCGGTCGAAGACTTGTTAGAAGGTGAGTTTTTGTGTTGTACCCCTATTTTGTTACTGTACCCCTTTTTGTACCCCTATTATCTAGTTCCCATATTACAAGCTTTGCTTAGTTTGGGACTAGAGGGCGTCGTGTGAAATGTCCATGAATATTTATTTATTTATTTTATTTATTTATTAAGGTTAAATTCAAATTTTATTTCTATCACTTAATTTAATAATTAGGGTAATACAAAGGGTAACTTTAAATATAGGACTAGAGAATTAGTTTTTTTTTATTATCATAGCCCTGTTTCTGTTTGGGTACCCCCGTTCTGATTGTACCCCCGTTCTCATTGTACCCTTATTCTGATCGTACCTCTTATTCTAGTAAACCCCTAATTAGGGGATTCTTTCTATATTTCGGTACCCCTGTTTGTGTACCCTTGATTTTCTACCAATTCGGTCTATTGTGAAATTAAATTCTATAGAATAAATAATATACTAAAATAAAAATAATTAACTACCAAGTAGACCCGTAGATCAAGATTCACCTAGAATTTTTTTTACTTTTGTTTCGTTTGTTTTAATATAATAGGTATATAGATTTATTTTTCTCAACATATTCTTATCTTAGAGCGGTTTGACTGTATTGAAAAAAATTCAAGCTTACGATAATTTGAATCAATCCATATTTTTAATTCACTTTCAAGCGTATTCTATTATGACCACTTAAATTAGATTAAAAACAAAACTAAAAAAATATATTCGTGAACTAATTTATCTAATGTGTTTCGTTCTGCTTTCCTCCTCCGTATACTGGATTTCTACATGGTGAGTTACTGGAGTATCTATACTATGTGTATATGTGCTAAAATAGTAATTATCTGCTACATTAATTTATAATTACACATGTTCATGTATTTTGTGATTTATAAAAAATATAATTACTATTTACTATGTATTATAAGTATGTATTTACGAAAAAAAAAAGTATATAAGTATTCTATCAAAATCTAGTTCCCATATTACAAGCTTTGCTTAGTTTGGGACTAGAGGGCGTCGTGTGAATTTTTTTTAAATATTCATGGGCTTTACACACAACGCTCTCTAGTCCCAAACTAAGCAAAGCTTGTGATATGGGAACTAGATGGCTGATAGAATACTTATATACTTTTTTGTAAATACATACTTATAATACATAGTAACACCCAGACATAGAACAATCATCTATGTTTTCCACGCACAATTTATGTTTGTTCTCGGTGGGGATCGAACCCACGACCCACAGCACGGAAGGCAGAGCCATTACCGACTGAGCTGTGACGCCTGTCAAATGTCCATGAATATTTATTATTTATTTATTTATTTAATATAATTTGAGCTTACAGCTTCGTTTGAGTTAACACCAGCCCTGTGATTGTATAAATAAAACTTAACACTGAGATTTCAATTTTTTTTTATTTGTAAGGTCTGGATGGGGCGTGGCCTTCGCTTCACGCTTACAAAGAACGAAATCCGGCGCCAAAAGATGAAGATGAGGAACAGAACATCTTCGAGGTAAGATCTTTTTCCAAAACTATACAAAACTAGTACATTCTGAAGGCAGTGGCTACCAGTTAACATCAGGTGATCCATCCGCTTGTTACATCAGCGAAAGGAAAATACCTACCTACTAGGCAAAACTGCTTTTTTTGTTTATTTTTTCACTAGCAGTTACCCGCGACTTCGTACGCGTCTACAGTTTCTTAGGTTTAAGAGTATTTATTTCTCATAAGAATTTAAATTCACTGGTTGAGAAAACAGTATTATAAATGTAAACTTACGAACTACGTACTTACAATTTAAACTAAAACAAGTAAACACTTTTCTTGGTGTAAAAACCGGCGACATGATACCATTCTAAAGTAAACATTGTCAAAAAAATAAAAAAATTATCATTGAAGGTAGGCAAGCTAGGCAGAGGTAATTGACATAGGTCGAGCGAAACTGGATGTGACACAGATGTACTACGCATGTATGCTGCTAAGTAGATAATATTTAGTAATGAATATTTAATAGGTAGGTTAAATAGATTGTAAATAAGGATAGGTAGGTATGATTAAACTTTTTTAATTTTTTTTTTTTGTTTTTTATTTTTATTTTTTTTATTTCATTTTATTAGCTATGTGGAATCGAAGTAGTTTTTTAAATGTGATTATGGATTTTGCCTGTTTTATATCGGGTGGTAACTTATTATAAAGTAGTGCTCCTTCATACATAACATTTCGTTTGCCGTAGTTAGTTCGGGGTTTATGTAGTATTAAATCATTAGCCTTTCTTAATTTCAATTTTTGCACGGTTGGTTTCTTTGTAAATGTAATTTGGGTATGAATGTCTCTGTTTAGTATTTTCCTTATCAATATGCACGTGTTATACGTATAAGTTTGTGAGATGTTCATTATTTTTGTTTCCTGGTAGATTTTTTGTGTGGATTCGAGGAAGTCATAGTTAAATAACACTTTAACAAGCTTGTAGTTTCCGTGTACATTATATTATCTGTGCGTGTACCGAGCGGATACTTCTTTGAGAAACTTGACATTACACCGAACCCGTACTCGAATGTCAAACGTTAGTCGATAGACCAAAGAGGTAGTACTACGTCCTGTCAAACTGACGTGACATGACATGACAATGAAATCCTCTTGCCAATTGGCGCTGCTAATCCCGTTCGTTCATTTTATCCTGTAGATCCTGTTAATTATTCGGGATAAAATGTAGCCTATGTGTCAATCCAGGTTACGAACTACATATATGCCAAGTTTCATCCAAGTTGGTTCAGTAGTTTTGACGTGATTGAAACACAAACATCCAAACATCTAAACTTTCGCATTTATAATATTAGTAAATAAATATTAGTAAGATAAGATATGACTTATTCCAGAAATTCCCTTAACGTCCCCTAACAACTTCTCTCATTTAAAAATTTTTGGAGATATAAACTCACTGAATATACAGTGCGCACAACGAATCCTATGTCTCTGACGTTATCTGCTACAAAACATTGCGCATGTACTGTTGTGCGGAAAAATTCGCTTACCTCCAATTACACAAAAATGGATTCTACGCAGATACTTCAGAGGGACAAAGATCCGTTGCGACTATTATAATTTGTCAGGGTTAATTAACACTCCACAATACAATATATGGGTAAATAAACCTATTTTACGTGTTCCAGTGCCTAAACCTGCCTTGTTCATCGCGCTCCAGCTCTGAGAACTCTAGCGCCAGTCGACTTCGCGCCACTGATACACAAACGCCTATACTTTGCGCCATCGCATTACCCACGCAACATGGAGGTAACTTAATAAAAAAATCATTTAAAAATAGAAAAAACGGTCCCAATTTCATTTAAACACAGAAAGCTTGGAGAAGTAATTAAGTAGTCTACTTTGAGTCATCTCATTACAATACAATATACAAAATAATACAATACAAAATATTTATTTGCAACAACAAGACAAAAAACACACAATAAAAAACACAAACTATAATTAAAACACGTTTTTTAAAAATTAAGTATTAAATTAAACAAGTGCAATGTTTATTTATTTATTTTATTTTTTTAATGTTGCAAAAAGGCTGGTCTTCCTCTGGGGCCTTTGAGGATCAAGCATCTTAAACATTACTCACGCCACATGGAGGTTACTTGATAGAAGCGCTCGTGGCTAGGCTTGCTTAGTCAATGTTCACCGATTATCTAAATTAAGTGACGTTCTGCGCGGTCACTATTTAGATGGGTGACCGCTAGTGGCATTTACATCTGAGCGCTTTCGAGCTTCAGAGGGCATGTTAAACTGTCAGTCCTAGCTCTAGCAGAGCAAAAGGGCACGTATTCAGCGGACGTGCTCAGTGAGACAATGCGTATAGCCAGTACCTCTTTAAATCAGATGGGCTTGTGCCGTCATGAATAAAAAACACAATTTTGATGTAAGATTTTTTTTCAGAATCTGTAAAATACGATGCAGTGTACCACCATCGAAGTATTGACGAAAAACTGGGCGAAGTTGATCCAGAACGGTATCCTTATGTACATTTATCGGCGGTGAGTATATTCTTACTTCACCCCCTTGCGTGGGGTATACTTTCATTCTCAATTTACAAGTGTACCATCAGCAAAAGTTCTACCTTACCACCTTAAGGGTGCATTTCCTGTAAAACGACTAGCCGTTAATTTTTGAATACCAATAGAAGCAAATTATTTCGGGTGTAAAAGTTATGAAAACAATGGGCCGTCATAAAAATAAATAGATGTTTAGGTCTCTGGTTGGTCAAAATAAGAAGACAAAAGACAAAGGCGGGGTAGATAGCTAACTGCTTGCAAGCGAAACAGTTTCAAAAGTGGTAAAGCGGAATTTTTGCCGATAGTACGTTCTTAGTTTACCCTTATAAGAAAACCTTTCTTAGTGTACCCCTTTGAAGTGTAGCTTCATTCTCAATTTACCCCTTCAATAAATTCTAATTTTATTCCATAAAAATGTACACAGCAATATTAATTTCTTGCATTTCAGGTCCACGACTACAGTTATCCACAGGTAGGTTCAGGCGGTGTCATTACTTCAGAAAAATCTCCGCCTAACACAAAGCCGCCATTACTCAAACGGGATTCAGGTGAATATCTACGTTTTACAGATTTTCTTTAGTGTACTTTTTTCTATGTTATCTTATTTTCGTATATGTATTTATTTATTAACCAAAAGGTTATGTTATAAATTAATCATCAGATTGATTGGTATTGGTAATCAGATTGGTTTATAATTTGATGTGTGGTTGTATAACTCCATTTAGAATTCAGAACAGTCTGTTCTCTGGTCTAAAAAACATAGTACTTTTAAACACTAAAAATATATAGGTACAAAATGCTTACAATATTTTATTTATTTAGCTTAATATTTAATCCCCGATTGAAAAAAGGGGTGTTATAAGTTTGGTACCTTGGGGTTGTGTCACTGGAAATAACTGAAATTCTGAGTCACGCCACCCCAAACTAGAAATTCTGAGTCAAGCCCCACAAAACTAGAAATCCTGAGTCAAGCCCCACAAAACTAGAAATCCTGAGTCAAGCCCCCCAAAACTAGAAATCCTGAGTCAAGCCCCACAAAACTAGAAATCCTGAGTCAAGCCCCACAAAACTAGAAATCCTGAGTCAAGCCCCCCAAAACTAGAAATCCTGAGTCAAGCCCCCCAAAACTAGAAATCCTGAGTCAAGCCCCACAAAACTAGAAATCCTGAGTTAAGCCCCACAAAACTAGAAATCCTGAGTCCGCCAATGCATGTGAGCTATTTTCGTGCCCTCAAGGTGATTCTTCTTCAGACAGACTGTATAAATCATACAGGGTGTTCCAATAGTGTTATGTGGAATAAATAAATAATTATTTATATTATGTAATTTCAGGTTCATTAAAAAAGGGAATGTGTGATCCACCGCCGTTACCTAAAAAAGGCACCGATTTTTCTCATCCACGATTCAAATGCCGGTAAGTTATTTTATTTTAACATTGTCAGGCGTCACCTCTCTCGCTAATAGCTCTGCCTTCAGTGCTGTGGGTTGTGGGTTCGATCCCTATTGAGAACTAACATTTGTGTGTGCCAAACATATCTATGTTTATATAAACTATATATCTATATCTATAGAACAAGCATCTGCTTGTTCTATGTCTGGGTGATACTATGTGTTATAAGTTTTTACAAAAAAAAATTATTTAAGTAGGTACTGAATCTATCAGCAATCTATATAGAACTATGTCTAATATCTAATTTCCGGTGCAGTACAATAAAGAGTTTTCTATCTATCTATCTATCAATCTAGTTCCAATAGAACAAGCTTTTGTATGGAACTGGAGAGGATCGTGTGGAATGTCCATTATAAATATTTATAGCCTGACTACGCTAAGTTTGCAGCGCTTAAAATTATGTAAGAATTTTCTTGAATTCTGAATCTTACCGCGAAAACACTTTGACAGCGTATATCACATCAAATTTTTTTAGGGATGCCTATTTATTTAATTGCAGGCTTAACGTGTTCAGACTATATTTATGTATGTTTATTATTGAATATATTTCAGGCACTGCCACCAATATTACTTCGAAGGTATGAACCGGCCTGGCTCTTGTGAATTCGCTCCGGATCGCATCAAAACTTGCATCGACTGTGTTTCCTGCATTAAATGTGCACAGGTATGAACCTTCTTTATTCATTCTCTAGTCAGTTGTATAGCTACATAACTTACCTATACACATAGGTACTTCTTTATATTTGTATCTAGTAATTCTATCCTATCTTTGTAATGTTATAAGAAAATGTGAAAGTTTAGATGTTTGTGTTTCCATCACGTCCAAACTACTGAACCAACTTGAATGAAACTTGGAATATAATATATGTACTTAGTTGGTAACCTGTAGAGGTGGGTCATACTAGGTAAATTGAGATATTAGGTTACTCTGTGATTGTGATATGAGGCTACCTGTTTCAAATACCTGTGAAAAATATTAGCTATTATTTTTTTACTTCTATCGAATCGAGTAATTATTTTCACAGATAACTCAAAGTAAAAGACAGATCCATATACTAGGTAGTATTTTTGTGATACTTCTTTGACAGGAATTCCTAAAAACCGAAAATATATAGTTACATCGCCTTCAAATATCAATCAAATCATACCAAAAATCCAAATCCAAAAATCAAATCATAAATGTAAAATGTAATAAAATAAAATTAAAATTAATTAAAAAATTTAAAAAATGAGTAAATAAATCGTCTTGCATGTGATTATTACATTACATTACATTACAATTACAATAGTTAGTACAGCTATTTGTAGTTTGAAGGTATAGTATATTGCGTGAATATTTCATGTTCAACATTTCTTAGAGCTAAGTGATGCACTGCCGTGTGTTTTCGTCAGCGCGATCTGCGTTTTGTACAAATTTAGTCGCGCCATCTAGTTTTGATTTTCACAACACCCACGTCACAGGTATCTGTTCATCACTGTTTGACACATTACTTTAACGAAGTGTAAAAGGGATAGAAGCTAATATTCAGTTTTCAGTTCATCACTGTTTGACACATTACTTTAATGTAGTGTAAAAGGGATAGAAGCTAATATTCAGTATTCAGTTCATCACTGTTTGACACATTACTTTAATGTAGTGTAAAAGGGATAGAAGCTATTATTTTGTTATGCCTGTGATAATATACTAGCGCAATGTTGCGCTCAAAGACAAAGGGGTCAAGTGGGGTCACAGGTATTTGGGATCTTCTGTCGCTGTGACAGTCTGTGATTTTTAAATAGCTGTGAGTTTTACCTGTGATGATAAATACGTCTCACCTCTAGTAACCTGGATTGACACATAGGTTACTTTTATCTCGAACAATTAACAGGACCTACAGGATAAAATGAACGAACGGGATTAGCAGCGCCAATTAAGGGCCAACGCACATCTGTCGACAAAACTGTTTTGTCGCGTACTTAGTGACGTGAAAATAAATTTTCTGTTATAACGAAAACAGCATATGATGAATGCTTCCTCGTCATATGCTGTTTTCGTTGTAACGAAATTCACATCAATTGACACGACGCATGCATAAAATTATGTTTACTTATCTATTATAGCATTGTTTAGTACCTACTTATTAAACATTGCTTTATACGCACATACCTAGAGAATGAACTGTGCTTTTTTAATAAATAAGAATATAAAGTAATTATGTAGTGTACTTAATAATATTATTAAGTACTTAGGATGATTCTCATTAAATAAGCAAGTAACGAAAACAGCAAATAAAAAGAAGCATATCGTAACTAAAAAAGTTTTACTGAGAAGTTTCACATCACTAACTGTTCGACAAGACGTTTTGTCTTTGGTTTGCGTTCTCCCTAACACGAGGACGTCACGTCAGTGGCTTCAGAGGGCCTAGTACGAGTGCCATGTATAAAGCGGGGTGTGAAACGTCTGACATGAGTACGACGTGTAATGTCATTTTCTCAAAGAATCCACTCAGAAAATGTACACGCGTACGAAGTCGCGGGTAACAGCCAGTATTGATTATATAAGAGAATATGAAATGAAAATTTCATAATTTTTTTTTAATTCCAGTGTATGGTATACCACTGTATGTCGGATTCTGAGGGAGATTTCGCAATGCATCCTTGTTCCTGTACTCAACTAGATGAGCAGTGTACTAAACGGTGAGTTGTATGTCTATATTAAAAACTGTATATATTTTGAACCCATGACCTTAGGATCGGAAGGCGAGGTTGCTACAACTACACCACTGGTGGTCCGTAAAAGAAAAATGTATGTGCACAATGCCAGAGCTCTCAAACGGTGAAGGAAAACATAGTTCAGAAACCGTTGGCTTAGTCAGCTCCGCACGTATTGTTGTCTCTCCTGTGGATAGACACTAGGCTGAGAGGATGGTATAGTGCTACAAGCCTACTCCATCTACATCATGTCCTAGGCACTGCAGCCTCCCGTACATCGGGGCATGGGGGACAAGTGCCTCCTGACTCCTGACGCTGTATAAATCATTTAGATATTTTCCTTCACTGTTTATATTTCACTGCCTACTTATTCTAAGTATATATTTATGTTTCCTTCCAGGTGGATAGGTCTAACAATCCTCAGTATAATAGTTCCATGCTTGTGTTGTTACGCTCCGCTCCGATGTGCACATCGCGCAGCGGAAAACGCGCGAATTGTCGGCGGAACACATGCGCCGATACGGAACCCGGAATTACATCAACAAGAATACTAAATTACTGAAAAAATATAAACGAACTTACTAAAATTAGTAGTAACTGGTGTGAAATAACTTTTGAAAATTAGTATGTAGGTACCTAATTACTTAAAATGATAGTAACAAAGAGTTGTTGGAAAAACTCATTCTTCTATCCGGAATTACATCACCAAGAATATTAGTAGTACTTACTGAAAGTAGTGGTAATAGAATTACTAAAAATGGTAGTAAGATGTGTAAAAATTTTGACACTTATGAAAAATAGAAATAAAATACTTGGTGTTTTGAAAAATAAAATATACTTGGTTAATAAAAATAGTCACTTCTGATGTAAAAACTAAAACCAATCCTACTACTACTACTACTGTCTTTTTGTAATTACTACTATTTATAGTAACTATGTACTTAAAGGGTAATTCTTCTAAAGCGTGTAGAATTGTAAAACCTGGACTGAATTCATAGCATTCTTATCTTACAAGCTACAACCAACACTACTATTACTAGTACCTACTGGTAATAAGTTGCAAAGAATATGAAACGGTGAAAAGTGCCGAATTCGAAGACTGTGGCTTTGATTAAAAAATGACGCTAAGAGTGAAATAAACGAGTAAAACGTTACTAGTCAGCTTATTAATACTAAAGATCATAATTTGGGTACAATGGGGTAAAATAAGAATATATAATGGGGTGAAATGAGGTAAATACGGAGACATACTAATTACCATATTTTTATCAAAATTGGGTTGTTTATCAAAGCGATGAAGACATTAGGAAAAATAGATTAATTTAAAGTTTCACGGGAAAGATGAGATATTATGCAAAAACATTAAGGGAGGATATAAATGTAGGTTTGGGGCAAAGCGAGGTTAAGTAAGGTATTAGGTTAAAAATACTGAGGGAAGGGAAAAATTAGGATTTTAAGCATAGGGCTGGGAAGGGGGTGAAATTACATTTTAAGTATGGGGCATTTAGGTATGGGGGTTTTATGAAGTTTTGGGTAAAGGGGCAAAGTTTCAGTACCTAAATAAAAACTTAAAATATTCTTTAGAAAAAGTAAATAACTATTCTAATATTTATTTTTATCTATAGATCTTTACTAATTAGGAGTTAAATGAGAATTATTTTTCGCCATTGTACCGAGTTGATCTACGATCTTAGTAACTCGCGGGGCAAAATGAGGCTAAACTGGGGTTGTAAAGGAAAACGAACGTTGTATTTTTATGAAATCAGATAGAGGAAAATTTGAACCAAAAATATGCGGCCACACTAAAGACAAGAATTTAGTAAAGCCAGCGTTAACACTGCCTCGATAATCAGTTGGTTAAAAAATTATTAGAATGGTTAAACAAATCATTCTTTAATAGTAATAGTTCTGTAGAAAAAAACTGCAATGCAAAGGTTTGACTAACCAGCTATTGAAAGAGTAAACTTAATTATTAAGTATTTCCAAAGAACACTTTAAAATGGGATAGTGATTAATCCTGGACAAAATTGCTAGTAGTGAATACCTTAAATCAATTTACCCCTTAGGGGTAAGACGAGAAATAGATGATTTATTACTAAAGGTGGGGTGAATAGACGTTAAAAAAATGATAGTGACTGCGGTTGTACTGCCAATACAGTTAATGTAAAACTTTTCGGCTAGTTTTAATAAATGTTTCATCATCATTAAATAATAAAAAAAATCTGAAAACAACAACTTGGTCCATCTGCTTTTTAAAAACTTTTTTTGTGAAGTAATTTATTTGGCGTCTTATTAATGTCATATTGACAGCTATTAATTATAAGAAAATTGCTTAAATACGTTCTACAATAAGATTCACCTTTTTCATGACACAATAGAATTTTGATAACATTACAATAAATGTAGAATAAACAGTGAAAATGTGTGTATGGTGTTTCAATTCAAGATATAGTTATAAAATCGGTGTTATTAATTTATTTTTTGAAGTGTTGAGACTGGGGAAAGTGATGCTTTGACACGTAAAGTGAAAGTGATGGAACTTTAAATAAGTGATTGAGAGACACTGAATTGAAATTATTGTGTCAAAGTTGATATGACATGTGACAGTCGGATTGGGAGGTGAATTGCGAAAAATGCAATGTTTCGTTTAAGATCTAATTTATATATCTGTATTTAAGCGTATTTTAATATTCGAAAGTTGAATGCGATTGATGTTTTCGCAAAATTTAGATAGGATTTGCCATGGACAAAATAAATGTCTGTAACATAAAATTTTCTGTATTTTGGCTTTATTGGACTAATGTCAAAATTTGTTTGAAAAAGTCTTCCATGACTATGGATATCAATGAAATTGTGGTTTTGAAAAATCTGATTAAATATTATGCAAAATTCGTTCATCGGTTTCAGTTTTATTAATTACAAATGTTTAAACATATCTCATAACTGTTGCATTTAACGTACGCTTTTTTGTAAAGCTTATCTTAAGTCATCACAAATTACTGACACAAAGTTTTCTATTTAACTTTATTGTCAGCTGTCAATTTTAGAAAATTTTACAGCTGACAATGTAGCATTTTTTTCTGATGTATTTCTAACAATGTTTTTTTATTCAAAATAATTTGCATTACGGGTAGATACTGTTACCTATGAAAATAAGGCATTACTATTCTTTGTAATTTTTTATTTTAAAATTGTAGGTAATGTGTATGTAAATTTAAATATTTATTATGTAATGTCATTACAATATTTATTAGTGTAGGTATAATTATGAAGCTAGTTGTTTATTTCGTTCATTGCATAAATCATTAATCTCTTTTATTATAATTAACACGTAATTCCTTTAAAAAAAACCTAATTCTAGTCTTATGAACCAGTATTTTGTCATCCCCATTGAATTCTACATTTTCATTTAATTTATTAATAAAGACCAAACTTTTTTGTATATTTATAAAAAATAAGATGATGAAAATGGTTTAGGCGAATGGCGGGTGAGTTTATTTCATAAAATCATTTGCAAAAACTATAAAATTGGTCTATTAAAATTAAAATTCTTGGATTTTCCGCTAAGATAAGGGCTCACTTGCGGAATTTTCGATTATTTTTCTTTCCATCCAAAATCCAAATCGTACAATAATGAAATAATCTATAATAAGTCTCCCCAAAAAGTAGCCTACACCAGTTTCGTTATAAATAATTGTTACTCCGTATTTGAAATTTTAATATTGTATGAGTACATAAGTGAATGTAATAAATGTTTTAAAATTTAAGAAAGATGTATGTGTATTAATACTGAAATTTGGTTTCAAAAAGTCTAATGACTAGTTATTACATGTAGTATAAATTAACCTATCACAAAATTTATTTATTATTGTAAAACAAGAATGATTGTTTTAAAAAAGATAAATGTATTAAATATGAATAAATAAAGTAATCGTAATCAAAATAAATATTTTGTATTATTTCAGAATTTATTTACAGTATTTTAAATGCACTCACAATATATGAGTAGGTACTAAATATATTTACAAATCTTACTTGTATAAATAATATTAAACACGGCATAAGCTCTGAATACAATTCAATGTCAAACTGCTTGTCAATGCAAAAAACAAAATACTAATAACTACAAATTCATAGCGTACGCCGTATTCATTAATAGTACCTATCAGGGTTACGGTCGCACTCAAAAGACGTTTGTGAAAGGATCAACGCATTGTCTATTGACATCTGTTACCAATTAGTACTGCCAAACAAAAAAACTCCTAATTGTATATCCTATGTTTAAATGATGTCTTTAAGTTTGCTAGAGTAAAACTGCGTAAATCATCTTAGAGCAACAAAAAAAAGCAAGAATCAAATTGACAGAACTTGATAATTTACGGTCCGCTCCGGACCAAGCGTCGTTTTGTCCAAAAATGTGCGCTTGCGTTATATTGTAAGGCTCCGGTTCATATTCTTCTAAAATGGGCGTTATGTCGGTGTAGTCTGATGTGGACGGTCTGGTACGGCCCGCTGGAACAAAATACAACTTTAGGGACTATTTCTTACATAACCCCTACATCCGTTTAAGAATTTAATACAACTTTGCAACTATTTCTTAAGCTACCCTTTAATCCGTTTAGGGGTATAGTCAAAGATATAAAGACATTTCTTAGGTTACCCCTAAATCGGTTTAGGGTTAATTTAATAAATAAAATTATGGGGTGTATTTACGTTAGATACCTTTTCTTCATTATTATCTAACTACTTAAATAATTATGAATAGTGATTGATTCATACCTCCAGGCTCAGTCGCAAAGTGTAAAATGGATGACGGTTTGCTCCATCCGAACCTAAAAAAAAAACACCACAGTATTACAGGTTAACAAAATAAAAAAGCACTTGAACGATGCAGTAATTTTTATTTATATCTTACCTATTTCGTGACGTAACAATGGCTTCATAAACTGTGGAGGGAGTGAGTCCTCTCACCGTGTATATTGCACTGTGGATTGGTCCTGAAAAAGTTAATAAAATCAAATAAACTGTTTTAAGTCCATCCATAATGGATGGGAGCAAAAGTTACCTTCGGACAAAGTACAGTCAGCCTCGAGTAAAGTCGATCACATTTTTAAAGGGGTTTGAACATTTTTTTTTATGGAAGCTGGAATATCCATCGTCCGCCATTTTGAAATTTCCACGGGCAGTGCGCGGAAACTTTGAAAAAAAAAAACAAGATGGCGGCACGTCGATATGCAACAAAGTTCTATCCCCTTTATATGGGCATTTATAGTCTCATCATCATTCATGTAATTTTTTTTTAATGTTTTCATTGATTTTTTTATCTTACCCTCACTAGAATCTCCAGGCACCACGATTTTGCTCCACAAATTTGCTGGTGCTTCCGTTGTGAAGGCATCAGGCTCGCTGGTCACCAGTCTACCGTAATAAGGTCGTAGCCAGAGGTTGTATTCTACAAATATTATTAGTTTATTTTACTTTCCTAGCATGATATTTTGGGGGACTAGTGTTGCCCCACGTTGGGTGCCAATCGTACAAATATTCTTCAAAATGTAGAATTATTGAAACATTAGGTAGGTACTCGAACAGATCTTAAATGAAGAATGAATTCAAAATAGTTTTTGTGTACCTACCTGCAATATTAAGACCCAGAATGTTGTCCCACGTTGGGTGCCAATAGGAAAAAGTTTCTTCAGAATGTAGGATTATTCAAACATGAACTGATTTTAATTAACAATAACCTAGAAAATTAAGTTTTTAGATGTTTTTTCGAAACTACCAGAATGTTGCCCCACGTTGGGCGCCAATAAAGAAACCCAGAATCAGGGCTATCAAAACATTGAGATCTGATTTAATTTACGGCAGAGACCTACAAAGTTATTTTTCCTAGAATTCTTATATTTGGGTACAATCAAAATATTAAAATGTAGCTCAACGTTGGGCGCTAATTAGTAAGTACAATTCTCAGAATCGGCGAAATTTTTATTGTCTACCTATTGGAGTTTTCTACTCTACATAATAATACTAAGTTCTTTAAACTTACCATTAATAGTCGAGTATGAATCAACTTCCCAGATGAGTGTGAAACTCGTTGAGGTAGCTTTGTTCAGCGTTTGGTCTACTTTGAACGAGGCCACGTTAGGAACACCTAGAAAAAACCTTGTTTAGACTACGTTTCCAGGAGAAACGTG
The DNA here is from genome assembly GCA_947859175.1 of Gandaritis pyraliata. NCBI lineage: Eukaryota > Metazoa > Arthropoda > Insecta > Lepidoptera > Geometridae > Gandaritis > Gandaritis pyraliata. The sequence goes on along the minus strand of OX401877.1, from coordinate 1,519,800 downwards.
CAGAGGGGCGATTACGAGTTGACAATGTAAAAACCGGTGTCAAACGTCTGACGCCGAGCACACCGGTGTGCGCTGCTTGGTATGGAAACACTGAGCGGATTTTTTGAGAGGCTTGGTTTCGTCAAGCTTCCGCTTGACAGTTCCTTTGGAACACTCAGAGCTTTTTAGAAGGCCCTGGATAGGTACACTAGTGATCTTACCAGTTAACTTGAAGGACACGTCAGCCATGCCCAACTTATTCTCAGCTCTGAAGGTGTAGTTCCCCAGGTCTCCTCTCCGCACAGATCGGAAGATCAGCTGGTGGAGGTCGTCGTATACTATTATTACTATTCTGTAATCATCAAATTAAAATCTCTAAAATCCTCTCAACATTGTAATAATTCTATCAGTTCGAAAAGGTAATAAAACTTCATCAAATGGTTATAATTTTATTTATACCTACCTACTTAATTCAATTCAATTCTTTATTGCGCTTTTATGTTGCATAAACAGGTGTTATAAAAGTATGTAGAGTATCAAACATAAACCCTGTTAGGGCACAGCAATTAGGTAGGTAGATAAATACTTAAATATTAGGTGGCACATTTTTGCAGGTATCTAATGTAGGTATTTAATAGGTGTTTTAGTCTTCCAGAAACTCGTGCAACGAATAGAAACAGTTTTTTGTGAGGTAATTTTTTAAAATATTTTTGAATTTTAAAGGTCTCTCTTCTTTTTTAATGTCATTAGGGATTCTATTATATATTTTAACACACATTGCACACTTATCTATACCGAACTTTATAACAATGATATTCCTTCCTAATTTAGGAAAGAATATCATTTATTGAAATATTTTTTTTACTCTAGAAGTCCAAAATACAAGCTCAACGCTTAGTTTGGCCTTCGCCGGTAAACCTAAGTAAGATTTATTTGTACCTACCTTTGTTCCTACCTATGTTTTATTTCTAACTAGTGTTTTGGTAAATAAACTATTACTATTTACCTATACCTATACCTAGCTAATGTTATTTTTCCAATACAATTTCGAATAATTAGTGTGTTAAGTGCCTACATAATAAACTTACTTTAGGTATTTATTTTGCATGTCGGTAAGTCGGTACTTACCTACTTTTACACTTCACGCAAAATAAAGACATTTAATTTCATCGCGAACAATGTTCAACATCTATAAAAAACTTTTAAGTTTTCCATCCACCGCAGTGAAACTTGACCCAGGGAAACCCCCTATAGAAATATAAAAGGGATATTTAAACCTGTCATCAGTCTTCACGGGCCTTCCATCCTTGTACCACGAGGTCCTGGCTGAAGGTACCGCGAACACCACTTTTGCAACCAAAGCCGCGCGCAAACCTATAGCTGTGTGCACGAAACTGCGCTCCACTGACACTTCTGGAGCATCTGTAATTACAAAATTCGTAAAAATTAATAAGGCGAGGCGCAAGTGACAGGCGTCACAGCTCAGTCGGTATAGCTCTGCCTTCCGTGCTGTGGGTCGTGGGTTCGATCCCCACCAAGAACAAACATTTGTGTGTGGCAAACATAGATGTTTGTTCTATGTCTGGGTGTTACTATGTATTAGGTACAAGTATGTATTTACAAAAAAAAAAGGTATATAAGTATTCTATCAGCATCTAGTTCCCATATTACAAGCTTTGCTTAGTTTGGGACTCTAGTCCCAAACTAAGCAAAGCTTGTAATATCTTGTTGTTGGGCGTCGTGTGAAATGTCCATGAATATTTATATTTATTTAAGTAAAACTTACGCAGTTCAATTCAATTTATTTATTTGTAGGTAAGTAAAATGGTGATATAATAGATATTTTTGTGCACTGTGAATTTGTCCTTAACTAGGTTTAAGTAAATTAATTAATTAAATATAAATTAAATGTGTCTAAAATGTAAATAATTTTAATATAATAATTTATAAGTTAAAAAACTGGAAAACCGACTTCAATTCGACTACCAGCTTCATCATCAGATGATGATGATGATGATGATGACAGTTCATTGGAAATGTTCTAGTCACTATAAACACCACATAAAAGTCACAGGAAAGCAAAATACGCAATTTCGTGCACGTGGTTGGTGTTGATTCTTTAGGGGAACAACTACTGGGTTTTTGCTTTTCTCCAATTAAATGCGGTTTGAATTTACAAACTGGGTTTATTGACAAATTTAGAAAAATGTAAAAATTTAGGTGTGCACCCACAAAGGGTCCATTGTTGCTAGCATTAAATAGTAGGCGCTACGCCGCAACTTGGTATATTTTTCAGTTATTTCTATTTAAAACCCAAACTACTGAACCGATTTTGATGAAAATTAAATGGGATCAATCTGGAAGTATACTTAACCTTTTAGATAAAAAAAGAATTTTTGAAATCGGTTCATAAATGACGGAGTTCTGAGGTAACAAACATTAAAAAAAATATACAACCGAATTGAGAACCTCCTCCTTTTTTTCGGTTAGAAAGAGACAGTGTGGATACTTACCGTGTATGATGACGGTGACATGCGCAGTGACAGGGTCACCCACTCCGTTGTCGGCGACACATTCATACACGCCGCCTAAAGCGCGGTGCTCGGCCCGGAATCGAATCCGCGAACGATGCTCTAATAGTGCCATTGGCTCTCCCTGTAAAGCATAGAGTAGCGTCACTAAATTACCAATATTATAAACTTAAGTTTTTATACCTACCCTCGTCTTCGTCGCAGTCATGGCTTAGATAACGACTGCTAGAGCCGGGACTGACAGATGAACATGCTCTTCGAAGCACGGAAGCGCTCAGATGTGTGCCACGGTCACCCATCCAAAGAGTGACTGCGCAGAACGTCGCTTAACCTAGATAATCTGTGAAGATTGACGATAAAAGGTACGCCAGGAGAACTTCCCCGGTGTGAAAAAAAACAAATAAACTTAAAAAAAAAATCGCCTTGATCCAATATTTAGAAGTATAAAAATTCCACTCACGTTTTTCCTCCAGTTCACAGCTGGCTGTGGGAGGCCGGTGGCTTCACAGCCGATGTCTACATACTCCCCTTTCTTCACCTCCAACGAACCATCCTCTGGTACCGTGCTCACTGATGGAGGGTCTGCAACAAAAATTATAAACCAGATCAATACCTACTTACCTATAGTCTGGATCAATACTCAAAAGTATTAATTAAATAATTTATAAGTTAAAAAACTGGAAAACCGACTTCAATTCGACTACCAGCTTCATCATCAGATGATGATGATGATGATGACAGTTCATTGGGAATGTTCTAGTCACTATAAACACCACATAAAAGTCACAGGAAAGCAAAATACGCAATTTGGTGCACGTGGTTGGTGTTGATTCTTTAGAGGAACAACTGGTGGGTTTTTGCTTTTCTCCAATTAAATGCGGTTTGAATGTACAAACTGGGTTTATTTACAAATTTAGAAAAATGTAAAAAGTTAGGTGTGCACCACAAAGGGTCCATCGTTGCTAGCAGTAAAATGGTAGGCGTTACGCAGCAACTTGGCATATTGCATCGTTGCTAGCAGTAAAATAGTAGGCGCTGCGCCGCGCCGGGCATATTTTTTTCAGTTATTTCTATTTATAACCCAAACTACTCAACCGATTTTGATGAAAATAAAATGGGACCAATCTGGAAGTATAAACTTTCAGATGAAATAAGAATTTTTGAAATCGGTTCATAAATGACGGAGTTCTGAGGCAACAAACATTAAAAAAAAAAAAAAAAAAAAAAAAAAAAAAAAAAAAAAAAAAACATACAACCGAATTGAGAACCTCCTCCTTTTTTGAAGTTGGTTAAAAATCCAGTAAGATACAAACTTTAATTTACATTTATTGCTTTCACATGGTAATATAGTTAAGAGGGCTATCACAGTTTGGCCGCGATTCAAGGGCTGGCGCGCGTCTGAGTTCGTCTGAGAGTCTGAGATTGCATTTTATGCAGTTTTAAATTACGTTTATTCAATATAATAAAATAAATTATTTAAATAAAAAGTATACAATTTTATTGATTATGAGCTAACGTTTATTTTGGTATAATTTTTACTTATTAATATTAATGTAGTATGGAGAAATTAACGGCTAATTCTGAACGTTTTTAGCAATTTTATGGTTTTGTATAAATTTTTTTTTGTAGATATCCCATACTTATTTCTGAATTCCGGGGCCGCTACGGTCAATGGCAGTATATAAGAGATATTTGTAGATATTTTTCATTTCGTTTGCTTTGCACAGTAGTTCAATCCAGGAGCTTGAAAAAGTGTCTGCGCGAGTTTTATTAAAAACTTGTTTCGGAATTTTGGCTTTATTTAAATATATAAGGAAAAATTGTAAAAAGCGAGGCCGCTACGGTCAATGCGAATAACTATTCTACATCATACAATAAATCGAAATTATCTAAGAGTTTCAGTTTCAGAGATCTAGAACGTCAAAAATGGGCATTTTCACGGTTTGACCGTGATATGAGCCTTAAGGGGAGTGGAAAGGGAAAAAAAGGGGAAATTATTTTTGTATTTTTTTCCCGTAAATTGACTTCTACCAATATCAATGAGACTACACAGTCCTCTTCGCCTTTACGAGACAAATCTGTAGACACCAGATTCGACCTGCTAGGACCAAGGGAACGCGAGTAATCGCTAAAACTCCTAATTTGCTCAAAAGTCTACATAGGTAGGGCCTATTGGAAAATTCAAGCACCTGAAATTCGATTTAGCCAGGGTAAAAAGGAAAGTGTCGGTTATTGCATGGTTATAAAGGCTCGCGAGGTCTATGTTCTCACAGGACAACTAGTATAGTTGTTATAATTGTAGGTCTCACATAATGAACCCTGTTCAGCATTGGTATGCCAATCAAAGTTGAACGGCAAAGTTGAACTGCAAAGTTTTAAATCATGGTCAGTTCATACTAACTCATAGTTATTCTGTGACTAAATAGTGACATTATGACGTCATTTGATGTGTTTTCGCGCATATTTTGCTGTCAAGTGTCTAAAAAGAATGATCACGTGGTACAAAATTGTACCACGTGACCTGAAGAAATTACACTGGGCAGTGAAATATAACTTGACAGCAAAAGATTGGCATACGGGGGCTGGAAAAGACAACTAGGTGATCTGCACTGACGTCCCGCGTTCGGATGTATTGTGCATCTCCTATCTAACCTCACCCCAGCCAGTCTCCTCTTATTTTGACTGTAAATTCCAGCAATTGGTCAACTAGTGTTTCCATTTTAGACTTACATTGGACTTCGATTGCGTGGGTCTGCCTTATAGGGCCCCAGGGTTCAGGCCTTAGGATCTGAAACGAGACAATAGAATATTTTGAACAATAGAAGGATTATACGATCTAAAATATTAGTAAAGAGCTACTTAGTTAAATACTTACATAATATATGTCTTAGATTTTACCGTCTCTCCTCTCCCCCTAATTATTTTAGCGACAAAGGAGACCTCTGAGCGGCCATAGGACGCTGGGCCCGAGTGGACAGAATCAAAAGTACTGTATTGCATTCGGAAAATGTATACGCTTTAGTCGTGGATAAGGTTTAATTAAGTCTAAAGTTCGTATTTGGGTATTTTCAAAAAATAATGAGTAAGTAAAAAGCAGCTTGTCCTTATCGCTTTGCTTTGTTGGAGCCACCAATGAGGTTGAAAACCTACCCGGTCTGAACTCCATAGTCATAACATAATAGGTATGCAATGCAGTAGGTACGCTGTCAACTGGTGATTCCTACGAAGGTTTTATTGTCGCCGTGTTGGATCCTATCATATTTTGGTAGATTTTGGTAGAAAATACTCAAGAACATGCAGGAAGTGTTAGCTTGATATACTTTTTTTAACGAAATATTTATACGAAGTTGTAGAAAGATATGAAATATGCAAACAAGGTTAAAAATTATGCTAATGATTTTGGTTATAATGAACATCTTGTTCTTCACGGCCCAAATCCGACGAGTCCTTTCACACGATTCCAAATTACCTATATACTGTTTTGATTTTTTTCTATCTTCTCTACTGTGGGGCTGGTTATCTTTTCAAATAACATTTGTGGTAGGTATTGTCAAATCGTTTCAACGGTAAAGATGGTGTTCCTAACTATAGGTTTCAAATACTCCTATATTCATCATCATCATCATCCGCAGCCTGATCTCACCCACTGCTAGGTATAGGCCTCTCTTTCATTGTGCCATTCTCTGCGGTCCTGCACCACTCTCATCCAAGTCCGACCTGCGACGTTAGTGATGTCGTCAGCTCATCTCGCCGCTGGACGACCGACACTTCTCTTTCCTGCCCCCGTATGCCAATCTTTAGCTGTCAAGTTATATTTTACTGCCCAGTGTAATTTCTTCAGGTCACGTGGTACATTTGTACCACGTGATCATTCTTTTTAGACACTTGACAGCAAAATATGCGCGAAAACACATCAAATGACGTCATAATGTCACTATTTAGTCACAGAATAACTATGAGTTAGTATGAACTGACCATGATTTAAAACTTTGCAGTTCAACTTTGCAGTTCAACTTTGCAGTTCAACTTTGATTGGCATACCCCTGCTGTCCTCGGTCTCCATTCCGTAACCGCCCTACTCCACCTGTCTTCACCGCGCCATATGGCCTCCCATATTATGGCCAGATATTTGTATGAAAATCTTTAATCAAATCTATGCTTTTTTTTTAATCTTTATTCATTTATAGAGGGGTTGTTCACATTTGAACAGGTCACCCTCGAGCGGGCCACCCTATAATTAAATAACTAAACAAATTATATTCTTGGTACTGATTTGGATCAGTTGAGCTATCTATAAATCGTTTGCAACGGTGTGTAGATAGCTCAACTGCTTCATGTGTATTTTGTACATATTATAAATATTGTAAATACTTTATTAGTCATAATTTTCTTTGTGAATAAATGTTTATTTAAAAAAAAAATTATACTCTTTGTCTTATACCTAATTTCACAATTTTAATCTATGATTGCGTAGCAATTTTTCCATCAGAATATTATGATCCTATAAGTACTGCAGTATTAACCTGGTTAAACTCTACCTTCTTTTTTTACTCACAATAATTTCGATCAATTAGTAACGATGGGGTGGTCCACATAGTTATGACTAATGAAGTCTGCCGCTAACAACTCTCTTCCGTTATCTCGTACCTACTTATTAGTTTCAAAGTAAGAATTTATTCGTAAAGAAAATATTTACAATACTTGTTAGTAATATTTACATGCTCGATCATTTGTTGCACCTAACTTCAGAGGGATAAAATGCTGTTCTGCGTACTGGGGGGTGATTCTAGGTATGGCAGAGATTTTACTCTAATAAGGATGACGTCAAATCTCGGTCGAAAACTGGTTTTACCCACTAGTGACAGAAGTTTTCAACGTCATTTTGACGTCATCCCTATTAGAGTAAAATCTCTGCCGAAGTGAGAATAAGGCCCCAGTACCTACACAGCCTCATCCTCCTTCTACAATAGAGACTAAAATAAGTACCTACCTAGTATCTACGTCAAACGTATGGATCACGTGATTTTTTTATTCATAGCGCAGTTCTGGCGTAACAAACATTAAAAAATCGTCCTTTTTTTTGAAGTCAGTTAAAATGAGTCCTAAAACGGACATAGAGCTTGCTACTGGCTCGTCTGTTAATTAAGTATTGCAAAACAATGTTTGAAGTAAACTGTATTGTAGCAATTACGTCGGCAACGCTCTTCGATCTTTATATAGACTTATCTACAGAATAGAGTTGGGGTCATTTCATCGATAAGATTACTGGTACTCTGATAAAAAACTCAGACTTACGCGGAGTAGAGATTCTCATACAAAATTGGCAAAAAATCTATACCCTTGAGTCTGGATTGAGTCCAGATCGGTGCTTCAGCAGTAAATGAGAATACGGGCTCAGGACATTTTTATTTATTATTTATTTATTTATTAATTACATGTACTTATGCTTATAAAATCTAGATTCAAGCTTAGACTTAAGTATTGGCAAACTACCTATAGATTTTCATTGAAAATGGCAGCATTTTAAAACCAATGTTTATTGCGAACATTTTAATGTTTTCGTAAATAAATGACGATTTTTGTCATTATCATAAAGAGTCCTAGGAGGTATCTACTACCTACTAAGTATACAATAGGCATCTTCTACTTATAGATTCTTAAAGTTTCTTTTTAAATATTCTACCAATAATTGAAGTGTTATATTTTGACAATTTATTTATTTTCTGATATTTATCGATTGATGCCAAAAACGGTTGCATGTATTTTTAAATTTCGGTGTTTTATCGATTTTATCGATAAAAACTTGCAATATATCCCATCTCTAGTGGACTAGTCAGGTCAGAGTAGCCCAATCATGCAATTAGTCAATTTACAACCAAACTCTTTTGTGTAGAGTTCGTTGTAGCTTAAAGGCAAGATGTTTTACCTTGTTTATTTTTCTATCAGAACCTGTTTTTATTTTGTTGATTTTCAACAAGTGACAATCGAAAATCTCGCAGTTTTTGTATAAAAAAAACCTATTTAATGAAATATTTCAGTCTCTACTTGTAAGTATTGTCAAAAAGAATGATAGAAAAATTTTTTTTGTCCCTCCCCCTACCCCTGGCCCCCTAGTATCGGTCAGTATGCAAAGGCTCTTGCACTCACCTCACAGGTATACCTTGCAGTGTCAGATGTCTCCAAGCCGTCGAGCTGAAGGCTGTAGTTGTGGTGCATCCGGACCCTGGGAGGAAGGAGCGTGTGCATGTCAGCACTGTCTCCGAGCAGTGAGGAGTCTTTGTACCACTTCACACGGATCTTCATCTCTGGAGGAAAATCATGAATTTCAAGATATCACCAAGAAAATTTCACTTTTCAAGAATTTCGCCTATTCTATGTCGTGACATTCTTCTATGGTGTTCTATGTCGCTTAATAGAATAAAGTCAGGATTGTATATTCCCCAGTAGGTACCTACTTCAATACGAATTACGATAGACCCCTCAGATCTTTACAAAAATAAATATAAATCATTGTACAAAAGACCGAATATTTTTGTGTTGAGCACGAACTGTACACAGATAGTGTAGCTGTTAGTATGAACACGAGATTCTATCGAATTTACCAGAATGCACGAATCAGTGGATAGGGCTGTTGAATTTTTATTACTTCCTAGCTTTCGCCCTCGACCACTAAGCACTACCTTTTCTCCACACTACACAAAGGTTGGTTGGAAGAAAATGCTAATTAGCATTAAGCCCGCCTCTGTACTGTTTTTTAAATGTGCAATAAAGAATTTTCTAATCTAATCTAATCTCGACATTGTCCGCGTTCCGTTTGATCCGGTCAATTTTCCGGGATACAAAGTAGCCTATGTGTTAATCCAGGCTACGAACTATATGTATTCCAAGTTTCATCCAAATCGGACCAGTGGTTTTTGCGTGAAAGAGTAACAAACATCCATACATATTATAAGTAGGACTATCGTAAAGTTTTTAAAACCATTGTCTCCGGGGAGTATAAGATTTGATAGTTTTAGAAAACTTTATTTCGTTTAGCGCCCATCACTGAGACACAAAGGTGTTAAGTCTCATGTGCGTGTAATAGCACCAGCACCCATACCCTTCAAACCGGAACACAGCAATGCGAGCATCACTGCTTGGCGGCTGAAATAGGTACTACCTACGGTGCTAGTACTTCCACGGACAAGCTGTTTCACAAATACCCCCATAAGTTTTAGAATTATCTTATCTTCGTCTTAAATCGTTTATTGTTTTTTTTTTTTTGTTTTTTGTTTATTGTTTGTTTAAATTTTTTAGGGCTCTACGTTCTTTCACTACCACCTCCGTTTTAAGGCGCGTATTACGGTCAAACCGTGAAAATGCCCATTTTTGACGTTCTAAGGTAAAGGCACCCAAATCCGTGGTATTCCAAAAGTGGCACCTTTCTCCGTGGTATTAAGAAAAACAGCATTTACTTCTGATTCTTAGGTTCTTTTTTGTTGCAAAATTTATTTGTCATTAGGAAATATATTTTTTTATATATAAATCTAAAAACGAGACTTAGAACGGGCTTACATTCCAAAATAATTGGCTAAATTCGCAGCGGTGGCTGGTCCAAGTGCACTCTCCATACATTTTTGCCTCTGTGCACGAGAGTATCAAGCTTTTTTAAATAAGGGTTATTATGATTTTTTCTGTTCTAGGCTAGGATTTTTAGTGTTAAATTTTCGAAAGAAGTATATTCTTTACCGTATGTAATACATGTTTAAGTGGTTTTTTAATTATAATGAGGTAAAATTACATATTGAAAAAACCGCGGCATTAGGGGTCAAATATTTCACCTAGTACCTAATTCCGAGGTATGTGAAAAATGTACCTCGGAATAGCAATTTGAAAGACCTATTTTTATTTTTGAATTTCACAAACTGGGGTTAGGTTTTTGTGATATTAACGATAGATTTGACAAATCAAATAGTCGATTGAGACTAAAACCTTATTTCGAGGTATACTTTTTAATAATTTTTACGAGTTATAACACATCAAAGGTACCCTACTCATGTATTTTGTTTATTGGTTGTATAGAAAATTATGTTACGAAAATATTTATTTTCCACACATTTGGCTGCATGTTTTATTAAGAAGTTAATCTTTAACAAAAGTTTTAACAATTTGGCATCAGCTAACATTAAGAATGATAGGTATATAAAAAATTTTGGCTTTTACTAGGTACTGGAAATTAGGATTGTTTAGTCTCCACAGCTGTGGGTTGGGCGGCACTCTTTGTAAATGCCGTCAAAGCAAAGTTGCCCTTCGAATTACACTGCGGCGGCGGCGGCACGAGTGACAAAAGTGTCAAAGACACCGCCTCGAAGCGACGCACGGCGGCGGTGTCTTTGACGCGCCGCCGGCGTCTTTGGCGGTGTTTCCTTTGTCGGCGTTTCTTTTGTTGGCACCGACACTCATTTGCCTTACACGCGTCGACCACGCTTCAGTCTTGCGGTGATATTTGTACCATTTGCACGCTTGGTTTTATTTCTTCGCGAAATATCGTATTTATAATGTGAAATCCTATAATAATGTTAATAATGTGTAATGTGTATGTGTGTGTGTGCTTAGGAAACAGCAAAAGTATTTTTTTAATTTATCACACGGGAAGATTTTCCCGTTATCAGCACTTTGTGTATTTATCCGGGTTTGCAATCATAGGATGAAGATAATAGCAAAGTTGACACCGCTGACGTGTGAGAGGTTGAGTTACAAACATCCAAAGAGGTATTTAAAAACTTTTACATTTATAATATTAATAGCATTATGGCACTCATACCAAACCACATTTAAAGTTATATTAAATAATAATAGTAGGTACTACCACCAAAAGTGACCTGTATTCCTAGAGAACAATCAAGTTAATCTTTCTAACATTATTTTATCAGTTTGTTACTGTCGTTTCGTATACATTTTTCATAACACGCATTTAGGTACCAAATACCACGGAATAAGGATTTTCGCCTCGGAATTGGGCGATTTTGACTTGATTTACATTTTATTTAATTTCAAATAGAAATATAGGTCGGACCGTCAAAACTTAAGTAGTTTCCGAAAGTAAAAACACTAGAGCTTCTGATAACAGAAGCCGAACCTTCAGAAAGGTACAGTAAATGCTTAATATTTGATATCCTTACGAGTTTTAGTGAAAATACCACGGAAACAGGTGCCGTTACCTTAGATCTCTGAAACTGAAACTCTTAGATAATTTCGATTTATTGTATGGTGTAGAATAGTTATTCGCATTGACCGTAGCGGCCTCGCTTTTTGCAATTTTTCCTTATATATTTAAATAAAGCCAAAATTCCGAAACAAGTTTTTAATAAAACTCGCGCAGACACTTTTTCAAGCTCCTGGATTGAACTACTCGGCAAAGCAAACGAAATGAAAAATATCAACAAATATCTCTTATATACTGCCATTGACCGTAGCGGCCCCGGCATTTAGAAATAAGTATGGGATATGTACAAAAAAAAATCAATTCAAAACCATGAAATTTCTAAAAACGTTCAGAATTAGCCGTTAATTTCTCCATACTACATTATTATTATTAGGTAAAAATTATACCAAAATAAACGTTAGTTCATAATCAATAAAATTGTATACTTTTTATTTACATAATTTATTATATTAATTTGAATAATAGTAATTTACAACTGCATAAAATGCGATGCGTTGGCCGCTCGAATTCAGACGCGCGCCAGCGCTCGTGGAAGGCGGACCTGTGTCGATTTTCTCCGCGCCAAAAAGATCGAGCATAACCGTGCGTGTACACTGGAGTGTGACTGACTACCTAGTTTTGATGTTAGTAACTTTTTTATTCATGACAATCATTAACACCTGTACATACCTATTGGGGACAATTAAAATCTTATCTTATCTTACCATTTATAATATTAGTGGGATGGGATGCAAAAGTTTAGATGTTTGGATGTTTGTGTAGTACATACAAAATCGATTGTTACACCTAATTTCAGAGGGATGAAGATCCGTTGTGCGTACTGTGCCAAACAGTACAATCTGCAGTGCAATGAAGAACGTGTACTTGAATAGAATAGAAATTAATGATGATGAGCTAAAATGAAAAGATATTTTGATAGGCCTCACAGCTCAGTCGGTACTAGCTCTCCCTTCCGTGCCGTGGGTCGTGGGTTCGATCCTCACCAAAAACAAACATAATTATTTTTTGTGTGGCATCATAGACGTTTGTTCTATGAGTCGTCTAAAGGGTGCCGTGTAAAAATGTCAATGTATATATTTTTATTTGTACCTATTTATGAAAAATCATAGCCGCCATTTTTAACTTTCCTGTTTATGGACCGATTGCTTTCAAAATCGATATCTGAAGGTCCCTTTCAACCATTACCAAGAATCTAATGTCAAATTTGAAAAATCATGGCCGCCATTTTTAACTTTTCTGTTATTATATTACTAAATGACAGAGACAACTAAAATCTACATTTTTGATGTCAGCTGTCAAATTCAACTTCAAACGGTCATATCTTGGAAACTACTTATCCTAGACTACTCGTTTCATCACTAAATGACAGAGACAACTAAAATCTACATTTTTGATGTCAGCTGTCAAATTCAACTTCAAACGGTCATATCTTGGAAACTACTTATCCTAGACTACTCGTTTCATCACTAAATGACAGAGACAACTAAAATCTACATTTTTGATGTCAGCTGTCAAATTCAACTTCAAACGGTCATATCTTGGAAACTACTTATCCTAGACTACTCGTTTCATCACTAAATGACACAGACAACTAAAATCTACATTTTTGATGTCAGCTGTCAAATTCAACTTCAAACGGTCATATCTTGGAAACTACTTATCCTAGACTACTCGTTTCATCACTAAATGACACAGACAACTAAAATCTACATTTTTGATGTCAGCTGTCAAATTCAACTTCAAACGGTCATATCTTGGAAACTACTTATCCTAGACTACTCGTTTCATCACTAAATGACACAGACAACTAAAATATACATTTTTGATGTCAGCTGTCAAATTCAACTTCAAACGGTCATATCTTGGAAACTACTTATCCTAGACTACTCGTTTCATCACTAAATGACAGAGACAACTAAAATCTACATTTTTGATGTCAGCTGTCAAATTCAACTTCAAACGGTCCTATCTTGGAAACTACTTATCCTAGACTACTCGTTTCATCACTAAATGACACAGACAACTAAAATATACATTTTTGATGTCAGCTGTCAAATTCAACTTCAAACGGTCATATCTTGGAAACTACTTATCCTAGACTACTCGTTTCATCACTAAATGACAGAGACAACTAAAATCTACATTTTTGATGTCAGCTGTCAAATTCAACTTCAAACGGTCATATCTTGGAAACTACTTATCCTAGACTGCTCGTTTCATCACTAAATGACAGAGACAACTAAAATCTACATTTTTGATGACAGCTGTTAAATTCAACTTCAAACGGTCATATCTTGGAAACTACTTATCCTAGACTGCTCGTTTCATCACTAAATGACAGAGACAACTAAAATCTACATTTTTGATGACAGCTGTCAAATTAAACTTCAAACGGTCATATCTTGGAAACTACTTATCCTAGACTGCTCGTTTCATCACTAAATGACAGAGACAACTAAAATCTACATTTTTGATGACAGCTGTCAAAATTAACTTCAAACGGCATTCATTTAAGATTCTTGAGGGTGACCCTCAGATATCGATTTTGAAAGCAATCGGTCTGTAAACAAAAAAAATTAAAAATGGCAGCCATGATTTTTCATCAAACTTGACGTTAGATTCTTGATAATGGCTGAGGGTGACCCTCAGATATCGATTTTGAAAGCAATCGGTTCATAAACAAAAAAGTTAAAAATGTTGGTCATGATTTTTCAAATTTGACATTAGATTCTTGATAATGGCTAAGGGTGACCCTCAGATATCGATTTTGAAAGCAATCGGTCCATAAACAAAAAAGTTTAAAATGGTGGTCATGATTTTTCAAATTTGACATTAGAATCTTGATAATGGCTGAGGGTGACCCTCAGATATCGATTTTGAAAGCAATCGGTCCATAAACAAAAAAGTTAAAAATGGCGGCCATGCTTTTTCTAATTTTACATAATATTCCTGATAATGGCTAAGGGGGATCCTCAGATATCGATTTTGAAAGCAATCGGTCCATAAACAAAAAAAGTTAAAAATGGCGGCTATGATTTTTTCTAATTTGAGATTAGATTCTTGATAATAAATAAATAAATATTTATGGACATTTCACACGACGCCTCTAGTCCCAAACTAAGCAAAGCTTGTAATATGGTAACTAGATGCTGATAGAATACTTATATACCTTTTTTTTTGTAAATACATACTTATAATACATAGTAACACATAATGACTGAGAGGGGCCCTCAGATATCGATTTTGAAAGAAATCCGTTTTTAAAATAAGACTGTACTTTATAATATTGTGCGCGCGAGTTGACGACAAAAAAAATAGGTTTAATTGGAAAGTGCCAAATCACGAGTTTCACGCTCGCGAGTTGACGAATAACTCGGCCGTTTGAAGTTGATTTTGACATAATTACCTAATGTGTGCAATGTACCTAATGTTGATCGGTGCTATAAGCTATCACCATGATACGATTCATCAAAATCTGTTCGGCGGTTTCAGCGTCAACTGTGCTCAAACGACAAACCGACAGACATACTTCAACTCCTTCAAAGAATTTATCAAAAAATAAATCAATGTAAGTAAAGATTTGTAAAAGTTTAGATAGAAATTCTATCTAATAAATAAATATGAATATTCTTGGGCTTTACACACAACGCCCTCTAGTCCCAAACTAAGCAAAGCTTGTGATATGGGAACTAGATCTGATAGAATACTTATATACTTTTTTTTTGTAAATACATACTTATAATACATAGAAACACCCTAAATAGAAACAGCCATCTAAACTATTATAAATCTTTAGGTAGGTACATTGGAAATTTTTATAATTTTAATGGCTTTACTTACCTAACTTCCAAGTACCAAGACTAGTTAGTTAATGTACAAACTCGAGCGGAAAGCGGCTTCAATTTGTGCGTGGGCATTTTTTTTTAGTTTGGCGGCTCAGAAACCGGAATTCGAGCGCGGCCAAACTGCGATAGCCCTCTTAAAGCCCATTCTCACATCTATGGTGATAGCCACAGTTTATCTACCAGTTTCTACGTCAGCCAGTTGTAGCCACATTCAATGCTCCCAGTTCATCTTAAAGTTGAATACAAACTATAAGATGAACTGTGGTGACAGGAAGACGATGTAAATTGTACCTTTGTGTACCAATTGGGCACAAAGTATTGAAGAACGTCCGTTCTATGATGATGTTACGATGGTCATAATAAAAGGGAATTCCCCTCGACATTTCGACAGTCGTAAAAACATTCTTCTATATTGTTAGGACTGGTTTACTAAACTTTGAATAAAGACTTATACCTATAGTAGGTAGTCATCATAACGGATCTTTGTCTTTTTGAATTATCTGCGCTGCAGGGGTATGCCAATCAAAGTTGAACTGCAAAGTTTTAAATCATGGTCAGTTCATACTAACTCATAGTTATTCTGTGACTAAATAGTGACATTATGACGTCATTTGATGTGTTTTCGCGCATATTTTGCTGTCAAGTGTCTAAAAAGAATGATCACGTGGTACATAATTGTACCACGTGACCTGAAGAAATTACACTGGGCAGTGAAATATAACTTGACAGCAAAAGATTGGCATACGGGGGCAGAACCCATTTTTAACCCGTATCGTTATATTATGGAGGTAAGCGATTTTTTCCGCACAACAATACATGCGCAATCGTTGTTGCAGCTAACTTGAGGGATAAAGATCAGTTTAGCGTACTGTACCTACCCACGTACTTAGTAATCAAACAGGTGCCCACTTAAGATAAACACATAGATGAATATTATGAGCGTCATAATAATTTCCTTCTGAATTTATATAATGACAGTAATTTTATTCATATTTGGAATATAGGTGTGGGTGAAGTTAATTTTTCCATAATATAATTATTTGTATACTTATTTACATACCAATTTATTTATGCTGTTAAATAATCTAATCAAATTATAATCTACGTTGATATTATAGATTATTTATCAACGTAAACTATATTTAGACGAAAAGTATATTTTACATAAATATATTTAAGTATCTACCTACAGAAATTGAGACATTAGACGTAGACAGGCATTTATTTGAAAAAAAAGTTACACACAAAACAGAAACAACAAAGAAAATAAAAATAGAGAAAAAAAAACTCAATCACTAAAAATTAACTATAAACGCTGGTAGGTGATATTTTGAATACTATGTAGTACCTACATCAGAATTTCTCAAAATAAAGTAGGTAGGATTTATTTATATTACAAAAGAAGTCAATACGTCTTTATTAAAATTATTCAAATCAGATCTTGTCGATCAATCTCTTGGACAGACAGACATTATTCCTTTTATTTTCATACAAACCTTTTAAACCTTTCATCTGCATGAGAATAAATTTATTTTATGTTATGTATTATGTAACGCCTACGCATATTTCAATAGTAGTTTTAGTTCCAATTTATTTAATAAAGTCAAAGATTAATTAAGATATAAAAATAATAGCTTTGAAACTATAAAATCTGATATAATTTTGATAATGCTTAGATATTTATGACTTTATGCTAATGAAATTGACAAGTTCATTATTAAACTACATTTATTTCCGGTTTTTATGACTTCATAACCTATTTTGTTTTGAAATAGTTTTAATAATGTTATGATTTCGATGTTCAAATTCAATAGAATTTAATAAAAATTCAATAAAATATTATTGTATGTAATTATTATTAAGCTTTTTAACATAATATTATTTCGGATAAAATATTAGACTAATAATTTAAATTACGGCTTCTGTATTATTATTAACTTGGTATTTCTTCCCCACTTTTTTTTAATTATACTTTATTTATAAATAAAATCACGATTAATACAGTATTTACAATAAATAAATAAATATTCAGGGACATTTCACACAACACCCTCTAGTCCCAAACTAAGCAATGCTTGTAATAAGGAGCCAGATGGCTGATAGAATACTTATATACTTTTTTTTTGTAAATACATACTTATAATACATAGTAACACCCAGACATAGAACAAACATCTATGTTTTCCACGCACAAATGTTTGTTCTTGGTGGGGATCGAACCCACGACCCACAGCACGGAAGGCAGAGCTATTACCGACTGAGCTGTGACGCCTGTCAAAATACAAAATACACATGAAAAAATTGAGCTATCTACAAACCGTTGCAAACGATTTTACGGCTTACCTGATTCATCCACGTAGCACGGAAGAAGTACGGTTTCGTTTTCATAAGTCTTGACTACCACAGGTACACTGGTGAAGGGCTCCTCGCACTTCACATTCTGGAGCACTATTATTGATAGGATCTGAAGAAAGCTTCTCATTTTCACCGTTTTATGAAATATCCCGTGTTTTCACGCGGAGGGTTAAATATCTGTCAAATTCAAATTAACCTTTAGGGAGAACGCAAACCAAAGACAAAACGTCTTGTCGAACAGTTAGTGATGTGAAACTTCTCAGTAAAACTTTTTTAGTTACGATATGCTTCTTTTTATTTGCTGTTTTCGTTACTTGCTTATTTAATGAGAATCATCCTAAGTACTTAATAATATTATTAAGTACACTACATAATTACTTTATATTCTTATTTATTAAAAAAGCACAGTTCATTCTCTAGGTATATGCGTATAAAGCAATGTTTAATAGGTAGGTACTAAACAATGCTATAATAGATAGGTAAACATAATTTTATGCATGCTGTGTTCGCTTTTTCGTTATAACGAAAACAGCATATGACGAGGAAGCATTCATCTTATGCTGTTTTCGTTATAACAGAAAATTTATGTTCACGTCACTAAGTACGAGACAAAACAGTTTTGTCGATAGATGTGCGTTGGCCCTTAGTGACTCTGGTGCAAGACGCCCTAAGGGCCAACGCACATCTATCGACAAAACTGTTTTGTCGCGTACTTAGTGACGTGAAAATAAATTTTCTGTTATAACGAAAACAGCATATGATGAATGCTTCCTCGTCATATGCTGTTTTCGTTGTAACGAAATTCACATCAATTGACACGACACATGCATAAAATTACGTTTACCTATCTATTATAGCATTGTTTAGTACCTACCTATTAAACATTGCTTTATACGCACATACCTAGAGCATGAACTGTGCTTTTTTAATAAATAAGAATATAGTGTAATTATACATATATACATATAGTGTACATAATTATACATATAGTGTACATAATTACTCTATATTCTTAGTGTACTTAATAATATTATTAAGTACACTACATAATTACTCTATATTCTTATTTATTAAAAAAGCACAGTTCATTCTCTAGGTATATGCGTATAAAGCAATGTTTAATAGGTAGGTACTAAACAATGCTATAATAGATAGGTAAACATAATTTTATGCATGCTGTGTTCGCTTTTAGAAGGTCGCTCGGCCAATTTAATTAATAAGTTAAATTGTTTTAACGGCTGGTTTGCAAACCTATTAATAAAAAAACGTAAGAAAAGACTGTCGTGTCAATTGATGTGAGTTTTGTTACAACGAAAACAGCATATGACGAGGAAGCATTCATCATATGCTGTTTTCGTTATAACAGAAAATTTATTTTCACGTCACTAAGTACGCGACAAAACAGTTGTGTCGTAGATGTGCGTTGGCCCTAAACGTATTTAACAGTTAAATCGATTTCAATCTGACGTATTTGTATGACTTGACAACTCGCTAAATACTATTTAAGAGTTAAACGCGTTTAGCGATTCTGGTGCGAGCCGCCCTTAGTAAGTATCCCAAATCAAATCACCCAAATCCCAATTATTTTACCTTAAAACAAGTAATTTCTAAAATTTAAAATACCTACCCCCGAATCTTGGACCGATTTTTATCAAACATAGATAAGAACACTCCCGACTAATTCACCTTTCAAACAACAACAAAATCAAAATCGGTTCATCCGTAGAGCTACGTTGCCTCAGACAAACACACACACACACAGACAAACTTATAACACCCCGTCATTTTTGCGTCGGGGGTTAGAAAAGAAAGTTTGATTTTTTTTTATAAATTGTTTAGTACCCAAGGCATATGTAATGTAAAGTGGAGGTCTAGCTACATATTTTTACTTTTTTTTTCTGGACACGCCTGATGCTCTTCCGCCGTTTCGTGAGGATTTATGGTCTACTGCCCCGTGGCCAATTCGAAGCTTTTGTTTATTTTAGTTAATTACTAGTAGGTAGGTCTATACTTATTATTTAGGTTTCTGTGAAAACTTCAATTGTTCTTTAAAACTATAAAATTTTATATTAACTACATACTAGTTAGATTTTTTATAATTAAGTAATTTATTTACTTAAGTACCTACTCTATTAAGTATTTATTATCTATATTTTATTTGTTTTTAGGATTAAAAATACTCCTTCGAGCATAAATGGGCGGAACTAGCCAAAGATCGCGGGAAGTGGAAGACGAGGGGGGAGACCTTTGCCCAGCAGTGGGACAGTATTGGTTAATTAAAAAAAAAGTATTTTTATTTCGTTTAAGATCTGTTACGCGTACGCCTAAATCATACGATTAAATAAATAAATATTCATGGACTTTACACACAACGCCCTCTAGTCCCAAACTTAGCAAAGCTTGTGATATGGGAACTAGATGGCTGATAGAATACTTATATACTTTTTTTTTCGTAAATACATACTTATAATACATAGTAACACCCAGACATAGAACAAACATCTATGTTTTCCACGCACAAATGTTTGTTCTCGGTGGGGATCGAACCCACGACCCACAGCACGGAAGGCAGAGCCATTACCGACTGAGCTGTGACGCCTGTCAATAAATAAATCTATATTATAGTTAATGGCGTATGTACTTAGCTGTTGTTATTATTATTTATTAAGCATTTATTATTATATATTAAGCGGCATATATGTATAATAATAAAAAATAAAAATTACTTACTATATATATATAACTCACGTTTATTTATGTAATTTTTAACACAGATTAACTATTCATTTACAATAAATAGATAGTACAATAAGTACTTACCTACTAATGTTTTTCGTATGTATGTTTTATTTTTTATGTTTAATATTATTTATCCTAACTAATTAATAGGTATAAAGTGGGTACCTCAAAAGAAGTACCAGTGTATAAGAATCACAAAATCAAAAAAAATCTTCAAATCCGAAAACACAGTGTGCGTGAAATGGAACGCGCGACCACTCGGCGGGAAACCGAGTCAGAACTGTCATCGGAGCTATGCGCGTGCGCCGCCCGGAGGAATGAGATGATTGCTACTAGGCTGGAGACACACTGGGGATTGTGGGGATACATCCACAGGCAGTGCAGTTTGAGTTGACAGGCGTCACAGCTCAGTCGGTAATGGCTCTGCCTTCCGTGCTGTGGGTCGTGGGTTCGATCCCCACCGAGAACAAACATTTGTGCGTGGAAAACATGTTTGTTCTATGTCTGGGTGTTACTATGTATTATAAGTATGTATTTACAAAAAAAAAGTATATAAGTATTCTATCAGCCATCTAGTTACCATATCACAAGCTTTGCTTAGTTTGAGACTAGAGGGCGTTGTGTGTAAAGTCCACGAATATATTTATTTATTTATCCACTAAGGGTGGCTTGGACCAGAATCACTAAACGTGTTTAACAGCTAAGGGTGGCTTGCACCAGAATTGCTAAACGCGTTTATCTATTAAATAGTATTTAGCGAGTTGTCAAGTCATATAAATACGTCAGATTTAAATCTATTTAGCTGTTAAATACGTTTAGTGATTCTGGTGCAAGCCGCCCTAAATAGATTTAAATCTGACGTATTTATATGACTTGACAACTCGCTAAATACTATTTAATAGTTAAACGCGTTTAGCGATTCTGGTGCAAGCCGCTCTTAGAAACTTGTCACCTGAAACGCAGCCGAACCATAGCTATTCATCTGTTTTTAATCAACTTCAAAACAGGAGGTTCTCAATTCGGTTGTATTTTTTTTTATGTTTTTTTCCTCAGAACTCCGTCATTTATGTACCGATTTCAAAAAATCTTTTTTTATTTGAAAGGATATATTTCCAAGTTGGCTCCATTTATTTTTCATCAAAATCTGTTTTGTAGTTTGGGTTATAAATAGAAATAATTGAAAAAAATATGCCTACCACTTAGCTTTCCTGCTACTTTTCAGTGGTATTTATAGTCACTAGAACATTCCCAATGAACTATCATCATCATCATCGATGACGAAGCTGGTAGTCGAATTGAAGTCGGTTTTTCTAGTTTTCCACCTATTTAATGATTTTGGAACTATTTAGCCGTGGGTAAAACTTGAACTCAGTGTGCTCCCAACTTTTTAATAACCCGTCAATTAATTGTATCAACGTACACCTTCCGAGACGAGGAATAAGATTAGTCATTACTAAATACAGCCGTATCTATTGCTATTAAGAGCTTACAGTACCCCAATCTCTCATTTTTGATCCCGCATATCATTAAAAGTATTGAATCAATCATTTTGAAAAAATATATATTACAGTTGAGAATATTTGTGATAGGTACATCATATGATGTGAAAACACGATTACTAAAAATTTTCTCGATATTTCTCGTTCGTTCGTTCGTTCGTTCGCTCCTATGAGTTAATAGCCAACTCTAGCGACGGAGTGTCTCTCCGAAGCACGGAAGCGCTCAGATGTAAATGCCATAAGCGGTCACCCATCCAAACAGTGACCGCGCAGAACCTCGCTTAACTTATAAATTGGTGAAGATTGACTAGCTGAAAAAGGTAGGTACCTACCGGGATTTTTTGCATGTCATTGTCCAATCCAATAAATGCAAAAAATATAAAAATAAAATGTAGTAGTAATTAATAGATAAATATATGAGATCATCTCGGTTTCAATATACAGGGTGAGAAGTAATTTCAACTGTAGACGGTCTTCATCTGAAATTACACATTAAACTTCTTCACGCTGCTGATAATGATGAGCTACTAAGTAATCAAATGGTAATATTTTTTAATCGAGCATTTAACAGCAGCCGATGTTGCAACGTAATCTGATTTTATTTACTTTACAATACAATTAAGTAGTGGCCTTATTCATAAACAAGTTCACGAACAAGTTAAAAATTTAAATAAACCCCCGAATCTTGGACCGATTTTTATCAAACACACCCGCGACTTCGTACGCGTCTACAGTTTCCGTGTACATTATATTATCTGTGCGTGTACTGAGCGGATACTTTGAGAAACTTGACATTACACCTCATTACATCGAACTCGTACTGTAATGTCAAACGCTAGTCGTTAGACCAAAGAGGTAGTACTACGCCCTGTCAAACTGACGTGACATGACATGACAGCATCCTCTTACTAAATTAGCGCTGCTAATCCCGTTCGTTCATTTTATCCTGTAGATCCTGTTAATTATTCGGGATAAAAAGTAGCCTATGTGTCAATCCAGGTTACGAACTATATATAATATGCCAAGTTTCGTCCAAGTTGGTTCAGTAGTTTTGACGTGATTGAAACACAAACATCCAAACATCTAAACTTTCGCATTTATAATATTAGTAGGATAGGATTAGGCGGATTTTATAACAGCGTTTGTGAATACGGGTGTGGGTGCTATAATGCCGCTAACGAGGCCTTTTTATTTATGGTGTTATGATAGAAGTTAGGACGAACCGGTTTGTACAATATCTACACCCTGTATAACTAAGATAAGTAGGAACGTAATATTACTCAGAAGGTAGGTAATTGTCGATGTGAAAGTAAATTAAGGGCGTCTTGCACCAGAATCACTAAACGTATTTAACAGCTAAATAGATTTAAATCTGACGTATTTGTATGACTTGACAACTCGCTAAATACTATTTAAGAGTTAAACGCGTTTAGCGATTCTGGTGCAAGCCGCCCTAAATGTTTGATAAAAAAATAAACTTCTACAACAGAAAAATAATTATTTTCAGAGCTATAGGCTTGAACGGAAGGCTGCAGTGCCTGGGACATGATGTAGATGGAGTAGGCTTGTAGCACTATACCATCCTCTCAGCCTAGTGTCTATCCACAGGAGAGACAACAATACGTGCAGAGCTGACTAAGCCAACGGTTTCTGAACGATGTTTTCCTTCACCGTTTGATAGCACTGGGGTTTGATACCCAACAACATATAAAATTAAAAAACTAGAAAAACCGACTTCAATTCGACTACCAGCTTCATCATGATGATGAATGATGATGACAGTTCATTGGGAATATTCTAGTGACTATAAACATCACTAAAAGTCACAGAATAGCCAAATACACAATTTCGTGCACGTGGTTGGCATATTTTTTTCAGTTATTTTTATTTATAAGCCAAACTAATGAACCGATTTTGATGAAAATTAAATGGAACCAACCTGGAAGTACATCCTTTCAGATAAAAAAAGATTTTTTTAAATCGGTTCATAAATGACGGAGTTCTGATGTGACAAACATAAAAAAAACTGAATTGAGAACCTCTTTCTTTTTTGAAGTCGATTCAAAATGGCTTCTTCAAGCCAAGCCAATCTTGATTAAAAACCACTGAACCGTCTTGTTCCAAAATGCTGAGACAATTGAAATGACCCTGTAAGTAAGACACCATGGGATACCCATCACATAGCATCGCGTGACTCAGCCCAATTTGCGCTATGGATTACTTATCTTTTATTTTTTTATCGTGGAAGAAATAGGATACAGCCCCCGTATTCCAATCTTATTTTTTTATTTTTATTCATAGGACATCCAACAAAGGTGGCACGATAACAACAGAAATGTCATGGCAATGGGCTTAAAACTATTGTGTTCCTTCAATTAGAGAATGCCACAGCATCTTGGACGAATACACGGGACACGTAACTCGGACGATCTCGCCTTTACCCCCGCTCGCCACGTACCAGCCTTTTTGTCTAACAAGCAAAATTGTTGCGTCAGTGTTGACACGACCACTACGTTGATTCTCAAGACAAGATAATGCAAAAAAATGACAAAATGCGCCGTATTATTTTGTAAAAACTACAGTGATCGCGTAACTAATATTTCTTTTCACCTGTGAGTACAATTTTATGCCGATAAAGTGGTTATTTTTTCATAAAACTAATAAAATTGAAAATAATTTTTGCTTATATGATGCCATATTAACGAGTACTCAATTTTTTCTGCAATGTAACTATATTTATGACTTACTGAAATGAGTCGGGTTTTACCATTCTTTTTTCATTCGTTCAGTGTTCGTTCATTACAATTCTTTCAAATAGGGTTTAAAACTATCGATGAAAAATATCGATGTAAATGAACGAACGAATTTATTCTCACTCTTAGGTTTCCAACTAATCCATTAAAAAAAAGAGAATGGGTGAAAGCAGTACGCAGAGAACAGGCATGGATTCCAAAAAAACATAGCAGTACCTATATGTAGTATACATTTTGAACCAGAGTGCTACAACAAAAATTTTAAAAAAAGCAAAAGACTCTGGAAAGATGCTGTTCCTACATTACACTTGCCTGAATTTGTAAGTAGAGCTTGAAATGCCGTTATGCAATTTTCATATTCATCATCATCAACAGATTGTCAGGACAAAGGTTTGTATGTATAAAAGAAAGTTTTAAAAAGTGAAATCGAAACTTTTTTTAAATCTCACAATATGGTGGTATGAAGTTCGCCGGGTCAGCTAGTTACTTATTGACCGAGCGAGCGAAGCGTCTCAGTTGCGAGATTGGATCTCTGAATGAGGATGAGGATCTCTGAAGCTATTTTTAATTGTTGTAAAAGTGGCTTATGGTTACAATGACATGTCTATGTAAAATTATCAAGTAAAATGTTTAATGCCTAAGTTTATTTCCTTGTGATTTTCCATTATTATTATATCATCAACCCAGGCATCATCTTACCTTACTACAATTTCAAATTTAATAAAGTAGGTACCTACCTAATTCAACTCCTTCGTTTCCCGTCATTCATTCAGTTTTATCGATACTATTTCATCGAATGCGTCAATCACTAGTGTCAATTTACAATAATTGTTAGACAGTGACAACGCTATATGCAGAACTAATGCAGCAATAGATTACTCCTCCCGAGCCCCGCAAAAAGTGGTCGACGGTGTTTTCATACTTTTTTCGAGCATGACGTGTCCCGTGTATTCGTCCAAGCACAGCATGCATTATATAAGACTTATCAATTAGGTAGACAACAAAACATAAAAACCAGAGGATAACAACAACTAAGAGAAAAAAACCAAAATACTATTTATATAAAATTATACATCTAAAAATAATAAAGTACAATCTTTTTGCTGTCAAGTTATATTTCACTGCCCAGTGTAATTTCTTCAGGTCACGTGGTACAATTTTGTACCACGTGATCATTCTTTTTAGACACTTGACAGCAAAACTTGCGCGAAAACACATCAAATGACGTCATAATGTCACTATTTAGTCACAGTATAACTATGAGTTAGTATGAACTGACCATTATTTAAAACTTTGCAGTTCAACTTTGCAGTTCAACTTTGATTGGCATACCAATGCTGTACGTAATCGTATGGAAACATTCAAATTAGTGTGAGAACACTGAGAACACATCTAAACTTGAACGCATTAGAACATTTAAAAAATACAGAAAAAAATTGAATAGTTCTTGGCTTCAAAAAATATTGTAAAATTAGTGGTAATTTTCCTTTTTTGAAAAAAAAAATTGGTTTATCAAATAAGTTTGAGTTTAATTTTTTTTTTAATGAATCGGAGCTTTATTCGCAGACAGTATTTTAGTTCTGTAGTAGGTTTAGGATGGTCTAAGTGCCTATTTCACCATCTCATGATAACGCTCTCCGTCAGTTGCGACTCGACTTTAGACTTGTCAAAATAAAAGGAATATCTTAACATGACGGATAGCGTTACTCAGAAATGGTGAAATAGGCCCTAAGTCTTATAAAAATAGCTACTTCTCTCTACAAATCTACTTCAATCCTGTCTATTTCAAACTGTGGGTCGGTAAGTGTCCAATTCATCATCTACTCGAACAATTTGTTGTATTGTTGTTAAATTACAAAATTACCGTTATTGTCACCACTTCCAGGCGATTATCGACTTTGGAGTTTATGTCATTTTAGAAATGAAAATTATCAATTATGGCAAAAGGCTTGTAAATTTCAGAACCCCATGCATTTTCCATGATACTCCGAATTCCGAGGTAAGTACATTTTTGTCAATGCATCGATGAAAGTACATTTGATTTAAAACTGATTTCAAAACTAAATAGGGTACTTATGTTTTCTCAATACGCGAGCTCTCGGCATACTTTTTTAAGATGACTTCTAGCGACATCTAGTATTTAGTATCTGTAACATAAATGGTCATTAGTGCCATCTGTGAAAAAGATTGTGCGTTATTTTCGATCTTTATTCGCTACTTAGTCCTGATAATCTGTATCTCAAAGATAGTGTAGTTCAGTATGAGATTGATAGATGCCGCTTTTTACAATAATAGAACACGACATATAATTCAACACGGTTAGAATAACTACTTACTTGCTCTCAAGTCTTACTTTTTGGCTCTGCAAGGCAAATGTAAATAATTTGATTTCACATACGCAAGGTAATGGTTTGTATTAAAAACTATTTGGTTCAAAAATAGATTAGTAGGAAAAAAAACAATAAACACATTATAATCCGATGAGAATATTGAAATAAAAAAAATAACTTACTAGCTAGCTACAAACCATTTCAATGGAGCGCGTTGAAATCTTTTCTATGCAAAAAGTAGATAGTATTTTCGAGGTGAAAAAAAAAAACTATTATTTTGATTTTTTTTTATGTTGCGGTTTCTGAAACTTAAATTTGCCCTGAAACTATTTTTTTTTGTCACTAGCAGTTTCCCTACCCGCAACTTCGTCCACGAAAAAAAATACTTACATATAACCTTAAAAAAAGCGGGAAAAGTAGCCTGTGTTAATCCAGGTTACGAACTATAATATATTCTAAGTTTCATCCAAATCGGACCAGTAGTTACAGTGTGGTTGAAACATCTAAAACTTTGACAATTATAATAGTAGTGAGATAGGGATCTTTTCAGTATTCGGGCATTTGTTTCGCAAATAAAATAAATGTATCTAAGTAATGTAGGTATTTCTGCTTATTGTGTTGATAGGTCGGTAGGCTATCAAATTAGAAGTGTGACCACGTTCTAATGCGGGACAGCGTACCAAAATGGGAGGGCGTGATTGAAATAAAGAAATTATGACTCAGATGTCCATTTTATCATCAACATTAGCTTGGGGTGTCCATGTAATATGATTACATGGGATTTTTATAATAAGTAGGTTAAACCCTCCCTTTTAGTAGTAGTAGGTAGAAGGTTTTTTTTTTTAATTAGTTTGTAAGATGTACAATAAGGAATTTTCATTCATTTCTAAATCATTCATTCCTGTAAAGAATAAAAATCCCAAAGAAGATTATTAAGACATAAATTAGGACTCTTTTAGCATGGCAAAAACGCTAAATCAAAATCAAACCTATACATTTTCTGATCGAAAACTCTTCTTCTTTTATTATTTATAAAAACTCGGTCCATCATGTGACAGACAATAAATTTTGCCAGCGTCAAGTGAATTCTAAGTTGTTTGTCATTTTTAGCGACTGTAGAAGTCAACTTGAGTTTCTTTTCACTATGTCAATAGACGCCTCAAAATCCTAAGCTCTCTATTATTGATGGTCACCCTATCGATTTGTGAATTCTGTAGCCGAAAGATGACATCAGAGTAAGCCGCTTTTCTAGACATCAAATAGGTTATGGGCCTAGGTCTTATTTAGAGAGCTATAAATAACGACATTGTCGTGTCGTGATAGACATTTTGGGGACTAGGTTTGTGAATAGTGACCTACTTTTACGGCATAGATCTTATATTTAAAGTTAGTAAGTAGGTACGAGTACAGTAAGCTTAAAAAGTTGGTAATTTTATTGGGAAAAAATTTAAGAAGCTTATTTTTTTGTATAGGTACCTAATTTTTGTTCAATTTTCGTCATTTTAGACCAAATAAATATAATTTTATTACAAACCTCAAAACTATGTACATGCAGTACTCTGTAGGGTTGCCTCATCAACAAGTTTTTACCAAAAAGTACTTATAAAATCTTTAGTAAAGGCTGGAGGCACGTAGCCCTATGAATAGTTAATCTTTAGGGTTGCCTCATCTACTAACATCCCCTATCACGTACGTAAGTACCTAATGTAAGTTTTATATGCCTAGATGACTCATTGCATTGCAATGTAGGTGGCCAATAGATACTGTAGGTAGGTATCCAATACCTATTTAACTAGTAAACAGTGTAATTTATATGATAAATAATCACGTAGACACTTGAAGCGCCACATTAAATTGTTTTTTTTTTACAAGAAGTGGCTAATATCCTGTTTTTAATAGGCTGTGCTTTTCTGGGGGATTCCCAAAATTACTAAACAAATGGATGTGCTCTGAGAGATAATGCATTGTTAGACTCGTAGACAGAGGTAACTTGATAACATCAGGTAGGCCGTTTTCGTTCAATCACTTCTTTCTCATTAAAAAAAATTAAATACCTAGTACTCTACCTGCGTATCTACTTATAGTAATAAAAATGAAAATATTGGAAGCATTTTTTCTACTTTATTAAGCAATTTACAAAGGTTTACCCGTAGCTTTATCGAAAACTTTCAAACTAGCGTCAATATTGTAACCTATTTTAATAACCTCTACCGTCGTCTTCTTGTTTTCTATTCCCGCGCTTTTCATCACATCCTGTATCGTCGGACCCCAAAAATGGTGACCATCGTGTGCTTTTTTGAAATTCACAGCTAGGTTACCCCGTAGTGATGTCTTGTAGAACACTTCGATTTCCAAATTACCTGTATTTACGGTTAGTGTTGCCGTTACTGCTTGGCCGGGTTTTAGTTCCGTTTCAACAGCGCTAGTGCTGCCAACTGTCACAGTTTGAGAACGTTCTTCGGTCTTTCCCCAAGTTGTTGTGTACGAAAATCCGGTGGTGCCCGACATTTTTGAAAAAAGAACGTTGATATTGTAGTCTACTTCTTGAGAGATCTCAACCTCTTTGCTTTTTGTCCACGATGTTGCCAGCGTGTTTTCTACCGAATGACTGATACCGGTGTTGACTTTGATAGTGTTATTCGAATTATTTTCAAAATCCTGGGTGAGAATAACTAGTGGTTTTTTACTGGCGCTTTTTACTCTGTACTTTTCAAAAGTTGTTGTTTTTGTCACTTCTTCCCATTTTTGTGTTTTGTAAAGATCTCCCCATGGTGTAGGACTTATAAAGTATACATTTTTGGGTTTCTTTCCGTAGTGCGTTGTCACAGCTTGTTTTAAATTATCACTATCGATGAAAAATAAATCGATATCACTCTCTGAAACCACTTGGGTGTCCACGCCTGAACTCGATAGCAATGGTTCGTTCGGTACTACTAATACGTTTAGACTTATTTTTGCCTCGATCAATGGTATCGATAAAAACAGAAGAATTGTCACTTTCATTGTTTTAGCTCAAAATCGTGAGAAGACAAACAGTCGATTCTATAACCTACAGATGAATGAGTGAATTTAATTCGTTATCTATTATCGTGACCTTTTTATCAAAATTGAAAAAAACCCAAGTAATTTAAGATATTCACGTAACGGTCTTGTATACCTACCAAAGTAGGTAAGTACATAAAGATGTGTAAGTATTCCACGGCCGCATAAGATAGATAGGTCAAGAACCATTATTTTACAAACAAACAAGACTGCAAGTCGCTACTAAATGAGCACTATAACGGGTATAAATAAATAAATATTCATGGACATTTTACACAACGCCATCTAGTTCCAAAGTAAGTAAAGCTTGTGATATGTGAACTAGGTTTATTATTTTACTACAGAAATGATTAAGAAATTATGGAATAGTGTGAAAAATAAAAGAAAAATGTAGCAACTTATGTAACATCTCAGTATCCACTCCACTTAACATCACTTACACTTAACAGGTGGCTTGTTCCACACACGTACATATTTTCACGCATCTCTTGAAAATTCTGAAAATAAAATGTAACAGTTTTTTCTACAAAAAATTGGTAGGTACCTAATGTGAATGATGGACAGGTAGGTAGGTACTCTACAGTGTTCATAATATGCATAACAATATATCTGATTTATTTATGGTCAGTGAAAATCGAAGCTAATTAATATTTATGCCATGTTGGCAGTACCAAAATATTCCTAGAAAGTTTACATCATAGTCGATTCTTTGTGTATTCAGTAGGCTAGGCACATTTAAATTCCAAAAGGTAGGCTGTATTGTATTTATATTTTAAAAGTACCTAAACAAACAAAAATCACGGAAAATCGGTGCATATTATTGAACTCCTACATGCTGATGATGATAAATAAATAAATATTCAGGGACATTTCACACAACACCCTCTAGTCCCAAACTAAGCAATGCTTGTAATATGGGAACCAGATGGCTGATAGAATACTTATATACTTTTTTTTTTGTAAATACATACTTATAATACATACTAACACCCAGACATAGAACAAACATGATGGTGAAGTAAACAAAGTATGAATAACAAACTGACTCTAATCTCAAGAAAAATGGAATCTAAATCCTCTATTGAGACCAAGAAAATATATATCAACTTTTGATAGCCAGGCCAAAGGTTATAAAAACTTAAACAAGACATTTATGTACCTCAGTCAGACTAAGATATCTTTTGTCGTGTTCGATCGTGCTTGTAAACAAAATGAAAACATTTTTAATTATGTATTTATTACACACAATCGATTCAAAAATCGTTATCGATATAATCGCGGACAACAAAAATCCGACTATAAGTTTTACCGGTAGTGGAGTTCAAAAAGCTACACCGAAGAATATGGGACAACACTATTTCATAGACAATATAACTTTGAAGGATTACATCAGTGCTTACTTTAACAACACAAAACCGAGAAAAGTGCTATATTCTACATCAAGTTCTAAGGCAAAACTAAATGAAGATACTCAAACAAACACAAACACGATTGGAGTACACGAGAGATATAAATGGGACCCTGTAGTGCTTTCGTCAACGGTCAAGTCTGCGCAAAAAAAGGACGTTCACGAAGGAAAATCTATTTATTTATACAAACAGTTCAAAAACCCTACAAATAACACTAAAATTGTAAACGCTGGTATAGCAATGCCTGTTGCAATCACTTTAGAAACAGAATGGTACGCAACACCGTTTATAGAAAAAAATTACGAACTGGATCATGATATTGTGTACGATATTAACGTTATTTTCAATGAAAACTCCGGTACTACTGGCATCACTCACACCACAACACTAGGCAAACCAAGCCGAGTGCACGAACTAGTGACTATCGGACGTAGTAACTATGAAATCGAGCTAAAGCCGAAACAGTCTATATTTGCAAAGTTCTCAGCAAACGTGTGTAATTTGGTTATGAAAGCTGTCATTTTGACATCTGTCAGTGGAAATTTGGCGGTAAACTTTAAGGAGGCTGTCAATGGTCGCCATTGGTGGGGACCGAAAATCGATGATGTTTTGAAATACACCAATGGTTCTTCAATATCTCCTATTAAAGAAAACTTAGTGATAAGGTTAGATTATTATTTCGATGCTAAAGTGGAAATATTTGATAAAGAAACTAAGAAACCATTGTCTATTGAACCAGCTAAACAAGTTGACATAACAACAAACGTCGAAAACGGTTACGAAAGTACGTAACTTTTCGGTCTTTTTTTTATATAATATACTTAGAATGTCCTTTGGCCACAATCTCACCTGATGGTAAGTGACGATGAGGCCACTGAAATGAGGTCTGAAATGTCATTTCGATACAATTTGACTTGTTCAAATACTTATTTCAAATAATTTATTTGATACTGGCAAAATTGTTTGCTGAAATTACGAAAAGAGGTTATAATCTAAATAAGAAGAAGAAAAAGATTAGATTTATAGTCTCTGTGGATTGTCATAATAGATTTATTGTACATAGTATTATTTTTTGTAACGTAAGTAGTCACAACAGCCCCCGTATGCCAATCTTTTGCTGTCAAGTTATATTTCACTGCCCAGTGTAGTTTCTTCAGGTCACGTGGTACAATTTTGTAGCACGTGATCATTCTTTTTAGACACTTGACAGTAAAATATGCGCGAAAACACATCAAATGACGTCATATTGTCACTATTTAGTCACAGAATAACTATGAGTTAGTATGAATTGATCATGATTTAAAACTTTGCAGTTTAACTTTGCAGTTCAACTTTGATTGGCATACCCCTGCAGGTCTTTCTTTGTCCCTCAGAAGTATCTGCGCAAAACCCATTTTTGGTCAAATTGGAGGTAACCGAATTTTACCGCACAACAGTACATGCGCAATCGTTTGTTGCACCGAACTTCAGAGGAATAAAGATCCGTTGTGCGTACTGTTAATGATTTTAGATTAATCTAGCTATGTATCTTTATGTATTACCGATACCTAGATCAAATAAATTACTATATAGTATATTATGAGTACACATAAAACACAAATGTTTTGTTCTCAGTGGGGGTCGAACCCACGACCCACAACGCGGAAGGCAGAGCTATACCGTACCGACTGAGCTGTGACGCCTCATCATCATCATTTCCCTGCCCTTATCCCGCGCTAGTCGGGGTCGGCACAACATGTCTTCTTCTTCCACTCGCTTCTATCATTCGTCAACTCAGAATCTACTCCTCTCACATTCATATTATCCTCTTTCACACAATCCAACCACTTCTTCTTCGGCCTTCCTCTACCTGCGTACCCAGTCTGTGACGCCTGTCAATGATAAATTAAAAATGTCACCGGTACTAGTATTATATTATTTGTGCCAGTAGTAACATTTTGCATATAATTGCTACAATTTCCTGAATACCGCATTTCATTCATACAAACAATAACGAGCGATTATCCTTAATAAGTCTTTGTAACTGCGTCATGCAGCCGTACTCAGCGTCGACATCTACATTTAACATTCTTCAGTATATTACCATTCCCACGACACGAGTACTTGAAAAAATTAAAATTTTATTTCATAAATATTACAAAATTTTATAACATGCGTTATTTAAAATGTATATAAGTATTCTATCAGCATCTAGTTCCCATATCACAAGCTTTGCTTAGTTTAGGACTAGAGGGTGTTGTGTGACATGTCCATGAATATTTATTTATTTATTTATGCCCTGTTAGCTATCAGTTGCTAAGTATACGATGAATAAAAATAAATAAAAATCTTTTATTTCAAGCTTCTCAGTGATGGATAACGTTTTCTCATAATGACGTGGAAACCGTTGGTATAAGTCTTTTTTTTTATGTTTTGAGTTGAAAAGGTATCCCCATTGGAATGAAAAATCTTGATAAGAAAGAAGCATCCAACTTAAATTGTTTCGAGGGGTGTTCACAGTCGCCGTGTTACGTAAACCTAACGTATTCAAATCATATTGCGCGTCAACGCCAGCACGACTGCCGAACGTTGTAGCGTCACCGCGCAATGTATCTACAATGTATTAACTATTTACTTTCTCGGATACGCTAACGTTATTAGTTTAATTAGGTTGCCTGGAAGAGATCGCTCTCAGCGATAAGCCCGCCCATTGTTATACCCTTTCAGTTTTCTTCGTTTTTTGTAATGTTTCCATGTGGTGTATCAATAGAGAGTTATCTATCTATCTCACGTTACGATACGTTTACGATTGTCACATTTTTTTTTATTCGAGATCAAGCCAAAATCTACCTTAATACAATGAGAAACGGTGTCTCTGAGTACGGCGACAGTGTCACACAAATGTCAATGTTAATTAGAGCAATGTCTCCCTCCCGCAGCATCTTGTGAAATGAGAGGTCAGAAAATGATCCGATATGTAGGTAGGTATTACAATTGAGGTTAAGATGGGTGGCTGTAGAAATACGTGTCCTAATCCTAAATAGAATTAAGACAACAACGCTATGAAGATTTTTACAACAGCCAAATCTTAAGCCTGGAAGAAACCGCTTTCAGCGATAAGGCCGCCCTTTGTACTATTATAAGTTAATTTTTAAGTTTTGTATGTCACCTGAATTCTTTATGTGTACAATAAAGTATTATCTATCTATCTATCTATCTTCTGTAAGTTGTGGCAGGTCCAAACTAAGATATATGAGCGAGGACTAGCCTAGTTGAAAGTGGGCCCGACGTCGTCCGTGCACATCGCTAGTGAGCTTATAACCTAGTACTACATACGGCTACACGTCAAGCTATCTAGAGTTGGGCATTTCTGCCAGAGTCACATCATTTTGACAACACCACCTTTATGACTCGAGTCTAAAAGAAAGAGCCCAATCGTCAATCGGTCCGTAATAAAAAATGTCTCAAAAATTAAATTTTTGATAGAAACTTAAAGACCGCATGCTAATTAGACACTTTGTCCTTTAGACCAGTTTGTACTTAGACCAGCTACATTTTAGACCACTTGCTAATTAGACCAGGTACTTTTTTAGACGAAATTATAGGTACTAATCTACGCTACTGTGTCAAAATTGAACGTTTTTATCAATATTGAGCTCGTGGACTCCCAACAAATTGTATAACTAGAGTTGTTTAGATTTTTCCCTCAGAAGACGGTCGAGAGTACCAACTCATAGAGTCTGTGAGTACTCTCGACCAGTTAGTTATCCTATCCTACTAATCCTATCTTATCCTATCCTATCCTACTAATATTATAAATGCGAAAGTTTAGATGTTTGGATGTTTAGATGTTTGGATGTTTGTGTTTCAATCACGTCAAAACCACTGAACCAACTTGGATGAAACTTGGCATATATATAGTTCGTAACCTGGATTGACATATAGGCTACTTTTTATTTCGAATAATTAACAGGATCTACAGGATAAAATGAACGAAAAGGATTAGCAGCGCCAATTGGCACGAGGATTTCATTGTCATGTCATGTCACGTCAGTTTGACAGGGCGTAGTACTACCTCTTTGGTCTAACGACTAGCGTTTGACATTCGAGTACGGGTTCGGTGTAATGTCAAGTTTCTCAAAGAAGTATCCGCTCGGTAGGTACACACACGCACAGATAATAAAATGTACACGGAAACGGTACTCGCGTACGAAGTCGCGGGTAACTGCTAGTCTATTATAAGTATAACACACCACATTCTTTACACATACAAGCTATAATGATCTATGACTACGCTAATTGCAAAGGTCACATTAGATAACATTACCACGATTAAAAAGGAAATAGGTCTAGTTTCAATGTTCCCGCCATTAGGATGCTAATAAAAAAAGAAAAAAGGCAGCATGGAGTTTGCTCTCTATAATTGTAGTAGAACTTTTCGTAAGTCTTCGTCCGGGGAAGTACTATCGTGTTTATTTCTGCAGTGAAGTTTATCTTTATCACTGCTTGACTGCAGAAATAAACCTTTCTAACACACGTTTATGCAAATAAATTATCTTTATCTTTATGAAGATAAAAAAATAAACATATTGTGTTTGTAAGGTGTTATAATTACTGCTCGCATTGCTGTGCACCAAGTTCCAATTTGAAGGGTATAAGATACCAGTGCCAGTAAATCAGCTGTTACATAATTTAAACTTTAAAAAACTAGAAAAACCGACTCCATTTCGACTACAGGCTTCATCATCTGATGATGGCAGTTCATTGGGAATGTTCTAGTGACCGTGAACATCACTAAAAAGTCGCAGAAACGCAAATTACAATTTCGTGCACGTGGATAGCATATTTTTTTTAGTTATTTTTTTTAAAGCCAAACTACTGAACTAATTCTGATGAAAATTAAATGGGAGCAATTCGAAAGTACATCCATTCAGATAAAAAAAGAATTTTTCAAATTGGTTTATAAATGACGGAGTTCTGAGAAACCAAATACTTATTGAAAAAAAAACATACTTAACCGAATTGAGAACCTTTTTTTAAGTTGGTTAAAAATGCAATACTAGAAATGCAGAAATGCATGCTCTGCAGAAATGTATGTAGCAACTGATTTTTTTCGCGGTCACCCTGTGTGTGTGTTTCATAGAAAAAGTTGTTTATATTTATGGGTACTTTAACCCTCTGAAGTTATCGAGAATACTTTTCTTACACCCTGTATAGAATATCAAAAAGTATAGGTTAATTCACACATCATTCCAACAAATATTACTCAGAGCTTAAATTATTAATAGTGATGCAAATAGTTATCTGGAAGTGCAGTCAGAAGGTCTAATAATAGTGTTATTCTCATTCTGGTCATTCATTATTTTAATTCAATAAGCTGCATTAGTTAGAGAGCTAGAAAAGATACAGACACACAATGCCGTCAAACACCTACCACCACCTTTTTAACCGACTTTAATAAAAGGAGGGGGTTCTCAATTCGGTTGTAAGTGTTTTTTTTAATGTGTGTTACCTTAGAACTCCGTCATTTATGAATCGATTTAAAAATCTTTTTTTATCTGAAAGGATGTACTTTCAGGTTAGTCCCATTCAATTTTCATCAAAATCGGTTCAGTAGTTTGGCTTATAAATAAAAATAACTGAAAAGAATATGCCATCCACGTGCACGAAATTGCAATTTGCTTTTCTGTGAATTTAGTGGTGTTTACGGTCACTAGAACATTTCCAATGAACTGCCATCATCATCATCTGATGACGAAGCCGGTAGGTTAATTGAAGTCGGGTTTTCTATTGGTTTTTTAAACTTATAAATGACATGTCGATATCGTGATGAAAATATCATTGCTATCATGTTTTAACAGGCGCTTCTGAATTTATCGTAAACTAAATTACAAATCATGACTAACATGGTGTCTTGAGAGGACGTGCAATGCATACCCAGAGGTAACTGCTCAAAAATAAGTGGGCCAGGTATACCAGGTTTCCCCACGAATAATCCACCTCTCTCTAGCCTCAAAGGTTTGCTGGAAGAAAACTCTTGTTAGGGTTAAGCTCGCCTTTGTACATGTCATCTATTTCTGTCTTTTGTTTATGTCCAGTGAATTAAGAATAATCCCAGAGTTTTGTAAATAGAACATAATTAGTCTATGGGTTATTTACAAAAAAATCCTTAGTTATAAATAAATAAAATAAATAAATATTCATGGACATTTCACACGACGCCCTCTAGTCCCAAACTAAGCAAAGCTTGTAATATGGTAACTAGATGCTGATAGAATACTTATATACTTTTTTTTTTGTAAATACATACTTATAATACATAGTAACACCCAGACATAGAACAAACATCTATGTATGGCACACACAAATGTTTGTTCTTAGTGGGGATCGAACCCACGACCCACAGCACGGCAGGCAGAGCTATTACCGACTGAGCTGTGACGCCTGTCAAGTTTAGTTAGTCTAAAAGACCGATTTTCTCGTAATAAAATCTATTTAAAATATAAGTATGTGAGGTGGTCACAATCACAACGGATCTTTGTCCCTCTGAAGTATCTGCGTAGAACCCATTTTTGATTAATTTAATTTAAAACAACATTTTGCATGCCGATAAAAACATTTATTCACAAAAAAAATTACGACTAATACAGTATCCTATCCTATCCTATCCTACTAATATTATAAATGCTAAAGTTTAGATGTTTGGATGTTTAGATGTTTGGATGTTTAGATGTTTGGATGTTTGGATGTTTGTGTTTCAATCACGTCTAAACTACTGAACCAACTTGGATGAAAGTTGGCATATATATAGTTCGTAACCTGGATTGACACATAGGCTACTTTTGATCTCGAAAAATTAACAGGATCTATAGGATAAAATGAACGAAAAGGATTAGCAGCGCCAATTGGCAAGAGGATTTCATTGTCATGTCATGTCACGTCAGTTTGACAGGACGTAGTACTACCTCTTTGGTCTAACGACTAGCGTTTGACATTTCAGTACGACTTCGGTGTAATGAGGTGTAATGTCAAGTTTCTCAAAGAAATATCCGCTCGGTACACGCACAGATAATATGGAAACTGTAGACGCGTACGAAGTCGCGGGTAACTGCTAGTTTACAATATTTATAATATATACAAAATACACATAAAGCAGTTGACCTATCTACACACCGCTGCAAACGATTTATAGATAGCTCAACTGATCAAAATCAGTACCAATAAATAATAAATAAATAAATTTAATTTGGGTCGAAATAGAGGTGGTAAGCTAATTTTTCCGCATCTCTAAATGCGCAGTCGCTTGTTAAAAGTGTTGCAACTAACTTCAGACATATAAATATCCGTTTTGCGTACTGTAGGCTAATTAATTAGTATTTTATTAGGATGTACGTGTCACAAAATGGACCTACAGTTGAGCATTCTAAATGATAGATAGATAGATAGAAAACTCTTTATTGTACTGCACCGGAAATTAGATATTAGACATAGTTCTATATTAAAGCGAAGTACAATGGGCGGCCTTATCGCTAATAATAGTAATGATCCTTGTGATTTTATTGAATAAAGAAATTTTGACTTTGACAGCATGCCCTCCGAAGCACGGAAGCGCTCAGATGTAAATGCGGCTAGCGGTCACCCATCCAAATAGTGACCACGCAGAACGTCGCTTAACTTAGATAATCGGTGAAGATTGACTAAACAAGCCTAGCCACGGTGCTTCTAATTCAATACTAGATAGTAATGTTTATGCCTAGTTTTTGCACAATAGCCTAGTTATTTAGTTTTTTACCACAATGCGGTTTACAAGTCTAAGAAATATGACAGAATAAGTTATTTTAAAAAATGCTGTTTTCTTGGGTTTTTTTTAATAGGCATGACTGCATAAAGTGGGTTTAATAAAACTTGCAATAATAATGTACAATGTGTAATAGAATTACCGAAAACTGAGGAGTATGATTTTTTTATGGAACCACCATAGTTAGCGCGACTTTATATTTTATTATCTGTGGCGTCAGTGGCGTTACTAAAATAGGGACTTTGTAAAAAGGATCATACAAAAAAACACTGGGAAGTAGGCCGTAGTTTGTTGCCCGTTCTTGTTGTCTCTGGTCGCGTGGAACTGGCACCTAGAATCACCTAGTTATATAACACGATTCTAAATGATCCTTGTGATTTTATTGAATAACAAAATACCTACCATAAGACCGCCCATTGTACATTAGCTTTAATTGTTTTCTCTTATGTCCTGTTTCTTCTTTGTGTACAATAAAGTGTTTATCTATCTATCTATCTATCTATCTACCTACCTAATATTTGAAACAAGCCGATGGCCCACCTGATGTCAAGTGATTACCTCGGCCTATAACAATGCATTGCCTCACCGAGCACGTCCACTGAGAACGTGCCTTGTGATGCAATGCAATATATATGATAGTTTTAGAAAATTTTATTTCGTTTCGTTTCCTGTGATCACAAAGTGATGCGTAACATTTTATTAAATAAACGTATTTTTTTACTTATTAAAACAGTAAAACAGTTTTTTCCAGATTTAAAATAATCTCAAAAAAAAAACTAGGTACTCTAATATTATTAAAAGTGTTATTTATTAAACGTACCTACGTCACTTTTAATATAACTTATCTGTTATAAACATAGTGCTACTTTTCAAACTTGGAATGCAATTCTGTTTCAAAATCTAGGATAAAGCAAATGACAATAGACTCTATGCACTAAACAATAAAATCAATTGTAGAATGCAAAATTCTGGAAGCTTTAAAGCTCCGTGTGCAAGTGTGCGTGTATAACGTGATAGTGTAAGTGAAAATGAGGTGTAGTGTTACTAATAGTGAGGGGCATGTAACAATCGATAGTTTTTTTAATTAAAAAAATTGTTGCTACTAAAGATTCACCTTCATACGATAATGTTTTAGCATAGGTTTCTAATTACTAAATTAACTACTAAACTTACCTAACTACCGGCGTACTGTGTAGTACGTATAATAATATTATGTGTTTCTAAACCATAATATTTTTATTTAGAGAACAGAATGTTTTTGTAATTTCTAATCGTTTAAAATAATACAGATTTTATATTAGGTACTTACACATGCCTTTTTTAATATCAGTACTTACCAAATTAGGTAACGAAAATGTTCGTATCTCAGAAGAATTCTACAGAAAAGTAATAAATAACTGCATATTTTTCATTTTTTAATCAATCGATAAAAAAACTATCGATAACTCCCCATCACAACGTCACGCACACCACCACGCACCGCTGTAACAACAGATTGTACTTTGTCGGAGCCGAAGCGTTCGGAAACGGAAAATAAAAGTTTCAAATCCAGTCTCCATTCCGAAGCGCGGCAGCTCAGTCGTGTCGATCCGGTACGTGTGTCCCGAGCCTTATTTAAAAAAGAAAACTAGAATGAGTTTCGCCTCAACCTGTTTTTTGTGAATGAAAGTGTTTTTCGTGATTTTCCGTGTCAAGTGCTGTGTTCTCACTGTGCATTTTGTGGTTATAAAAATGTTGATTTAGTTTTGTTGTGTCTGAGATAAATTATTTCTAAAATAGCGGTGGAGCGTAGGGATTTATTTCGGTCTAGCTGCTGTGTGCGGGCTGCATTCATCTTTTTTCATTGAAAAATAACTGGAACGTTCAAAAACATCGTTCATCGCGTTGCAAAATTAAAAATAACAGCGGTACTTTTGTATGTTTTTCTTATCCTTGAGGCTTCTGACTCAACAGTCTGTATACATAATATATTACGTTTAATATAAAAACAACCAACATTACCTTCCTAATATTTTTTTTATCGTATGTTGGCTGAGACGATAAATCTATTCTACCTAATCAAAAAAAACAAAAAAAGCCTCTACCATAGAGCTAAAAAAATCTCTCGCTTATGACCTAGATATGTAAGAAGTAGAGCAAGTTTTGTGTTTTTGTTAATTTAATGAAGTTCCATTCTACTAATCTCTATCCAAAATAAAACAAAAAACTAAAATGTCTCTACCATAGAGCAAAAAAAAATCGCGTGCATACGATACCGTGACCTCGAGATGTAAGGAAAGCAAGTTTTTTGTGTGTTTTTGTTCATTTTTTGAAGTTGTATTTTGTTTGGTTCATTGGAATCCTAGAGAACTTGGTTTATTCTTAAAGCGTTCGGATCGTGGGCGTCAAATCGTGATCTCGCCGGTCGTTGTCCCGATTTCCTTGATAATAAGGCTCTGTGGGAACAAACAGAAGTTTTAAGTCTTACTTTCCTACACAAGTATTCTAAGATCCTTCCAAAACCTAGAAGGAAACTGAACTGAGACTCCAACACTTAAGATATTTAAAAAGTTATACATATTTAAAAATTTTTATATATTTTACAAAAAACTACAATTATAGACACTTATTTCAGACTTTTTAGGGTTTTTTGGGACCTGTTTTCGAAAAACCAGAACATTTATTTCGTGCTTGGGAATTGAGGATGTGAAATAGGTACAGACAATGTAGAAGACTAGACCTGAAGTCTTTGAACCTAACAAGTACTAGGTAAAGTACTTAGACAGGATATTACTATGAAGCAATATCCTACACCCACTTCAGAGTAAGTGGTAATTAAGTAACAGTTATGCCATCTTATCTCCAAGATTTGCAATGGATGCATCTGTGTTTACTTCGCTTCGGGCAATTGATTCTAGCTTCTCGATAGCTTGGCTATGATGTATGGAAGAAATCACTTACAGCCCCCCTATTTCAATCTTTTGCTGACAAGTTAAATTTCACTGCCCAGTGTAATTTCTTTAGGTCACGTCATTTAAAAAGCTGCCCGAAGTATTTATTTAATAAATTTGCTGCTTAAAGTAATTTTTTTGGTAAATTTGCAAACAAAGTAAGAATTTTGGTAGCTGATAAAGTGAATTGCTTGGTAAATGTGCTGATAAAGTAAAATTTTTGTCAAATTTGCTAGGTACTTGAAGTAAATTTTTGATAAATTCACTCCCTGAAGTAAATTTTTACGTAAATTTGCGGCGTAATGTTTAATTTATGTAAATCAAATTGAGTCATGATACACGGACTTGCTCGTAGCAATCCTAGAACATCTAGCAGTGACCAAGTCATTGGTTAAATTTTATAATATTTGAGTCAAAAAGTGCCATTCTCATGAATGGATAACCGGTATTACATCTCATCGAAATAGATAAAGAGTGCTGATTCATGATTGTAACTTCCAGTCACATTTCCATAGATTTCTGAAGATCTCAAAACTCGTGATTGTCTCGACTGTTCAGAGACACGTCCATTTTCCATGTCAAACCATCTGTAAAATTTAGATAAATGAAAATAGAAAAACAGAACTGAAGTCTATTTAGCTGCAGTACACATTCATACAATGTTTATTCTACGATAAGAAGTTTCAAGAGCACTGTAATCATAATTTTATCAGTAGTTGTATAATGGAAGTGATAGGTACCACTCATTTTGCTTAACTCAAAGCTAGGTAAAAGTCAAACCAGATGTTTTCAACTTAACGGTATTATATACTTGAATTTAAAGATATTGAAATTTTAGTTATGTATTCTATTACTTAACACAGTATTTTAAATAAGAACAGGATATTTAGGTTAATTAAATGAACATT
Source organism: Gandaritis pyraliata (assembly GCA_947859175.1). Lineage (NCBI taxonomy): Eukaryota > Metazoa > Arthropoda > Insecta > Lepidoptera > Geometridae > Gandaritis > Gandaritis pyraliata. The sequence goes on along the minus strand of OX401877.1, from coordinate 1,476,498 downwards.
TTTAAACGTCTCCGTGTTTTTTGTAGATTTATTTTGCAATGAACATTTTTTAAAGTTTTTATTTACTATGAATAACTGAAACACATCTGAGCTAAGGAAAACAAGATGAAGACAGTCATCTTAAGATATGAAAGTCTTAGGTACCTACCTACCCACCGTGATGTCGTCGACCTATCTTACTCTGCGTCGCTGACTGTCGACCTACTTACACTCACAATCGCCATCTTTCAAAACGCTTTGTATTTCTAACGTTTTCAGATAAAACAATGAAAATAACTTCGGAACAAAAATATCCTAGTTTCAAAATACTTATTGTCGATATACCTACTTATAAAACAAAATGTGTCAGGGATGAAGCCAGATTTTTTATGTAGGTACCTTACCTACCTTTAAACAAGTCTCTTTATACCTAAATATATTTTTGAAATAGGTAGGACCCGTATTTTAAAACAACTGGTTTTAAGAAGTCAGGTCAAAATGTCAATTGTTTATCTAGATTTTTTAATTAACTGCTATTAATTTGTTTTAACAAAATAAGAATAGATCCTTAAATGCTTAGAATATTCATATAAAAAAATATTCATCGCACAAAGTTACAATTTTTGCGCTATCAATGTAAATTTTATGCAAAAAATTGCAAATGCATGCCATTTGTAACTTGTTTACAATAATTATCAATGTGGCCTTGGCATTAGTTACATAACCCCGCCATTTTTATAACTATGTGCTAGTAGTGTCTATGACTCCTAGTTATTTCATCGATAGATTTTATCGATGTGCGATGAACATTATGGCACATCACTATTTTTAGATTTTATCGTCGAATCAAACGTGATTTTCTTTATTTATAAAATCATTTTCGAGAATAATTACTAATGAGAGTTCGTCTAACGTGAATAAAAAGTGCTTTTTATTTCATTTCTGAATACTTTATCGAAATCTGCGCAATATATAGGTAGGTAGGTAGGTACTGTTATCACTACGATAACATAACTGATTATTATGATGAAAAAAATCGATGTGACTATCTTAACAAATTAGGTAATCTAGTAGGTATTTGTAGCATAACCATGTGACAATCGTAAACGTATTGTAACACTAGCGTATCCGAGATACACTGCGCGGTGACGCTACAACGTTCGGCAGTCGAGCTGACGTTGACGCGCAATATAAATCGAATACGTTAGGTTTACGTAACGCGGCGACGGTCGGATTTGTTCTGGATTACCCCTTAGAGCTGGTTATGAAGTCTTTAGAAGGCCTTTACCAGACAGACCATTGGTAACAAAGGCATGGTGACCCCAAACTGAAAGGCGAAGCGTAGGATAGTTGGAAGATGAATACCTCATTGAGCACAACCTCAGTGGCCACAACCTACCGGCTTCATCGCCAAATGATGATGATGGCAGTTCATTGGGAATGTTCCAGTGTTAATAAACACCACTTAAAAGTCACAGGAAAGCAAAATACACAATTTCGTGCACGTGGATGACATAATTTTTTCCAGTTATTTTTATTTATAAAACTACTGAACCGATTCTGATGAAAATTTCATGGGACCAATCTGGAAGTACATCCGTTCAGATTAAAAATATATTTTCAAATCGATATATAAATGACGGAGTTCTGAGGTAACAAAATTTAAAAAAAATACAACTGAATTGAAAACCAAATTTTTTGAAGTTGGCTTAAAATATCTTTTTTTTTTTGTTAAAAACTAGGTAATTTCAAATATTGTTTATTTCTTGTACCATTTTTAACCTCATGATACCTGAGTCGAGTGACCCACATCAACCGGACATTTCGAATACCAACGTTTAAAATTCCTATCGAATTGGGACGAGCTGGTTTGCCGAAACAAAACGTACAACTTTTTTGCGAATTTTACTGTTAATTAAGTATTACGTCATGTTATTTTATGGACTTCCTTTAAAATAATCTACAGTTACAAAAACTGCGAGGGCTTTATTGTACGTTGCAACGTTTCAGACATTTTTTTGATGGATTATTAATTTTTTCATCATTCATGCTAAAAAATTATAAATTGAAAATAGCACTAAGCCCGATATGTACAAGGCCAAGCAATGATTAATACGTAGATGTGTATCTTATATCAGAAACACACTTTACTAAGCACTAAGTAACAAAAAAAGATGACTATCTTCCCATCTCTATCAACAAGAAGCTCATCCCGTATGAAAATACGGCAAAATATTTGGGCATAACGCTTGACGCGAAGCTACGCTGGAAAGCTCACGTCAAGAATAAAAAAGACGAGTTAGAACTAAGCTACAAGAGAATGTACTGGTTGCTTGGAAGAAATTCCCCTGTAACAGTATGCAACAAAATCTTACTTTACAAACAAGTCTTTATACCAGTATGGACTTATGGTATACAGCTCTGGGGCTGTACCAGAAAGAGCAATATTCAAATCATCCAGCGATTCCAGAATAAAGTGCTGAGGGGAATAGTGAACGCCCCGTGGTACATCAGAAATGACGATCTCCACCGGGATCTCAAAATCGAGTTCGTCGCTAGTGTTATTCAAAAATACGCAGAAGCACATGAACTAAGGCTTCATCATCATGTTAACGTCGAGGCGATCCAGCTCCTTGACAATACGGACTTAATAAGAAGGCTCAAAAGGAAAAAACCTTTTGAGTTAGTGTAATAAATAAGTGAAATTCAGTGAAAACAAACTAAAGAACACATGAACATAGTGTCTTCCCTTAAATTCTAAATAGAGACAATAAGAAACGTGTTAATGGCCACGTTCTTAGATTAAGCAATTCTAGCAATTTAAGTTAATTTTAAATTACTTATTAGCCCACGTTGTGGCTAGATTGTAATTATATTAGGGTACATTCTTTAGAAATGATGTGCACTAAATAAAAAAAAAAAAAAATAAAAAAAAAAAAATCATTCATGCTCGGAAAGTAGGCCATCAAGTAGCTAAAAATACTGGCCGAAGTCGATTTGAAAATAGAATGAGGTTCATTACATTTATAAAATACTCTATAGTGAAATACTCCATGAAAATTTATTTCCATTCAAAAATGGAACTGGTCACAGCCTGATTTCGAAAAGAAGAAGAAAAAAAAGCGGAACACTGGAAACGAAATCTTTCAAAGAATCTTTTAATTTCCTCGCATTCATGATGTAAGGTCATGAGTTATCTTAGGTGTAGGCTACTCATCATTACACCCTCGAATTATTTAGCGCCTTCGTTCGCTTTCGCTCTTTCGTACGCCAAGATATTTCGAGTGTAATAATCAGTGTACTTAGTTTCAGTAATCTTTTTTTTTATTTTAAATAACTGAGTACAAGTTTTGCCTACTTGACAACCTTTGCGATGTTATCGTGTGTAGGTATCGTGTCGTATAGTGTGACGACATCGCTAAAATTGATTACAATTGAGAATTTATTTAAATTAAAAATGTTAGCTGTATTTAAATACAGATGTTGGTACTAGATAAACGCTACACGTGTTTATCTGTTTATTGTCAGTATCACATTTTATTTGCTGATAAAAATAAAAATATTCTATAGTAAATTGGCGATACATAGATGTTTGTTCTATGTCTGGGTGTTACTATGTATTATAAGTATGTAGGTATTTACAAAAAAAAAGTACTTATCATTGAGTTTTGATTTAGTTTTGAGCACTATTTCCAAATACGGACCTTTCGTAAAAAACATAGAGCCTTTCTCCCCAAAAAACAGATAAATGATGACAAAAAACACCAGCTGACTATCGTGGGATAAAAGAACCCTAACCTTGAATTTTGAAAGCCATTTAGCAAACATTAGGGTTCCGCACAATGATTGTTGAAACATGAGAATCAAAAAAGTATACATTACTATTATAATGAAAAGGTGTGAAACTTAATAACTTAACCTTGAATTTTGAATGGATTTGCATTTGAATTAAATAAATTATTCGTAAATAGGTGATGGGGATTTTGTTAATTTTTTTCGGCATGCAACTATTTATAGTTATTTATAAAGGATTTAGATAAATGTAGGTAATTAATAGGCTTAGATGTGAGGGTTGCAAGTTCAATTTTCATGATAGGACAGTTTTTATAATCTAATTTTTTTTATCTAAGTGCTGTTTCACTTTTACGAAAAAAATATGGATGAAATCACCCTTATCCAAATATGCACCGCCTTCAATGATTCCTTTAGTTGATATAAAACATCGAGTCAAATTGTACAAAAATCGGCTAGACTTGAAATATTAAAAAATCTGTATATAATTACATATGAAATATTTATAAGGTATTTATATATATGTTGATATATTTTTTGTGTTCTTTTTCTTATGTATAGTTATGTATTAATTTAAATTTTTGTTGTCAGTTTTAGTACGTTTAAAAACACGCCACACAATCTTTTTGCACGCCCAGGAAGACTGGCAGACAATGCTCTTAGCATTAAGTCCTCCTAGCACTACCTATTTGTGTGAAGTTTTAAATTAATAAATAATACAATACAAAATAGTCTAACACTCAAACATAAAAGTAAAAGGTACCAACTATTACCAACACTTTGAAGGTAAAATCTAATCTTTATTGTCTAGGCTCTACTAACCCCTATCAGCAAACATGCGATCCGCCTGGTCAACTAGATAAGATAGAGTTTTGCGTCAACCTAAGCGATAATACACATCCATGAATAAAAATCGTGTCAGCGTTTTGGAGAACATTGATCAAACCTTGATGCAGTGGTCTCTATTTGGGGTTTCGGGAACTGAATGAGACAAAACTATGGGGAATGGCAGATATCATTAATGTCTGCAGGGGTATGCCAATCAAAGATGAACTGCAAAGTTGAACTGCAAAGTTTCAAATCATGGTCAGTTAATACTAACTCATAGTTATTCTGTGACTAAATAGTGACATTATGACGTCATTTGATGTGTTTTCGCGCATATTTTGCTGTCAAGTGTCTAAAAAGAATAATCACGTGGTACAAAATTGTACCACGTGACCTGAAGAAATTACACTGGGCAGTGAAATATAACTTGACAGCAAAAGATTGGCATACGGGGGCTGAGGCGTAAAAGTCAATAATTTAAAAATTGTTATAGTGTACCTACTTAAATCACTATAAAACTAGGTATAATTTTTAAAAGGATTGTAACCTAAAAGATCTGTATACCTAAATTAGAATACAAAATTTACATTTTGGAGATAGGATAGAGAATTATTTGGCACACAAAACACAGGTACATCACAGGCACAAAAACAATAAGTAGATACCTAGTAGATACACAATAAACTACTAGGTAGGGAGATGTGTGTAAGTGCTGACACTGACAAGCGTTTGCTACCAAGAACGCTGACGCTCATTGTTCTATTAAATCACTTTTCACTAAGGCTAAAAGGCCCTTGTGAGCATAAAAAAGTCTGATAAATGATGTCATTCATAATTTATTAGGTAAACAACAAATCGACCATTCACAGTTCATTTTCTTATCTAAGAAAGTTGCTCTGGTAACCTAAGCCCTTCCATATTTCATAACGTCTTGTGCAATGAGGTATCATTTTAATTGAAAATATACAGTGAACTCTTTGTAACTGATTTGTAAATTGTGACATTATTTTATGCTTCTTCTTGATTTTATTTCAAGTAAAAACTTTCGCACTAAGATTAAAAAAAAACATTATGTATACGATATTGCTTACTTTAGTGAAAACGCGTAGGTAGTACGTAAGGTAGACTTTTTGTTGTTTATTTTTGAAATAAAGTTAATTATTAGCAAAACAATACAATATGTTCACAAGTTTTAGGAGTAGGTGTCCCTTCATTCAGTAGGTGATCGAATAAGTTGGTAGAATGTTATTATTTTTATAAAAGTTAGAAAGCCAAAAAGAAATTAATTGCCAAATACAGACATGACGTCATCACCAAACATTGGCCAAACTAATATAGGTCAGTAGAATTCCACACTGGTCAAACAGCATAGCAAACAGACCGAGCAAACGAGCAAACGAGCAAACAAACCCAATGTCACGTTCGCTTTCTATAGGGGACATCGTGTTCGACGTTGAATGGTAATAAGCTACGGTGCTTTATTTGGGGGTAAAATTTAATAATTTTAAATGGTAATGCCAAAATCAAATACAGAAAATAGATGTAGGATGTAGAGAGATAAGTATAGACGATAGGAAAAGCAACATCACATTATTTTCCAACGGATTTGATTGACGTTCGAACAAGCGTGAAAGACAGGACAGGTGCGGGTCGGGTGCGTGTGTATTCCGTTGAATTTATATGGACGACAACATACAAAACGCGTGTGCAAGTCGGATGCGGATTGAGTCGAACCCATACATAATATACCGCGGTTTGAAGTTTAAAAATGTAGAGACCTGCCATACTACTACTAAGTACTACTTACTACTACTAGGCAGGCTAGGCTGGGTAGGCTTACTTTGTTTTGGTTTTAAACTTTCCTTACAGTAAGTATCTAATAGGGGATTTTGAAACTAAACCGTTATTACTTATGTACTACAGTTGGGGACAAATAAAGAGCTATCTATCTATCTATACATGGGGGATGGTCTTAAATCTATTAGAGTTATTTTTCCATGGGTCTTTTTGCTTTTAAGCGCCTATCACTTACCTAAATTAAAATTTTTAACGCGTAAGAGGCACTACTCATCATTCCCCTGCCCTTATCCCACGCTAGGTGGGGTCGGCAAAACATGTTTTATTCCACTCACTCCTATCATTCGTCATCTCTGAATCTACTCCTCTCACATTCATATCCTCTTTCACACTTCTTCGGCATTCCTCTACTTGCATACCGGGCCATTGGCGTAAAAGCCGGTACCTAAGTACTATTAAATTAAAAAAATGAAGTATCTACTGATTATAATTCTGACTTAACTGTAATTACGGAGATCATCAGACTAGAAAATAATTGAACTTCAATTCCACTAGTTCCTATTACATAACCATTGGCATTGGTTGCGTTGCGACTGTCGCGAGTCATTGATCTCGGCAATTTGATTGTCCTTCTAGAGCATGGATACCGGTTTTCGATAATATCGAAATACCGGAATATCGGACCAAAAACCCGATAGAAATAAACCGATATTGGATGCGACTACTATCGGTTTTTCGATAATAATAATTATATTAAACTAACTAGCAGACCCTACCTGCAACTTCGTTTTCAAGGATCAAGCTATTCCCAGGCTGTACATTCCCCGGTTGTTAGTGTAACAAAAAACTGTGACATACACTCACGCTGTAATGTAAGTCATTCTTAACGAAATACAACGGCATTAGCTAAAGAGACGCCGCTGATACGACTTTGCAGTTTAAAATATATTCGGTTAACCTACTTATTTGTTTTGAATTGACTTTGGCTCTTTGAAAATTTGTAAAAAAATTAATTTAGTCAATGTATTTTCTTGCAGGTCTTACTTTTCTGCAAACAGACACACTTCTTTTAAAAAATAATGAATTACGAAAAATTCAAAAAGAAATGCTGTGTTGTGATCTCATAGAAAGACTGTGTAATTAATAAATATCGTTGATTTACTTTGAATACTCTTTTATTCATAGAATTCCCAAACTTCTTAACAACGTTAAGACGTATTTTACCTACTGTTTGCATTAATATCGAAAAAATATCGAAATACCGGAAAACCGATAGAAAAAAAATTGATATCGAAACAATACCGGTTTTGGACAAAGGCTCCGATAGTCCATGCTCTCCTTGTCTGTGTTTTGTTGTATTGTAACTAAATACAGATTAGTTACGTCATTTGATCTATTTATACAAAGCCCAAAACTGTGCTTTTTTATTTTTAACCACCGACGCAAAAACGACGGGGTTTTATAAGTTTGACGTGTCTGTGTGTGTGTCTGAGGCATCGTACCTCCTGAACGAATGAACTGATTTTGATTTTGTTTCTTTTTATTTGAAAGGTGAATTAGTCGGGAGTGTTATTTTACCATGTTTAATGAAAATCAGTACAAGATGGCCGCCGCCACAAAATGGCGGATTACATTTTTTTTTCATAACTACCTCAATATGGTTATCAAAACGGGGGATTTTAAATTTTTAATTGAATTACTAGTTAATAGATAGATAGAAAATGCTTTATTGCACATAATATAACAACAGCATAAAGGCCAAAAATTGAATAAGTAATTATTATGTTTTAAAGACCACATCGTCTCGTGGAGAAAAAGTAAAACGTTGTACCTGACACCGCGAAAATCTTTTGAAGAGTTACCTTGATGAGAACATGTCATAATGTTTAGAATAAATTTATCTAACTACCTAGGGCGGTTTCCTCTTGTTACATTTTTGAACCGTCTCTGTCTATCAGAAACCGGTTCTTAAGTACAACTTCCCATAGATTTTAACGATTTTGATGAAACTCAGCAATCATTGCAACACTGTTTTAATTAACTTTGATGTTTGGTTTAAAATAGAAGTTTTCTTGAAATACAATCGTAACTTTGTCGGGTGCGTGGCAGCACCAACACCTACCTAAGGCTAATAGCGGACAGACTGGATGTAGACTCGGTGCTCATGCAGCACTGGAATAAGGTGCACACTGTGCACTCTTAAGTGCTGTGTGTGGTCTACATCTGGTTTGTCTTACCCAATTAGCTTTAACTTTTATTAACTTTAAGTATTTCAATATGGCTGTCATATTATTATGTACCTACCTAATGTGTGATAAGCTGAAATAAAAATTTGAATTTGAATTTGTTAAATATGCAAATAGAAAAGGTTATCAAGGCCACGCTATTTTGTTATCTTGAACTAAATTACTTAACTCATGTGGTAGAAAGTAGGAAAAATAATATACCTTACTTACTTACTTATAAATTGAGAAAAATGTGTAATCTAGCAGAAATTGCCGTTAAATCCTAGATAAGTATTCGGTATTTATGCATTTGAATTTTTTTATATAAAAAATTCTCATTGAAATGTCTCCGCTTTTCATTGATAACTTAAAAATAGAAAACCACAAAGATTATGACCAAACATTGTAAAACTATCATATCTGTTAATTAGAATCGAATGGTTACATTGATTACCGAAAGGTATTTCGATCGTTAATGATAATTTATTTTCTTCTCTCATCTTTGACGTGTTTATTCTTCTGGTTTAGATTAAATCTAACATTTTTATTAAAGTGAAAAAAAAAAAACTTCTATCAGTCGATAAACAAAATTGTTTAAAACCTGGTAAAGGTATAAGTAATAAACGTTTAAATAAATAAATAAAATATACATGGACATTTCACACGACGCCCTCTAGTCTCAAACTAAGCAAAGCTTGTAATATGGGAACTAGATGCTGATAGAATACTTATTTTGTTTTTTTTAATACATTCTTATAATACATAGTAACACCCAGACATAGAACAAATATCTATGTTTGCCACACACAAATGTTTGTTCTTGGTGGGGACATGAAAGTATGAATAGCTTTCTTCCAAATAAGTTACAGTGCTTACCAATTTCAAAGCTATTTTTGAATTAGACCGTGCTCTATCAAACTTCTAATATCAGTACGTGACTTTTGCACCAACTATGAACCACTTTGTCTGACCCACTACTGGTTATCTAAGTTTTATGGTCGACAAATAGGGGTGGGGGTTTCGTAATTCATCTAAGGACATCATCATCATTATCAGTCCTAGGAGCACTAGGTTTTAGGCCTTCTCCATTTATCTAATTCCCGATCATCGTCAGTCCATTGAGTGGAGGGATGCTCTACGCTTTGTCTTTCGGTTTAAAGTGACACTTGTCTAAAACTACGCGCTTTCTTTGTAAGACTTACATTACTTATTTTTATAATTTTTTAGTTTTATTAACCCTTTACACATAATTTGATTTCGATCGAACTTTATATTTGAAACTCATTTGATTGGGATATTATATTCAAGCCGGCCAGACAACAAGTCTTCTAATTTAAAGTCTAGAATAAATACTAAATATTAAAAATAAATAACATCTCTGTCTAAACACTCATTCGTCTTGGACCACACCCAGGAAGTATGTGCTTAGGATTTTAAAAATAAACTAATCTATTGATCCATTCCTTCCTTCCGAACTCTTTGATGTAACAAGTGTGTGGAAGTTTTGAGAATTATTTTTATTACTGGCCAGTATTAAGACCGAGACCAAAAACTACGCGTTCGAAATTCAAAAATATTTGAAAATTTTGCTAGGTTTGGTCAATGACATTCCGAACCCGAGACAAAAAATGTCGCGTTCGAAATTCAAACTTATTTGAAAATGGCGTGAGGCTTGAACAAGGACATTTTTGTTTCCTATTATGCTAAAGATACTCGTAAAGATAAGAGATGCAATAAACACAGGTTTTATTATCTGTGTAATAATGCAAAGGACATCAAATTGTTCGCTGAGCTTTTTATTACATTTTACTGCCACAGTGTAGTAAGATACAGATGAACTAAAACACAATAAATTGATTTTTACAAATAAAAAAACATAATTTAGAAATGAAAACATCCAGCCCGATAAATAGTATTACAAACACAAAAAAAAATATGAATGAGAACTATTTGACTTGCGAAAATATAATTTAGGATTTTTTAATTTAGTTTTTGCGAATTATATTATTATTTTTTTGCACCATTTAGGAACAGATTTAAAGTTTTTTTTTTGATCGAACCTACACCGACCGATTTACGATTAAGTACTTTTTTTAGTTGATAAATCCAAAAGACAACATAAAACATAAAATGCACAGTGTATCATAATCCAACTCATTCTAGATTTCGATCTTACCTACTAGAAATTGTTTTTCTGTCGATTTTTCACTAAAAACGGGATACTTAAATTTACTAAAAAAAAGTACTTAAGTATCCCGATTTTAGTGAAATTATGGAAATAGCTTTTTCTTTTTTTTTCAGATTGTCCAATTCAGTGCCTGTTGGAAGTGCCTTAGTGAAAGTGACCGTTATTTTGTGCTAAAATAAATTGTAGTAGTTTTATTGTGATTTACTAAAGTGCGAACTACAAGCAATGGAGTTGAGAAGTATAGCTGTTTTTCTTGGACTGTGTCTGCTGACCGTTTTGCAATGCTCAGGTACGTTCACTAACTTTTTTTTTTTTTTTAAGCCCCGACGCAAAAACGACGGGGTGTTATAAGTTTGACGTGTCTGTGTGTGTGTGTGTCTGAGGCAACGTAACTCCCAAACGGATGAACCGATTTTGATATTGTTTTTTTGTTTGAAAGGTGAATAAGTCAGGAGTGTTCTTAGCTATGTTTGATGAAAATAGGTCCAATATTCTGGGATTTTTAAAATTTATAATTTAATTACTTGTATACTTACTTAATAAAAAAATTTAGTGTTTAAAAATGCTTGAATTACCAGTTTTTTTATGATATCTTGAGCGATGTCTTCATCTGTTTTTTTATCTTTGATTTACAAGTGGGTCGCAAGCCTCACGACAAAACGCGTGCGGTTTCGAACCTTATTCCAACTGTCTTACAATCGAAGTTTGAAATCGCACGCCTGAGCTGCTAATTTTCACAATACACCTTTTTAAAGTACCAATTTTTATGAAAACAATTGCGGTTAGTAGCAATAAAAAGTTAGTAGGTTAGTAGCAATAAGCAATAAGGTTAGTAGCAATAAAAAAGTACCCTCTTTCGCCAAACTAAAAACCGAGTGTGTCGCACTCGCACCTTTCAAATCTACTTCAGCCGTGAGAAAGTAAACAACTCCTAAAACTGCCTTATCATTTGGTAGTCGGTCACATACAATTATACCTACATTTTCTATTTTTAACCAACTCCAAAAAAAGAGAGGTTCTCAATACGTTTTTATTTTTAACCGACTTCAAAAAAGGAGGAAGTTCTCAATTCAGTTGTAAGTGTAAGTTTTTTTTCTGTTTGTTACCTCAGAACTCCGTCATTTGGATGAAACTTGGAATACATATTCCTAGCCTGGATTAAATAAATAAAATAAATAAATATTCATGGACTTTACACACAACGCCCTCTAGTCCCAAACTAAGCAAAGCTTTTAATATGGAATCTAGATGGCTAATAGAATACTTATATACTTTTTTTGTAAATACATACATATAATACATAGTAATACCCAGACATAAAACAAACATCTATGTTTTCCACGCACAAATTGTTTGTTCTCAGTGGGGATCGAACCCACGAACCACAGCACGGAAGGCAGAGCCATTACCGATAGAGCTGTGACGCCTGTCAAAACACATAGGCTACTTTTATCCCGGAAAATCAACAGGATCAAACGGGACGTAGACGAAAGCTAGTTTATAACAAGTTAGCTGATATTATAGGTAAAAATTGATGCTTTTGAGACAAAATTTCCCGTTAGGTTTTTTTTAATGTAGGTACCATCTAAGTAAACAAATAGGTTTACCTCGTGGTTTGATTTTAAATAGCTTTGTTTTGTTTAGTAGGTACGAAATAGTTGGAATTCGTTAAAAACTATGACCGGAATACTGAATTAGTCCTAACAGTTTTTTTAGTGTAAATTTCATTAGGGTACTTCGTCATTCGTATGAGTGACCAACTGCAAATCTAGATAGCCAAAAAACCCCCTAAAAAACTGAACCAATTTCGAGCAAACTTTAGTCAGCGATTCTGAGAACTTATTCGGCAGCACACCCTCGGGTCAACGACCTCGTTTAATTAATTGGAGTATATCATCACTGCATTTTGTTTTTGTGGTCTGGATTATTGAAATTTGGAGAAGGCATTTTTATTTCAAAAATTTAACATATCTAAGATTTTCAATAGCAAAAGGTACACTAGCGATGGTAGCTCCCAGCTTTAAGACCATGTTGCTAAATACTTATATTTAATTAGGCAAAAAATTAAAAAACAATGAGCACACAGATCAAGGTCAACCACAGACAATTTTTTCAATTTTTTCTGTGAATGAGCAAGTCAAACGAAGACGAGACACAAGCGTAGATTTTTTACAGATTTTCCACTGAGAAGTATCTTTATAGTGGGCTCGTTGGAATTTTTTTCCCATCTGGCCCACCAGTCCGCCAGCTAGTGGGCTTGATGGGAATGAGCCTAAATATCTATGCAGACTTAATAACAGTAGGTATACAGGGTGTAACATAATGTCCCTATAAGTCCGAAAGGGGGGTGTTCTACACGTCATGGTTGAAAAAGCCCTTTTTCGGCTTATAGGGACAATATGTTACACGTTGTAGATCAAACATGCGTTTAGATAAAATCCCTATTTGGAGCTGAAAGTTTGAAATCATTAGGATTGTGAAACAAACCTGTAGAGTTTTAGATTTTGACTAGCAAATAAAATCAGTAGAGTTCTAATCTAGCAGTCGTATGCCATATGCCACCTCCATTTCCCCCAGATCTTTAGCAACTCCTCAATCTTGACTCGAACAGGTGAGTTTACGTTGAACAGACACGCAACATTCTTTAATACTGATAATAGCTAATGGCTTGAATAATTGCTTTCTTTCCAAGCTTTTAGCTAAGCATAAATCTTTTTATCTACTGTGGTGCAATTTTTCTATTAAAATGTGTTTGTCAGCTGTAATTATTACCATTTTTATATTAGGGAAAAAATTCGTTTTGCTCTCTAGTTTTTACTGAAAATTTGCATCAACACATTGGCTACTTTTTATTCCGATTAATAGACAACCTACAGGATAAAATGAACAAACGGGATTAGCAGCGCCAATAAAACATACTTTGACACGAGGATGACGTCATATCAGTTGCTTCAGAAGGTTTAGTATGAGTTTTGGTGTACTTAGGTGTCGCGAGTGTAGGAAGCGCGTTAGGATATCACAGAACATACGACTAGTTCAGTGTTTAATCAGTTTATTACTGAAAAACTAGCTTACATAAAATGTACGGTGGGCAGAGAAGTTACAGTCGGCTACACATCAACCTATCCACTGTTGGAACTTTGAACTATTATAATTTGAATGTTGCGAATCAGGGATCGTAATCATCGTAATAGATGTAGGCGCGTGGCGCGCAAGCAGCGAGCGAGTCTCGCATAAAAACATATCGTCCCTCTCGCATGATACGCAACATTCAAATTATAATAGTTCAAAGTTCGAACCGTTGATAGGTTGACGTGTAGTCGACTGTACACCACACGGGAAACAGCTAGTAAGTAATAAATAATTCCGATTTTGAGGGTTCTTCGAAATACCCAAAGAAGTGACAAAATTCGTGCCAAACTCGCCCATAGCCAAGGCTAAAACCAGTTTAACCACATTACTATGAAGCCCGAGTCTAGCAAGTTATTTAGTAACATCACAGCTAATATAATACTACACAGATAATATAATACTATACGTAACATTATAAAAGATAATCAATTAGGTAACATTGTAAAATTCGATGTTGGTTGTAAATAAAATTATGTAGGTAGATTATAACAACCTGTTTCAAACCAAAATGAGATTTAACATTTGTTTTGTTTTAAAAGAGTCTATTTTGTTGTAGAGAGTAGCTAAGCGGACTTATTTTTTTAGTAATTTAAACAAAGTTACAGGACAAACTATTTATAGGTACAGAATGAGGTACAGAAGCTTATCATACAATCCCATACATAAATCATTCATACAATCAAAATGAATGAGTTACATGAATGATGCATTGTATTCTTAAATACCTACTTAACTGTGATTCATAATAATGATACTATTATGAAAGAGCTACGGTTAAATTGATTCGCTAAGCTTAAAAAAAATAGCTTTGCAAGTTGCCATGGATAATACCTATATCATATTATTATGCTGTCATATGCTATGGATAGAAGTGGTTGGATTGTGTGAAAGAGGATATGAATGTGACAAAATACAAGGACAATCAAATTGCCGAGATCAATGATTCGCGACAGTCGCAACCAATGCCAATGGTTACGTAATAGGAACTAGTGGCATTGAAGTTCAATTATTTTCTAGTCTGATGATCTTCGTCATTACAGTTAAGTTAGAATTATAATGAGTAGGTACTTCATAAAATTTTTAATTTCATAGTTTAATTGGCTTTTATGCCAATGGCCCGGTATGCAAGTAAAGGAAGGCCGAAGAAGTGGTTGGATTGTGTGAAAGAGGATATGAATGTGAGAGGAGTAGATTCAGAGATGACGAATGATAGGAGCGAGTGGAAGAAGAAGACATGTTGTGCCGACCCCGCCTAGCGCGGGAAAAGGGCAGGGAAATGATGATGCTATGGATATACCATGACTTACGAAGCTTGGTCAGGGGGACAAAGATCCGTTGTGACTACTATAGATAGAGATAGAGATTTATTTATTCGACACACAATCACAACACAGGTACAGCACAGAACAAGCATAAAAAAAGAATAAAAACAATAAGCACCTACACAATTACTACTAGCTAGGGTAGGTAGGTAGTCTGGGCAGGTAATGCGAGCAGGAAAATTGTTCATTATTCCTACTCGCATTACCTAGTATGTACACATTGTAAAAGTAGTGGTTCTTCTTCTCTTATATATGGCCTCTGTCCGTCATTTCGACAATTTTGCCAGTGTCAAGTGGATTATTTGAAATAAGTTCAGTCAAGTCGAGTCATACGTCAAGTCGTTTGTTTTGAAGACAAAATGGTGGATTTCCCCTTCAAAACTTGAAAACGAATTCCATCAAATAATAAAAACACATAATACACGTTTATTCTAATGGCTCACACTTTATGCTATGACTGCAAGTATTATTGGTTAAAATTCCACCAAAATTAATGAACAATACTCACTTTAACACCAAGAAAAACAATTAAAATAAATATAGTTGATCGAAGGTTATGTTAATAAAGAATATATCTATCTATCTATCTATCTATCAGTTAAGCTATCTATAAATCGTTTGCAACGGTGTGTAGATAGCTCAACTGCTTCATGTGTATTTTGTACATATTGTAAATACTGTATTAGTCATAACTTTCTATCTACCTACCTATGTTGCTTACAAATGACAGAACTCGAATCAATTTGTATACCTACCTAATAGTTAGATGTATGAATGACGTCATCAATGTCATTGACAAAGAATTGACAAGTCGATAACCTTCTTCCCGACTTCCTTATCTACAACCACTGTGGTCTGGACTTCGACTTTAGTACTAACTTCTGCCAACGGTTGGAATCTGGGATAAAAAGTGACCTGTATTAGGTACAGTTAGCATCATTAATTAGATAAGTTTTTCAAAAAATGTTTTATTACTACAAAGTCATCCATCAGGTGAGATTGCGGTCAAACGTTTGTCTATAATCTTATCTTACTTCTTACTAATATTATAAATGTGAAAGTTTAGATGTTTGGATGTTTAGATGTTTGGATGTTTGTGTTTCAATCACGTCTAAACTATTGAACCAACTTGGATGAATCTTGGCATATATAGTTCGTAACCTGGATTGACATATAGGCTACTTTTTATCCCGAATAATTAACAGGATTTACAGGATAAAATGAACGAAAAGGATTAGCAGCGCCAATTGGCAAGAGGATTTCATTGTCATGTTATGTCATGTCAGTTTGACAGGACGTAGTACTCTTTGGTCTAACGACTTGCGTTTGACATTTCAGTACGAGTTCGGTGTACTGAGGTGTAATGTGTTGGTCAGTTACAACGGATCTTGTTGTTTTTTTTCTGTCTGTTTTCTGTATTTTTTTTCTTTCTGCTTGTTTTGTGCTGTTCTTATCTGTGATTGTGAGCTAAATAAATAATCTATCTATCTAAATTTGTCCTTCTCTGAATTATCTGCGCAAAAGCGACTTTTGGGTCGAATTGGAGGAAAACTAATTTTTCAACACAACCTTTGCTTAGTTTATGGCTAGAGAGTTTTGTGTGAAATGTCCATGAATATTATATTTATTTAAAAGTACATGCGCAATTGTTGCACCACTTGCACCTAACTTCAGAGGGGTAAAGATCCGTTGTACGTACTGTACTTCATACTAAACAATGATAACTGATTAAAACCATAAACGACTGGCGGAATAAAGAATGACGACTACGAACCGGAAGGCAACTTGCCTACCAGCAGGAATAGTTGCTAATCTATTCGTCCTAGTTTCAAGTCCGGAAGACGATTAAAGAGAGCTTTATCGAAAGTTTCGTAAACTTTGATAACTGAAACCCCTACTACGGCTGATCGAGTTTTACGTCAAACGAATCGAGTTAGAACTGAAATTATTATAGGTTTCACCCGCGACTTCGTCCGCGTCCCGTTTAATCCTGTTGATTTTCCCGGATAAAAAGTAGCCTATGTGTTAATCCAAGCTACGAACTATATGTATTCCAAGTTTCATCCAAATTTGACCATCCCCCGTATTCCAATCTTTTGCTGTCAAGTTACATTTCACTGCCCAGTGTAATTTCATCAGGTCACGTGGTACAATTTTGTACCACGTGATCATTCTTTTTAGACATTTGACAGCAAAATGTGCGCGAAAACAAATTAAATGACATCATAATGTGACTATTTAGACACAGAATAACTATGAGTTAGTATGAACTGACCATGATTTAAAACTTTGCAGTTCAACTTTGAGATTGGAATCGCCCCCCAGTAGTTTTAGCGTGAAAGAGTGACAAACATCCATACATCCATCCATCAGTACGGGTTCGGTGTAAATGTCAAGCTTCTCAAATAATCCACTCAGAAAACGGTGCACGCGCACGAAGTCGCGGCTAACAGTATGAGAATACCACCCATGGTACTATAGTTTATATTATCTGTGGTAGCACCAAATTACATCACAATCTACAACAGTGTTTCTTGAAGCAAAACATTGCATCAATATTACCCAACGTAAACACAGTTAATGTACATAAAACCAAGAAATGATAGCGTTCATTGATAAAATTAAATGCTGTACCTATTTCTATGCACAGTGATGCTCGCATTGCTGTGTGCCGGTTCCGGTTTGAAGGGTATGGATGCCGGTGCTATTACACGCACATGAGACTTAAAACCACGTCTCAGAGTGATGGACGCAGTGCAATGCATCACAGGGCACGTCCTCAGTAGACGTGCTCAGTGAGGCATTGAATGGATCTGCATTTACTCTTTCCATTCAACGCTTTTAATTTTTGGCTTATTTACAGTTTTATAATTCTTTAAAAAACCAATTCCGATTACATTTCATAAATATTGGAACTTATTTGGGTTTTTGAATTTCGAACGTCAAATCGCGAAACCAAAAAAGTTTTATTCGAACTTCGGTCAAATGAGCTTCGAAATCCATTTGAAAATAGAACTATCATTGACCTCACGGATCTATTGTGACCTCTTTATTTGACCTAATAACTAAAACATAAATTCATTTGCGATTCCCTCGAGATTTACGATTAGTAATGGCGGGTCCTTAAGGCGCGGTGTAATTACTTAGACGACGCCCGACACCGTTAAGGCACGGTTTTGCATGAGCTGAGCGGTGAATGAGGAGGCCAGTGAACCTTGGCCCTTATAATGAGGTTTACCTACTAGTAAGTAAACCTTATTATTAGGAAATATCACCTTTTTTAAAAACAGAATCTTGATTGCTTTGGTTTCGATTTTCGTTTGTTAACGTGGCTTGTTGTAATTATCTTTTTAACTGGGTTTTATCATCGTTCGAAATTGCGATTGACCCCATTTTGTGACTATTTAATGTATATCTATTTATCTATCTCGAAGTGTTAGTTCTAAGTTTTATTTTAAAATATTACGTTTTTTATTTTACTTTTGTGTGAACAGGTCGCAAATAAACTCTTTGATTTGATTTGATTTATTTTGATTTATTTTTTGGGGTCAATAAATAAATGGGGTTCCAAATGAAAGAACGTGTGAAAGTGCGATTAGGCTCATTGTCTATCCTATATCCAAGTAGGTAGGTACTTAGGTAGTACTTATGCTAGTATTTTCTAATTTTGGTATTTTTATCGCTCTGCTTATGCAAGTACACAGCCTTAATGACTTGCCCACAGATAATTAATCCCATGTTATAACTGTGGGATTTTTTCGTTTATTAGTGACAGGGTCATGTGACGTCACCTCCTTTGGTGCCACCGACAGAATGAGAGGAAGGAATTTAGAGGGAGATAGATGTATTTTTGAACTATTAATTCTATAAGCGATGGAAAACACCAAAGAGTTGATAATTTACAATCGCTAGAGATTAAGAAAACTAATTAGAATGTGTAAATGAAACTGCTCGATAGTCACGTGACACTCAAAATAAAAAAATATATAGTATACAAAAAAAGTATAAAAAGTATAAAACAGTGTAAAAAAGTATACAAAATATACCGGGTGTAAAAAAATACACCCGAAAAAGGCTCTTGCACAAGCTTTAGGTTTGCAAGAGGTACCCTACCTACCACAAAAACCGATAGGTAGCTAAAACTATTTGAAATCAAAACTAACATAAAATCTATTTTTCTATAATCTGTGCATAAAATAGATGTAATAAAAAAAGATTTCATTCTGAAAAAAAACTTCCACGAACATGCAAAAAAATTACAGCCACTCAGTTAAATCACTACATTCATCATTTTAGATTTTTACCAATATGAACCTTGTTTATAAAACAATAAGAATCAAAATCCCTTGAAGTCGGCTTCACTCTTAAATTAGCAAAAACATCTTGCTTTTATTTCTTATTTCTATGTTAGTAAGAATCAAATTCCTTTGCAGTCGGTAGTGTTTTAATTTAGCTGAAACGATTTGCACTTTTTGCGAGCTTAATTTAAATGGACGCATTTACACTGTTGATGATGTTTTATTGTTTTTTTTTAGATATTTCGTAGCCTGGTTTAACACGTAGATTACTTTTTATCCCGGAAAATTAACAGGATCAAATTATAAAGTTATAAATATTGTAAATTATACTGTTTAGTCGTAATTTTCTTAGTGAGTAAATATATGTTTACTCTCATAAAAAAAATCCCGTTGCGTGGTCTATTTGACCACCTATCCACCTCAACGTGAATGTGCATTGGTACAGTAAAATACGGGTTAACCCTTAACCGCACCAGTGTCCCACAAACCCAGGGGCTGTATTTTTAGACGTGCGTCATCGAACAAACATTATATTTTAAGCCAGGCTTAATGGCTTAGCGGATCTGATCTGCCTACTGTGAGTCGTAGGTTCGAATCTTCGATCCCCACTGAGAACAAACATTTGTGTGTGGCAAACATAAGGTTTGTTCTATGTCTGGGTGTTACTATGTATTAAAATAAATATTCTTTCCGCAATATAGTTCCCTTAATACAAGCTTTAATAATTTGGGACTAGAGGGCGTTGTGTGAATGACCATGAATATTTATTTATTTATCATTGACACGCAAATAACAATTTTATTCTCCCCATAACCCAATCTGTCAAGTCTTTTTTCAATGTCATACTTAACTTATAAAAAGTCATCATTATAAAAAGACCCCGACCGCATGTCGCAGTCTAAACAAAATTACCGTCAAAATGATAAACGCCTGGAATAAATTACCCACGTAATCTAAACATGCCCTTTCCGCGCGAGTTCTTTTCCAATGTCAATAATAATGTCGTATGTCGTACGAGTTTTAAACTAAATTTCAATTTAAGGCGCTTTCAAAAACATCTGTTGAGAAAAGAAACGTCGGCCATATGCCCAAATCATCTTGTGATTTTCTAATAATAATTATTATAAAAAATTATTAGGCATTTCGGTAATCGACAAACCGGAACATTATTTGACAGCTAAGGCGCTTGTACACGTCATTACTGTCAAGTTACTTACCATCAGGTGAAATTGTGGCCAAAGGACATTCTATATTATATAAAAAAATAAAAAAAGTGACAGCAACTTTAACTTATTTAATTTTGTTGCTGTTGTTGCTATTGCTGTATCAGAGATTTAGAAATTCCCAATTTGATGCCTTCTCTTTCAATTTAGTGGATATTAAATGGAGATAAGAACTAAACTGTACCTACGTACATGATATTTCTAGACTAATAAAATTTACGTGACTATTTTTTTTTTAAATAATTTATAGACCTAGCCCGTGACCGCGATTTCACTTTGTTAAGTGAGGATGCCGTCGACAATGTAGAACGCTTACCTAGAAGATACCTATTCACTCGTTTCTTGAAAACATCCAAATTATAAGTCAAAATCTATAAACTCAGTCGGTAATAGCTCTGCCTTCCGTGCTGTGGGTTGTGGGTTCGATCCCCACCAAGAACAAACATTTGTGTGTGCCAAACATAGATGTTTGTTTTATGTCTGGGTGTTTCTTTGTATTATAAGTATGTATTTACAAAAAAAAAGTATATAAGTATTCTATCAGCATCTAGTTCCCATATTACAAGCTTTGCTTAGTTTGGGACTAAAGGGCGTTGTGTGAAATGTCCATGAATATTTATTTATTTTCTGGCGTTTTTAGAATGTCAACTAGATAGATAGAACTTGGCTCTCTTTCGTCATCTCTCGTTTGTTAATGAAAACAGTATCGAATCGAACCCAGCCACGTTGAACTTTGACAATTTAACACATGGCAACGCAATATGTTTTCCAAATGACAAATAATGTATTTTGTAACGTTCATTAATTTAAATTGCTAATTTTATTCATTCATATTGAATTTAATTTACATTGTGATGCTATAAATAAATACATGGATGAATGTTTATTTAAAAAAAAATATGGTTGGTCAATGCACATTAGCATTTGTCATTGTTTACCGAAATATTATCAAAAAAAGTATTTAAGTATTTTATCAGCAATCTCGTACCCATGTTACAAACTTTGCTTAGTTTGAGACTAGAGGGCGTTGTGTGAAATGTAAATAAATTAAAAATAAAATTAGATTAAGTATAACTATGTTTTTTTTAAGTAAATATTCTGCGTGTTTCCCACAGGCTCTCAGCGAACTCTACTGGTTCGGAATCTTGTGTTATTAGAATAATGTAAAAACAACAAGGCTATAAATGAACCACACAAGTCAACGCGGGGGTGGCAATGTACTGTCAGCATAAGAAAAAGTAAACGTTTTAAAATTGAAATATTTATGGTAATTTGTCAATACACATAACAGTATTTCACTCTAGGTAATAGATAATTGTTTTTTGGATTCCAAAACGTTCGCTAGATCGCTTTAAAATTAAATCTCAATATGGCTATGCGATTCCATTTTAGTTTTTTTTTATTAAATATCTTTTTTGCAAACAAAACTTCACACTTTTACTGCAGCAAACTTATTATTATTTTAATTACTAGGTGTTTTTTGTATAAAATATAGTGAAATCAATACCATAACCACATTCTCTTTAGACGGAACAAAAACCCTTAACCAGATTTTATACGATATACTAATTATAAAACAAATCCAGGGGCCGTATTAAAATTTGACGACGTCAAGTTTAGGCATTTATGAATACGCGACGCGCTGCGCTACGCGTTTGCGACGCGCAAAGGACAAACCAATTTGATCTTTCGACATGTTCGTTCACTGGATGAGTACGATTGATTTCTAGTCTAATTACTAAGTTGGTATGTGGTAGGTACCTATCTCCACGTGACCCCAAAATATCCTAAAAACGACACCCATATCACTTTACTCAAAAAAATCAATGTTCGCCATCTTGGATTTCAAAATGGATACCATTTCCGTAATCAGCACCCCAAAATATCCCGAAAATGACACCCATATCTATTTTCTCAAAAAAAAACAATGTCCGCCATCTTGGATTTCAAAATGGATACCATTTCCGTAATCAGCATCCCAAAATATCCCGAAAACGACACCAATATCTATTTTCTCAAAAAACCAATGTCCGCCATCTTGCATTTCAAAATGGATATCATTTCCATAATCAGCATCCCAAAATATCCCGAAAACGACACCCATATCATTTTACTCAAAAAAACCTATGTCCGCCATCTTGGATCTCAAAATGGATAGCATTTCCGTAATCAGCACCCCAAAATATCCCGAAAATGACACCCATATCTATTTTCTCAAAAAAACCAATGTCCGCCATCTTGGATTTCAAAATGGATACCATTTCCATAATCAGCATCCCAAAATATCCCGAAAACGACATCCATATCACTTTCCTCAAAAAAATCAATGTCTGCCATCTTAGACATGATAGTGGAGGAGGGAGATAAATTTTGTGAGAGCCTTCCTCGCTTTGTCACTAATCGATTGATCGATAAAATCAATCTAATTCTACTTTTTCCAAAAATACCTCATAGGGTGTGTGGTACCTCTATGAGAAATTGGAGAGGGGTAGAGAGGGGGGGGGGACTTCACAAGGAGTCAAGTCAGTCAGCAGTAAGTAGATGCTAAGTAGGCAAGTAGCAGAAATTAGTAAGTACATTTGAGTAATTTATAAATCGGCCTATATACTAAGTAGGTAGGTACTTGATTGAAATAGTGTTTTTTATTATATACAAAAGTTCAAATATCGTGAAGATACCGACATTTTATGAAACCTAAATAATGTAGTTAGAAAACATCTACCAAGTACCTACGGCCGCACGAAAGATCAAATCACGCGGTCACACTATAATTTGGTGCCGATACTGCTATTTGTCGATATATGTATATGTATAGTGCGCACGACGAAAAGCGATACGTCCTCCCTCCACGGCCGCTCAGCGCGGAATGCCACCCGCTTTTTTTTTTTTTTTTTTTTTTTTTCGAATGGACTAAATGCTGGTGGTCGTATGACGACTCTTCTTTCGTAGAAATCACAGTTTGTTTGAAGAGTAAAATTACGTAAAAGGCGGTGTTTTCAAAAAATAATTTCTCTAACATGTTGTATGAACGGGTAGCAATTTTTTCCCAGCATTCTATTTTTAACAAAATAAATATTTTAATTGCATTTTTAAATTATCTTTAAACTAGTTTTTTATATGATAAAATCAAGACGAAAAGTTCACATTTTTGATAATTTTACGAAGACATGCGTTACAAATTAATTTATTTCTCAGTTGTGTATTGCCTAATTTAAAATGTTCTCCCAGCATTCTATTTTTATTGAACCAAACTTTAATTTCCATTTATATTTGTAATCGTAAAACGTTAACTGTAATAAAAATCAAGTTCGAAAAATGAGCTAAATAGGCCAAAATCAAAAGAAGGCCCCTTTTATTAATTGTTAGTAGCTGTAATTATTGTAAGAAGTGGTGGTCCTATTATTCTGTCCTATTTATGGGACCACGAGTGGTAATTTCCCGTGGTCCTATTAATTAGCTGTTTTGTCTCTGTTTATTTGGGTCTGTTTTTGGTTTTCCTCTAACATTGATATTTTGTTAGTCTATGCCTTTCGCCATGTTTTGATGATGATGATAAGTATAAAATACATGAATTGACAACTGCCATTTGAAACCCCTATCAAAACATCTTCACAAGGGTTCTAATTGGCTGGGGAAGATATCTTTATTTTTATTGCTATCGATTGAACTGAGCACAATTGTATTGAGGAATCGAGACATTGTATTGATTAGATAGGGGAACTTCTGAAAGGGGGAGGCTTCTGCCTTTATGTCAACAATAAAAAGGACAGGATTCATTTCTTTAGTATTCCCTTTAGCTAAGTTGATATTCTCCAAAAACTGGAGAATAGGAAACGTCAATAATATAGGTATGAGATTAGTCACGTGACTTATCGTTCACATTAGTACGTCAACTTGACTAGAGAGGTCGTTAAGCAGGAGCTTATAAAACATTTGAGTTTAACAAATAGGTCTAGATAAAAGTACCAGGGGAGCAGAACTAAGAAAGAGATGGCATTCATTTTATTTAGTGTACCTACAAACAATGTTAGGTACTGCTAGTGGGTGTTTAGTGATCTAGATGAAATAAGCTTAAAAAAAAGGATATAAAAACAACCCTGTAAATTTAAATTACCCATTGTTTTAAAACAAAAACAGCCGTGAAAAGGTTTAACATAAACAAAGTTAGGTAATAAAACTTAATTTAGTATAGTTTCTCACGCCATTGCCGCACTCTTTCACACGTACCAGTTATGAGAGAGATGGTAAAGTCATTCATACTAATTTAGTAACCCATTTTGTCTAGTATCATGCGGGTTGAAGGGAACTAATTACTATGGAACTTTGGTCCGACAGTCAAAAGTAATATGTGGTTATTTCCTAGTTACTCTAAAATAGAAATATCCTATATCAATGACCATAAACAAATAAAAAATCTTATATAGCGACAGAAAGGTACTAAGTGTGGAATAATACTTTTAATCCCAAGGTAGATAAGGAGAGTCATATTAATGTAAACATAACTATCTGTTGTCGAAGAGTTTTCTGAGAAATTTCTTAAGAATTTTATCGCACCGGATGCTGTGGCGGTAAAAATATTAAAGTAATTATTTTTTTCGTTTACATGGCGCCGGTTAAGGAATCGCGTTACTGGATTTTTTATCCCAGTGCTTTTGTGTTATATTTAAGATTTTGTTTATTACGTTATAATATAGCTTCTACTAGAATTATCTATTTGTTATGCATTACTAAAATAAAGTTGAAAGTTATATGAAAAATGGCCAAGAGGCTATCGCGCGATAGAGTCAAAAACATCCTAAAATATCTAGAAATTCGCATAATATTACTTAGTGAGACCAGTGACCACGTGTTATGAGTACGTAGGACTTCAATAGTTAGGATCATATGCTGAAGGTCAAATACGCACAAAGTCAAACACGCATAAAGTCAAACACACAAAAAGTCAAAACGCAAAAATCATAATTTATAAGTTAAAAAACCTAGAAAAACTGACTTCAATTCGACTACCGGCTTCAGCATTAGATGACGATGTTGGCAGTTCATTTACACTCACCCAAAGCCACAAACACTTCAGAAGCTTTAGACCCAAGGCCACAGAATATTACAAGTGCTAACCCTCAATAGTTCCCCTGTGTCAATATTTCACCACGTCACGTCCCCCATGACGGAGAGGCATTTACTTACCATTTCTGCATAGGAAATACCCTTCATTTGAGGGTCACATAAATGAATATACATTTTTCTTTATGGTACAGTCTGGAAAAACACTCGAACTATACTCGGGGTCTCGAATAACTATGTATTTATTTATTAATCATAAGGTTACTTAAAAAAACACTATTAAAACTTATCAGGTTGGTCTCAGTGCCTGCAGACAGACACCCGGGCTTAGTCTCAAAATCCCCCTTGAGTTTTTCCCCTTAAGTTAAGTAACTTAACTTAAGTTTTAGTTTATTTGAGTTTTTTAGTTTTAGAAAAATTTGAAATCAAGGGGATTTTGAGACTAACTCGACACTCGAGCTGCACTGAGTCGGTAGGTACCTAGGTACGGATACGGACACAAATACATGTCGGCACTACGCTAGGTCACAAATAAGCAGTCAAAATTTAAATGCGTTTCGTACAAAACAGAGATTTACAGTAGGTACTTACACTTTTTTTGGTAGAATAGAAGTCCCCCCCTTCTTAAGACGTAGTGTAATACTTTTTATACCCACGATGCAAGAAATCACGTGGGGTCTGAAGAATTTATGGAACTTTCGGGTGCTTATTGTATTAAGTTATAATTTAAAAAAACTAAATCCTTTAAAATTGTCAACATACCTACCAAAATGCGTTTTGAAAAAGAAATTCAACATCGCTCATTTTGATAAGCAATTTTCCCTTAGTAGGTAGTTACTTACAATACCAAAAAATCGCCTGAAGAAAGTTTTTAATCTGGGTTAAGCTTATGTACATTTTTAATGTTGCTTTCGGTCGAGTTTTACCAAAAACAAAACGATTTTATCTCAAATGGCTCAGAAAAATGGCTTTTTGACTAATTTCAGCAATCTTTTATTGCTTGACATTACAAATCTTGCTGTATCATTTCAAGATATTATTTTAAATTGTTACATATTAAATACATTAAATTGTTATTATTTTATAAATACATCTGTTTGTTTCAAGTTTCAAGTTAATGTAACTTTCAGACGTAATATTATTAAAATAGCGTCTTTTGGTTGCCATGGTAACAAAGCTAACCATTTCTGTCACTCTTGAGCTTTGGCCCTAACACAGCATCTGGTCACCTTTTCGACCATGTGTTAATTTATTTATTAAGGTTTATAATCGAGTAGTATTATAACCAGACATAACTATATTTGAAATGTAATTTCTTCTTCTTCTTGCGTGTCTAAAGACAACTTCAATTAAACAACAGTCTTATAATATTCCGCCACTTTTAGCACCAACGTCAGTGGCTTTTATAAGATCATGAAACTAATATCTGTTATAAATAAACTAAACTAACCTCTTTTCATATTATTTTCTCTGTGCTATTATTATTCAATGTCAACTTCTTTACATTACACTTAAAATCGAGTTACACTAGTAACGGTTACAGTAGCAGAAGGCAATTTCCACCAATCAGTGTAATTGGTAATGGTGTGGTGCTGTGAGTAATGGGTTTGAATCCCACATGTTGGTTGTTGCAAAATTGTTTGTGGCGCAAATCTTGGATGTTAGTTGGTGTTGGTTTAAACTTGATGACTTATGTTATGAATTTATGATCCAACTCAACGTAATTGTGGGTTGAATCGTTTTTACAATGTGGCTTAGATCGTTTTTGCAAAAAAGGTAGGTTGTGTGACAAGTTCTGTTGTCAAACACTTTTCAGTATAGTAAATACTTAATTTTTACAAGATTTGTTATCTCTATGTATGTATATATGTATACCCTACCTAATAAAATTATTTTAATTGTTTCAGGTAAATATACCCCAGAAAAATTATATAGATGAGCTTTCATAATATGAAACGTAAGTAGTGGAATTAAATATGGAGATAATGAGTATAACACAAGTCTTTGGGAACGGATCTGTTACACTCAATACACAGTAGGTAGATATTTACTTTACTTATTACAACTTACCCTATTTTACATTTGGGTCAGCACATAAAACTTCTTTGCCGCAACCATTTTTAGATATTTTATAACATTAAAACCCTTCCAAGGGTGCGTTCAAGTAATAACTCACTGAAGCAAAAACGTTTCATCCCACTTTCAACCCTATTTTGGTAGACATAAGATGTATAACCCCAGTGCTGCGGCGAAACTGTTAATTTTGGCACTCCCCAAAAATGACCAATATAAGGTGTTTTGTTCCAACCTATTTTTGGTATATTATTCTTATTATGAAAATGGTAGAGTTCAAAATTGGAACGGAGTTCTGAATCGCAACACAAAAGCGGGTATTTTTAGGATATTACCAATTTGCGCCACGTGTCGAAATGAGGGTGGAACTGAAATGAAGTTGTACCCCCTTGGCGTATAAATATTTATAAATCCATCAGTAATTGAAGTTTCTGCGGGTAATATTAACATTTGTATGTTGTTGTGTCATTGAGTCTAGGGATAGGGTACTTAGAGGCAGAAAATTGTAGCCCTTTAATCTTCTTGCAAAGCACTTGGGAAAAGTTAAAATTATAATATCGTACTGATAGAAAGATCATCTTGTCTATCATAAAAATGAAGGTACTTACGTTAATATGCACCTATTATTGACAATTTGACGGTTTGTAGATAGCTCAACTGTTTCACATGTATTTTGTATATATTATAAATATTGTAAATATTGTATTAGTCGTAATTTTCTTTGTGAATATTATAAATTTCACAAAAAAAAAATTCTCATTGGTCTCATTATCCGTTCAAATCTTAGTGGTTATATTAGTGCAATCTTATTAAATAAAATATATTAGAGCTAATATTTCAAGTGTTTTGTTAGTATTCAAAAACACATTACTACCTATTAATTAAATCAAGATCCACTTATTCAACTGCCCTTAACAGGTGCTGCATTAGTCACTAAACAAAAAAACAACTTTCTCATAGGTAAGTGATAACTAAATTAGTACTTACGCTATGAGCGCTAATATAACGTAATGGTTGTACGTATTTCATTCGTGTTCTTATGCTTAGTAAGATGAGAAATCGCTTTTGCGGATTGCAAGGTTTTTTGTTTCTGTTTTGTATTTACCTACTTACAGATTACGATCATATTGACAGGCGTCATAGCTCAGTCGGTAACAGCTCTGCCTTCCGTGCTGTGGGTCGTGGGTTCGATCCCCACTGAGAACAAACATTTGTGCGTTAAAAACATAGATGTTTGTTCTATGTCTGGGTGTTACTATATATTATAAGTATGTATTTACAAAAAAAAATAAGTATATAAGTATTCTATCAGCCATCTAGTTCCCATATTACAAGCTTTGCTTAGTTTGGGACTAGAGGGCGTTGTGTATAAAGTCCACGAATATTTATATTTATTTATTTATATTAATTAGGTACCATCAGCAAAATTTCCGCCTTACCACTTTTGAAACTGTTTCGCTTGCAAGCAGTTAGCTACCTGATCCCGCCTTTTTCTTTTGTCTTCTTATTTTGACCAACCAGAGACCTAAACATCTATTTATTTTTATGACGGCTCTTTGTTTTCATAACTTTTACACCCGAAATAATTTGCTTCTATTGGTATTCAAAAATTAACGGCTAGTCGGTTTACAGGAAATGCACCCTTAAGGTGGTAAGGTAGAACTTTTGCTGATAGTACCTATTGTTTTAGTTACTCACTCATAGTTTACATTTTACCTACTTTCTTTCAAAAACCTGTTGATTATGTGATAAAATAAAATGTTTGGTTACGGAAATCGATCGTGAACAATATTATTTGTGATCGATCGCCAATTCAATCTGATCGTGATATCGATGACAAAAATCTTTATGAATGGACATAAAAAATAATTATCATACTGCATGATTTAACAACAAGACTGCGACATGCATTTAATAGAAAAGCAAATGATCTTTAAACGAGTCTTATTAGTTCCGCATTCTAGATCTCATCACAATAATTCTAGACTTCTGCATTCTACTTAGAACTTTATTGGTTAGACTTAAGGTTGGAAATAAACAAGTAAATGTAGCAGATTGTGATCAATAGTTTTAAATAGACAACTTTAACAGGCTAACAAGAGACCTTGCATTCTACCAAGACCAAGACTAAAGATCATAAATGCATTGTTTTTTTTTAAACATTCTGTCACATAGGTAGTACCCTACTTTTTATAAAATAAGGGTAAAAAAATCATACATGCCTACATAACTGTAATTTAAATGACCAAAATGTGCTACCTGGATTTTTGTGGGTTTAGTACCTTATAAATAACAAGTGCGTTACAAACAAAACAACAAAAAAAAGAAAACAATTCTAAATTCAAACAATGACACTTGACATGAATGAGCTTTCATCAGCTTTTACCCAAACGCATTCATTTGGAATTGGAATTCAAGTGTCGTCGGCCATATTTCAATTTTGTACGAAAGCCCGCGCTTTTTTGTTCAAATTTCAAAAGATTTATGACTGACTTCCGACGTTTCGTTACACTGTGTTTAGTTTTATTTAACTTTTTTGTTCGAATAAGTACCACATTGAGATTATAAACACGTAGATGTTTTTTGTAGTTTTAACTAATTACTTTAACAAAATATAAGTGGGTATGGTTGCAGAGTTCCCTAGACTCTGCACTTGATCCAAAGGTTGCGAGTTCAAATCCCGAAAAGACCATGCAACTTTTTGCATAAAAAAGTTTTTTTTATAGTCGGTTTATAATGAAATAATAAACAAATCTATAATACTAAAATGTACCTTATTTTTATCTCCGAAGTAGATTGTGGCTTGTTCACACCAACACAAAGCTCTATTATGTCAAGCATTAGTAGTATAATTATGCAAATGATATAATGCACCACTTTGCATTTGAATCGATCAGTTCAACTCGATAGAGCGGAACATCGATTGTTGAAATCGATTCATCTGTAACGTTCATAGAGAACTGGGTCAAAGTTATTTTTTGTATTGTATGGTAAAACGCATGATATTTTTATTTATTCTGTCGCTGGTTTTATTGTTGTAATTCGATCATTCATCGATACATAAATAGGTAGATTCATTACTCTGTACGGTACGGTACGGTACATAATTATTTTTTAAATTTTTACTCCCCTTTCTGAATTTCTATTTTGACAGTAGAAGTTAATTATGTTGCAGTCATAACCAAATATCGTTTGATCATAATAATACTCGATAAATAAGCTGACGAAAACCTTGAGGGTAGTTATTCAAAAATATACCGTTTACCTAATTATTCGTTTTAGTTGTACTTATAAAAACTGTGAATGGAAAAGTTTTAAAACTGTTTTTACTTTCTACGTCATCTACGTACTTTTTTATTTATGTGACCTAGGTTTTCATTAGGTATTCTAAGCACTGCCTTTGCCGCTATCGTTCCGGCAAATCAATAAAATATGTTACAACAATCACGCAAAGTTTAGTCCTGACCACAATACTAAGAATTTCATAGCCAAAATGTAGTTACAATGTTTT
Organism: Gandaritis pyraliata; assembly: GCA_947859175.1. Lineage (NCBI taxonomy): Eukaryota > Metazoa > Arthropoda > Insecta > Lepidoptera > Geometridae > Gandaritis > Gandaritis pyraliata. The sequence goes on along the minus strand of OX401877.1, from coordinate 1,445,069 downwards.
GAAATGAAAAATTTTAAATGAAACTAATATTCTAGATTTGAGATTAAAAATATATCCGTCGTTGTTTTTGACTAGTTTAAAATAGAAACGGATAGTATTTTATATGACGAATAGCACTATTCGGAGTTGGTCGAATCCGACGCCGTAGTCGCATGAAAATCACTTTGATTGTAGTGACCGCGCAAAACGTCGCTTAACTTAGATAATTATCTAATTATAATCGATGAAGATTGACTAAGCAAGCCTCCACGAGCGCTTCCTAGATTATAATGATGTAGAGAAGAAAAGGTAAGATAAGTAACAAAGACGACTTGAATTCCTAATGGCCAAACAAAATGTCCGTGGTATTTAACCCGTTACAAATAACTTTTTTTTTTTTTTTTTTTTTTCATTTATTTAGTGCACATTATTGCTAAAGAATGTACCCTAATATGATTACAATCTAGCCACAACGTGGGCTAATAAGTAATTTAAAATTAACTTAAATTGCTAGAATTGCTTAATCTAAGAACGTGTCCATTAACACGTTTCTTATTGTCTCTATTTAGGATTTAAGGGAAGACACTATGTTCATGTGTTCTTTAGTTTGTTTTCACTTATTTATTACACTAACTCAAAAGGTTTTTTCCTTTTGAGCCTTCTTATTAAGTCCGTATTGTCAAGGAGCTGGATCGCCTCGACGTTAACATGATGATGAAGCCTTAGTTCATGTGCTTCTGCGTATTTTTGAATAACACTAGCGACGAACTCGATTTTGAGATCCCGGTGGAGATCGTCATTTCTGATGTACCACGGGGCGTTCACTATTCCCCTCAGCACTTTATTCTGGAATCGCTGGATGATTTGAATTTGCTCTTCTGGTACAGCCCCAGAGCTGTATACCATAAGTCCATACTGGTATAAAGACTTGTTTGTAACTTAGTTCTAACTCGTCTTTTTTTATTCTTGACGTGAGCTTTCCAGCGTAGCTTCGCGTCAAGCGTCATGCCCAAATATTTTGCCGTTACAAATAACTTAATGGTATTATGTAGCTGATATGAATAAAACATTGAAACGGCAATGTAAGTAACTATTTGATAAAGTGTACCTACCTAATTATATTGGATACGTAGGTACCTAAACTTACCTACCTTCGTCCATTATCAAGGACCATGCTAAATTAGGTACCTAAAGCTGTAAGTAAATAGATTTTTTGCGTTATTTAGCGATACATTAGTAGTACTCGCGTTAAAAGTGGCATATCCATTCCTTATTAAAGATTATTATTAGTGGGATTACAGTACTACGAATTGCCTTTCTACTACAAGCATAAAAACAAAAGAATGAAAACCTGTCAAACTCTGAGTGCATTGATTCATGCGTCAAGCAATCACCAGTTCTAATACATTTTGTCCTACTTTCCAACTCTCACTGCTACCGAAATAGGCGCGAACTTTTGACGCGTGTGTCCATGAATTCTGATTTGTCAGAATAGCCGACATTTATTGCTACGAGATCGTGCCGAAATAAGCGCGAACTTTGACATTTTGTAGATCATTTTATTAGGATTGCTGTCGAGATATTTCATTCATTATTGTAATACAGAAGTAATCAAAATATAGGTGCAGTCGGCTACACATCAACCTATCAACGGTTCGAACTTTGAACTATTATAATTTGAATGTTGCGAATCATGCGAGAGGGACGATATGTTTTATGTGAGACTCGCTGCTTGCGCGCCACGCGCCTACGCCTATTGCGATCCTTGATTCGGAACATTCAAATTATTATAGTTCAAAGTTCAAATAGTGGATAGGTTGATGTGTAGCCGACTGTACCTTCTTCTTCTTTTATTCATGGCCTCTGTCCGTCATTTCAACAGATAATTTTGCCAGTGTCAAGTGAATTATTTGAAACCTTAGAATATCTGTGTTTGAAACGAGTATTAAGTCAAGTCGAGTCGAGTGCTAAAATATTTCGATAGGCTATTACGATAGCAGTATTAATCAACCTACCTACTAATTAGTGATTTATGTGTTGTGTACCTACCTACCTACCTAACCTACTCATAGCTCTCCAATCACTTATTTGTTTCGCAATGGAATGAACCTTTCCTATCCATAAGTTCAGGGGGCGAGTACGAGTTTACAATGCTATCGATTCTGTTGTTGCATTTTTCTAAACTAACCTAATTTGACAGCACTAAAAATGTTGCCATCCCTTTCTCATAAACTGAAACGACAAAGACAGCTATAATTTCAGCGCTGTCAAATTAGGTTAGTTTAGAAAAATGCAACAACAGAATCGATAGCAGTGTGCAATACGTCTGACGTCCAGCACACCGGTGTGCGCTGATTGGTATGGAAACACTGAGCGGAAGCTTGACGGGACCAAGCTTCTCAAATTATAATAATCTCTCTCAAAAATCAATCAATCAATCTCAAAATAAATCACTCAATCTCTGAATTTCTTGTCACCGTAGGCGGTAAGTTCCGTTGTCCGTTGTCATGACAACATGATGGCGTCCGCCCGGCGCCCCCACCCTACTGAAATATTAGGGGATGGAGGGGTTCGTTGTCATAGTATGTTATTACGGAGAAAACTTAGTCTTGTTTTCAATACTTAGTGGATTACAAGTATTTTTCTGTAGTGTGGTCGCAGCTCTAAAAGAGCAATGTTAATTAATTACTGGGTTTTGATTTTTTTCCTACGTAAGACATATTGTAATACTAGCAGTTACCCGCGACTTCATCCACAAAAAAAAAATATAACCTTAAAAATAAGCGGAAAAAGTAGCCTATGTGTTAATCCAGGTTAGGACTATAATATATTCCAAGTTTCATCCAAATCGGACCAGTAGTTACAGCGTGATTGAAACACAAACATCTAAACATAGGTATCATTTTTTATAAAATTGTACATGACATGCTGTGCTGATACGTAGGTACTGTCAAACTCCGATTGTTGGTGCTTTGGTCTGGCGTAGGTAAGGCGTCACTCGATTGGGTTCAGCTGAAAATCAGCGTTGAATTGCATTTTTTAGCAACTCAACAATTATGCTGAACTGCCACCTTTTTGGTAACATATTATTATAGTTCTAGGTACTTTTGTTTTATGTTTGTATTACGATGTGTTGTCAAATAAAGCTTTTTCTTTCTTTCTTTCTTTCTAAACTTTGACATTTATAATACTAGTGGGATTGTCACTAATCTTGAAGACTTAACATGGCCATAACACTAAATCTCCATACTCTGACCACCGTGGTTTTAGATAAAGTTATGACGTTATGTGTTGCAACAATGGTGAGTCAATGGCGGTTTTCACACTACCACCGACACGACATACGATATCTGACACAACCCGACACGATTTTGGCGAAGGATTACTCTTGGCAGATAAGGCGTCACAGCTCAGTCGGTAATAGCTCTGCCTTCCGTGCTGTGGGTCGTGGGTTCGATCCCCACCAAGAACAAACATTTGTGCGTGGAAAACATAGATGTTTGTTCTATGTCTGGGTGTTACTATGTATTATAAGTATGTATTTACAGAAAAAAAAAGTATATAAGTATTCTATCAGCCATCTAGTTCCCATATCACAAGCTATGCTTAGTTTGGGACTAGAGGGTGTTGTGTGTAAAGTCCAAGAATATTTATTTATTTATTATTATATAACAGTCTTTCTGATTGGCCGATACTTAGATCAGTATGAAGATGTATGCGTGTGCATTTGCAATGATTTGGTATCGGCCGAATTTGCATAGTCCAAACCGACCAAACTATTAGCTGATTAAAAAATCTGCAGTGTCGTAGCACGACAATTTCACGACATAATTTCAATTAAACAGACTGGCAACACCAAGGCCAATGACCATCCTAAGGAAAGGGTTGGCAACACTTCACTCTCGAATTCAACATGGCTGCGCGCGAGTTCTGCCAAATTGGTTTGTATTTTTATATTTGTAAAGTCTAAATTGTATCTACTTGAAGAGGAAACCCTACCATGCCATAACAAGCAATCATTTTGTTTTAATTTAGAAACGGATCCTAGGATCCGATTACATACAATTTGTGATCGGTTTCTGCTTCATTCTGATCCTAGGATCTGATGCCATAGACCTGTCTGCAAGGGTTCTAATACGTTTAGTATGAGATGCGTTCACACGATATTATTGTTCGAGAAACTGATGACGGTATCGTGTAGGTGTGCCGATATCGGTCAGTTTGCGAGCACCCATGGGTGTGGGTGTTGCCAAGGACTTGACGTAATGGAAAATGCAAGGTTTTATGAAGGTAGTGATGATTGAATGTGTAATCAATGGAAACAGTCAACTAAATCAAACGCTACGAGTATTTTTTAATAACACGATTTGTAAGCAAAGTCAGTCCGTCATCATTATACTTATTATTTCAATTCGCAATGAAAAATATTATATCGAATAATCATATAAGGTTTTCTTAGCATGATTTTAGTTTTGCATCAGAAATAAATGAAAGTAGGCATTTTCAAAAGTGACTAATCTTTCATTTCACGTGATTGTAATTGTAACATTCTCATCCCTATGACGTCAAACAATATGACACAAACATCTGCTGTCCAGCGATTATTATCATGTCTTCATTAAAATGAGAAATTTATAGGGTAATTAATATTTTATTGGGAATATACAGGGTGTGCCTTATTAATGAGTTTACGGGGGGATGCCCGATCAACACTGATAAATGTTTTAGAGCTTGTTAGCTGTATAAATGTTAATTTTATTAATATGGTTGTCACAATAATTAAACAAATAATTTTGAAGGGATAAGGTTTTAGTAATTAATATTATGAGATGGAAATTATTTAATTACCTACTATTAATAAGTTAATAGAATAACAAAATCATTGTGGTTATAATACTTTGAGGCACCACTGCAAGGAAAATAAAAGAAAGGAAGACTTTTTGGAAGGTTTGAAAACTTCAGAGCTTTTTTAGACGTTTGGGGTTTTTTTTGTTGAGTTTTTTCTCTAAAAATCCCCTTATTAAAGGAGCTTTTGAGACTAACCCCGATTTATTATATGATAAAAGATTTGCGTCAACTGATTATGTACTCATAAAAGTACATACCTACTACCGTTACTAAGAATGCATAATAATAAAAATATGGAGATATTATGATAAGCATATACGCTTACATTGTATGAACGAATTATCATGACCCTAAATTTTTATACAACGTAAAGAACAATTGATAATAAAATTTTGTAGAACGGATACTAACGGACTAGCGGTGGTTTGATTAAGCAATTTAAAGTATTGAAGTAGAGTTTACATACCTCCGAAGACAGGTTAATTTTACTAAAATTTGAGAACCCTGGACCATACAGACCCTCAGACCTTGTAGTATGGACTCCAGTTCATCAAATCTCAATACTTTGGGATGAAATAAATATATCAATATATACTGCAGATATGCCCAAGATTCCTCAAAACTGGTTTTCAGAGCTGATGAACTTGGAAACGGCTTCACCAATTTTTACCAAACCTGGCCTACTATCCTAGATAAATTACCATCCTAACAAAAATAGCCTTATTTTTACAGCTTGGTAAGGACCAAATTTTTGCACCACATTTGTTCCGTTGTGACACTTTCAGTTCTAAAAATCCGGTGTGTGACGGTGCAAAAATTTTGTCCTCACCCAGCTGCTACGAGAGCACAGACTGGCAGATAGACACACGACGCCGTCAATTTTATAACACCCGTTCCAATTTTTGGTTAGGGGCTATAAATAGTAATATTGAACCGAATGTAGTACTTGTATTGTAGGTAAGTACTTACTTAGGTAATTGCTTAACCAATTTCCAGAGGTTAGTTTTTACGAATGTACTTATGACAAACTTTTATAAATGATTATTTTTTTACGCCAGCGAATATCATATTTAAACAAAGCTCGTGTTACGATAATGTGTTTTAGAAAATTTTATTTGTATTGAAACAGATGCACAACAAAATTACCAATTTAATTATCAGTCCAATCGTACAAATAATATAAGAATGGGTAATCGAATACTTCGAATATCGATTTCGATCTATTGATTCGCAAGCAGCTGTCAGTAACGGTGTTGCGGTCACTGCGAGAATTCGGTAATAAGGTCAAGTGTCTAGCTGTCATGTTGACAGCTGAGGTTGTTTGACGTGTTCATTTCAATGTTGATTGGATTTTAATTGCTGTTGATTTTGGTTGATGACTGACGGATATTTTTTGTACGCTAGTATAGTACCATGTTATGTTTTATTCATGTAAAGAAATAGGTAATGCCTATTGACTGACAAGACCGTTTTTTTTATTTTTATATTACGAGTCTAGATAAGATACAAGCTTTTGATCATCACACTAATATGATAAATTATGTCTAAGTTTAGATGTTTGGACGTTTGTGTTTCAATCACGCTGTAACTACTGGTCCGATTTGGATAGAACTTGGAATACATATAGTTCGTAGCTTGAATTAACACATAGGCTACTTTTTATCCCGGAAAAACCAGAGGCTAAGTAATAATTTTTAATTAAATGCTATAAAGTTTTAACCATCTGGCCGTTTTTGATGAAATTTGAGTTAAGTTTGTTGACTTGAGAATGTACCAAAGTTTGAATAGATGATGCGTAATCTTTTATGACATGTGTGAATAAACAATACGCTCTTTGCTTCTATAAAAAAAATACGATAAGTTATTGTTTTACGATCATAGCTATAAGGTGTCGTTTTTATAATACCACCTGCAGAGTGCATTTTTGGGTACACCGTAAAATCTTTACTTTTTTGTGAGGAACAATCAAAATTCCTTTATTTCCGACATTCTTTAGTTTGTTGTCGGTGTCAACCCCTTGGTTATTATGATTTAGAATGTGATTACTCACGGCATAAACTTATCATGGTTTCCCAATCAATTACTTACTACATCTTTAAAATCTTTAGTTTTTCTGAATTTGATTTAAACGTGATATTTATTTATATTTTATTGCTCAAAATATATTTTTTTTTATAATGGGAAGAGTTAATGCTATAGCATGCTCTACCAGCCAATCCAATCCCTAGGTACCTAAAGAGAAATATGAATTTTATGCTAAAGAGTTTTCACAGTTCTAACAACATCAAGTTTAAGATAGCTTAGATCTCCTTATCTAATTTTACTACCTACTTACTCGAAAACTTTTCCGTAGAACTATTTCCGAGATGCTATTAAATAAAAACAACATGACAAAGTCATCGAAACTTTAATGGACATTTAGCGAGAACATTTCACAAACTCATTCCAGTTAAAACAAAAACAACTGCCAGCGTTTATTTCCTGCACCAGCTTTTTCTTACTATTTTCTTAACAAATAAGGTTGAAAATTGCGTTTAAGTGTCAAAGTTAACCGCAGCTCTTTTTGTTTCGTCAGCTGAGTCTTATTTATTTTTAAAAGTTCGATAAAATCGGAAACAAACGCATAGTTTGCCCATTCCTTGTAATCTCAGAATACAAAAGAAACCGCAGTTTTTGTGTGATTGTTCTTTTTTTTACAAATTCTTTAGGCACGATACCTGGACAAAGGTATCTTAACAAATTTGTTGTGTCCCTTGTTTACTCCAACTGTTGTCTTATTAGAAAGCGGTAAGGTTGAGATTTACCCAGCTGTCACATTTTTACTGCAGCATGAGTTTGCCAGGTGTAATAATTCACTGAATTTGGCGCCATTTTAAATTATAATTTTTTAATAATAAAAGGGTTTAGGGAAGCAAAGAGACCGACTCTATAATTTTATGTAAAAGTGAGTACCTACCTATGAGTAGATTATGATTATTATAAAATCATAAACCAGTGTCCATCTTTACCAAACTCTAGTGGGTATCGGTTATTGTGATGCGGGTACTTTATAATAAATCAGTTGTTGCTTAGCACTCGAGGTGTTTCATTCAATCACAACGTAAACCTTAAGTTTTTTACGTTTCAAAAAAATACTTTAACTCTTTCCTTTACAAAAAACCCTCACTTTATAAATCAAAGCACGTCGATACTTAAAAACTTTTGACATCCGTTTAATAAGATTTTGGGAATGTAATGCTTTGCATCTGGCAACTTTTCCAAAGCACTCAACTGTCGACCGAACTGGAAAGCAAGAGTTTGGGTTCAGTTCCCGTGAATTTATAAACATTTTGCAAGTAATTGCCTTGGCGAAAGTCAAAGTAAAATCACCTTGAAACTGAATCAATTTGATACGTCTTTTAGTTTATTAAGCTTATGGTAGATAACTGGGTTAATATATTAGGGTTTAAAATTCCCTGCAATGCGATTTTATTGTGTAAAGTGGTTTTATACAATGTGTAACATATTGTCCCTATAAGCCGAAAAGGGGCTCATTCAGACCAAACGCATAAATAGATTGGCATGTTCAAAAGTTGAATACAACATATTTAAAATTTCTATTTTTTTAATATTTTTTTTATATTAGGAATTTGCGACAACCCTATGTGTTTATTTACTTTGCGTATGTATCCAGCCTGTTAGTTTAGTACACATGCTCATGCACCCTCCTATCACGTCGCACCCACTCATAGACACTTGAACACGCGTGCAATGCTATTTTTCAGGAAACTTTAAGACGCTTTTCATGAATGAAAAACTTCGAAATATTAAAAGTCGTAGAACAAATGTTGTTCGTCATGACGTGTAGAATACCCCCCTTTCAGACTTATAGGGACATTATGTTACACCCTGTAGAATAAAACGTTTTTGACTTTGAAATGGCCATCCCATTCATTGACAAAAGTGTCCTAGAATTTGTTATTGAGCTTCCTAGAATTTAAGCTTTACAAAATATCAAAAAGGTTTCAAAACCTTTTTCTTCCTACTTTCTGAAGCTCAAGCTTTTGCTTCTTTTTTATCATCTGTGGTAGCTCTGGAACTTTCCAAAACGTTCATGACACAATGCAGCGGGCTCTAAAGGTGGGTTCAATTGAAGCCTGAACAATAATGCTCAATGAATTTTAAGCGTGTGCTTATGTAGTGTGGCCATGGGTTTAGTTCGAGAACTCTTTGATAAAGTGTATCGTTGACATAAAAAAATACTAAAATCTGAAATACCTTCGCTAGAAATCAGAAAAGCTTAAAAAAATGGGAAAAGAAATACGAAAAACTTAAATGGATGATGATTAAAAAAACCATTCTGATAATAATGCAAAAATATTTATCATCGTATTAGAAATTTAAATTCAAAATAATAGCTCGTCTATGATGAAAAGTTTGAATCAAAACTCAAACAGCATTTTTTTTGACAGTTTAAAACAAAAAAATAATTAATAAACGCTTTAATCTCGTAGACATGAGCATTGAGCATATCAGTTTTTTTATATATTCCAGAAATCCCCATCAGTGGGGGTTGAATCTAATACGGTCCTATTATTGCAGTTACCTATAAAAGTCCTCTTCAAAACTGAAGCTGTTGAAAACTACTGCAGTGCGAAACTAGCTTTGCAAGATAAAAAAAAAAGAAAAAAAATTAGTGTTATTCTTCTGGCACGTTGACAATAGCCTGCAGCTTATAAACTTCTGTAGGCACTTGGGTTTACCTATACCTTTATTATAATGATTTTTGCAATAACAAAAATTTCTAAAAGTCAACCTACACCTTTTCTTAAGCATGTTTTTATACAATAGATTTTAACAAGTTAGTATAGTAATAATTTATAAGTTAAAAAACTGGAAAAACCGACTTCAATTCGACTACCAGCTTCATCATCACATGATGATGATGATGATGATATTTCATTGGGAATGTTCTAGTCACTATAAACACCACATAAAAGTCACAGGAAAGCAAAATACGCAATTTCGTGCACGTGGTTGGTTTGATTCTTTAGAGTGTTTAGAGGAACTACTGGTGGGTTTTTGCTTTTCTCCAATTAAATGCGATTTGAATGTACAAACTGGGTTTATTGACAAAATAAAATAAATAAAAATTTAGAAAAATGTAAAAATTTAGGTGTGCACCACAAAGTTCATCGTTGCTAGCAGTAAAATGGTAGGCGCAACGCCGCAACTTGTCAAATTGCATCGTTGCTAGCAGTAAAATGGTAGGCGCTACGCCGCAACTTGGCATATTTTTCAGTTATTTCTATTTATAACCCAAACTACTGAACCGATTTTGATGAAAATTAAATGGGACCAATCTGGATGCATTGGAGAGAAGACCAATCCTTTCAGATAAAAAAAGAATTTTTGAAATCGGTTCATAAATGACGGAGTTCTGAGGTAACAAACATTAAAAAAAAAAAAAAAAAAAAAACATACAACCGAATTGAGAACCTCCTCCTTTTTTGAAGTCGGTTAATAAAAGTATGCTCTTGCAGTAGGTCGAATAACATCCTCTTCATGCAAAATACACACATTTAATTTAAATTTTCATTTCTGGATACTATTTCTTAGATTTAAAACATACAAAAAAATATTTTAAGTCATGATTTGGTTCGTCTGTTTGTCTGTTTGTTTCTTTAAGTCATAAATCATGGTATCCCTACACCAGCACGCTTCTAAAGAGATTTATTCATTTCGGAACACCCGCCTCAGGCAGGTGATGGACAAACGCAAGCCAACCTTAAATATTGTTTTCAATATTTTGGTGAAAAGAAACCTTATTCCTATTGGAGGAAATGCTAAAATACAAAATAGCTAGAATGGTCATAGGTGGTCATGGTCAGTCACATACAAAGTAATAATTTGTTGCGCGTGTCAGAAAGGGGTACCTTTCTAAATAAAGCAAATATTTGAATATCAACTTAATCGTTTATTTAACAAATATCCTACAACTGATTACACTTTTCTAAGCCAATTATAGTTTTATTCGACAAGCAACGTTATTTTACACGGAAAACTTTAACACTTTAAAAATAGACAGCTACAAATATCACAAACTACTTATCTTATTCGACAGAAGTATATAAAGTACTCAGAGATGGATATGACCACCAGGGTGCAGAGCGAAAACTGTAATGTGCTCTTCTCGAGCCTCAACACTGGAATGCTATTTCAATATGGCGTCGGGTAGATATCGTTTGACCTACATTCGCCCTGCATCACTTCTGACTACCAATTTATTGCCAAATAAATTGTAACTAATGTCGAACCATACATTTAAAATAACAAAATGAATTATAAAGCAATATCTGAAGCAATTACATTGCAAACTGAATATTATTGAAATAATCATTTATCAAAAACAAAATAAATCACTGAATCGCAAAATAAATACTTAAAATCAAAAACAGTAACAATTATTTCTAAATAAATGAAATAATGAATTATCATAACAATTTTAAGACTTTAAACCAAAGTTAAATATTATTTGAGAATCAGTTTCCACATCCGGCGTCATTAGCTTATCTTTTACCAAATTCAAACTAATATAAAGACTTACAGAGATATTACTACTACATAGTGTTATCATTAAATTAAAAAGAAAAATAACCGTGACGATTAGTACCTATATACGTCATAATTATTTACTGACTATGACACGGCCATTCTGCAAATTACTTCGTCCCCGAAGTACACCTAGTTCCTTTATAAACCCATCAGCTCGGCTGCGACTTGCGAACTACAGAAAACGTAGTGCGCCCGGAGTCCTGGCATCTCAAAGGTTAACGGAGTAGACACTTATCTATAAATCATCGTAAAAGGAATCTGAAAACAAAAATATTGTTACCAAAAATTTAAAGTTTCTACCTATTCTTACGTATGTGTATCCTGGTAACATTTACACCTATTAGGAAAAAAAATGCTATTCAGATTGGGCTGTCATGCTAAGTTCCATCGCGTGTTGGTATCGCAATGTCTAAACTCGCACCAGGCCAACCGTTCCAACATATTCAATACATATACATATATTTATATCATTAGGCTCAGGCTGTCGACTGTCGCGTTCCGTTCCATCGCACAGTCGCAACTACTACGATGTCTAAACTTCACACCAGTCCAACCATACCTACCTACTCTAGAAGCTACTAATAGGGCTGTCGACTGTCGCGTTCCGTTCCATCGCACAGTCGCAACTACTACGATGTCTAAACTTCACACCAGTCCAACCGTACCTACCTAGAACCCACTAATATTTTATCAAAGTTTGGCTGTCGTGCTCAGTTCCATTACTGCTGCTACGTAATGTCTAAACTGAACACCAGGCAAACAGCAGCTTGATAAATATCACACTAGTAAGGTTGCCTAGGTACTGCACTATTATAATAGTAGATGCTGTGACAAACTTCAGAAGAAATAGGTTAAAGATTATAACCTCTATACACGGTACCACTCCGTGTAGTTTTTTTTTTATACTAACTTGGGACCTACTGAGGGTGTCTGAGAGAGGTAGTAAGGAGAACGTCCAACCATAAAAACTATAAACAAGTTATGGCGAAAAAACCAGTAGCCTTAGTACATTGTACCCGTTACAGGTCCATTGTACGTTGTAAAAACAAAACAAAACGCTTGGCCATTCTGCCTCACTACTACAAAACTAATTAAATAAATTGAAGGCACGAGCTATAAAAGTGCGGGTAGTAGGTAAACGACTACTGAAAATAAACGTTTTTCATGGAAAATCTAAAACCAATTCTTGGGTTTATGGTTGAGGGTAGGATTCGAAAACTTTTAGAAAAAGGTCGTGGCCCATAAGGCCTTGAAGATTCTCACCAAATAAGAACAAAACCCCGAAGGGCCTTACCACACTTTGTCTTCGTCCGAATTCCACTTTATTTTAGTGCAGAACTAATGCAAAGTTTTGCACTATGCTTCGGTAACCGCAGAAACTGCCACGTTATCTCGTCGTTTTATAACGCCTCCACAATTTTACGACATCGGCATTTCATATCTGAAATATTCGAAAAACAAATGTTAATTTTACGTGAGCAAATAGGTACTATCCCACTTCTGATGTCAGAAAGGGGTACCTTTCTAAATAAAGCAAATATTTGAATATCAACTTAATCGTTTATTTAACAAATATCCTACAACTGATTACACTTTTCTAAGCCAATTATAGTTTTATTCGACAAGCAACGTTATTTTACACGGAAAACTTTAACACTTTAAAAATAGACAGCTACAAATATCACAAACTACTTATCTTATTCGACAGAAGTATATAAAGTACTCAGAGATGGATATGACCACCAGGGTGCAGAGCGAAAACTGTAATGTGCTCTTCTCGAGCCTCAACACTGGAATGCTATTTCAATATGGCGTCGGGTAGATATCGTTTGACCTACATTCGCCCTGCATCACTTCTGACTACCAATTTATTGCCAAATAAATTGTAACTAATGTCGAACCATACATTTAAAATAACAAAATGAATTATAAAGCAATATCTGAAGCAATTACATTGCAAACTGAATATTATTGAAATAATCATTTATCAAAAACAAAATAAATCACTGAATCGCAAAATAAATACTTAAAATCAAAAACAGTAACAATTATTTCTAAATAAATGAAATAATGAATTATCATAACAATTTTAAGACTTTAAACCAAAGTTAAATATTATTTGAGAATCAGTTTCTACATCCGGCGTCATTAGCTTATCTTTTACCAAATTCAAACTAATATAAAGACTTACAGAGATATTACTACTACATAGTGTTATCATTAAATTAAAAAGAAAAATAACCGTGACGATTAGTACCTATATACGTCATAATTATTTACTGACTATGACACGCGCGCAATTCGGGTAGGAGTTTTACTTATTTTGGTAAAATTATCAGGAAATTAGTAAATTGCAGCAAACTAAGAACTAACATTAGCTGGGGAATGGTTAAGTTCTGGAATGGCTACTACCACGATCCGGAAAATGAAGCGTAAGTAAGACAGTTTTTCATCCAATGAACCTAAGACATTGTAAAAATGTAAATCTCACCACAGATCATCGAAAATGTGCGAATATAAAAATAATACTGAATTAACATAAGAAATTAACTGAACCTCGGTCTACCTACTGTCCTGTTGCAATACCAGGGGTATAGGGGTACAGGGTTCAATGTGGTACCTACCCACAATGTAACAAACTATAATATCATGTGAAAGCAATAAATATGTATTGAGTATCGAGGTATATGTATATAACTGGATTTCTACATGCTGTTTACTTTAATGATAGCTATTAATTATTATTGGTACTAATTATAGAGTAGCGCTCAGTAAAGAGTTCAACAATAAACAAAACCTATCTTAGAATTATACTGCTATCGATTCTGTTGTCACATTTTTCTAAACTAACCTAATTTGACAGCACTAAAAATGTTGCCGTCCCTTTCTCATAAACTGAAACGACAAAGACAGCTATAATTTTAGCGCTGTCAAATTAGGTTAGTTTAGAAAAATGCAACAACAGAATCGATAGCAATGTATCAGATAAAAAACTATAATAAAAATCACAAATTACAGACCACCTAGTTGGGTACACTCACGTACAAAAGTGCTAAGTCAAGATCATTGTGATCTATCTTATTACGCTCCAGGAATCGTGGCTATTTGTTATGTAAATAACTGATTTGAATTTCAAAGTCTGGACTGCTAAAAGGACGTTATGAGAATAAATTTCATCCTGAAATATGCAGAGTAGCCTAGACATTTTGTATTAAAAGGTTTAAAAAAACAGTCATGAGTTTTCGATTTATGGAACTTTTTTGAGCATGACATTAACAAGTATTTGAACATGACAGTCATGTCTTTGATGTCATGTCATTCTAAATGATCCTTGTAATATTATTAAATAAAAAATGACTAAATACTATTCCAATTTATTCAATTGACACTGGCAAAATTGTCTGTCGTAATGACGGATAGAGTCACAAAGTCCATAAATAAAAGATGATTTTGGACTTTAATTTCTCTAAAGGGGTTTTTTTTAATTATACGTTTAACCGTAATCTTACCTGATGTTAAGGGATGATCTCTTTTAAAACATCCACATTATAAGTTTTTTAAATTGTATTTGTGCGTTCAAAAAGATACGATATTTTTTAGGTACCTCACTACTAGCTAATAGAGTTTAGTTGCGTAGGTCTATCTAGACTATAATTTAAAAGTAAAATAGCGTAAACAAATCTACATGGCGACACGCCAGCATAAACATTTACTTACATAACCCACATAACAAGTTGTATTTAAAAATAAAATGGGAAGCAACATTGCACCATGAATGCAAAATGAGGAGTTTTACGCAAAGCAGGGATTCCACAACATGACAGCAAAAAAGGTCGTGCTAAGACTAAGTACTGAGTAAAAGCCATTATTTCTTGTGCAAGAAAAAAAATATAAGCGTATTGAGAAACTCCTCCTTTTTTGAAGTCGGTTAAAAAGAAAGGAAAAAAGAGGTTTCAAATGAAAATATTAGTGTGCGAGATATTTTTTCTTCATTTTTAAGCCGTTATAAAATTATCAGAACTTTTTAAACGTGCTAAAATACTTAGACGACAGTAAAACGCAACAAAAATTCCAGATTTTTTTTTCTTATCTAAGTCATACAATAATGTAAAGATACGAACGAAGTCGCAGACAAAAACTAGTATCTTCATACGTTAGTAAACACATTCAGTTTTTGTTTTTTAATATTTTAATGATGACGTGTCCCGAAAGAGTTATGGCTCTGAAGCCTTATCTACATGACGGTGTTTCGTTAAAACGTGTAGGCTGTTTGTATTCCAAGATTATTATAGTAAACTTTTGACATAAAACTAAGCTTACTGTCATAAACAATTTCGAGATAATTAAAAAAAAACTACTTATTGCAAAAAATTCGACTGTACAAAAAATCTGTGTAAAATGTTTTCATAATTAATTTAAATCTGGTTTTATTTTTAAAGTAGATCAGCATGAGACAATGGAATAATAAACAGATATTCGGAAAAAAACATTTTATATTACTTAATTATTAATTGTTTAAAAGGAGGGTAGGTAATAATAACGCATTTTACAAAATTAGCAATGTTTTTCAAATTCAAAAATCGGTTTTATAACGGAACGGCACAAATCAACGAAATATGTACAAAAGAAACAAAAAAAAAACGTTATCTGTCAATGCCAATAACTACCTGGACATTCTTGGAAATGCCCACTTTTGTTTATCACAAGTAGCATACAAAGAGTTTTGACAACAGCGCGATTGTTTGCCATTTTGTATTCTATTTCGAGGTCCATAAGGTTTGTATTACATAGTTTTTTGTGAAGTTTAATACAAAATATTGATGTTTATATTCTGCAATCAATTCGCAACTGTACCTTTTTAGTACTGTTATGTTATTCTGTGACACAACACAACGCAGTCAAAGTGAAAAGTCATTTATGAAGCTAAAAAAGTTAAATCGAAATAATACTGTATCAAGAAAAAAAACTATACATACCTACATACAATCCAGCTTACTTATCTTATAAAACAAAGATGCATTCATATTAATAGCTATTAAGACGCTATATTAAGTGAGAAACAAGGAATTACGGGCCGATAAATTAGATAAGACTGCTTTTGTAATCCTTATCAATTGACCTGTGTTCCGAGAAATACATTGAGATGTGGCTTTACTTATTTCTCTACTAGCAGTCACCCGCGACTTCGTACGCGAGTACCGTTTCCGTGTACATTATATTATTTGTGTATTTTTATATGTGCGTGTACCGAGCGGATACTTTGAGAAACTTGACATTGCACCGAACCCGTACTCGAATGTCAAACGTTAGTCGTTAGACCAAAGAGGTAGTACTACGTCCTGTCAAACTGACGTGACATGACATGACATCATCCTTTTGTCAATTGGCGCTGCTAATTCCGTTCGTTCATTTTATCCTGTAGATCCTGTTAATTATTCGGGATAAAAAGTAGCCTATGTGTCAATCTAGGTTACGAACTATATAATACCAAGTTTCATCCACGTTGGTTCAGTAGTTTCGACGTGATTGAAACACAAACATCCAAACATCTAAACTTTCGCATTTATAATATTAGTAGGATAACTTCTATTTCTTTAGTTCAAATCATCGCTTGACATTGATTCATGATGAGACCTCACCTGATGTTAATTTCAAGCTTCGTTAGTCGAGAGGGCTTGAGGGCCCATCAATCAGTGTATTGGTTTTAGTTTTTAGTGCACCCACCGTTATACAGAGTGTCCCATCAAACAGTTTCGAGCAAAAGTAATTTTATACAGAGTGTCCCATTATACAGTATCGAGCAAAAGTAATCATAATATACAGGTTGTTTATTAAAGTGTCGAGTGTAAGTGATCATATACAGGATGTCTCATTAAAATAGAGTCCAGCGAAAGCGACCATATATCATGTAGGTCATGGCTACGTATTTAGATAAGTCTACAAAAATAAGGCACATATCTCAAAAGACACTTCACTGGGTCCCAATTTAGTCGTGTGTTTTTTTGGAAATTATGAAAAAGTTGAATAAAGTTTGAACAACATAAAAATTAAAAACTTCTACATTTTTAAATAATTAACATACCATGGGGTTTCCCGATTAAAACAAATACTAATTATTTCACAAAAAAACCCGATAGGAACTTCCGTGTAGGAATCCTACTAATATTATAAATGCGAAAGTTTAGATGTTTGGATGTTTGTGTTTCAATCACGTCAAAACTACTGAACCAACTTGGATGAAACTTGGCATGTATATAGTTCGTAACCTGGATTGACACATAGGCTACTTTTTATCTCGAATAATTAACAGGATCTACAGGATAAAATGAACGAAAAGGATTAGCAGCGCCAATTGGCAAGAGGATTTCATTGTCATGTCATGTCACGTCAGTTTGACAGGGCGTAGTACCACCTCTTTGGTCTAACGACTAACGTTTGACATTCCAGTACGAGTTCGGTGTAATGAGGTGTAATGTCAAGTTTCACAAAGTATCCGCTCGGTACACGCACAGATAATATAATGTACACGGAAACTGTAGACGCGTACGAAGTCGCGGGTAACTACTAGTTAGGAATATACGTGGCCAAAATATTACTATGTTGGTGCTACAGTGCTTCTGACTGAGTTGACCACAGAAATACCTGTTTAAAAGCACACAATATACAATATAATACAAAAACGTTTATTTATACAAGTTGTACATGACCTTGTACATATTATCCCTTTTAAGTCTGTCTTAAAAGATTTTCCAACAAGATTTAGACAAAGTTTTATCTATATCGCCAAACGCATAAAACTAAGACATAAGGCTATAAAGTCCCTAGAAAGAGAAGAAACATTTGTGTGTGAAAGAGACAAAACAACACTTCAAAGGGTTATTAGCGGCGTTTGAAGGGCCGACGAGATGCTATCTTGTAGCTAGACCACATAGCCAAGCACGCTTCAGCGTTGGAAGTGTCAGAAGCGCTGCTAAATAGGTATAACTTACCAATTTTTTTTGGCAGGTCTAAAATGAAAAAAAAAATCTAGATTATTGTTTAAAAATAGTTAATAAATAAATAAAAGACGTTCTGGCTTTTTCCGCCTAAGTTTTTTTGATCGGTTTGCCCTGGCTAAAGAAGTTGTTAATTAATTTTTTTTTCGTGGACGAAGTCGCTTAACTGCTAGTTTTATATAAAATGTTTTTTTAATAATAGAAGAGTGAAAAAAGCCTATTTTTATACCTTGTTATCAAAAAAGTCAACAAGTTTGTAAGATTTTAGTGATGTCCAACAGAAAATCGCGCGGCTCATCACACCACGACACGGTTTACAAAGATGTAAATCACAAAGCTGATGCATGCTTGTAGATGTACTCCAACCGTAATTCGAAGGAAGCGTGGATGATTTTTTTTTAAGATGATTGCACCAAATGGTTTTTACGCCTTATTGGTAGAGGAAAAGGATGTGGCTCATTCACATTTTTCAGAATGACCTATATTTGAAAATTAGTTGTTATTTCAGGACATAGAAAGATTTTTGAACAAGTTTTTAAAAATAAAATATTTTACGAGTAGATTTAGGTAGGTATTACGAATCAGCGACTGTGCAGCGACAGCGATTGTAGATTTATTATTTTTATTTTTAACCCCCGACGCAAAAACGACGGGGTGTTATAAGATTTTGAAAAACGCGCTAAACAATCGCCACGTGTTGAGATTGTAATTAGTACAGTCGAATGCGTAAGTAGTTGATATCGGCAGAATGTAGGGCTGCCAGTCGGGGCATAGGGTGACCACTTCCTGTTTAGGACAAAGTGTAAGCGATTAGAGATTAGCGATTTTTAATTTTTTTTTAATTTGTTACTGTCAACGTGGTTTTCTGGTAGGTATTTGATACTGCGACCAGATTAAATGCAGGAACACGTTGTAGGGTTATCACTCCGTGTTTATGACACAAGGTGTAAGCGATTAGCGATTTTGTATATTTTTTAATGTTGCATTATTTTACATGTTTTTGCAAACTGGCAAAAATATTCTAAGTAACGTACCTACTTAATGGAGATTTTTTTAACTTAGATTTTGGAAGATAAATAGAATTTTCACATTGACATTACGTACGCTTTTTAAGTTTTTCTCTTCAAACACCGAATAAACGAATAATAATAATATTATCTTGATATCAATGCATTTAATTTCGATCTTTTTATGCCTTCATTGTCAAGTACCAAATGGCTATAACCCAATTATTTCACTTGATTGTAATCTGTACATTATATGGTTACATTTATTTTAGTGTATTTAAATAAATTGTATTGTTAAAAGGCGGAAATGGATCCACACAACATTACCCACGTGTTGGTTCGTAAATCGTAATGTCACTTTGACAACGTCTGTCAGAACATAATGTAGTGTAAATAAACATAGTATTTTTGTTGTGTACTAGCTTCTGCCCGCGACTTCGCCCGCATCTCGTTTGATCCTGTTGATTTTCCGGGATAAAAAGTAGCCTGTGCGTTAATCCAGGCTACGAACTATGTATTCCAAGTTTCATCCAAATCGGACCAGTAGTTTTTGCGTGAAAGAGTAACAAACATCCATACATACCAATTTTCGCGTTTATAATTTTAAGTAGATAGTAGTCGCAACGGATCTTTGCCTCTCTAAAGTATCAGGGTATTTCTGAAGTATCTGCGAAAAATTAGCTTACCCTCCAATTCGACCAAAAATGGGTTCTGCGCAGATACTTCAGAAGGACAAAGATTCGTTGTGACTACTATGAACATGTTTTATTATAAAAATGTGGATAAATCCTTTAAAAAAAAGTAAATATATCCATAAAATGCTGAAATTATACATTACTAGCAGTTACCCGCGACTTCGTACGCGTCTACAGTTTCCGTGTATATTATATTATCTGTGCGTGTACCGAGCGAATACTTCTTTGAGAAACTTGACATTACACCTCATTACACCGAACTCGTACCTACTGGAATGTCAAACGCTAGTTGTTAGACCAAAGAGGTAGTACTACGCCCTGTCAAACTGACGTGACATGACATGACAATGAAATCCTCTTGCCAATTGGCGCTGCTAATCCTTTTCGTTCATTTTATCCTGTAGATCCTGTTAATTATTCGGGATAAAAAGTAGCCTATATGTCAATCCAGGTTACGAACTATATATATGCCAAGTTTCATCCAAGTTGGTTTTGTGGTTTTGACGTGATTGAAACACAAACATCCAAACATCTAAACTTTCGCATTTATAATATTAGTAGGATAGGATAGGATAAGATAGGATTAAAATAGTAGTAGGTACCTAATAAAAACCTAGGACATAAAAAATCCTAGGTAATTTTTACCCTCACCACGCACGCACTAATGCGACCACATTCAGGACTATCAGCTATGGACACAGATATTATCTATGCACAAATGCATTGCACGGGTCGTTATATAATCTGTGGTAAAAGGGGTCAAAATTATATAACAGAGGCACAGATAAATAATACTAGCACAGAGGTAACAGAGCGAACAAAGTGCCTCTTTCCGCTGAGTAAAAACTTATTATAAACCTATTTGGACTAAATAGTTAGTTGGGGTATTAAAATCGATATAACTTTAGTAGATACTATACTACTAACAATAATCTTGATTGGTAATATAAACTTTTTTTTTAAGTTAGTACAACTTTATTCACAAAGAAAATTATGACTAATATAGTATTAACAATATGTACAAAATACACATGAAGTAGTTGAGCTATCTACACACCGTTGCAAACGATTTATAGATAGCTCAACTGATCCAAATCAGTACCAATCGGAAGCGTGCCCAAGACACTGGCTGCATATAAACTAATAACATATAATATAAACTAGATTTTATTTTATTTATTTATCAAGATTTCCTCATACCAATTCCTGAATCAATTAGATCCAAACATTTCAAACAAATCAAAATTGGTCACAATAGTACAAAGTTTTTTAACCGACTTCAAAAAAGGAGGAGGTTCTCAATTCGGTTGTATGTTTTTTTTTTTTTTTTTTTTATTTTTTTTTTTTTTTTTTTTTTATGTTTGTTACCTCAGAACTCCGTCATTTATGAACCGATTTCAAAAATTCTTTTTTCATCTGAAAGGATATACTTCCAGATTGGTCCCATTTTATTTTCATCAAAATCGGTTGAGTAGTTTGGGTTATAAATAGAAATAACTGAAAAAAATATGCCCGGCGCGGCGCAGCGCCTACTATTTTACTGCTAGCAACGATGCAATATGCCAAGTTGCGGCGTAGCGCCTACCATTTTACTGCTAGCAACGATGGACCCTTTGTGGTGCACACCTAAATTTTTGCATTTTTCTAAATTTGTCAATAAACCCAGTTTGTACATTCAAACAGCATTTAATTGGAGAAAAGCAAAAACCCACCAGTTGTTCCTCTAAAGAATCAACACCAACCACGTGCACGAAATTGCGTATTTTGCTTTCCTGTGACTTTTATGTGGTGTTTATAGTGACTAGAACATTCCCAATGAACTGTCATCACCATCATCTGATGATGAAGCTGGTAGTCGAATTGAAGTCGGTTTTTTAGTTTTTTAACTTATAAATTATTGGTTAGATTTGTTTGGATGACAACCAGCCCCCGTATGCCAATCTTTTGCTGTCAAGTTATATTTCACTGCCCAGTGTAATTTCTTCAGGTCACGTGGTACAATTTTGTACCACGTGATCATTCTTTTTAGACACTTGACAGCAAAATATGCGCGAAAACACATCAAATGACGTCATAATGTCACTATTTAGTCACAGAATAACTATGAGTTAGTATGAACTGACCATGATTTAAAACTTTGCCGTTCAACTTTGTAGTTCAACTTTGATTGGCATACCCCTGCAGATTAAGCAGCCATTTTAAAAAGAAGAGCTTTAGTAGATCTATTAGACTATATTATGTTTTCAAAGCCCCAGCGAACTCGCCATATTTGAATATTTCTACGCATAAAAAATTTACCCGTGAAGGGCACGAAAAGTCGATTTCTTCTGGCTAGGGATTAATTTTAATAAAAAAATATAAATTGCATAAACTAAACAGGTAGGTAAAACAAACAACGTAAATACAAATAGATGTTTAAGTAACCTCTTCCGCAAAATAAGTGGGTTAATGCTAAAATAATTGCGGATGGTAGTTCTAGCATCAGTTATGTTACTGGATTTGTATTTGTTATAACAATTCGTTATTTATTTGACAGCGCTAGAAACTAATGCTGAACACTGTGTAGATGTTGAATGATTACAATTCATTCATTTGTAAGTAATGGTTTGCAGATATCTCAACTGTTTCATTTGACACAAAATAGAAGCGCTCGTATTGTAACTTGCTTAGTCAATCTTCACCGATTATCTAAGTTAAGCGACGTTCGGCGCGGTCACTATTTGGATGGGTGACCGATAGTAGCATTTACATCTGAGCACTTCCGTGCTTCGGAGGGCACGTTCAACTGTCGGTCCCAGCTCTAGCAGTCGTTAAGCGTAGGTCTCTTCCAAGACGCGCCATTGAGCTCGGTCTTCGGCTCTTCTCATCCAGTGTCCGCCAGCTACATTTCGCAGATCGTCGCCCCATCTCGCCGGAGGGCGTCCTACACTACGCTTGCCTAAACGTGATCTCCACTCGAGTATTAGTTTGCTCCAACGATTGTCGGTTCTACGGCAAACATGGCCCACTGCCATTACAGCTTGCGAATTCTCTGGTAACTTGGTTCTCTGTCGGATAACTTCGTTTCGGATTCTATCCTTAAGAGAAATTGCGAGCATAGCTCTCTCCATAGCTTGCTAGCGACTTTTAGATTACGAACGAACACAATCATTTATTAGTCATTTTGATTCTGATAGTATCAGAATTAGACAATCTGACCTTATTCATGTGTTGAGAGATAAAGACGGCTGTCTTATAACGGTGGTCGTTGCAAGAAGATCTATTGCGATTTTTTGAGATGTCGATGAACTCCTGACCTGGATTCTTTTGGAGGGAATCTGGAATGTGTTCGATGTGTTGGATACATTATTAGCGCTCGTATAGGTTTGTTTGTTTAGTCTCATAGGCCGGCCGGGTTATGTTGTATTCTAGTTCTTTTACTAATCCAAAAGTGAGCAGGATGACGAGATATGGGTTTTCTTGTGAGTGAGGAGTATAGAGCGCGAATCTGCTGAATTACGAATCTGTCCAATCCAGCCCCCGTATTACAATCTTTTGCTGTCAAGTTATATTTCACTGCCCAGTGTAATTTCTTCAGGTCACGTGGCACAATTTTGTACCACGTGATCATTCTTTTTAGACACTTGACAGCAAAATATGCGCGAAAACAAATCAAATGACATCATAATGTCACTATTTAGTCACAGAATAACTCTATGAGTTAGTATGAACTGACCATGATTTAAAACTTTGCAGTTCAACTGAGATTGGAATACCCCTGCAGAATCTCTCCTACACCGAGCAAAGGAATGTTTTTACCTAATTACAAGTTACTCTTAATTAAACAACCAATCGAAAAATTAAAAGATGTACCTAACTGGAGAAATATTTCTAGGTTTCTTGACAAACCAAAATCCTAAAAAATAAAGTGTGTTGTTCCTGAGATAAATAATAAAAATGTGCAAAACATTTTTTTCAAAGAATTATATTTTTTTTTTTTTTTTACTGTGTTACTACCAATAATCTTTATTCACAAATATTTACAATATTTATAATATGTACAAAATACACATGAAGCAGTTGAGCTATCTACACACTGTTGCAAACGATTTATAGATAGCTCAACTGATCCAAATCAGTACCAATCGGAAGCGTGCCCAAGACACTGGCTGCATTGCCGCGCTGAATAGCAATGCAATGAAGAATTATAGGTATTATCGCTATCCATAATAAATGAAGCTTAAAAAAACTACGATTTTTACAACACTATCTAATTGATACAAAATTTGTCAAGATCCATTTGTTAAAACAATGAGCTTGCCCAATCGTATGTAATTGATAAAGTTCAGTAGTCCCCCCTTTATACCCCCTATGGGTACAATTTGGAGATGTGACCCCCCATAAAGGGGTCATGTTCAGTCGGGCAGAACGGCATGTGATGAGTATGACCGAAATTACTGACTTTTTTAAGACATGAGTGGATTGATGTAACAATACTGAAAAAGTAATGGGTTATTGAAAAAAATAATAAATACTTTAGAAAACTGCATTTTAACAAAAAAAAAATATTAAAATGAACTCTGAATTCTAAATGCTGGAGATAGAAAACAGAGTTCAAATCACCGACTGCAGGCAGGGTGCCCAAAAGGCTGGCAACGTTACCTCTAAAATGATTAATGATTTTGCATAAAACAATTATTAATAGTGGTTTCAAGAAATACCTAATGCTCTCATTAAAATCAAATAAAATAGGTTATTAAATGATCGAAAAAGAAATAAAATATTTTTTTAGTGTTATGCTTTTAACAATAATAATTTATTTTACCGAGATTAGCGTATAATACTACAGTTGTTTTGTCTATTAGGTAAGGATCAAATTTTTTGCATTGTCACACACCGGATTTCACAACTGAAAGTGTCACAACGGAACAAATTTTGTAAAAACAGACTTCTAAAGAGTTTTTCTTTTGTTTCAGGTAAAACTATCCCCAGAGAAGCGTGGACATGGTCACCCTAGTTATTTAACACCATCGGTCACGGTGTGCGATCACAATAAGGTGTGGTCACATTGTCGTCAATAATTTGGAAGAAAGTTGGACACACAACCTACCTTTAACTACTAATTAAAGGTACCTACTAAGATTTGCAATAAAGTGAGCGAAAAACCGTTTTCCGATCTGAAGACCCGTCATCATTCCCCTGCCCTTATCCCACGCTAGATGGGGTCGGCACAACACTTCTTCTTCCACTCCCTCTTAAGTATCATTCGTCAACTCAGAATCTACTCCTCTCACATTCATATCCTCTTTCACACAATCCAACCACTTCTTCGGCTTTCCTCTACCTGCGTACCTAGTCACAGTTATTCATAACTTTTTTTCGTGATGATTTTCATCCCTGATTACGTGTCCATACCATGCTAATCTAGCACTCCTCACCTTTTCAACGACAGGCGCCACTTTCAAACTTCCCCTGGTAGGTATACTCATTCCTTATCTAATCGTATGCTGATTAATTGCCAAGTACGGATACAGACTCCGTAGAGCCGAAAAACGTTGGAGCAAACTAATACTTGAGTGGAGACCACGTTTAGGCAAGCGTAGTGTAGGACGCCCTCCGGCGAGATGGGGCGACGATCTGAGAAATGTAGCTCAAACACTGGATGAGAAGAACCGAAGACCAGACTCAGTTGTGCCACGTCCAGCAGTGGACTGATATAGGTTGATGATGATGATCCAGACTTAAATTGAGACTCAGGGGGGCGATTCTAGACCGATAGACATTTTATCACGATAGATATATATCCCAAGAACTGTCAAAACTCCATAGTTTTTGACAGTTTTCGGGAGATATATCTATCGTGATAAAAAAGTCTATTGGTCTAGAATCACCCCCCTGGTCTTCCTATTCCGAAAACAAAATCTCTACCTACTCAAAGTGTTTATAAAAATGCCCAAACGAAACGAAAACGTTACGTTAACTGTTATTCCGTTATTCGTTTAAAAAAAGCGTCAGTTTCACAACATTTCATCCGAAAAAGCTGTTAAAATCTGTAAACGACAAATCTGTACGTTTGTGCTTTTAACCGACAGAAAGGCGACCTGATTACTGAAAGTTTATCGCTCGTTGCTCGTTTCCATGAACATTGAAAACGATATTAGAAATTTACACGACATTTTGCGTTGCATTATCTGTGGCTGCTTAAATAAAAGAGGTCGTTCTTTCGTTATAAGCATATTGCAAGTACTCCTAAGTACCTCTTTTTGGAGCTAGATCTGAATGAGGCGTTTGTACTCATAGATGTCACAGCAAATTCGATTGTATGCTTTTTGTCGCCAAAATCGTGTGATAGTGGAAACAGTTTGTACAAAACAAACATGAGTTTGCGCAACGTATCACATTACAAACGTGTATGACGCAGCCGCCACAAACGTTTTTGGATTTATTTGACTTTGTGATTTCATGATTCTTATGGATTTAGAGGCATTTTAATACTAATCCTATATGTATTTTATCATCACGTATGGCTAAAAATCTCCTTACATAATTAGGTATATGTATACCTAGTAATCGCAACGGGTATTTTTCCCTCTGAAGTATCTGCGATACCGATTTTTGGCTCGAATTTTTCTGCATTACAGAACAGGATAGGTATATGCCCAATCGCATTGCACCTTACTTCAGAGAGATAAAGATTTGTTGTTCGTAGATACGGTTTATTGTCATAATCCCCACTAAGCTGTACCCAGTGGGGATTATAACAATCTTTGTAGGTACTGTCGTCTACACATCAACCTATACACTGTTTGAACTTTGAACTATTATAATTTGAATGTTGCGAATCAGGGATCGCAATAGGTGTAGGCGCGTAGCGCGCAAGCAGCGAGTCTCACATAAAAACATATCGTCCCTCTCGCATGATTCGCAACATTCAAATTATAATAGTTCAAAGTTCGAACAGTGTATAGGTTCATGTGTAGCCGACTGTACTTAGATGGTAGGTAGGTACTGTCCAGGTAGATCATGATTTTATAATTAAGTGGCTCAATAAGTAATAAACTCTGTAGACAGAGTTTTTGACAGAGATTTTGACGTGGATCGAGCCCAGAACCATAAGTGGCTCAATAAGTAATAAACTCTGTCTACTTGCATTGAGTATACTCAATGCAAGTAGACAGAGTTTTTGACAGAGATTTCGACGTGGATCGAGCCCAGAACCTATTTGAAATATTATATTACGCAGCCAAATATGAAATCTCAAAAAAAATTATTAAAATAAAAAGCTTAAAAAAATACTTATGTAAAATCAAAACAAAGTTTTTTCAATCATCAGCTGCACACTAAAAATATCCATAAACAAATTCCATATTACTCGATTTTTACTAACATCCTGTCTCTTTGATCGTGAAGGTTAACGTAAACCGTTAACGGCAAAACAAACACTTTAAAAATATCGATAAAGTATCGATAACCATGGCATTATTGGTGCTTCACTAGTGACGAGCTGTCAATGTCAAAAAGGCTTGACATTTATCTAACAAACGATCAAATTACGAAATTGCGCAATGTAGGTTCGAATATAAATTTGTTCTAATGATTAAGTGATGACGAAGCTTATAAAGCTGCATTATTTGTTTTGCTTTTGTAATTTCAAATACTTTTACTTAGTTTAAATATCTATTTATTTCATTTTTTTTAATATGGCTTCTGTCTTTCCAGACAATTTTGCCAGTGTCAAGTGAATTATTTGAATCACAAGTTTATTCAAGTCGAGTCATAGTCATAGCTCAAGTCATTTGTTTTGAAGACAAAATGGTGGATTTTCCCTTCAAAACTTGGAAACGAATTCCATCAAATAATAAAAACACATAATTAATACACATTTATTCCAATGGCTCACACTTTATGCTATGACTGCAAGTATTATTGGTTGAAATTCCACCAAAATTAAAGAACAATACTCACTAAAACACCAAGAAAAACAATTACAATAAATGTGCTATGTTGCTTTTACACTTAGAATATAGAAAACACAATCTGTGCTTTTACAAGTCAGAACTCGAATCATTTATTTATTTGTTTTTTATTTAAATTAATGTGTCACACTCCGTAGATCAAAAAGATTTACATAAAATCCTTAAAAACAATAAAAAATCAATAGGAACTTAATAAAAGATCCACACTTAAGTAACCTATAAAGTTTTAATTTAAATACTATCTCGAGCTTTAGAAAATTCTAGGTCTCTCAATGTATGACGCTGGTTTTAAATTGTACAAATTCTATTTACATCATACATAAAACTAAACAAGTACTACTGGCATACTGCCACAGACAAAATATCTCTTACATCACTGTACCGAGAAAAGCAGTTACAAAACGCACGCTATCGTAAAATGGTAATAAATAATGCGTTTAGTTATTGCTATTGACCTACTACTGGAGAGGGACAGTGCTGTCAGTTTTCAACTAAACAATGTTTTTTTTTTAATTTTATTAGTCTTCTTGGTCTTTCTTGAAGCACAGATTATATTTTAAGCAAATCTTATAGTCTAAATAACAAATAAACATAGATAGCTATAGTAGTTTTGTGTTCCTCTGAATTATCTGCGCAGGATTGCTTTTAGGGTCGAATTTGAGGTAAACGAATTTTTTCGCACAGCAGTAGGTAAATGCGCAATCGTTGTTGCACCTAATTTCAGAAGAATAAAGATCCGTTGTGCGTACTGTATCTAGGCACACACAGTTCAAATGTTATATTCCAGAAATCCCTGCCAGTGGGGATTTCTGAAAACAGAAATTCATTAATTTTTTCTTGACATATTTTTTTTTATTCATTTCATTTTACCAGTGATGATTATTTATTTATTTATTAGGTACCTAGTTAGTTACATCCACATTTAATAGTCTTTACCCAACGAACCAAGTATTCTTATTAAAAAAACACTATAACAAACGGGTAATTTAGTGTGTCTCCAGCTTTACTCAGGCCACTATTGAAAGCGACAAATAGTTTTAGCAATGTTTTAACAATTTTCACAGTTTGTGTTTCTGGTTATAAATTGAAAGTATTTACAGGATTTTCATCTTGCCATTTCTAGTTTTCTTAACTCACGGAAGGGAGTCTGTTTTTCTAAAGAGCGTTGTACAAAACAGTTATGTTTCGGTCCCAAATATATACCAAAATATAAAGTACTCTATTTGAAAGGGCTTTTTAAAATAACAATTTTGCAATAAAAACTATTACAAACCGACTTGGGAAAATAAAAGTATGCCGCAATTTCTAACAGAGCGTACAAAATAAACATTAAAATTGTGATTTAATACCGTCTCAATTTACTACAAAGAAACTAGTCCAAACGAATGTGTGAAATATTGTGAAAAATATAAACAAAACGCTATTATGTAACAAAGGAACGTTTTGTACGCAAATTACGCTATAAAATAATATGAAAATGTGTTAAACGTACAGACGGAATGACATGCGTTGTGTGTGTAATGAGGGCAGAGTAGTGTAGGATACACAGACAACACAGGGTGAAGTACAAGATTTTATAGTTTTAGAAAACTTTTTCATTTCGTTTCTTTCCATATTACTTGCAGCGTCCCTAGCGGAATTTTTTAGGAACTACAAAAATTTATGGAAGTAAACGAAACGAAATAAATAAATATAAATAAATATTCATGGACATTTCACACGACGCCCTCTAGTCCCAAACTAAGCAAAGCTTGTAATATGGGAACTAGATGCTGATAGAATACTTATATACTTTTTTTTTGGAAATACATACTTATAATACGTAGTAACACCCAAATAAGATCAAACATCTATGGACACACAAATGTTGGTTCTTGGTGGGGATCGAACCCACGACCCACAGCACGGAAGGCAGAGCTATTACCGACTGAGCCTGTGACCTGTGACGCCTGTTACAAAATGGCTTATTCCAGAAATCCCCTGCGTGTTGCCCCTGCGACCTTTTTGTCCAGAAATCCCCTTAGTCAGCCCTGCGACTGCCGGCAGGGGATATGTCTCTGTTCTCCCCTACTCTACTCACTAGAGTCGGTGGCCGTACAAACATGTAGGAATGCGAGTTTTTGAACATCCTTCACACTTGTGTCGACATAAGACTCGACAAATCATGTTTACATACCTTGCCAGCCGATTTTAACATTACCCACGACATCGACACGATATCGTCGGAAAGCTAGTGGCGGCAATTCGGTTGGTACAGCAAGCTGTTATCACGTAAATATAAATAGGTCTTATCATGTTTAAGCCAAGGTACAAATTAGCATACCACCTTAATGATAGACAATGCTCCATCGTCGGCGTCATCGTCACTCACCAACAGCCCCCGTATTCCAATCTTTTGCTGACAAGTTATATTTCACTGCCCAGTGTAATTTCTTCAGGTCACGTGGTACAATTTTGTACCACGTGATCATTCTTTTTAGACACTTGACAGCAAAATATGCGCGAAAACACATCAAATGACGTCATAATGTCACTATTTAGTCACAGAATAACTATGGGTTAGTATGAACTGACCATGATTTAAAACTTTGCAGTTCAACTTTGATTGGCATACCCCTGCAGGTGAGGTTGTGGCCAAAGGATCCTATTTCATATAAAAAAAATCTTAAAATTATCTAAAATTAGAATTTTTCTATTCAGTGCGCGTAATTTTAGTCAAATAATCAACATCATTTTCGTCATTAGTTGACGGTATTTAACTAAAATTTGACATTATTTAGTTTAAAAAAGATTAGTTTAGGATTATCAATCATGAGTGTTTATTCCAATTTGAACCTTAGTGTAAACATAATAAGACTTTTTTTGTTTTAAACACTTTTAGATAATCGTCGCCAACAACGATATTTTTGATCGAGCAACAGTTACTGACATGACAAAAGATCCCCTGCCGGCAGTCGCAGGGCCGACTAAGGGGATTTCTGGACAAAAAGTCCAGAAATCCCCTTCGCAGGGGCAACACCCAGGGGATTTCTGGAATAAGCCACAGTATCGTATCGTGTAGATGTCGTCGTGCCAAAAAATATCAACAAAAACGATATTTTTTGATCGAGCTACTAACATGATATACCTATTCTAGGTATCTCTGTATCGGAGAGTGTGCAAACGCCTTATGAGGTTTACCTAGAGCCAATAGCTCTACCGCCAAGTTTCTTGTGTACCTAGTTTATTTTTCAAATTGGGTGCCGATATAATAAAAATATTGACAGTAGTTTCTTGATGGAATTTTTATTTCTAAAATAAGATGTCTTACCTTTTAATCTGTGAATTGCATTGTGAATGTTGTGTTCGCCTATAATTGGTGTTTGCACTAGACATAAGACTACTAGAATAAGAATATAATGTTGTTTCTCTGCACAACACTGTTGTGCATCCTATTAATAAATAAATAAATAAATAAGTAATCTGAGTTTGATAAGAAATAAATAAATTGAATTGATAGAGATCGAAAATAGAAAGGCTGTGGTACTTTTGAAGTACTAAACAATCTTCGATCTGACATACATAGGACTGATAAATATTAAATAACTCCATTTATGGCTCTAAGTAGAGCAGTGTAGAGTCGACTATCCATAAATCCGCGCAGAGATTTTATCAATACGTAGATTCTGATTCAAATTTTGATTTTAGCTGGTAATCTGTAAATATAAGTAAAAATAGGTACAGAAAATTCATTATATTATTAAGTGTTTCCTTTGTTCGAATCCCGAAACACGATAGAAAAAAATCCCAAAGTTACCTCTAATTTTCCAAGATTGTGTCTGTATTTCGAAGACAGCACAAATTATTGGGTTAAAAATTAGATAAATACATATATCAACAGTTTCTTGAGCGATGTCATAATCTGTTTTTTCAAAATTATCTTTGGTTTACAAGAAATCATAAAAAAACGGCTAATTCGCGCATTTTTTATGTCGCGGCGGTCGCAAGCGCCGATGAAGCCCGTGCGGTTTCGAACCTTATTCCAACGATCTTATGACCCCAGTTTGAAATCGCAGTCTCGTGCAAATTTTCACTATTATACACGCACCCTAAAATCTCACCAGAGTTGGCCTCATACGAACGAACGATTAATTAATGATGCTGACAGTACCTTCTATTCCTAACTCCATCTGTTCTATGTCAGTGTCACACAGACCCACATGTTCTAGGTCTTATAAGGCTACCTTGTTTCAACACCTTATATGGAAACTAGTGATGTGGCTATATCGATGTTTTGTTCGATAGCGACCTATATAAGTGACGTAATGATTGATCGATTCAATAGTTTTTGTAAAGTTCAAGATTAAACCATAATCGTATGTAATTAGGGTCGTAGTAGGATTAGTTTGAATACTTTTTGCTGTTTTTCCTTGTACTAGAATCTTAGATGAAGTTGCATGGTTATTCATATAGTTAGGGCGGCTTGCACCAGAATCGCTAAACACGTTTATCTATTAAATAGTATTTAGCGAGCTGTCAAGTCATAAAAATACGTCAGATATAAATCTATTTAGCTGTTAAACACGTTTAGTGATTCTGGTGCAAGTCGCCCTTAGTTTTTGCAATATTTATTTTTAAATTCTTTTTATTAGGTGGGTAAGTATTTTTTTGTAAATTTTCATAATAAAGGTCACAAATAAA
The DNA here is from genome assembly GCA_947859175.1 of Gandaritis pyraliata. Taxonomy (NCBI): domain Eukaryota; kingdom Metazoa; phylum Arthropoda; class Insecta; order Lepidoptera; family Geometridae; genus Gandaritis; species Gandaritis pyraliata. Next base: position 1,412,316 of record OX401877.1, on the reverse strand, counting down.
GGTTTATTATCAAACTTGAATAAGAGTAACATGAAAAAAAATTCTGTGTTAAAAAAGCCGCAGATAAAACGAAAAAAAAAGTTTTTTTTTTATACAGACCAACGTTTGACCGCAATTACACTTGATGGTAAGTGACAATGCGGTCGACGATATAGCACATTTGCCTAGAAGAAACCTATTCACTCTCCTCTTGAAAACATCTAAATTGAATTAAACAGGCTCAAAAATTATAAATCAATTAATAAGCTTGGAAGGAGACCTTTGCTCAGCAGACGGACAGTACCAGTTCGTAAAATAAATTGATAAACTTGCATAAATTCTATTATAGCGGTCTAAGTTTGACATAAAACATTTCCGTTGAAACCATCGATAGATTTTTCCCATCACAACTCTACTGTGTAAATGACGGAATGTAGTTCGCTAAGTATTTTATTGCTTTTCCTGCTACAAGTGAATCCGGGGTATTTTTAATTATTAATTGATGAATGAAAGTAGTTTTTCCTTTATACGTCTGTGTTTTTCATAGCCATATTTGTACCATTTCTAATTCAGCTTTCAATTCAATATGGTCTAGGTATTTAATAGTTAAAAGCTCAAGATTGTTACTTCATAGCGTGGAAGGCTAATACCGACACGACACCAACGATACGACACGATATCGTTGGAAAGCTAGGTGTCTATGTGGTAACACTTTTCTAAACAATCTTAATTTGACAGCATTATAACTATAGCTGTCCTTGTTGTTTTAATTTATTAAAAAAAGGACGGGAATATTTATAATGCTGTCAAATTAGGTTAGTTGAACCAGGATGATAAAACGATCTTGGGACATTTTCTAAAACGGATGTTTTAAGTTTTTTTTAGAATGAACTGGTTTTAGCTCTCTTTGTTTGAAACACTTAACACTACAAACTGTCTTTTTGGTGTTTTCCATCACCATCTGCAATCAGTGGTAGATAATTTTTTACAATGATATATATCCACTTTAACATCAGCCCACCTAAGTCAACACAAAGATGCTTCTGTCCATAGCACGCTCATGACCCATTTAAAGCACGCGCCGCACGTGCCGAACAGATGAGAAACTGCAGGTTCTTTTCGTCAGTCTTGTAATTGGTTTCATAGCTCAGTTGGTAATAGCTCTGCCTTCCGCGCGGCAGGTCGCGAGTTCAAACCTCACTGAAAACAAAATTATTTGTAAAAAAAAACATTTCACTTGTAAAAGCTATGTTTCATAAACTACATATTTCAACAGCCTAATAAAGTCCTCTAGACATAAATCTCCTCCATTTTCGAAGATAGCAACGTAATTAGGATAGCAGCCAAGGGAAGTCAAATGGAATGTGCTCCATCCAGGAATACTATAAAGACCTATTTCTAAGTGGACTGATTATGATTACAAAAGTAAAAAAAAAAACATCTAAAACTACAAAACTCACAACACAACGGATCTTTATCCCTCTGAAGTTAGGTGCAACAAACGATTGTGCATGTGCAGATGCAGAAAAATTCGTTTACCTTCAATCACCCTAAAAAGGGTTCTGCGGATACTTTAGACGGGCAGAGATCCGTTGTGTGACAACTATACATAGTATATGTTCTGTGGTTGTACAATAAACTTAAACCACAATGATTTCATGGAGATAAATAACACCAACCAGCAGGGCTAGCATGGGCCGGGGATCAAATGAGAGACAAATTGAACTTGACTTGAACAAATTGTCTCCGGGAAAGAATAAATACCATTTCCCCGTTGTCAGTTTTATCCACCCTCCGAGCATGGCCTCACCTGTGGAAAGCTTTATCCACGGGGAATAGCGAGGGGAGTAGCGTTTCGACGGTTCTCTACGTCTGTATTGCCATTACTAGAAAATAAACAATACTGACGAGATATTGACGCATCAACCTTCAATATTTTGATCAGTATATTAAATGTATGGTAATAGTTCGTTCTTTTTGCGACTATTTGCGGTCTGTTGTGGATTATAGGAAGACGAAGAAAAAAAAGTGCAAAAAAAACCTAGTTAGGTAACTACTAATGATGACAAAATATTAGGCAGGTAGGTAAGTACTTAGGTGGTACATAACGAAATTGTCACTTATGTACATTCTGATGATAGCTCCAGTAACTTGGGTCAGATATTTACTGACTGTAGTCTGTCCAATGGCCAAACCATGGTCTTGCCCGGTACCTCTCTGGTAACTACCATCTGCCATTAGGCGTATAGATGCAAGGATCTATACATAATAGAAAAACAATTGTAGGTAGGTTATCGTGGTTAGTAATTCTATGTAGCATAAGGTTTTCACAGAATGTAGCAAAGTAGGTACAGCGTAATATTTTTAAAATAACCTTGATATGCACCGGCAAACCATCTCGTGAATTTTGAGGCTGCAAGGCATCCTTCAGCTCCTCGCACAGATATACCGCCATTTCTTTGTGGACGCGAAAAAGTCGGCGAAATTCGGTATCTGGCAAGTGCAACGGATTACTTGCATCCCTTATAACCCTCCTGTGTATTTTCCGTTCATTTTTATCAATGAATTGAGACTTAATGATGAAAAAATATGATCGAGATATTTTGTAAGCAAAGGAGAATTACTTTTATACCCACCTTCGAGATAGATGATAGTTATTCCCTGTCAAATGTCAATCGAAGAGTATTTTATCCACTCTTTCCCTAGTCCATGCTATGAAGCGGGAGTAGCGGGATATAATGTCCACGAAAAACGTCAAGTGGAAACATTTTATCCCTTTTCCCTGTTGCCATGCTATGTAAGGTGGAGAAGAGAATTATTTCCACCGACAAGTAGATAAAAACGGTGGAAAGACAATTTGTCCCCGGCCCATGCTAGCCCTGCTGTAAAACCATTTTTCCCGGAAGTTTACAATAAATCTATTTCATTCAACGCTAATAAAACCGGATAAAAAGATGACTCAAACATATAAAAAGCTTTACCAACAGTTCGCTTGAAAGCGTTTCCATTGTCATACGATAATACGTGATCGTACGTTTCGAAGTTATCCGTTATTTTCTAAATAAATGCGTCATTAATTTTTCTAGATTGCAAAAAAATTGCAACAGAAAATGCTCATTGTATTATCCGTTCACATAATGCCTTAATAAATAAATCACAAATAGTAACTATGATACTAAAAACTGCGCTAAAACCTGTTGACAACAACACCGTGTTAGGTTTTTAATTAAAATCGTAATTTAACTTTAGTCTTTGATGAGGATAGGTACTGTACAGAATACCTTTTAATGATTCACGTCCTAACTTGTGCTAGCTTTAAAACTTTGATGCATAATTTGAACAAGTAATTAAATTAAAAATTAAAACAACCCCCGAATCTTGGAGCGATTTTCATCAAACATAGCTAAGAACACTCCCGACTAATTCACCTTTCACACAAAAAACCCAAATCAAAATCGGTTCATCCGTTCCGGACATACGTTGCCTCAGACAGATACACACACACACACACACAGAGATACGTCAAACTTATAACACCCCGTAGTTTTTGCGTCGGGGGTTAATAAACGAAATCGGATGAACAATATCGTGAAGGTCTTAACAATGGACACAAACACGCCAAATATAAACAATACTCATCTCTCGAAATACATGGCACAGATATGAAAAACGAAAAATAGGTCAAAGTATGTAATTGTTATAGTTTTTCATTACGCAAGATGTAGTCACAGAATGCTTTTAACTATCAACTGATGGTGTGTTATAAATTTGACGGCAATGTGCGTCTGTCTGTTTGTCTGTGCCCTAGTAGCTCTGACACTAGAGGTCCTATTTAGATGCGGTTTTTAAGTAAGCTGGTTACCTATTTCTGCCGCCAAGTGGTGATGCTCGCATTACTGTGTTCTGCTTTAAAAAGGACTCATGAGACTTTCTTTACATCCCAGAGTGATGGACGCAGTACATTGCCTCACAGAGCACTTTGCGGATTTCTCCACGATGTTTTTCTTCACCATTTCACAGCTTTTTTAAGCTTAAAACCAAATTAAAAGCTAGTTAACAAATTTAACAAATCCATAGACAAGACGCGTCCGCGTTGGCCCGAGTCCAACTCTATCAGCTATGGCGGGAAATGCTCTATAAATACCATAGACTTTGATGTCTTTCGATTTGTTTTCCAATCGGATCGGATATCTGGTTCTAGCTTAATTTATAGACACCTAACTACCATTTTGAACTATGTTTTATGATTGATTCGGCCTTAGATTTTTGGGACCAACTGATAATTTTCAATAAATGTGGGCCCAGTTGATGATTTGTAATTGTAAGTTTTTCTGAAAAAAAGTGGCGGTAATTTTAGAAAAATATCCCTTTACTCTAAATCGAATTGTTATTTTTTAAATATTTATTTTATTTTTGTTTTTGTATTTATATAACGCCGGCCACATATCAGCTGCGCTGACGCGAGTGGCTTTCAAAAATAGGACGATCCATAACAGACCGTCCCTATCGATAGTTATGGTGTTGAATCGAAAAACAATCGTACCGAGTGAGAAATCGAGTTGCGACGTGCACATTACACCAAAACGTTTCGATAGCGCGTTCTATTTTTCCCTGTGGTGCCATCTAGTTTTGTTTTCGGAAAAGATTGCTTGTTGTTTTTTTAGACGGCTAAAAAAAGTGGAAGGGGAAGAGGGTTGCGATTACGAGTAGGTACTCAAATGTTTTAGGGAAATAAGTTTGGTAGTGCGGAAAAGGTTAACAAAAAAAAAAACAGAACAACGAATTCTTGATTTTTTATAAGAATCTTGGTATTCGAATGTATCTAAGGAGTTAATTTTATGGAAGTCGAAGTTGATATTTATAAACACCACCTTAAGGTAAAGTACCTATTTATTTTTTATATATAACCAACTCTTTGACAAAATTATGCTAAATTTTTACGTATGTACCATTTAAACATTAAATATTGATTAAACTAAAACTACTTACAATGCCCATTCAGAAACGGTATTGAGTCACGTACTAAGTAAAACGTTAATAAACGTGTAGTTTGGCAATAAAATTGGCGTATTAAAGAAACAAACAAACAGGAAGTGCCATACTTTTAAAAATAGAAAATGTTTAATTTACGTAATAAAAACTGATAATATATGCAAAACAATTGAATTTCAAATCTAAAAATGTAGTGACAAAAATATTGCTCACAATCAGCATTATAACAATTTAAAATTATTTTAAGCTTAAAAAATATGGGCATTGTTTACGAATAAATGATAATTATAAAATAATTATATAATTTAACCAGCTCCTAGCATGGCTGCTATAATTTTTTGACTACATATTTTCTATAAGAGTTTTTGTTATGACATCCGGCCAAAATGAAACCCACGCTTTCTGTGGCCACACTTTTTCATCGTACACATTTCAACCCAAAAACCTAATTTTGTTGCAAATAGGTACATAATGTTCTAATTTCAAACAGATTTGAAATCAGGTCTCAACCAACCAAATAACATAGACCTGTATTATTTGGGGCTTTGTTTTGGTATAGAGTTCGGGGTTAATTGGTTTGTATGGTAATCGAATAGGCATCTGCTTTTGATTAAATTGATTTGTTTTCACATTAATCGTGGTAATAAAATTTTAGTAAAAATATCTGAATACGAGTTTTTTTTTAATCAATTTATTTCAAAATCATTTCTAACTGAATTAATTTATGTTAAGATTATAATTATTATATTAAGTAATTATAATTTTTCATCATAGCAATAGGGAAAATCAGTAGCTTATTTAGACCATGCATATTTTGCTCTTGACTGTACCTAAGTACTCTCAGCTCCACGTGGAGGAAGTCACAGGCTAAAGTGAGCCTACAAATTATCTACACAAAACAATGCCACGAGCGCATCTCTAAACACCTCACGTTCGATCCAAGCCAACATTTCCCATTAGACAACCTTATTCGAATACTAATTAAAAAAAACTTTGTCAATGGCCAGTCCTAAATCGTCCAGTGAAAACTGACCCGTTGGCTCCTCCATTGTGCTCTTCGAGTGAGGTCTCTATAATTAGCCGTGCGTAAATCGCCCAGTAAAAACTGATCCATTGATCCCTTCATTCTATTCTTGGTGTTAGGTTTTTTTAACTGGCCGTATTGTTGATAGAGCTATGCTAGTTTTTTATTGAACAAATAATTTTATTTGTGCGTAACTAGTTGGAAATTACTATGACTATTTTACGTAGAACTGCAATATGAGATAAATTTCTTGAAAGCGTAGTTCAAGGTAATTTAGATAATATTGATTGGCAGATCTTGGAATACTGGTTGCTAATTAAATTGAGCTCTGGGTTGGAGTGTTTTGCTAATAAGCGAGGGTCAAGATATCGCGGTTAGTGTTTGCATAGGTTATGATCGAAAGTGCACGATAAACGTTATTATAATGAGTATTTTAAAGATCTATGAATTATTATCAGTTCTTAATAATAAAGTAATTGTAATTATAATATCATTAAAGAGGTACTTTACTGTTTTTATTAGGTATCTGGTCTATCCAATAAAAATTGATATAAAAATGTAACAGGAAGGCTAGAGAACTTTTAATCCAAAACTAATCTACCAAGATTTTGTGTAGGTAACTAATAAAACAAAATCTGTAAAAATAAATTAGATAAGTGATACATAGCTTGTTTTATTTCTATTATTTTTCATAATTAAAACATAAATAAATAAACAATTCTATTACAAAGTTTTAACTCTGCCCACATTCATAATTTAAAATACCTAACCTTTTTGGTTTCACTTGGTTTATAAATAAAAAATGGAACTAATTTTTTAAAATTAGAACATAAATTCTATTAGGTATTTTATTGCCCACATTCTAAATTCAAAAACAAAAAATTAGAGACGCGACGCGACGCGTAACGATAGAAAACAAACTCCCGAAAATCTATTTGTCCAAATGCATCTGGTGAAATCAATTAAAATAATTGTTTTGTACAAAAATACATGGCTTCCGTGCCCTGACGATTGACAGACCAAATTTGGTGTTTCCCGCATTAAAAAAAAAACATTTGTCTACTCCCAAAACCTTTTGACATTCAAAACAAGACCTTACCCAGTTTTACTAAGGCTTAGGTTACTTTTTAGAACAGTTGTGGTTGTTCAATGAACGTGATGGTTTTGTTAGGGCTGTGCTAAAAATAGAATTGAATGAATCGAAACAAAATATCGGTGTTTCAGTTACGATATCTTATTCTTAGTTCATTGGCTTTCCGGTAGAGTTTGTCAGGTGAATGCTTAATTTAGTATTTTATAACTAATTAAAAAAAAAAAAAAAACTAATTTGAAATTTGGCTATGTTTTTGGATAAAACTCTTAGAACTTCAGTCAGTTGTTTCAGTCAGGTAATGATAAAATATCTAATAATTTATTTCAATTAAAATACGTAGTGATAATAATGTAACATACTAGCTGGGCCCACTGCTCATGACCCAAATGGGCCCAGCTGATAATATAAAATGTTATTATTTGAATTTGATAAATGGGCCTACACAGTGTATACAATAAGAGTGAACGTCTTAGAAATTGAGAATAAAAAAGTCATCATCATCACAGCCAGTAGATTTCCGCTGTTGAACATTGACCTCCCTATAAGTTTTCCAGAAGAAACAATTATTTGGTTTTTCACTCATTAAGCATCACCGACATTGGTTTATTAAACGTTAGCTTTGTAGCAAAGAAAAAAAAATGTCGGTCTATAATATCCCAGTAAATTGAGCGTGAATGTAAGGTCAAATTGATCTAAACTCTTTGTACAATCGATATAAACAACAATATCGATAAAATCCCAGCCCTACGGGTTAATAACCCTAACTAAAACAATATGGGCGCGGGAATTGGTTCACTGTTGCCAACCTAACGAATTGTTTAGCTTCCATTGAACTACTTTTAAATGTAAATGTTGGTGAAGCCAAAAATATATTTGGAACGGAGTAAACGATTGAAAAACTGAAGAATTTTAGAAAATAACATCGAAATAGTGGGATAAGAAGTATAGCTATCATTAAAGTAGATGGATAAATCGATGGGCCTTGAGAATAAGTGATGGAACAGAAGAAGCAGAACTAGACCACCTGATGTTATACCTATGCTTAACAGTGCATTGTTACACTGAGCACGTCCAAAGCTTGATATGATTGGACTTGCACCTATCTATCTCTTTGAACGTCCTCAAGAATCTGATAAAAAATAAAAAGAATGTCTACTGCACGTAAAAAGAAGTAACGATCTAAAAAAACTTTTCTATTCATGCCTTTTTCAAGTTATTTCGTATTCAAGTAGTTGAAAAACAAAGCTGTACTTAAATAAGTGTTAATTAAGCTAAGTAAGTGGATGGCCTTATCTGTATTCAACCAACCGTTAAGGTGCACTCGTCATTCTATCTGAAATGGTCTTGTACACTTTTAAGGCCAATTTGACGAAATGACGGTTCTAAATTGGTAATGGTTCTAAATCTAAATTAGAAACGTCAATATTCTATATCGTCTCGATCGTCTCGATTGAGGGATCCTTGCTCAGATCAAACTCACGCCCATAGATAAGAGAAGAAGAAAAAGAATGTTAAGCTTGTGCTAAAAATCAATAAGTCATCAAACAAATTAGAAAAATAATATTTATGAAATGTAAATAATAAAGTGAAATATAAAATCACATAGGTATTGTCTTGTGCTTAACCATTATTCATAATCCTCTGCCATATTTGCGAGACTTTTAAACAAGGCTCTAGCATTTTCAATTGCATTAGCAGCGATTTTAGCTATTGGAGTTTTACAAGACCAATATGTGATAAGTGAATAAGGTAGTGTTTTTGGAAACAATTAGAAAATGACATAAAAAAGGAATTTTAAGGGGAACAAAAAAAAACTCTATAATCAGAGTTTATTTTGGAGACAAAAAAGTTCTAATTACTCTATTGCAGAACAGTTTACACCGATTCATTGCGTAACAAAGGCATTTAACACCAAATAAATCACTATTAGTGTCTGTTAGTGCATTAGCACGCCCTTCGAAAGTTGGTAGAGCGTTAAAATTGATTGTACACATTGAAAGTTTCAAAAGAGAAAATCTAGGGTTTGTACATTTTGTTAGATCACGGACGATATAACTAACTATGTCACTGTCAAATAAGGTAGGTAGATAAGTTTAGTTGTAATAATGAGAGCCACATTTTTATTTTATTCGACAGGTTAGCTTATTTGATGTTCTTATGTGTGACGATAGAACTTAAAATACGATTTAAAAAAAAACAGGCAAATTTAAAATTATACAGCCAAATAGCTAGTGATGTGAAAGCCAGAAATACTTTATCGATAACACTTGTACAAAACCTGTCAAAAGTTAAATTCAAATGAATTCGAATCGATAAATCGTCATCAATAACTGTCGAATCTGTTTATTCGATTGTGACGATTAAATTTCATCCCTTTGTTAGTGATGGGGTCAAAAACCTCGGCCAATTGGTGCATTTAAGATGGAATTTTGTATGCGGGTTTTTATTAGACGTCAAATTTTAATGGGTCGAATCGTGTTAACTGGGTTGAATTTGAGGAACTTGGTTCTTTGATAGGTTTTTTATGAGGTGCGAAGGAAGGTTGCTAGTTTTCGTGGCAGTAAACGAGTTGCAGATGACTAAAATTAGGTTTATTTGACAGACGTCGCCGTGATAGTTACTAAGTACCTACCTAATACTGATTCATCAAATGCAGTAAGTTTTATGTAAGTTACATGCAAGCTTGATGTGAATATAAATGTGAGAGGAGTAGATTCAGAGTTGACGAATGATAGGAGTGAGTGGAATAAGAAGACATGTTGTGCCGACCCCACCTAGCGTGGGATAAGGACAGGGAAATGATGGTGACTTTGATTATTTACAGTAAATAATCAAAGGATGGTGATGACACTGTTTGATCTGACCGGCCTTGGCTTTTTCCGTAATTTGATTGTTATGTCTACGTAATTTTATTATTAACGCAAAGTATGCCTGGATTCCAGACACAATGGAAAATAAATTTTGTGTAGCGTGGGTCCGCGTTGCAGCATATCAAAGGTTAAAGTTTTCTGAAACACCTACATAGGTAAGTATACCTACAGAACAAAAAGGTACCTATTTCTTCGGCAAAGGTAAATCAGCATGTAAAAGAATATTCATCACATAAAAAGCGTGTGTAAAGAAAGAAAAAATAACACCAAATGCAATTTGAAATAAGAACTTGTATATCAGCGAGCTTCGTAAACGTACGCAACGCGCGCCAACCGCGGGTCATTGCCCCCAATATCGTTTGAAAATAGAACCTAAGAATGCCGCCATTTTGATAACCTCAAAATTATTACGAAACCGAAAATAGTAATTAGTTTTTCACACTCTCTACTTTCGTTGCTTTTTTATTGATCATGAATACCGTAGCTTCCTATTGAAGAGTTTTTACTGTTTTAGCGGGAAACTTTTCAATGGCGATTACTATTGTGTAATGTTTTACGATCTGCTATAAATATAATGAAACAACTTTCAAGGAACTGATTATTTTAGCTTACAATGAGCTTTTCTTACTTGACAAAGAACTGTAGAATGTACTACTTGCCATCGTGTCATTGAAAACTCATTACTTTCCTAATAACTCAGGCTGATGGGGTCAGTGGAAAAGCTTTCTCTCAACCAACCGACCAACAAAGACCAAGACCAAGGTCAAAAACATGAAGATCTAAAGATATATTATCTGTCTTCAAGGTTATGAACGAAGTCATAAAGTAAGTACCATTTTTCATGAGAATTTCTCAAATATGATGTCACGCCTTCAGAAAGCGGTTACATCGCGAACAGACCAACAAGTGGCCACCAGATGGAGATTTGCGTCTATATTTATTTTATTACCCTAATTTCATAGTCTACTGGCTAGGATCTGAAGGTATCTGGGATTATGTAGTCATTTGTGTAACATTTGTGTGTGGCAAAAACATTGATGTTTGTTCTATGTCTGGGTGTTACTATGTATTATAAGTATGTATTTACAAAAAAAAAGTATATAAGTATTCTATCAGCATCTAGTTCCCATTTACATGCTTTGCTTAGTTTGGGACTAGAGAGCGTCATGTGAAATGTCCATGAATATTTATTTTATTTATTTGAAGATTTTATACTAGAAAAACTATTGCAAACGTCTGAAACTGGCAAAACGTAGGTAAAGATCCGTTATTGTTAATTATAAAAAAGTTTCTAAAACAACTCAAAAATATTCCTTATAATCTTTCAATTTCATTCATAATTAAAAGAAGAAGAAGTTGATACCGATGTTTTGCCATTGGTCTAGAAAAATTTGTTGATAAAAGTTTTTGAATCCTTTGAAGAAACTACACAGTCCCTACCGACATCGCAAAATTGCATCTTGATCGCGTCCCACTTCTGACAAATTGTCCCACTTCTGATAAGATTGTCCCACTGAATTATAATCATTCGATTTCACGGAGAAAGGAGGTCAAAACCATCTTAAAGTACTTACCCACCCCTTGAGTTGTAGAGTATGATATTGATTGATTGATGTATTAGGCCCAGTCGCATAACTTGAAATTATAATAGTATGAGCATAATATTACCGTTTTCTTTCTTTGCAGTTCCTTTAAATTAATTATACTGTATAAAAATTATATGAGGGCCCAGTTATTCTTAATGTGGTCAACTGGGCCCACACCCACATGGGTCTTTGACTAGGGGGCCCAGGTGAATTACTCACCGACACATAGGTTTAAATTAAAAAAAAAACCTCTAATCTTCTCTGTGGCCCATCAGTGAGCAAGACAATAGACTGATGAAAAGGTTTCATCAATTTATGTGGGAAGGAGAGAGCTTAAAAGGTTAACACCTCTCACTCTTATGTACCAATAATACAGGCCTTTGCATTTAAACTAGATGATTTATAAAGCGTCGCTGGGGCAAGGGACTTTTAGACGGAGTAGGCTTGTGTAGCACCTATCATCCTCTCACTCAGTTTAGTCGGCCTTATCCACAGGAAAGACAAGGTCAATAGTCAATACGTGCGGAGCTGACTAAGCCAAGGGTTTATTATTTTTCCTTCATGGTTTGCGAGTATTGTGCACATAAATTTCGAATATTAAAAATTATAGTACACGACCGGATTTGAACCCACTACCTTAGGATCGAAAGGTTACTAGTGTTACTGCTCTATAAGCTCCCACGTAAAAGAATCTTTACAATTTTAATTATCACACTATGCTGTTGTTCTTAGTAACTATTACTTAAACTGTGACGCGTAGGTTTCAATTAAGCTCTATTTAAAAAGGTGATTTATTATCTTCATTTAAAAAACTTCAAAGTATTTGTTAAAAACACCTACTACTGTCGGTTTGTTTGTTTGTACTAATTAGCCTTGTCGCCAAGTAAAATGGAAAAATAAAATTATATATCAGTTAATTTTCGTTCTCGCACACAGAATCAAACTAATAACAGTACAACAAATCCATTGTTCTTTAATCCAAAGGTATTATCGCTTAATCCTTTCGAAGTCTTCCGTCTCCCTCTAACTTGTTTGTTTTGCTGTGTTGGAGTGAGACAGCGTATTTGTGCACCTCAAGTGCAGTGTTCATTCACTGAGTTACTGCGCCACATTCTGCAATAGTGATGTGTAAAAAAAAAACTATCGATATCGATATTTGTAAAAGGTTTTCTTTCGATAAATCTCTCAAAATAACAGGACAAAACTATAGTACGTATAAAATAACCATAAACTAAAAATACATAAAATTATTTATTTATTTAAATCGATGTTCTCTTTGAATAGTCGATAAAAAATTATATGAAAAAAAAGAACAATCGATTTTGATAAATGAAAATATTGTTACTTTTTTAAACGTACAATGTGCTGCAAAATGATTGCGTAGGTAGTTAATACATTCCGAAAAAATTAATGAGCCAAAAACATTTCACACCTTTCTATTGCACCTGTTTTCATCAACCAGTGACATAATTCACAAGTATTAATTTTTAAATTCCAATCTATTGTAAATCTACACTTACCATAGATAATAAAATTCACGATTATAGCCTAAAACCAGTGGGTTACATAATAAAATGTAATAGCTATAAAATCAATCAAATTATTGTTGCGACTACTTGTGACTCTACATTTTTACTATTAATATTGTATTGCTACATTTAATTTGTCTCTTAAATTTTTACGACCACATTTTATTGTTTGACACCTTGTTTTATTACAATCTTCGTTTATAAATCACCTTCTTTTTATAATTTCGTTGATCTATCTACCGGCAAGCGTCTTACCGGTATTCTGTTTTAGAACAATGGCGAAAATAACTCAGCAGGGGTATGCCAATCAAAGTTGAACTGCAAAGTTTTAAATCATGGTCAGTTCATACTAACTCATAGTTATTCTGTGACTAAATAGTGACATTATGACATCATTGGATGAGTTTTCGCGCATATTTTGCTGTCAAGTGTCTAAAAAGAATGATCACGTGGTACAAAATTGTACCACGTGACCTGAAGAAATTACACTGGGCAGTGAAATATAACTTGACAGCAAAAGATTGGCATACGGGGGCAGAGAGTTTATCTCTCCAAAATATTTAAATGTCCGTGCGAGAAGGTTATTTGACATTACCCCTCGCCTGTTGTTACAATCTCTTTTACTTAGGGCGGCTTGCACCAGAAACACTAAACGTGTTTAACAGCTAAATAGATTTAAATCTGACGTATTTGTATGACTTGACAACTCGCTAAATACTATTTAATAGTTAAACGCGCTTAGCGATTCTGGCGCAAGCCGCCCTAAGTATAGGAATAATCGATACCTACCTTAGTATTTCACCCCATCTCTATTATCCAGGGATAGCGAACCGGTCGCGCATCGAATTGGCACAAAGATCGTTTTTGTTCGGATTATACCTACAACCCACAGTCCAGACGGTGTGTTGTGTAATCGATACTTATATGGTAGACCTCATTCATAGTTCTTGTAGGATGAATGGACGAGCCTTGATGGAGGGAGTTTTTCTTCCAGCTTCCGTCTGCAGCTTAATGTGATCTAAGATTATGCAGTAGTTGAACTATTTTACAACTATTTCAAACATGTTCAACTATTTTTAAGTAAAGTTTAAAACTCTTTTCATGTATGAAAAACTTCGAACGTTTTTCGCCATGACGTGTAGATGTAGAATACCCCCCTTTCGGACTTATAGGGACATTATGTTACACCCAGCCCCCCTATTCCAATTTTTTGATGACAAGTTATATTTCACTGCCCAGTGTAATTTCTTCATTCTTTTTAGACACTTGACAGCAAAATATGCGCGAAACAAGAAGAAGAAGAAATCAAATGACGTCATAATGTCACTATTTAGTCACAGAATAACTATGAGTTAGTATGAACTGACCATGATTTAAAACTTTGCAGTTCAACTTTGTGATTTTATCGAGCCCCAGTATACCTACTTGACGCTATAAAAGTCAAAAGTGTTATTATTTTCTGAATTAACATTTGTAGAGATTATTGAAAGTACAGAGATTAAGAGCTATATTAAGGGCCGTAAGATCAAAAGCAGTTAAAACTACGGATTTCCTAAACTACGATCACATTTGATCGATGGTTTAATCTACTGTCATAAGATCAAGTCGAAAATAGAAGCAGATTAGATAAACTTCGATTAGTCCTAAACGCATGGCAACATTCTCGTATTTCGTTCTTTCGTTCATGAAAAAAAAGGTTATAATTAGTCAGTTTGACATATTCGATCACATCGACATTGACATACAGACGCAATTTTTGTCAAAGCCTTATTACACTATGCAATCTCAAGTCAGGCTTACTGATAGTGATGTAACGTGACGAGTTGAGTTATTTCGAACTCAAGTTATTTGAATTGACTCGCATCGAGGACTTGCATGCATATAAAGTCATACGAGTGAAAATCTAGCACCAATTTCTCTAACCACTTACGTTGCATACGGACCTAGTTGAGTCAAGCCAATTGGCGGCTCGAATCAAGGTTCGGTTTAACTAAAATAATTAATTCGAGTTCGATATAATTCAACTCGTTACGTTACATCACTCTCAGTAAGCCTGACTTGAAATTACATAGTGTAAGAAGGCCTTTTGGTTGTTTGTTTTGAATTTGAACTCTTGTTGTATGTAATGTTTTCAGCCCATGAAATAATTCGATATCCGAATAATTTTCCATTGCAATAGAGTTTTTGTATTTATAATCTCAAAACTACAAACTACAACAAACGAATTACAATACAAATAGAAAGTTTAGTTCAAACAAACATCTGGTAGCCAGGCAACCATATTGAAAAAACGTCAAAAATGAGCGTTTAATCTTTGATTGGCAGTTTAACCGTACCCTCGGCCGAGTTTAAACTAATCGTTAGTTTAAGCTACCCATGGTCGATTAACTACCATTGATCTTATGAAATAATCGGAGACTGGAGATTAAACTCTCTTTTGTCGTTTAAACCACTATTGATCTTACGGCCCTTAATAATCTTCAGATTTTCAAATTCATATCGTCTTAAATTATACTTTGGTCATGAGAAACGCTAAAGCCAAATATATCTTTTATCATCAGAGAAATAAATGAAATAGAAAATCAAAAGAATACCTCTCAGTAGATGTCATCATAATATCAACCCGTAAAAGTCCTCTGTTGGACCTAGGCCTTCCATTTAAGCCTTTTCAATCCACCTGTTCCCTTTAAATAAGAGGTAACAGAAGCTGGTACGTATGTGTGGGCTGTTTCAACCCAAACCAAGTATGAAGTAACATTCTCCTATAAATAATTCATACAACCCGTTTCTGGGATTCGTGATGGTCACACATTTTGTCAGTAGCAGACATAGGCTTGTCCATTTTATTGTACAGTGGAAGAACAATATTTTAAAGTAGATAGTAGTAGATAAACTATATATTGTATACAAAGAAGATCGATATTATACCGTGTAGTGTTTGTATCTACTTAGTAGATACTGTACCCTATCTCACATACACAAGTAAGTGAGGTAACTGCCGGTGTCAATCTCCCGACCTGTCAATGTCATCCGTACGTCTGGATGACAGGACGAGGGGGTCGGGAGGGGAAGCCTGGGACGAGGCTAAAACAGACACACGAGTATGGCGGAGCTACCGATATCGAGGTATTCGATCTTGGTGTATTGGTGAGCCAGGGAATAGGTTAAAATACAGGACTTTACAGTGGCGACGAGGATAAAGGTCTGTAGAAACTATAATTTTCAAAAGGAGGAGGAAGAAGAGTTCAGGTATGTCTTTTCTTTGTGTAAATTATGGTTTCGGCCATTGGTGGCGTGCGATCTCCATTACAGATACAAATTGTTTAATTTGTTGCTGTATGATTTTTCATTGACTAGGTACCTACCTAATATATTAGTGCTGGTTTGTTTGTTAAAGTAGCGTGTATTATTATTGGGGTCTCCTTATATTTTGTGTAGAACATTTTCTTTTGTGCAATATTTTATTTCTTTACTATCTGTTTACACAACACAAAAAAGTTCCGCATCCACTACACAGGTGGCGTTGCATTACAATAATGAAAACAAAATTAGGCTGCCGTATTTTCTCTCATCCAAAAGAAGAAGCATGAAGCCTCGACCGAATGAACCTCCACTTCACTCCTCGTTCGTTCCTTTTTCTTTGCTTCATTCGTCGTTGGCTCATTAGCGTCAGGCAGTCATCTGATGCTACAACTAGTTCCGCTTTGCGTCGGTGCGGTGGATGGCATCAGTCGTTTAGTTCCGCTTTTCATCATTAGATGGCGTTGGTCGTTTAGTTCCGCTTTGCGTCGGTAAATGGCATTAGACGTTTAATTCCACTTTGCGTCGGTAGATGTCATTGATCGTTCTCTAATTTATAAAAATACCGAAATTGTCAACATCTGTTTATACTTATGCTTAATTCAACAAGGGATAAATCTAGAGAAAAATTGAGTTCAACGGCTCAATTCCACTACTTATTTACAACGGTTGATGTTCTGTTCGTTTCAACTATACCTAATTCGATTGATCTGTGGCTTGGCTGAGGTATATAAAATAAAAGGACTCCGATTCGGTTGCGTTTCGGCTGTCGGGGTAAAGTGCGAATTGACCTAAAACGGATGAAGGGGCAGTCGAGCTGCGTTCCAGCAGTTAAAAGAATCGTTAGTAGAATTTTATTAACCTTCAGGCAATGCGTAAAGTGCAGTAATAATTCAAAAAAAAAAAGGGGAAAGAGATAATTATGTTCGCTGCATGTTGTGTCGGACGTCGTCGGCGCGGGGTGGTGCGGTATGACGTGTAGTGCTGCGTGTCGTCATACTTAGATAGGTAGGATACCTAGTACCTACCTATTTTATTATATTTTGTAATGCCAAAAAATTAATATTATTATAATCACTTGGACTTGTTATGAGGAGATAAAAGCGGGATTAATATTTTACCATTAATGAACCATTTTACGGGTCTATACTTTTTATAAAATTTCAATTTTGGTCACCCGCCTTGATCGTGCAGTGTAGGTACCTACCGATTTTGTTGGAAGTTATAATTCAAGAGTTTCACCAGACGTGATAGCCTACCTAGACGTGTGATTTGCGTGACACTAGTGGATAGGAGAGGTACCTACTTACTTATCCGATGGGTACCTAAATGGTTAGCAAGTCTGCTACTTTTGTTTGTGTGTAGACAGGTAACAACAAGAACCTATTCCATAGTATTTTATAAGGAAGACAATAACATGATGTTATCTAATTCTACTGGGAAAGATATTACACCTACTTACTTATATTAAAAATCCACAATATTTATATAAAAGAAGAAGAAGAAGAAGTTTCTAAGCGATTTTCTAAAAGATCATGCGGAACAGTAGATGGGTACCTACGTCTATTTTACGCAACATTTTAGTTGCATTTCATAAAACTTTAAATTAGTATATATGAGGTTGGCTACTTACCTATATTCTGTTTAGTATGTATTGATATACTAACTCCTGGCTTAGGTACTATTAGTACCTATTGACGGCTTACTACTAGTTAACTGTTACAAATGAATTCAGTAGGTAATTAAATATCTTGATCTATCTAGATACCTACTGTTATTTCAATAGGCGATCACTGGGAGGGTATACAAAATTATAGTTTTATTATGCAATTTAAGTTTGTTAATTATTCATTCAGTTATTCATTGCATACATGGTTTAAATAAATAGCTTAGGTCTTAGTTGGTTAAAGGAGCGGTCATGCGCCCTGTGAGGATGCGGCAATGGTAGTATAGAATACCTACATAATTTAAATAATAAAGTGTCATTTTAAAAGCCGAATTAATGTCAATAATAATGGAAAAGATTCAATACACTTATACAATAATTAATGGTACCTACAAGCGGATGCAAAGTCAAACACCATTTCAAAACAATACTTACAATATTTAAGTACCTGCAATTAAGTTAAACTTATTACTAGTTAAGCTTTCCCTTGGTACCATTGAACTGGTTACATGATTGTTGGTCAAGGCTTACCATTAAATTGGTTGCACAGAAGTCAAGGCTTACCATTAAATTGGTTGCACAGAGGTCCAGGCTTACCATTAAATTGGTTGCACAGGAGTCCAGGCTTACTATTAAATTGGTTGCACAAAGAACAAGGCTTACTATTAAATTGGTTGCATGATGGACAAGGCTTACCATTAAATTGGTTGCACAGAGGTCAAGTCTTACCATTTAATTGGTTGAACACGGTCAAGGTTTACCATTAAATGGTTGATGACCTAGGAAGGCTTACCATTGAATTGGTTGCTGGTGATTGACCTGAGGCGTACCATTAAATTGGTTGATAATATGACTTAGGAGCTTACCATTAAATTGGTTGCTGATGATTGACCAAAAGCGTACCATAAAATTGGTTGGAGGAAACAAGACTTCCCGTTCACGTTCAATGGTGACCAGACAGGGCTTGCTTAAAAACGGACAACACTTTAACAGAAAATGAAAACTAAGCATAACTAAATTAGTAGGTACTTAAATAAAAAATAAAAAAAAGTAGCTTACAAGTTGTTTAATACGGTTACCTGTATTAGAAAACCCGTGATATTATGACAAAATCCAAAAAAGAGATAAGGAAATGGTAGGTTTACCTAGATGTATTTTAATTTGGAATCAGTGTTAACTAAATGGGACGAAATAAACAAGAAAATACTTAAGAGGTTTTGAACTCCTATGAGTGAACTCAAATGAGTTTGGCCAACTTTCGATGTGAAGTGTGAATATGAGTAGACGTAAAAAACACTAAGTAACGATGCAAAACTCTGGAAGAATCACCAATATTTATAAAACATTTGCTACCTACCAAAGATTCGTTGAGGACTAGGATAACGTTGTGTGAAATATTCTCGAATATTGTATTTATGTCATGAAAAACATTAAAACTGCTTTCCTTATAATAGAGCGGCAACCGGATGTTAGTGTAAAGTTATAACATCGAATGGTACAGGCACAAAAGGTTTGATGTGTGTATCGTGCGTGCTTAAATGTTTCCAGAATGATGAAACAAAAAGTTAACTTCGCTGTGAAAGATTCAGATTACCAGAATTTAATATTCGGAAAAAAATGATAAATTGTGTAGTACCTAATAGATAACATCCTGGTTTGTGGGAACAACAAAGAATAATACTGCCGAACCTAGTACTGGCAGTCAAAGTACTGGAAGTATTAGTGAAAGATTTAGATACAGTACATAGAAAAAAAATATGTTTGCTTCTTGGGGAACCAACTTATACAAGAATGAGTAAAGAAAGCCATTCCCAAGCAAGGTACCTATATCTATACCTTAACTTTTATTTAAAGAAGTTACCTACTGAAAAAGACGAGTCTTCTATGCTATTGAACTACAAGGCAAAGCGAAAACACAATTAATGTATTAATGGTACCTATTCCGAAATATCACTGAAGTTCAAACTCTGTCTTTGCGGAATCTAGAACCTCCAAGCGTTTGAGCGATCTTGTTGTCGATGGATGTCGTTCATAGGTATCAACGAGCGACAGTGCCCTCTATCTGGTGTGATGCCTACTGTGAGTCAGTTATGTAAATGCATACCTAGTAAAGTTATAGCGGATGTGAATTCTGGAGGTCAGGCTCGGATCTAGTACAAATCAATGAAAGTAACTAAACAAAAAATAAGGGAAAAAAATTAATTTTGTAATCGAACTAACAAACTGGATGGAAAAGAAAGAAAACCTATGTTTTATTACAAAACTCTCTGTTAAAATAAGGAAACACAGTGAGGGTCTTATAATAAATCAGAAAAGACGTCTAAAAACAGTTTTAGAAGCCTACCATGGAATTTGGCTAAGCAAATTTTATTATGAGATCCGGTTACACAACAAAGTTTGGGCTGACTCCAAAGTATTCTCTATATATATAATAAAATTATTGATAGGTGTAGTAAGTAATGCCTGCGTAGTGTAGCTCTTTTCTTCGTTCTGTGACGTGAACCATAATTTTTAGACTATTCTTCGTAGCGGAGGTAAATAAATTCAGGATTTCTGTGCTTAGAGCCCTATTAGACATAAAATGCCCGATTTAAGACGATTCAAGTAAGAGATCGCCATAAGTGACAGAGGAAAAAGGGGAAGGAGTATGGAGACTGGAAATAAAGAGCTGAAGATGCAGACGTAACAGAAGATAATAATTTATAAGGTTTACGTGGAAGAGATAGAAAAGAAAAATAAGCTCTCTCTGTATTGCAACCCAACGCCTAAGGTTACCTACCTACCTATAGTTGAGAATGTTTTAGGCGGAGAAGAGATTGCAAGAGTTAAGGAGAAATATAAACTTCCTTGTCTTTATGAAGTAGAAGATCATTAGAAGCCGGACATAGAGACGCAAGTGGACAATGAGTTGTCAGTAGACAACCCACACCTATTTCAGACATATTATGTCAAGTGCGCAAAAGTCCAATTTAAATGGTTTGTAATGTAATCACATGTTGTATTGGTGAAAGCGTGTAATGAAAATGTATGTATTCAATGTGAAGTTGTCTTTATTGGTCTGTGTCTTGATAAGTACCGAATTGCATAAGGCTAATGATAATTATATTGTAATCTAGGGCTTTGTCCGGAGGTGTGCGCTCACACCATAGTATGATCCTATATGGGGCATAGCTTTATGTTTTGTTGATTCAAAATATTTAAATAAGAAAGGGGTTGTAGTGTTTGTATCTACTTAGTAGATACTGTACCCTATCTCACATACACAAGTAAGTGAGGTAACTGCCGGTGTCAATCTCCCGACCTGTCAATGTCATCCGTACGTCTGGATGACAGGACGAGGGGGTCGGGAGGGGAAGCCTGGGACGAGGCTAAAACAGACACACGAGTATGGCGGAGCTACCGATATCGAGGTATTCGATCTTGGTGTATTGGTGAGCCAGGGAATAGGTTAAAATACAGGACTTTACATACCGATCAACTCGAAATATTTTCATTTTGTGTAACAAATATCAGTCTAAAAGTATAACAACTCAAAAATCATTAATCCTATCCTACTAATATTATAAATGTGAAAGTTTAGATGTTTGGATGTTTAGATGTTTGGATGTTTGTGTTTCAATCACGTCAAAACTACTGAACCAACTTGGATGAATCTTGGCATACATATAGTTCGTAACCTGGATTGACACATAGGCTACTTTTTATCCCGAATAATTAACAGGATATACTTACAGGATAAAATGAACGAAAAGGATTAGCAGCGCCAATTGGCAAGAGGATTTCATTGTCATGTCACGTCAGTTTGACAGGGCGTAGTACTACCTCTTTGGTCTAACAACTAGCGTTTGACATTCCAGTACGAGTTCGGTGTAATGAGGTGTAATGCCAAGTTTCTCAAAGAAGTATCCGCTCAGTACACGCACAGATAATATAATGTACACGGAAACGATATTCGCGTACGAAGTCGCGGGTAATTGCTAGTTGTAGCTAAATGGTTTACTTTATAGCTCTAATCTTTTAATAGTTTTAATCTAAGCAAAATCCATTGCATAAAGTGTTTTGCGTTTCATAACTTTAGTAATAAAAGTTGAAGATAAACGTTTTTTTAGTCTACTGAAAAATGTGGTATTTTGTCTTAGTTTTTATCTAGGTGTGCGATAAGGAGAAACAATAGCTATTGAATACAATGGGCAGCCTTATCGCTAAAAGTTATATCTTCCAAAAATATTACGAGTTTCCAGGGTCCTGTCTAATCCTGAGTCTAGTCACTAAATGATGGGACAAGCCGATGGCTCACCTGGTGTTAAGTGGTTACCTCTGCCTATAACAATACATTGCCTCACCGAGCACGTCCACTGAGGATGTGCCCTGCACTGCGCCCATCACTCTGAGACAGAGCTGTAATGACGCCGGTAGGTATCCCTTCAAACCGGAACACAGCAATGCGAGCATCACTGCTTGGCGCATGAAATAGGTGCTAGTACTTCCCCGGACGAACTCTTTCACACTACTATTAAACTGCCGAAGTTACAGCTCTTTTAGCTCAGCCCCGTATTCCAATCTTTTGCTGTCAAAATATATTTCACTGCCCAGTGTAATTTCTTCAGGTCACGTGGTACAATTTTGTACCACGTGATCATTCTTTTTAGACACTTGACAGCAAAATATGCGCGAAAACTCATCAAATGACATCATAATGTCACTATTTAGTCACAGAATAACTATGAGTTAGTATGAACTGACCATGATTTAAAACTTTGCAGTTCAACTGAGATTGGAATCGCCCCACAGAAAATACAAGGTCAATACGTGCAGAGATGAGTAAGCTGTGGGCTATTTTACTTCATCCCTTTTACCGTTTGACGGCACAAAGGACCGAATTCACCAACATTCAATTACCTATCTACCTTATAAAGAGAAAAATGCAGGTAAAGTCACGGGTATTCCGATTGTTAACAATAATTTATGTAATTACGCTTTTTTTTATGTACTGAAGCTCATGGCCTTTATGGTATGTTTTTGCAAATACACCGTACGATAACGGTATCAAGTCGTTTTTGTGTTTTTATTGTTTTCTTTTTTGGTAAAACATGCTGATTGATATATTCGGAAGTTTAAAGGAATGTAATTGATCTTTCATAACTTTGTGATGAATATTTAATAAGAAACGACTTATATATCAATGTACATAAGTATAGGTAGGTATTTTAACTTTTATAAATATCTGACGTAAAAATAAATAAATAAATATTCATAGACATTTCACACAACGCCCTCTAGTCCCAAACTAAGCAAAGCTTGTAATATGGGAACTAGATGCTGATAGAATACTTATATACTTTTTTTTTATAAATACATACTTATAATTACCATTACCATCCATCCATCCATTACCGACTGAGCTGTGACGCCTGACAAAATATTAAAAAAAATTATTAAATATAGATTTTTTTTTAAATAAATAACTAATTTTAGCTAAAATTCTAACAAAAAGTGCATAGTTGCATAGAGTTATGGCCATTTTCATACCTTATATTGTTATGCAAATCACAAAAATCAGTTTTGTAATCCTATACATTGATATCCAGTTAGTACTCTCGTGAACTGGATCTAAATAAAAATCAGATCTAACAGAGACGAAAAAAGGATCATTTTTAACCGACTTCAAAAAAGGAGGAGGTTCTCAATTCGGTTGTATGTTTTTTTTTTTTATTTTTTTTTTTTTATTTTTTTTATGTTTTTTATTTTTTTTAATGTTTGTTACCTCAGAACTCCGTCATTTATGAACCGATTTCAAAAATTCTTTTTTTATCTAAAAGGATATACTTCCAGATTGGTCCCATTTAATTTTCATCAAAATCGGTTCAGTAGTTTGGGTTATAAATAGAAATAACTGAAAAAAATATGCCAAATTGCGGCGTAGCGCCTACCATTTTACTGCTAGCAACGATGCAATATGTCAAGTTGCGGCGTAGCGCCTACCATTTTACTGCTAGCAACGATGGACCCTTTGTGGTGCACACCTAAATTTTTACATTTTTCTAAATTTGTCAATAAACCCAGTTTGTACATTCAAACCGCATTTAATTGGAGAAAAGCAAAAACCCACCAGTTGTTTCTCTAAAGAATCAACACCAACCACGTGCACGAAATTGCGTATTTTGCTTTCCTGTGACTTTTAAGTGGTGTTTATAGTGACTAGAACATTCCCAATGAACTGTCATCATCATCATCATCATCTGATGATGAAGCTGGTATTCGAATTGAAGTCGGTTTTTCCAGTTTTTTAACTTATAAATTATGAATCATCATTGTCATCAATCTATACGTGCTCTCTCAAAATCTCATCCATGACGCATGGTCATAAATCCCCATAATTGTGTTGAATAAAGATCTTTTCTATAAGCAGATGAAACTGGAGAAATTGTTTCCATAAAAGGATCAAGGACATCATTGCAACAATAAATAAACAACAAGAATAAATCTTTATATTGAATGGACGCGATCTGATTCACAATTGCTATTTGTAAGAACTCAGACGCAGAAAAAGTCGACGACCTTTTTCGAGATAACTCGCAAAGTCTTACACATTGCTGGATTACAAAAGAAAGCTTTCGGATTACTTGATGGTGAACAGCAATGAACGTAGAAATCAACAATGGAATATTTTGAATTTTAGTACAAGCTATCTCTGTTGATTCTGGTTTTTTGATACAATGAGTACCGCTTGGGAGAGTTTTATGAGCGTTTTATCAAGATAAGCTGATAAGAGATAATTTGGGTTGTAAGTGTTGTAAACTTTGGTGGAACGACCTGTTTTTATCAAAAAATAATGTAGATGAAGTTATTTACACAAAAATTATTAGGCTTCCTTCCTCGTTTGAGGTAGATAGATAAAATATGACAAAAACTAGATAGATCGTAGGTAGATTTTTAAAACATTGGTTTTGGCAATCTGACTTCTTTTACCTTTTTTACTTTAATATGAATTTACTTCTCTATTCTATTCAAAATCTTCATTACTTAGGTAAGAAAATAAACAAAAAATTGTTAATGTCTAGCTTTCGTTACAAAATATTAGTACCTACTAGGTATTTGGGCTTACTCCCAGAGGTCCATGATTCTATTGTTTTGGTATTTGAATATCGATAAGGTATAAAAAAACTATTTTAGACATATTTCGACAACTATCGATAAAGTATCGACACTGCGATCCCAACACTACTTAGTCGATCAATATAAAATTACAAAAAACTAGAATTGCACAGACAATCATTACTTTTATTATCCTCAGCGCGTGTCAACAATATCCTTTATTGAAGCTACAAAAGAACATGTTTTATGAATGCCTTGATTTTATTAAGACGAATTTCATGTTTTTATTCTACATCTTGTTTAAAACTTTTTTAAATAAAACAATCGTTAATGAATTATAAGTAATTTAAAGATTGTAAGAATTACGTTTATTAATTCGATAAATGTTTTCGTGGAATTTCAAATACGTGACATTAAAAAAACCATGAGAATATGTTCGTAAAGAATGCATTAAAATTATTACAAAGCACTTTAAAATTAAAATGAGGCATTGTATATTTTGAGAAAGTAGCCATCATTAAAGTTAAAATTATAATATGTGACTATGAGCGTATCACTATTCTCTGAATTCTTACGGGCTTAAAATTCTTTGGGCCCAGTCGACGACCAAAAGTTGTGCTCAGTAGAAAGTTGTCAACTGGGCCCACTTAGAATATTAAAATAGAGGGCCCAGCTAGTGAGTTACTCGCAACATTCTGTTTCTACCGGTATCTAGTTAGGTAAAAGGTACAAATAGGTACTAAAAACAGAATACATAAGTTATTAGGTAATTCTGTAATAACAATAATTTATGTTTAAATTAGTTTTTAGGTACCAAATTATCATAAAATTAGTAATGTTAATGAATTTAGGTAATTTTATCCATCACGTCTGTAATTTTTTATGACGACTTTTTTAATTACTTACATTAGATGGGTGCGTTCCCCTTGGGTCTGATTAACCCTTTCACTTTTGGCAATAAAAGTACCTAACGATTAATTTTATGTACAATAATTTGTTGATAACTCGTGTATTTTGATAAGATACCTGCAAATTATAATGCGTAAAAGAATCTGATTTACTACTAATGTATGTGTTTTTTTATTCTTTCTCAAATATTTTTATTATACTTGATATAAGTACATTTGACCGCAATCTCACGTGATAGATACTTATTTTTTTGTTTTTTATCCCAAAAAATAATGAATAATGTGGGAAAAATAAAATTTTATTTTCGTTATTAAATGTTTTTGTATGATTTTGACTAATTTTTTTTTACCAATTTGTACTTATGTCTTGGTTTGTCACAACTCACAACATAAGCAATTTATAGTGTTTTGTAAACAAAATGATCTCAGTTTATGAATAATAAAATCTTAGAGGAATGCGACAATGACGCATGGCTGACTCAGCCGATGGGAGTCAATTGAAAAGTTAAGCATACTCTTCTACGGGTGACTCGACAATGACAATATATGGTCTGAATCACGGACTGAAGCGGAGACGAAAGCGGAAGAGATAGCGAATAGAAAAAATTACCTTCTTCTAATTTAGAGCTCTTGTCGGCGTTATAGGTGCAACTCTCGCCAGGTGTTCATTTTCAAGGCAGCCTCCTTGACGTCCTTATATAGGATTATTCCCATCTGACAGATTGGAGATCGCATCTGTCACCCTGCTATAAAAACAGCGACTGATTGGACATTTTAGTCCAATCTGTCGCTTAGGGTGACAGATGTGAATAAACCCTTATATGACAGATAGAAAAAACAAACAAAAGTTATGATTGAATGCATCTGCATGGGTACGATTGTGCATGTTTAGAGATTTTAAAAGTCAAGTAGATATTTTAGTCAAATCATTTCATATTATTTTTTATATCAGTTTATTTTTATAAACTATTACTTAATTGTGCCAAATAATTCAGAATACATCTTTTTATCACTTGTTGAATAAGTTGGTGTAAAATAAATCAAATATTCAATAGAATAAGATTTATTTACGACAGCAAAATATAAATAAATAAATAATATTCATGGACTTTACACACAACGCCCTCTAGTCTCAAACTAAGCAAAGCTTGTGATATGGGAACTAGATGATATATGATATATGATGATGAATATGATGGTAGGTTTAACAAAAAATAAAAAACTACAATTAAAATATTACAAACGAAACTATAAATGCAATACTTACTTGATTTACTTGTTTCGAAAAATATTGATAAGTTCATTACTTATACCACCATCTAAACAAGTCACGCATAAGGATTGAACCCCATTGCTTGAATGAAGTGCATCAAGCACATTAGACACTTCTGTCGCTGATTGTACAGAGGTCTGTCAACGAGGTATGATTGAAGAAATCTGTCATTTTGATTGTGATTCTATCAGTCATCGTTGAGGTATCTACTTATAAATAAAAAGTCATGCTACGTTGGAAAAACCAATTCAGTTTTTTAACCAACTTCAAAAAAGGAGGAGGTTCTTATTAAATGACTTATTATTCAACTCCAATTCGACTACCAGCTTCATCATCAGATGATGACGTTGATGCCAGTTCTTTGGGAATGTTCTAGTGACCATAAACATGACTAAAAAGTCACAGAAAAGCAAATACGCAATTTCGTGCACGTGGATAGCATATTTTTTCAAGTTATTTCTATTTATAAGCCAAACTAATGAACCGATTTTGATGAAAATTGAATAGGACCAACCTGGAAGTACATCCTTCCAGATAAAAAAAATAATTTCAAATCGGTTCATAACAGACGGAGTTCTGAGGTAACACACATTAAAAAAATACAACCGAATCAAGAACCTCATTATTTTTTGAAGTCAGTTAAAAAAAATTGATAGATAGTTAGATCTTAATTTGTCCCCAACAGCAGGGGTATGCCAATCAAAGTTGAACTGCAAAGTTTTAAATCATGGTCAATTGATATTCATACTAACTCATAGTTATTCTGTGACTAAAAAGTGACATTATGACGTCATTTGATGTGTTTTCGCGCATATTTTGCTGTCAAGTGTCTAAAAAGAATGATCACGTGGTACAAAATTGTACCACGTGACCTGAAGAAATTACACTGGGCAGTGAAATATAACTTGACAGCAAAAGATTGGCATACGGGGACAGGTATACATATATGTACTAAATAAGCATAATGTAAGGTAGGTATGAAACAAAAAAAAGACAGCCTACCTGCCCATCGAGTGTGCATAGAGGCAAATTGGTAAACGCTTTACTATTGATTTCCAATGGAAAAGTTTACCTACTTGTCACGTACGATTTCTAGCTAATAGTATAGACGTAAATACTTTGTTATTTGCAAAGTAAATGACAGTCGTGAGTCATGCATACAAAACTGTGAAATTAATGTAGATTGAGGAAGTAGGTTTATTTCTGTGCTGACAGAGTATACCTACTTTAGATTTCCGTCGTCAAACTCTTGTGAGAATTATGTTTTTAATTTTCAACAAAAACGGGATATTTACCACGGTTTTGTGAGTGCTATTGTATCCCGATATTTCAGCATAGCCCCCGTATTCCAACCTTTTGCTGTCAAGTTATATTTCACTGCCCAGTGTAATTTCTTCAGTTCACGTGGTACAATTTTGCACCACGTGATCATTCTTTTTAGACACTTGACAGCAAAATATGCGCGAAAACAAATTAAATGACATCATAATGTCACTATTTAGTCACAGAATAACTATGAGTTAAAATGAACTGACCATGATTTAAAACTTTGCAGTTCAACTTTGAGATTGGAATCGCCCCCCAGTTGGACTTACAGGATAAAATGAACGAACGGGACTAGTACCAAATAAAACATACTTTGACACGAGGATGACGTCACGTCAGTCGCTTCAGAGGGCCTAGTACGAGTACCCGTGTATAACGTCAAAAACGGTACACACGAACAAAATCGCGGATAACAGCTAGTCAATCCTTATTCCTTCCTTATTATTACCACAGATAATATAAACTATCCTACTAATATTATAAATGCGAAAGTTTAGATGTTTGGATGTTTAGATGTTTGGATGTTTAGATGTTTGGATGTTTAGATGTTTGGATGTTTGTGTTTCAATCACGTCAAAACCACTGAACCAACTTGGATGAAACTTGGCATATACAGCGTGTAGCTACAATGGCGACATTAAATTAACCAGCGTATCCGGTTTCGCGTTTTCAGAATATAGACATATTTTTTATTTCATTAAACATAAGATTTATCGAAATAAATCAATTTTCTTAAATAACGCCTCGGAGCAACCTGTACGTAAGAGCAGAGGTCATCTGTCGGGTTCACGGGTCATAACCGCGTGTAACCGCGTATGAAGAGCAAGAAAGTATTGTTAGAATAGGACACCCGAAATTGCGCCGTTGTGCATGAAAGGGATAGCTAACTATTGAAGAGCGCCGCTCGCGCCGCTCGCTCGACCGACTCGTCCTGCCGCCTAGCCAGTGATACGCGGGCCGGTGTCCTTGACACACTTTATTTTAATAATTTTGCTAATTATCTACCTATTCTCAATGTTTCGCGAAAAAGACGCTTGGTTTTGTTAGTTTAGCTTTTCTATTCTAAGTACCCAATCAGGTCTACGTAGGTACAGCGATAAAGACGCTTTGATTTATTATTTGTTTATCTGTCTACCTTTGCGACTAGGGAGCGGGTAAATTAAATGTTTGGTGCTCAGTGGATACTGGATAGGACGACACGACACGGAGCTCTTAGGTGGCCCAATGTCACCTGACCTCAAGCCCCTCGATTTTTTTATGGGGCTTTGTGAAAGACGACGTTCATGCTAAAATAAAATAAAATGTATTATCAAAAGCGAGGGCAAATATTCAGCGCCGCCGGTTACATCTTTGTGTCCGACGTGGTGGCGGCGGCGCGGCGGCTACATTGAGAACTTGAAGATTTAATAAGTGTAAGGCGCTAGGTGCATAGGTCACAATAAAATTAATAGTAAAGTGAACAAGGTGAAGTGAAATTATTTGATTTCTTTGAATTCCTTGTGTCGCTTGATTTCCCCGCCCCGCGCTCCGCCCCGCGCCCCGCCGCCGCCACCGAGCCGCCCGGGCAGGCAGGCGCGGGCGCGGGCGCGGTAACACGTAGGTATAGACACTCATAGGGTGATTAATTTTTGTTGCGTATTTTATTATTAAGTTTGTTTGAAAAATTCGAAATTTCTATTTTGGACTATAATTATTTTTTTATTTTTTTTATGTATACTTATAAGTAGCTCTACCCGTGTGTTCATTTAATGTCGCCATTGTAGCTACACGCTGTATATAGTTAGTAACCTGGATTGACATATAGGCTACTTTTTATCCCGAATAATTAACAGGATCTACAGGATAAAATGAACGAAAAGGATTAGCAGCGCCAATTGGCAAGAGGATTTCATTGTCATGTCACGTCAGTTTGACAGGATGTAGTACTACCTCTTTGGTCTAACGACTAACGTTTGACCTTCCAGTAGGTACGAGTTCGGTGTAATGAGGTGTTATGTCAAGTTTCTCAAAGAAGTATCCGCTCGGTACACGGCACAGATAATATAATGTACACGGAAACTGTAGACGCGTACGAAGTCGCGGGTAACTGCTAGTATGTTATAAACGCGAAAGTTTGTATGTATGGATGTTTGTTACTCTTTCATGCAAAAACTACTGGTCCGATTTGGATGAAACTTGAAATACATATAATTCGTAGCCTGGATTAACACATAGGCTACTTTTTATCCCAGAAAATCAACAAAATAAAACGGACGTGGACGAAGTCGCGGGCGGTAGCTAGTACCATAAAAGAGAAAATAGTTTCAATAAATCCCGTCAATTTAACATCACGAAAGTACATACACCATGACTTTTAAGGGACCAGACATAGACATTGACTTACGATTGGACATGACCTAGTCTTAGACCTTAGGTTTAATTTAGTCTGAAATCTAGACAGATTTATGGTCTACGGTCTGTAGGATTTGCGATTGTACCTTTATATGGAAAACGTTTGCTGTAGGTGAATTGTTTTGAATAATTTACTACAGACCTACTAAGGTTTTTTTTATATTTATCACTAGCAGTTGCCCGCGACTTCGTACGCGAGTACCGTTTCCGTGTACATTATATTATCTGTGCGTGTACCGAGCGGATACTTCTTTGAGAAACTTGACATTATACCGAACCCGTACTGGAATGTCAAACGCTAGTCGTTAGACCAAAGAGGTAGTACTACGCCCTGTCAAACTGACGTGACATGACATGACAATGAAATCCTCGTGCCAATTGGCGCTGCTAATCCTTTTCGTTCATTTTATCCTGTAGATCCTGTTAATTATTCGGGATAAAAAGTAGCCTATATGTTAATCCAGGTTACGAACTATATATATGCCAAGTTTCATCCAAGTTGGTTCAGTAGTTTTGACGTGATTGAAACACAAACATCTAAACTTTCGCATTTATAATATTAGTAGGATAGGATAGGATATTAATACCTAGACATAACTAAATAACAACATCAATGACTAAAGTTTCCCTAGAGCGTGCATACTTTTTCACATTAGCCAATTACTTAGAGCACTCATTAGAGTAGGTACAGTCGGCTACACGTCAAACTATCAACGGTTCGAACTTTGAACTATTATAATTTGAATGTTGCGAATCATGCGAGAGGGACGATATGTTTTTAGGGCGAACGCAAACCGAAAACAAAACGTCTTGTCGAACAGTTAGTGATGTGAAACTTCATAATTTTTTGACAAACCCTCTCAGTAAAACTTTTTTAGTTACAATATGCTTCTTTTTATTTGCTGTTTTCGTTACTTGCTTATTTAATGAGAATCATCCTAAGTACTTAATAATATTATTATGTACACTACATAATTACTCTATTCTTACTTATTAAAAAAGCACAGTTCATTCTCTAGGTATGTGCGTATAAAGCAATGTTTAATAGGTAGGTACTAAACAATGCTATAATAGATAGGTAAACATAATTTTATGCATGCTGTGTTCGCTTTTTTCGCTTTTTCGTTATAACGAAAACCGCATATGACGAGGATAATAGTTCAAAGTTCAAACAGTGTATAGGTTGATGTGTCGCCGACTGTACCTAGGTTGTGTGCGTCATAGTGACATCATCAAAGTACAACAAGGCTATTTGCATGACCCACTTCTTTTTTCAATGCTTCAAGAATACTGTGACAATAAGTTAAAATATTCGTGGACATTTTGACGTCACAGCTCAGTCGGTAATAGTTCTGCCTTCTGTGCTGTGGGTCGTGGGTTCGATCCCCACCGAGAACAAACATTTGTGTGTGGCAAACATAGTTGTTTGTTCTATATCTGGGTCTTACTATGTATTATAAGTAGAAGTGTATAATAATATGAATATGTAAGTATTTACAAAAAAAAAGTATACAAGTATTCTATCAGCATCTAGTTCCCATATTACAAGCTTTGCTTAGTTTGGGTCTAGAGGGCGTCGTGTGAAATGTCCATGAATATTTATATTTATTTTACACAGCGCTATCTAGCCCCAAACTAAGCCAAAGAGGTCAGAGAAGCCTACCTTTACCTTTACCTACCTACTGTATGTTTTGCTGGAAATAAAGATTGTTCATTTCATTTCATTTTCATTTTCAAACATTGGCAGTAGTTGGTATTCCACTTATTGCAAACCAATACTTTAATTGGAATAAGCCGATGTCCAACCTGATTCTAAAACCATTGCCTATAACGATGCATTGGCTCACAGAGCACGTCTTATGAGGACGTGGCCTGTGATGCATTGCACTGCGTCCATCACTCTGAGACGTGTTAAGTCTCATGTGCGTGTAATAGCACCGGCACCCATCCCCTTCAAACCGGAACACAGCAATGCAAGCATCACTGTGCACATAAATAGATGGTATAGTTTTTCCATGGTCACCCTAACAGTCTACTTAGGTCGTTAGGTCACCCTAGGCTTGAGACCTAACGAGACAACACCACTTTCTCAGAGGGGCGTCCTTAATAACCTATGTCGTCTGTCTACCGGCAGAAATAGGTCACTGGGTGAGTTAATAAATAAGTGGGGAATAAAAGAGAATTTACTGTTTTATTAATATTGAGGGTAATTTGCCGCACCTTCTTTTGTGATGATGATAAGAACTATCTAATAAGTATAGTTTCATTATATATTATTGAATTAGTTTTCATAAAATATATAAATATTCATGGACATTTCACACGACGCCCTCTAGTCCCAAACTAAGCAAAGCTTGTAATATGGGAACTAGATGCTGATAGAATACTTATATACTTTTTTTTTGTAAATACATACTTATCTTCTTCTTCTTTGCGTGTCAATGGTATGACTAGACGAAGTTCGAGCAGAACTTCGCCACCTTTACCCCCTCGTCTGTGGCATCCATGAGGTCATCCCTTGTGCAGGTGGTAGGGCACAAGGGGCAAATGAGTAAATGGGACATCGTTTGGATGGGGACCCCGCAGTCACATTGACTGAGAGCAGGGTCGCGATAGCTAGATCTAACAGCTAGATCCGGTAACGCAGGATCTAGTCTGGCTAATTCTTTTCAACACAATGGTACAACAACATACATACTTATAATACATAGTAACACCCAGACATAGAACAAACATGTGTGTTTTGCCACACACAAATGTTTGTTCTTGGTGGGGATCGAACCCACGACCCACAGCACGGAAGGCAGATCCATTACCAACTGAGCTGTGACGTCTGTCTATATAGTATTTGTATATAGTTATTGTTTTGAATAAATAAAGTCGAGTTTTTATTAAAAAAAAATTATACAATTTACATTTATATTTATGAACGCCCCATCCTTGTTTTTGTGTATTAGATCCTGTCCATCCAAAGGTTGCCTGGAAGAGATTGATTTTAGCAATAAGGCCGCCCATTGTACTTACCTCCTAAAGAATCTGTATTATTGTTGTATTAGTTTAAGTGGATAGTACAATAAAGAATATATCTATCTATAGTTTGATCACGTTAACTTTGCAGATTAATGTAGGACCGTCGAGTGTTTGAAGGGTATGGGTGCCGGTACAGGCACATGAGACTTAACACCTTTATGTCTCAGTGATGGACGCAGTACAATGCACAAGGCACGTCCTCAGTGGATAGCTCAGTGAGGCAATGCATTGTTATAGGCAGAGGTAATTTAACATCAGGTGGGTCATGAGTTCCATCATATTTAACACTACCACCAAGCGTTTAAAGCGCTTGGTGTGCGACAGTTTTTTCAATCAGCAGATTTCATAGACAGGTACTTATGTAGGATAAATTCACTCTATTGTTTCTTTCTCTCACTTATACTCGTATGTTTTCCTCTTTTCCGTCTATCCCAAAAGGTACTGTTTTGTTTTTAACTAAAATTATAATAACTATACGTGGAAACTTGTAATTAGCTTTTAAGTAACCATTGTATCTACCTATACTTTATCTAGCTGTAAGTTTTCCAAAAATTAAAAAAAATTAAAAAAAATAAAAAATAAAAATTTATAGTTGTATAAAAAAACAATACGTTTGTCAAATGATCCAATTTTCCCCAAACGTCTTCAAATAAATTGGATCAAACCCAGGCATGCTCAGTTTTACTGAAACGTGTGTGACGGCTATTAGTCTACATAATTAGGTCAGTTATTTGCCCTAATTTGATTGCAAACCTAACATCCAGCTCGTTAAGTGCACGCCTGTGTAAATTTTACCCTGAAAGTAGGGTAAAGTGACGCGTTGGAATACCATACCTATTCTATGGCGTAGGGCATAATTTAGTTGGGTAAATATTTGGGGGAAAAGGGTCTGGGTAATAAAAATAGAACTTTATAGAAGCTTGTAATAAATAAACGACACATAAACCTGAAACATAAAAAAATATTTTTTTAATAAGGGCTTTTAATTACAGAGTGGATTTCTAAGACGGAGCCATAAAAGCCGCTTGGGTTTTACCAATTTTAACAAATTAAACTTTATTTTTTTGAGGGAGGATTCTTTTGAGATTTTATAAACTGCCTTTATATGGTTTTTGTAGTTACAGGAAAACGTTCTTTGGAAACTGTCCTTAATTTTTGAAGACATTTTGAACTGTATTCACATATTTTGAAGAAAATACTTAAATGTTATCTAAGAACTTTTTTGATGCCAATTTGATCATTGTTATACGGATCAACTACAGATGAAATACTTTACCGGAACAACTGAGTTTAGAGTAATAGGAATATCGAAAATAGTGCTTTTAAAACTAGTTTTTTTCTCCATATTGAATTACAAAAAAAATCATCATCATCATCAACCTATACTCGTCCACTGCTGGACGTAGGTATCTCCCGCGACGCGCCGTTGAGCTCGGTCTTCGGCTCTTCTCATCCAGTGTCAGCGCTACATTTCGCAGATCGTCGCCCCATCTCGCCGGAGGGCGTCCTACACTACGCTTGCCTAAACGTGGTCTCCACTCAACTATTCATAATGTCGCATTTAATATAGGAAAAATACTAATAGAAAAATAGATAAAGAGAAATTTCCATAACATAACCACAGGCCAAGGTACACATGACTCATAATGCATAAATTTTTTATGTTCCCTGTATTTTTATTATAAGTCTTATTGCATTAGGTCACCACTACCATTTATGATACCTAACTACTTGATTTATGGTCGTTCGTAGGCCGCCTTAAGGCCTCTTTCGTGGGTTAACGACTGCTAGAGCCGGGATCAATTTAACGTGTACGGAAGCACTCAGATGTAAATGCCACTAGCGGTCATCCATCCATCACTGCAGCGTATCATCGTGGTATGGGTAAAAAATGGTCTCTGACGCTGTATAAATTATCAAAATTAGATGCAAAAGGTCTGATGGTTATTTATCTGTAATTAAAAGACTAAAATTGAGTCTGAATCGAAACTCAAGCTAAAAGTTTTAACTGTGTCAATGTAGCTCCGATGAACAAAGAAAAAAGAAACGAAACCAAATTGAAATGAATTTCTCACAATAATATAATTTAAATAATAATAATAAGATCGCGCATTTTCTATGTAAAACGGAAATCGTGGGCGAATTAAATAAAGCTATTTCAGTATATTTATGGCCCAAAACGCCGTAATAACAGCAAACTTGTGGAAACTGGGCTATTCTGTTTAGGCGTAATCGCTCTATTCAATCCAGTGTATACCACGGATGACGATTTATCGTGTTTTGCATTACACTGCGCAGTGCTAAGCCACTTCGCAAGGGATCATTGTGAAACACACAAAGCGACCACGCAACGTAACTAAAATTTTACTAGCGAATCGTTTTTTACAGCAGTAGACGCCCAGTCTGTATACGATCAGAATAACAGCTTCGCAAAAAAGTAACTATCTAGGTCACAATAACATTTTAAACTGCATTTTAAGCTGCGCACTAACGCTCAGTTTAAAATGCACAGTTATAACTTGAAATCATTAGCCAAGTTGACATACTTCAGTTACTAGAGAATGGTAATAGTAATATTTATTGATTTCAACAAAAATAGCTTTACAATAATAAATAACACTGTCACTTAAACTAGAAAAGGAACCAAAAATGTTTGGCTTTTTATATTCTCTTAACAGTTTTGGAATGCTGAATTACTTGGAATGCTTTGGAATGGAACACTGCTCGGGAGTCAAACGCGCCGTCCTAAATGACTTTAATGCCATTAAAGTATTGAGTATTAAAATCCTCAGCAATTGAACTAAGATGCTATATTTCCATAAAAACATTCCGTTATCCAAATAAACTAAATTCTATATTTATATCATTCCGTCTTCTTCTTTGTCCATCCCTGTTCCCATTATTTGGGATTGGACCTCCTTGCTTTCGTGCACCAAGACAATCTGTGGTGGGTTGTCGGCTGAGGCAGTTGAGCTTTCATGAGGTCTCTTTTGATGTTGCTCCACCAAGAAAGGCTTCTTTCCTTCTGTTGTTATATATACCATTCTGTACGCAAGTAAAAATTCTAAACAAAACAACAATCGTACAGTTGAAACTCGACATAATTTCATCAGACATAACTGAACGTGAATGGCCGGCTTTTTAGCGACTGATTGAATGTGTGGGATTGAAGAGCCTCATTTGAACGTAAAAGGACTGAATGAAAACAAATTGCGAATTCAGATGTCAATCACTCTTTCAATTTGGGTATAGCTTATAGTAATGTTTAAACTATTGCCATCAATAACCCATATTAGTCTTATAGCTTATTTTGGGTAACCCAAAAAACTAATTTTAGAATATGCAAACGAGCTCTATCCTAAGTTGATATTCTACGTACAATCGCTAAATAATAGTAAATTAATCAAGTTAGTCATTTATTTTGCAAATAATGCAAAAAAGTAGCAGCTCAGTCGGTAATGGCTCTGTCTTCCGTGCTGTGGGTCGTGGGTTCGATCCCCACCGAGAACAAACATTTGTGCGTGGAAAACATAGATGTTTGTTCTATGTCTGGGTGTTACTATGTATTATATGTATTTACAAAAAAAAAGTATATAAGTATTCTATAAGCCATCAAGTTCCCATATCACAAGCTTTGCTTAGTTTGGGACTAGAGGGCGTTGTGTGTAAAGTCCATAAATATTTATTTATTTATCTTTCCCAGTTTTTTCCTTATTACTATTATCTTGTCTTCGACTTGTAATTTCATCGTCTAGATGTCGGAATGCGCGCGTGCTCTGTGTTTGAAATAATTTGAAATGAGTCACGTGGTCGGTATTCCCAGTCGTAACTCATGTCACACAAGAGATTTATTGTTAGTTGTATACACTAAGTATTTTGTTGATTGTACGCTCTCGTAGTCAACTCTGTGACGGAGGTTTTAGCAATGGACATTTCATGGACATTTCACACAACGCCCTCTAGTCCCAAACTAAGCAAAGCTTGTAATATGGGAACTAGATGCTGATAGAATACTTATATACTTTTTTTTGTAAATACATACTTATAATACATAGTAACACCCAGACATAGAACAAACATCTATGTTTTGCCACACAGAAATGTTAGTTCTCAGTGGGGATCGAACCCACGACCCACAGCACGGAAGGCAGATCCATTACCGACTGAGCTGTGACGCCTGTCAATGCAATGTCAATGCATGCAATACTTACCTATAATCTTTCAAAGCACATTATGTCATCTTATTGAGGACGTGCCCACCAGGGATATTCCAATCTCAGTTGAACTGCAAAGTTTTAAATCATGGTCAGTTCATACTAACTCATGGTTATTCTGTGACTAAATAGTGACATTATGATGTCATTTAATTTGTTTTCACGCATATTTTGCTGTCAAGTGTCTAAAAAGAATGATCACGTGGTACAAACTTGTACCACGTGATCTTAAGAAATTACACTGGGCAGTGAAATATAACTTGACAGCAAAAGATTGGAATACGGGGGCAGTAGAGCATAATTCTGCGTCCATCATCTCGTCAAAGTCAAAGTCAAAATTTCTTTATTCAATAAAATCACAAGGATCATTTAGAATCGTCTTATATAACTAGGTGATTCTAGGTGCCAGTTCCACGCGACCAGAGCCTAGAAGAAATAATGTAAAAATATGTCTCGATGTAAAAATATCCGTAAAAATGCTGGTTACTTCGACACGCCCTTGACGATTTTAGGAAATTTTGAAAAACGGTCAAGGGTGAGTCGTCATTTTAAG
Organism: Gandaritis pyraliata; assembly: GCA_947859175.1. Taxonomy (NCBI): domain Eukaryota; kingdom Metazoa; phylum Arthropoda; class Insecta; order Lepidoptera; family Geometridae; genus Gandaritis; species Gandaritis pyraliata. Next base: position 1,373,487 of record OX401877.1, on the reverse strand, counting down.
AGGTTCTCGATCAATTCGGCATGGGTAGAGTTTCTCTCAGGGAAATACTAAGCTTGACTCATGATGACTCATCTCATCTCATTATCCATCGTGTGAGAAATGTAAACATAACTAAATAATATCACACTCATCTACTTATTTCTTAGTAAGTCACAGAATAATTAGCAGATAAAACGTACGCTACAAATTAAAAATACAGTACCCGGCTGGTTCCATGGCACACAACACTAAGTTTAAGTTAACCCCTCGAAAAGAAACAATCCCATTGCACCCTACTTATAACATTTTCAATTTGACACTATATTTCTCAACTTTATTAAAATAAAACCGTAATGTTTTTCCACAACTAGATTTGCTTTTTTTTTTTTTACGAAGGGGTAGTTTTCGCTGTCGTGAACTATGATAGGGGTACGTGAGACCATAAGTTCGAGGAACCCTGATTTAGATGTACCTACTGTAAACCATCTCAGAAATGAAACACTAGTAGATGCGTATCACAAAACTTATATTGCAAACTATCTAGATTAACTCAAATATCTTAAAATCTATCTTCCACAAGCTCTCAAAATCTAACCAAAGACAAGTATCCCGGTTGCCTGCCTGGCACCGAATCCCCGTCCCCCGCCGTCCCACCGCCGCATAGCCACCAGGATCGTTTTTTGTTGGTTATAAAAACTAATCTTTTGTATGAGAAATTTAACAAAGCTTACACTCGACCATCCTGATGACGTGTAATGTCCTCATACACGCACCCGGTGGAACCTTACATTCGGCCAAATTAAGCATCAGAACTAACGGCATTAAAGCTCAATGATTAGAATACAGTACTTAAGTGTAATTACATAAATTAAGTACTAATTTCTATTTGATATAACAAAAATTATGGATAAATAAATGATTGTTTCTAATACCTATATACTTAGTGACTTATTATCAAAAATCAATCAAATATGTTAGAGTCTGACTTAAAAGTTCTGCTGAAGACATGCAAACTTGCTTCGAGCATATTTCTACAATATTGTGATAATATTTAGATTAGAATAGAATATTTATATTAATAACGACGACATATTTCGTATTGTTAACATGAAACCATAGCTTATATCATCAAGTTACAGTTTTAGCTTCATAATGTGCAAAATCACAACAAGCATTCATTTATCATTTCTGTTATCACGGATTATCAATTTTAAGTTGCAGGACTCTTAACTGATAAATATATGAATATTTGTTCGTTGATCTAACCATTTTTACTTGTTTTTTTTTATCTTTGTGTATTAAAGTCCCAGACATTTCGAACCAAACAACCATTTGACAACAATTTAGCAATCGTTTAAGAATTTTTCATAAATAAATCAGTTAACAGAACACTGGTAAAATTATTAATCTTTGCATACTAAAATATAGATATCTAACCATTTAACAATCGTATAATATAAATAATTTAACAATCCATTAATAATTTGTTGATCTTTAAACAATTTACCCATATAATATCTATCCCTAAGATTCAGACATAATTATCTTATCAATTTAATAGACGATACAACAACCATTCAACCGTTTGACCAGTATAACCAACCAACAACTTTAACAATGATCAATTGATCAATTTACATACTAACCTTCAGTTAATCAATTTGTTAATTTAACAGTCTGACAACTTAACAAAGTACCTAATAATTTACTACTATTTAATATAACCTACAATAGCCATATTTTTTTTATATATTTTGTTTAATGCTCATGATATTACTTTTAATTTTTCTTTATTAAAATATTATAACGTAAATATTTGAAAATTAAATTTATAGGTACTAACTATACAATTTAAACAGCTCTTTGATATTAAAGTTACTAATCGAATCTTCTAAAAATCAATAATATTTTTTACCAGTTAATCAATTTACAAATTCAACTTAATAATGTAACAATTTATTGATTTAACGATTTGTCAATCTAACAATCAACCCATTTGACCCATTTACCGCATTTAACCATGTAACCCATTTAAATCTGATTCGGAACAGTTGATAAATCTACATCTAAATCTTGATCTGTAGATCGTTTGCAACAATCTGTAGATAGCTCAACTATTTCATGTGCACTTTGTAAATATAATAACTATTGTAAATACTGCACTATTCGTAATCCTCCTTAAGAATACCCATTTAACAATGTAGCTATTAAACAATTTGACAAGTTAACTATTTCATCATTAAACCGTTTAATTACTTAATGATTTTAACATTTAACCATGTAACCATTTAACCATTTAACCGTTTAACCGTTTAACCGTTTAACCATATAACTATTTAACCATTTAACCATTTGGACGTGTGCCCAAAGGCTAAATAACCATTTATCCAGATAACCATTATCATTCAGGTCGAACTGCGGATATTCCTTATTATCCGTTTGACCTGAAACAACACAAAACTGATTTTGTAATTATTTTGCAGAAACCAACGATAATTCGTTACAAAAATAAAACATTCTTATTCATGTTAATATCAGTAAATCCATGTATCGTCATTATTATTATTAAGTACTTTTTTTTTTTAAATACTTCCTAAAACTACATAGGTGTGGTCCGAAAAGATGAACATTACCTACTTCTGTAGGCGACCTACTGTGCATTTTGGACCGATAACACTCGATTAATTTTAATTTGTTATCTCAATTAAGTACTTTTTTTTTTTAATTTTAACTAAATATATTATATATATATATATATTTTTTTTGCTAATGTGCCTACTGTCAACTGTCAATTTGTTAACCGTTAACGAGCTGTTTTATAGTTCGACTTGATCATTGAATTGTAATGTGCATAATTATAATTTTTGCATAGGTAGATATCTGTTTATGTTGGCAGTACCTCTTTTGAAACTCCAAGCCTCCAATCTTTGTCTTACTTTGTTATAATCGCTTTTAGCAAACAATCAATAAAACAAAAGCTAAAATAAATCTAAAAACACCTAAAAATGGATCGTTGTAATTATTACAATGATGTAAATTCTGTTTGCAGGTGCCACATTGAATTTCTTATATTTGGTTTGGTATAGATATAACTGTGTCGTTACTTCTGTCTTTAGTAGAGAAACTTACTGCTTCTTTCTTTTGTAGGTGTGTCATTGCCATCTGACTTTACACGAAAATGTCAATATACGAGTCTAAACTATCAAGTATTTTTTGGTGTAAAACTAAAACAAAACATTCTTTTCAAGCTGACAATAATAGGTAATGTTAGTTCTTGCTCACAGTCATGTATCAATAAATAATAAAGGTTTATGTCTTCTTCTAGTTTGTGTAGGTAGTGAATCCATACTTTTTTTTTTCTTTTTGTCATTAATTATAACTTACTGCGTGCCTATTGATATGCTCACACATATTATTTAGAGAAATTTTATTAAGTATTGCTATTATTTTCTAAGTATCTTCTTAATTATTTTATTTTTATTCTTTTATAAGTACCTTCCGCCTAGCTTAATCTATGGTTCATGCTAACATTTTCCTCGAGCTGCGTTAGCATTGTGTACGGCCTGAATAAAATGTATGAAGTTGTAAACGCGCATTATCAAAACGCGCGTTGAACCCTTGTCATCTGAACTTACCCTTTAAGGAATAAATAAAACCTTGAAATGAATTTCCCATATTTGTGATCATGCGTAGAATTTTATAAGTTCATAAATAAAATAGTTTTAATAACTTAACTACACCAAAAACCAAATCAAATTTTACTTGCATCGTTTTACCAACGTGTAACATTATTGCTCTGGCTAGGAAAACTCTCATTGACAAAGACTTGACGTACTCTACCTAATTTTATAACTTGACGAATGATTCGACTTGACCAAACTCCACTTGAATTCATTTCAGAAAGTAAAGGTTAACTAGTAGATAATGCTATTTGGTGTTACTTAGCTTCGCCTGTATAAGCCACTTTTAAAATTTGTGCAATAGTAAAGAATTTCTTTATAGGATGACATGTCACCACAGTCTACGCCATAATGTACATTTTTGCTTATAACTTCAGGAAAATATGACCAAACTGAGAACCATCTCTTTTTTTTTTTGTCGGTTAAATTAAACGGGCATTACCACCATGTTTAAACTAAGCCATCAGTAGAGCGTCTTATTGGATTTGCATCAACACGAACCTAGCAGTTGACCTCATAGTCTTATTAGCACTGCAGTCCCTTATACGATGTATGTAATCTACACCCCTCATCTTAGTCATTTCCACAGAATCAGGTTTTAATTCTTATATTTTCTTGTGATAATAAATTTCAATTAATTCATGTACATTTTAATATTATGTCCTCTAAAATCTGGGAGAGAAAACCTCTTAATAAAAACTAAGCATCTATTTCGAGTATCATTGGAATTTAGCTACAAAGTTACAAAACGGTACAAATGTTTCTTGTACACTGCAACATTACCAACATTTCAATGTTAACATAAGATATAAATCGTTATAAAAAAAAGCTGTTGATAGGTGTCTATCTGTAATCTGTGTCTAGCGGTAACACTGACAAGATACCACAGTAAGTTTTGAAGCATGGAGGTGTACGGAAATACATAAGATTAAAATATTTATATCACGATCTAAATTGGTATTCCCAGTGTCTTTAACAACGCCAAAAGAAAATGAATGCTAAATAGCATTAAGCCCGCCTCTGTACTGTTTTTATATGTGCAATAAAGAATTTTCTAGTCCAATGATAATTTTAGCAGTATTGTTTTGTCTGAATATCCAGAGATTTTATCGAAACGTATTATTTTTTTTTTAATTGAATATTTGTCACTTTATAATTCTATCTCATTGTAACACTCTAATTCGATGGCAATTAAATACTGGTATCATCCTTTTGATCATATATCTTTGTTTGTTAGCCATTTCTTTGACTCTGTTCGCGATTCCTCTGTTGTTTAAATGGATTTTAAACTGTCATGTTATGTGTTGTGTTGTGTTACACGACAACCAGACTAGGAAGTGATGACTACTTGTAAAGAGAAATAGATAACAATCTGCTCATCCCAGCCGCAGCTTAGACACACTCGTCTACCTTTTAGTCAAGACGTGAATTTGCTGATGTGTTAACTCTGGTAGACATCATTATAATTTTTATAATGTACTGGTATGCTCTAATTTTGTTGGCTGCGACGCTAGACGTCTTATGAAAGGACACATAAATTCAGTGATATCTTTAAAGAAAAATACGGGATTGAATTAAGTACATGACCTGATGTTTGTTGTCGTATCACGTTTGACATATGGCCGCGCCGCCTGCTGGGACCACTCTCCCGGCGGCGCCACCCTGCACCAGGCAGCCCTCTGTGGCTGCGGATCGCCTGGCGTTGCCCAGCACCAGGCAGCCCTCTGTGGCTGCGGCTCGCCTGGCGTTGCCCAGCACCAGGCAGCCCTCTGTGGCTGCGGCTCGCCTGGCGTTGCCCTGCACCAGGCAGCCCTCTGCGGCTGCGGCTCGCCTGGCGTTGCCCTGCACCAGGCAGCCCTCTGCGGCTGCGGCTCGCCTGGCGTTGCCCAGCACCAGGCAGCCCTCTGCGGCTGCGGCTCGCCTGGCGTTGCCCAGCACCAGGCAGCCCTCTGTGGCTGCGGCTCGCCCGGCGTTGCCCAGTACCAGGCAGCCCTCTGTGGCTGCGGCTCGCCTGGCGTTGCCCAGCACCAGGCAGCCCTCTGTGGCTGCGGCTCGCCTGGCGTTGCCCAGCACCAGGCAGCCCTCTGTGGCTGCGGCTCGCCTGGCATTGCCCAGCACCAGGCAGCCCTCTGTGGCTGCGGCTCGCCTGGCGTTGCCCAGCACCAGGCAGCCCTCTGTGGCTGCGGATCGCCCGGCGTTGCCCAGCACCAGGCAGCCCTCTGTGGCTGCGGCTCGCCCGGCGTTGCCCAGCACCAGGCAGCCCTCTGTGGCTGCGGCTCGCCCGGCGTTGCCCTGCACCAGGCAGCCCTCTGTGGCTGCGGCTCGCCCGGCGTTGCCCTGCACCAGGCAGCCCTCTGTGGCTGCGGCTCGCCTGGCGTTGCCCAGCACCAGGCAGCCCTCTGTGGCTGCGGCTCGCCTGGCGTTGCCCTGCACCAGGCAGCCCTCTGAGGCTGCGGCCTCTGTTCTCGTGGCACGTCTTAACTTGATTCTGCACCTTTGTACCACGAGTTCGAACTTCTGAGGTTTCCAACCCAGCAGCCGTCTATTGTTCTGAAAGCTCGTCCAAAACAAAAGAAGAATAAGTGTAGGTACCCATATCCTAATAATTTTTTTTTTGTGGAGATTAAAATTGCTATTCTTTTTTTTGTTTTATATCAAGTATCAAGGTAACTTCAGTGAACAATCTATTTTTAGAATCAGTCAGTGGGGGTCGAGACGACATACCATACCGCAGAGGTACTTGAGTGAGTAGCGATAACGTGACCCTGTAACTCAAGCACAGGGAACACTTTGTGAAGTATAAGTAGGTACCTACCTATAGCGACGCGATCTAAACAAAACTATGCTGTTAGAATATTCAAAGTTTATAAATGTACTTTTAACATTGCGTGATCTTTAAAAGAAATAAACCAATATATATATTATTAATTATAATTTTTAACAGAAATAAACAAATATTAAACATTCATGAACATTTAACACAATGCACAAAGTCAAATAAAACACTATCAGTTCCAAAACAAGTAAAGTCTATATTAAAGTAGGTATACGCATTTTTTTTTTATACTTGTTTACCTACACCCAAAACAAATATCTATATTAATGAAACATCAAACAGATGTTTGTTTTGTATGGAATAGAACCCACAACCCACAGCACAAAATGTAGAGCAACAACCAACCGAGCAATAACATTTTTACACTTAACCCCGTGGTTGTAAAATCAATACACGATCTCTTTATTTTATTATTATTTCTAGACGTCAATAATATGGGCGTACTTACGGAATTTTTCGGTAATCCCACTTCTGAGATGTAAACCATCTCAGAAATGAAACACTAGTAGATGCGTATCACAAAACTTATATTGCAAACTATCTAGATTAACTCAAATATCTTAAAATCTATCTTCCACAAGCTCTCAAAATCTAACCAAAGACAAGTATCCCGGTTGCCTGCCTGGCACCGAATCCCCGTCCCCCGCCGTCCCACCGCCGCATAGCCACCAGGATCGTTTTTTGTTGGTTATAAAAACTAATCTTTTGTATGAGAAATTTAACAAAGCTTACACTACCATCATGTGCCTATGCTAAATGCAAGTTAGAAAGCACAATGGTTCCTTATTGAAATGCTAACATTTCAAAAATCTCTACACTTCACAATATTCTTCTTCATTCAACTGCTTTCCAAAAATAACTTGCCATAGTAAAAGTCGGCGACTGTAACCATGATGTCATTCATTAATGTAGGTCGTAAAAGTGTTTATTTTAGTCCTAAGTGGAAAGTATCAGCGTCATACTAAAACCTACATAACTAGGTGTCATCATCATCATCGGCCTTCGCGTCTCTTGCAGACGATATAAATAGTTCCTGTAATTGGTCTTTATTTTATTAATTAGAACATTCAACAAATAAAACACAAATAAAATACAATCTAAAAGCAAATAGGTCTTATAACTACGTGCGGCTTCAGTTATCTTTGTCATCAAAAATCACTGAAAGAATCATCCTAGAGGCCCTCCATTGGTCCCCCCCCCCTACCCCTTGGTGATACGTGGTGAGGTTTAAGACTAACCCCCCGCCTCCACCCAAAATCACGTGTATTTTTCACACTACACGCCGCTTTTCGGTTCAGAAATCGCGCTATTGACGAAAAAATAAATACACGTGATATTAATACACCCCCCCCCCCCCTCCCCCCTTCAAACTTTACGTGATTAATGGAATGCTACAGCATAAAAATGTTCTTTTTATGTGTTCATTCTGATTTGCATTTAAAGAAGTCAAAACATGAATCGTTTTGCAATCTTAACCCAAATAAATGTTTGGAATTGAATTGTAGACAAAACAATCCGTATAGTTTCTTTCATTGACTTTCAGTAATACAGATGTTTGTTTTGTTTTGGTAGCAATGCGAGCATCACTGTTTTGAGCACATTGTGAATGAGCAATTTACAATGTACAAACTTGTTTTTTTTTTACAATTTCAGGCAAGCGTTTGACCGCAATCTCAGCTGATGTTAATTTAATATCTCAATACTTATTTTAGAAATATGCTTGAATTAAAATGGATCGTGGTAGGTACTTATAACGTTGGTATAAGCACTCAGCAGTACATACTCGTTTTAATTTAAGAATAAGTTTTTGTTATTTTCTTTCATCACTTAGTATTAAGTTTAAGTTCCCTCTTAGTTACCTTTTCTTTTATATATCGTATTACTGTTGTGGTGAATATATGTTATCTATCTAATTGGACACAAAGTTACAGGAATGAAATAGGTTCAAAAACACACCCTTGACATTCCCTTTATTATGTAGTAATGCCTTAAAACTGATTTACAATACTATGATATAAAATGATGCGCTAAAAGTGGCAACAAAGTTGCAAGTTTGTTGAGTTTATAGTACTTACAAGATTATACTTTACCTGAATGCCTACCATTTTGATTGTAATCGACATTTAAACATTGTATTCAACTGTATTTTATCGTGTAATAGCTTACACCCGCGACTTCGTCCATATGATAGAACAGGAATAAACGGGATTATTCCTGTTGTTTTTCCGTACTAAAGCTATATAGCAAGTTTCAGTCATATCAGATCAGTAATTGAAAAACAAACACCCTAACATCTAAACTTTGACTTAAGTATATTATTAATAAGATGTGTCCGAACTTTGACCCCTGAGGTAGTCCTATTAAAATAATCAGAAGATAGCTTTTCCATCGCTGACAGGGACTGTTTTTACAATCGTTTTCTAAATTTACAACCAAACAATTCAATTGAAGCGATCATAAAAGTCAATTTGATCAAAGATTACCTTTAATGGTCAGTCGAAAGCCTATTTGAAGTCGAAACTTTTAAGCCAAGATGTACAGACACTTATTATGCAAGTGAAGTGCTTGAACCTGGTAGTTATAAATAGGAGTGCGGTCAGTAACTTTTGAGCAGGAAGCGGCCCTTTATGTCTACTAGAGATGTGCTAGACTGTCCGACTAGGCGTGTTATCAATTTTGTCTTATCAAGTTCTATCAATCACAACAGTGCTATTAAGCGTAGTTACTACTATTTATTTGTGTCGCCTTGATGCAGAGTAAAGACTTCCCACTCTTTCTTCAACACTTTTTAATTTGTTGTGTTTTGTAAATAGAAACAATTGTTTTTAAATAGGAAGAAAAATCAAAAATACCTTGACTTTTGACGTCACTCCCGAATTCATAGCCCTTGACGCTGTAAAATCATCTAAGTAAATAAGATGTAAAAGCATGTTTATTTTACTAATGAATTGTGATTACAAGTTTTTGTTTCTAAATTGTATTTTTGCTTTAATCTCCTGGTACGTACATCTCTACTTTGGACAGTGGGTATTATCCTAGCTGCTTAAATGTAACTCTGTTTTATTTGTGTAAGTTATGTTCTCTAAGCTCTTTAGTGTTACCATCTTTATGTTAAGTAGGTTTCTGTATTTCTCGCTATTTCAAGAAACTGTTTCATTTTATAACTTTTAGGTTTAAGTACTCTTATAAAAGTGTTACGTAACCATAATCTAGTATCGATCTATTCTTCCCAATTCTAAATTACTTATGTTTTCCTCTTAACTATTCTTATGTATATTGTACTCGTAGTCATTAAAAATAGTTGGTATGGTACCTATTGGTTTTGTTAATGCCTTACGTGAATACTTAGCTATGAAATTTATGAGTTCATAATAGTTTATGTTCATTTATTTTCGTAAATTTATGTTAAAGGACTTTTTTTATTAGTATCCTATTGATATAGTACTACTGCTTCGTAAATTAATGTGTCTAGACTTTTAATTTAAACTAATGAGAATCGTGTTTTTATTGCCCAAGTGTATTACTCAAAGGTCATTATTTTCAACCTAATATGATAGAGACAAAAAAGTTTTACAATAAAGTAGGTACCTGCCAATACATTAAAAAAAATAGTTTTTTTCAATCTTCAAAAATAAAAGAATAAACACTGCGTCTAAGTAGTATTATAATGGTGGAAGCCATATTGCTCAGGCTACTCTTTTCTTTTGAATATCAAGTTCACGACAAGAATTTTAAGTGACTGTCCCTTTGATTGTCATCAAACATTTTAGATTTCCTTATTAGATATCCGATGACGGAAGATATGAGTCTAAAAATAATTCCAAAAAACTTGTATGTCCATATTTTATTAGCATCTCAAATGAACCGAACGAGACCGACATTTTCAACGACCATTTCAAATTGATCCGTCATCTTCGTTCACAGATCATTAACTGGGAATATCCTTTAGGTTCAGGGTTGAATGGTCATATTTCTCTTGACGACCAGTATGGTTAGACCTGTCGTGTTCTTTATTTTGGTTTCACTCTTGGTAGGATGAGAGGTCACGCTACGATTGTATTGTTTTATTCTTATTAGTCCACAACAGATTTATAAAGTTCCATTCATGCTGCGACTTAGATTGATGTGGGGCGTTGAAAATTTAAATATAGATACTTTTCGGTTACTTTAATTAGAGTGCTAACGGATTGAGTTACATGTGTTTCGTAAATGTAACCTTCCGGACCATAATTTAGCGCTTAAAATCGTGTGAAATACTATACTCTCACAGCAAAATCGTCCAGTATAAAGGTTTTATACATATTGGTCTCCTTGAGCTCCTCTAGCTAAATTGCTAAATCTGTTGTCATCTCTTTTCATTGTCATGCAAGTGACAATGATGAAAAGAGACCTTAGTATTTTCTCAGACTCTTCATCTATTTCATAATTTGCTTAAGGTACCTAGTTCTCGTATTTCCCTTCTCAAAAATAGCCTCCATTTTGTTTATTCTCAGCAACAATTGCAAACAAAATGAAAGAGAGAAGATAAATATTTGTGTTAGAGCTCATCACAACGTTTTAATTTAGCAAATGAAAAAGGTCGCCATTTGTCCATGGCCTAATTGCGAATTCGGAGTATTAGATCATCGGTCTAAAATAATCTAGATAGAAGCTGAAACGCTGGCTGTCTAGTCTGCTAGACAATTCCCTCTAGAATTAGCCTAGTTCTATAGTAGTCACAACGGATCTTTGTCCCTCTAAAGTATCTGCGCAGAACCAATTTTGAGTCGAATTGGTGGTAAGCGAATTTTCCGCACAACAGTACCTACATGCGCAATAGTTTGTTGCATAGCTTCAGAGGTATAAAGATCCGTTGTGCGAACTGTACAATTATTGCTTGATTTTCCATTCAAATATGGTCATGCCAGCGAAACTTGAACCTGCATCGATAACGCACGAACTGGCACTGTGAAACAAATTCAAAAGATTGAATTATGAATGCAAAAACTAACTTTCTCTTACCCAGGCTCGAACCTACGACCTTCGGATTGGAAATCAGCAATAGTTCCGATTCGAATTAGACTAGACCACATTAAGAATAATTGATGATGTACAGTCACGACACCGCTTAATAAACGTTAATTTGATTTTACGGCAGAAAACATCGGGTGGTCATTTGCGATCAATTTTCTGATAGGTATTGGGGTCAGCTGTATCGCCATTTTGATTATTTACGAGTTCATTTTGTAGGGTGGTGATAAATCATTTTGAAATTGTAGAGGATTTTCTAAATTCATAAACAATAATCGTCATTTTTTAGGATGTACTCAGATACCCATTTTATTAAACTATTGGATCTTTATTGTGGATGATCTTTGACATCCATTTTGCTTATTAAGGGTGATTTTCTAAATTCGTAAAAACTTGTTCACAACCTTTTATATTTGTAGAGAATGGTCTCTGACACCCATTTTATTATTTAACCCTTTGCATTCCTTCACGCCCTCAGGGTCAATTTGACCATAACCCGAACTAAAAACGATGATTCTCTATTAACCATTTTACAACTTCTGTGCAATCAAATCGAAATTTAATAACGAATTGTTTTTTATGATGTTTCACTTTTTGATGTTATTTTGCCTGGTTTGGGGATTAAGGCTAATCTTACTATCCTACTAATATTATACATGCGAATGTTTGTATGTATGCATGTTACTCTTTCACGCAAAAACTTCTGGTCCTATTTGGATGAAACTTGATATAGTTTGTAGTCTGAATTTACATATAGGATACTTTTTATCCCGGAAAATCAACAGAATAAAACAAGATGCGGACGAAGTCGCGGACAGAAGCTAGTATACAATAATATATACAAGTTATTGAAACAGCTGCATCTGAATCACGCGAGCAAATAATAAATATAAAAATAAATCAGAAGGGTGCCACTCGAAGCCATAAGTACCTAGCACTCAGTAGAATGATATGAACGTCAAGATATTTATACTTTCTCTGATGGATTGACTCTCTTAAAAACTACTAATTTATAGTGATGAATGAGTAGGGAGCTCCTATACATATTTCGAGAACTGTTTTCGTTATAAATAAAATAAATAAATATTCATGGACATTTCACACAACGCCCTCTAGTCCCAAACTAAGCAAAGCTTGTGATATGGGAACTAGATGGCTGATAGAATACTAAAGCCAGGTTCATATTGCTGTGTTGGGGTGTGTCTTGGCGCGCCAGAACGCAATCGGTTACGTTACGTGTAAATCCTTAGACTAGATTCACATTAGTAGGTTGTTTTGTGTTGTGAACCTAGCAGATACTTTTTTTAAAAAATATTATTCCAATATAAAAAATATAACAATATTGTATATTATCAAAAGTTGTGTTTGTATCACGATTGTATGATCTCCGCAGGGTTTTAAAATCAAAACACAGTTAATTGTGATCAAACTGCATTCCCTATCTCACAGGAAAAGTAAATACCTACTAGGTACTTATACCATCTGTCATTGTGTTGGATGATCTACCAGGATGACCTACTGTTGTCCGTCAGTTAATTACAACAATTGATATGCTCCGGTTTTAGTAATCATCCCGTCTACACTTCCTGGCTCTAATTGTTTGTACCACATTGTATACTAATATCTTCTGACTAAAATAGTCTAGTTTTTTTTTTTTAATTTATTTATATACTCTTACAAATTATTTATAAAGATTAGCTTAAATATTGTACCCTAAAACCACAATAAGGTTTGTGTGGGTACTCACACTCGTCGTGCATCTTACAAATTAACAAATACAATGTTACAAACATTTTCAACACAATATTGCAAATCGAGGCTTAGTTTTTAATACAGCTACTACCTACCATACCTTCCCAGTCGCGTAAGCTCCCGAGTGCATGGCGGGTGAGATAGACATACAAGCTACAAGACATACAAATTATCAGCCACTTGTTTAGTTGTTCTACAATCGTAGAAAATGTTAAAAGTAAGGAACTTCCAGATGTCATACGCATAGTAGTCACAACGAATCTATGTCTCTCTGAAGTATCTGCGCAGAACCCATTTATGGGTAATTGGAGGTAAGCAAATTTTTCCGCATCTATACATGCGCAATCGTTTGTTGCACCTAACTTCAGAGGGGTACAGATCCGTTGCGCACTGTATCTTTGGTAAATAAAAATCCAAAGACCGAGCTTTCTCCATTTCCTCAGTTAAATTCTTTACTCCTATTACTATTGGAACCATGCTGTCTCCATATTCTCATTAGTATTCGTGGTCTGCGCCAACATCGTGCATGCACTAGCTATGCTGTATTACTGCATCGGTAGCTGGGGTATAAAGTAGATAAGCAGTGTCAATGTTGCAAGCGTTTCCTGGGAAATAGTTATTATTGTTTGCGCAAAAACATTTATTGTTATGATTTGATTATGCTGAACAGTCAGCGTTATAAAGAGTTAGTTGAGGTGTAAATAAGTTTTTAAAATAGCCATATTCAAAAATAATTTTTAGGGTATGGGTGCCGGTGCAATTACAAGCACATGAGACTTACACCTTTATATTTCAGAGTGGTCGATACGGTGCAATGCATCACAAAGCACGTCCTCACAAAATATTTCTGGCATCTGATCCTATCAGGCATCTTGTTTTTTGATTTTGGAAACGGATCCTAGGATCCGATTATAAAACAATTCGGGTGCGGTTTCCACTTCATTCTGATCCTAGAATCAGATGCCATAGACCTAATTTATTTATTTATTTTATTTAGAGCATCCAACAAGGAAATCACAATCATCAAGTACATTCATAAATCTAAAGGAAATGCTTTGTGTTTCCCTAATTACAGGACGCCACAGCGTGCACAAAATAAACCCAACTAAACTAAATTAATTTAATCTATAGAAAACTTAGGTATACCTCTTTAAGTCTATAAAGACTAGTCTGACACTATCTACATACAGCGGTAAATTTCAAAGGGCCTAACCCTGCAAATTCCATAAGTTCCTCTACATAATAGAGTCCTACAAACCACTGACAGAAACAAGACACCATGCAAACCATTGAAACTGAGTTTGGTCTCTGTAAACCCATAGAAATAAGCCCAACATGGTGTCTGCCGTGTCAGCCCAATCGAGGCAAAATTGTGGTCTATAGTCAACGCGTGGTGGACAATGGCATACGTTTGGCAGGTTACAAATCTTAGGTTCCTAGGTAGCCTATGTACATTAAGAGGGTAATCCTCTTAATATTTAGTAAAATATCATTATGGTTTTATTGGAACGTTATAAAGTTAATTGGCTGTCATTTTATAATTTACATCCCAAGAAAAATCATAATACAAATTCATTTATTTAACCAAAGAATTACTTTGAAATAAAGATTACTGATGGTCCCCGCACTAGGGCTAAATCATAATTGTTCTTAGCACACACCGTTTTATAATTTAACCTGTAGCTATATTCTTAATATTGGTTTCAACAAAACAAATAGTCACTGAAGTGTTGTTACTGAAACAGCCGATAAATCTCTTGTCATCTCTTTTTGTCGAATTAAAAATGATAACGACAAGAATATTATAGAAGACAAGAAGTATTAATAATCATAAATATTCAAAACCTGTTTTATACTTCATAGAGACAATATAAGTAATAGCTTAGAGAATCATGATAAAAAAAGTCGTAAACGTGTTTATTTTTGTTGTTTCAGAAGCCCGGCATGCTATGGAAAGGCGGGAAGCAAATGATGACGACATCTTTGCAAATGACGAAGCCATTGATGATGATGGCCAACAGAATGATGATTTTGAAGGTACTATTACCTTAACCTACCTGTAGTGTTTGTATCTACTTAGTAGATACTGTACCCTATCTCACATACACAAGTAAGTGAGGTAACTGCCGGTGTCAATCTCCCGACCTGTCAATGTCATCCGTACGTCTGGATGACAGAACGAGGGGGTCGGGAGGGGAAAGCCTGGAGGGGGGCGGAAACTGACACACGAGAATGGCGGAGCTACCGATATCGAGGTATTCGATCTTGGTGTATTGGTGAGCCGGGGTTTGAGGTGAAATACAGGATTTTACACTACCTTAACCTCGACATCGCTAGAGAATAGAAAACTAATCAAAATATAGTGAACGTAATATTTCCGACTTAATGGTAGTGTATTCGAGATACACTGCGCAGTGACGCTATAACGTTTGGTCTTCGAGCTGGCATTGACGCGCAATATGACTCGAATACATTAAGTTTAAGTAACGCGGGGACTGTCAGAATCGTTCCTGCTAGCTACGAAAAGTAGTAGAATATTGACTTAACTAAGAGGGGTACGTTCTCACTTTAATAAAACATAGAGAATTCATGATCTCTATTAGGCTATTAGTATTATAAACTCATCCTGGATGAGACTGGCACAGGACCGCGGAGAATGGCACAATGAAAGAGAGGCCTAAACCCAGCAGTGGGTGAGGTCGGACTGCGGATGATAAATAAATAAATATTCATGGACATTTCACACGACGCCCTCTAGTCCCAAACTAAGCAAAGCTTGTAATATGGGAACTAGATGCTGATAGAATACTTATATACTTTTTTTTTTGTAAATACATACTTATAATACATAGTAACACCCAGACATAGAACAAACATCTATGTTTTGCCACACACAAATGTTTGTTCTTGGTGGGGATCGAACCCACGACCCACAGCACGGAAGGCAGATCCATTACCGACTGAGCTGTAACGCCTGTCTATGATGGAAGATGATGATTATAAACTAGTAGATATCTAATCTACTAACGAGTACAGCATACTTAGATGCAACTCAGACAAACATCAACTATTAAAATGATCCTTACGGATAATGAAATAATGATGATTTGTCTGTTTTTTTCAGAAGTAAAGGATGCACCGATGATACAAGCTACGATCACCACCAAGCCTAAAACGTACGAGATCAAAAATGGCAAAGACGTGAGGCTGGAGTGTGATGTAGATCCTGACAGTAAGTTTCCACTTGATCACATAATAGATTTAGTAACTTGATGTAAAGTTTCTAGTAAACCCGTAGTATGGCTTTTGTGAAAGCGCTCGTCCGGGGAAGTACTTCCACCGTACCTATTTCTACTACCCAGCAATGATGCTCGCATTGTTAATGTACGTACACATGATGTACCGAAGAGAGATAGTGGAAGAATAAAAAGTATTGGAAGTCTTTGGGGAGCCTTTGCCCAACAGTGGGAGGGAAATAAGTTAGAAAAAATGTGCCTATAGCGGAGTTTAAAAACCAATGCGAAATTGAAAATGCAACATGTCATACAGATAGAACAGTAGATTTAATATCAATCAAAGACAATGCACTCGCATACAATTTGAATAATGATTTAACAGTTAGCCGGAACTTCCGCTTGCGCTTTTGGCGCCACCGGATGTACCGCCATGTTGTCAAGCAACTTTGTAGAAGTGAATCAGACATTTTATGCTTCTAACATAGAATAGAATTATTGATTGAATAAATTAAATTATTATTTGATTAGATACTTAAACTTGTTTAAGTGTTCCTGTCCAATATACAATATTGTGACAATATACTTTAACTCCTCTGTCTATCCATCATCATTAAATACCAAGTTACTGACTGAAGACGGCTTATTCTTATTCTTAAAATATATTGTTTATTTTTCAGATGGCACCGTGGTGCAGTGGTTTAAGAACAACACATTGATCTTCATCGGGACTATTGCTCTCGTGAAGAATGATAGATATTCCACGTATGTTAATTTTTATCTTCGTTACTTTTATCTATATTTTTAATCATATTACTTTTTGTTATACATATTTCATTTACCTTTCCAGAGGTGAAAATGACTCCAAAGATCTCATAATCAGACAAGTTCAGCCTTCTGATAGCAGCGTCTACCGCTGTGAGCTGGCCCAGGAGACAGATCCTGTACAAGTGGAACACACCCTGATTGTTCTTGAGCCTCCTGTTATCACACGTAAGCATTTACCTATATTAAACAATTTGAACTAAACTAACAAAAATACGGGATTGTAGGAGCTGATCAGGTCTTGCTCCTCTGCATCAACATCATCGGGGATGCTGGAACATTGCTGTCATAAATCCAAAGTCCTTTTCCGTTACTTTAAGGAGTTCGGTTGGCTGGGGTGTGGTTAGCAGGATGATAATACCCAACGCGGGACGTCAGTGCAGATCTTCTTCCCCCACCATGAATTAGAATTAGAGAAAACAGGGGTGTTACGAGTTTAAGGCCTTAGTGTGCCGGTCTGTCTGTTTGTCAATGACCATGTACCGCCGAAACAAATGCTCCGATTTCAATAGGGTTTTTTGGTAAGGCAGCTGATAATCCTTAGTTAAATCGGTGTAGCAGTTTCCAAGTTAGCAACTAGGATATCAAAAATCAGCGCTTAGCCTCCGTTGAAGGGATTTCAGGCGTACATAATTACAATTTGACACAATGGGCTCATGTCGAAGCAAATGAAAATGTATACTCCATGGTCTGACGATGACCAGCAGCAATGAAGGGGATCCATTGAGTTTTTCAGCAGTCCAACGCTGCACCTTTCGATTAGTGATTGCCATTTGAGGACCTCTGTTCCCCTGGTCGTAAATTCTGCAAGCCATAGCTCAATATGTAGCCATATTGAGCTATGGCTAGCTATAGCTAGCCCACTACTGCCATTCCAGCTGAATTCTGTTACCTGCTGTGGTTATTTTCTAATTTTTCATTCTGTTCAATACCCACTATCTCCTTCCAGGGTTCACAGCCACGAACAACGGCAACGTCATCGAGGGTTCTAGTTTGCTGCTGACGTGTGACGTCAGCGGCAAACCGCCACCGCAGATCCTCTGGTCCAGCACTAATGAGGAAGATGCGGTAAGTCCGTTTGTTCCAATTGCCAGTTACACCTTTTCATCATTCGCTCTCAGGTCTTGACTGAAAACCAGCGCCACTTTGCTCCTGCAAAGCTGCTTTAAGCTGAGGCAGGACCTTTTTGGTTCATGTCAGCGCTGGTCAGCACACACACACATCTGCCTACCTAATAGTTTATTGTGTACTTACTTATCTTATTTTCTACGACTCAGTGTTGTCAAAACTTTAATTTATGTAGTTAATTTGATAATTTCATTGACTTGGTTCAATTTCATGTTTATTGACCAAATTACGAAATTAATCATATAAAAAAAGTTTTCATAACACTGAGGCCAAAACATGCTGGTTTTGAGAACTACATGGCAAGCTCACTGCCACAAGTTGATTCTATGATATCCAAGTCGTCGGTGATGTTGGTGACACCACTTCATTTTCTATACCGGTCTCTTTCTATCTCACAGAACCACCTGCTGGGGGAAAATGACGGCAACTTCTCCGTGAACAGCGTCTTCATGAGTAACATCAAGCGGGAACATTCTGGAAAGTACTACTGCTACGCGTTCAACAGCGAAGGGAATACGCAGGCTGAGCTTAGAATTACTGTTGCTGGTATGTTTTTTACGCCCTCGCCTCACTAAGTCTCGAAAAGAAGTAGGAATGAACTCACACGCTGATGCATTGGGCACATAGATTTTCCGAGTAGACCCATTGATGCACGACCGGGTTTGAAACCACGACCTTAAGATCAGAAGACGGGGTTACCACTAGACCACCGGTGCTCTACTGAATAGGTACGGTTCCATGCCATTTCAGTTTGCTACACCTATCTAAACACAGTGATGATTGCTATCTGGTTTTTAGTAGGTACCCACTTTGCATAGTTTGGTGTAAGATTTGGTACAGAGAAAATTCCACCAGTGTTTTTTAAAGGTCGTCTCACTTCGAGGTATCACTTCATTTCTCCTTATCACAGCTTAGAGGAAGTCATCTTCTGCGAAAGATTATTAGTTTATTTATTTATTATTTATTTTCAGGCAAGCCCCGAGTCCACGTCCACAAAACCGTTGTCAACTCTGCCATTAACGTGGAAGCAGTCCTCCAATGCTCAGCTCACTTTGAGAAAGATGAAAAGTAAGTTACCTGTTTTTCCTCAATAAAAGACTAGTATTTCTTCTTAGTATTATAATCAATGAAAGTTACATAGGTAGTTGCGCGCGCGCATAGAGGTTCGATGTTCGAACCAGCTGACCGGGGCTGCAAATGCGCAGGGGGGAGGAGGAAAGGAAGGCCACCTTGTGTCTTACATCACGCAAGGGGTCTGGACGTTTGCTGTGACGCTTCTTATAGGCGGCAACATCCTCATGTGCATCTAAGAACATTTAGCTTCCAAGACCTCCTAATCCGTACTGCATTGGTATGCCAATCAAAGTTGAACTGCAAAGTTTTAAATCATGGTCAGTTCATACTAACTCATAGTTATTCTGTGACTAAATAGTGACATTATGACGTCATTTGATGTGTTTTCGCGCATATTTTGCTGTCAAGTGTCTAAAAAGAATGATCACGTGGTACAATTTTGTACCACGTGACCTGAAGAAATTACACTGGGCAGTGAAATATAACTTGATAGCAAAAGATTGGAATACGGGGGCTGATCGTCGGGAGGGTTGGTAGCTCTACTCGCTTCCAACTAAATTGCTTACTGAAGACTTTTTGAAGTGAAGTACGCAGTAGGATAAGTAGAGATACCTACACACTCCAAGCTCCAAGAGTTACGGAGTAATGGCGCCCTCATGAGATTGAGCAGATTGAAATTGTTCACCAGTCAATTCAACGCTTTAGTCTTTATGGACTAATCATAGCAGCTTGAAGAAGAGTAGTAGAGCTTCTTGTGATAGGTATCATCCGAGGAAGTACTAGCACCGTACCTATTTCTCTGCACAGTAAATAAATAAATAAATGTTGTTGTGTCATACTGTTCAGTTATGATTGTATTTACTGTATATTACGACGAATGTGAGTACCTAGACAAACCTCTTAAGGTTTTAAGGTGCAATATCTTATGACCATTGTAGTAGCTATAAGTAGTTGTTAAATAAATAAATAAATAAATAAAATATTCAGGGACATTTCACACAACACCCTCTATTCCCAAACTAAGCAATGCTTGTAATATGGGAACCAGATGGCTGAGAGAATACTTATATACTTTTTTTTGTAAATACATACTTATAATACATAGTAACACCCAGACATAGAACAAACATCTATGTTTTCCACGCACAAATGTTTGTTCTCAGTGGGGATCGAACCCACGACCCACAGCATGGAAGGCAGAGCTATTACCGACTGAGCTGTGACGCCTGTCATGATGTGACAGTGATGCTCCGGACACGCAGAGTGATGGGCGCAGTGTAGTCACAGGGCACATCTTCGTCTTCTGTGGACGTGCTCAGTAAGGCATTGCATCGTTATAGGCAGTGTTTACCGCTTAACAGCAGGTGGACCATCAGCTCGTTTCATCATTTAACTGCATCAAAATAAATGTTTATTTCAGACAGCACATCCAATGGTACAAGGACGGTTTGCTGATCTCCGAGTTCTTGAGCCCGTACATCGTGTCGACGAATGGAGCTCAATCCAACCTCACCGTCACGCCTACCAGTGCGAGCGACTTTGGGACTTTTACTTGTGAGGTAAGGTTCATTTTAGGTAAAATATTAATAAGTTAGTAAACTGAAGTGACTCGAATTCAAGTTGGTGTACTAAAAATGCAAGCAAAACGATAGATGTTTAGTGGTTTAACGGCGCGAAAACGGATTTCAATCTTTTTTAGGGAGTACTTTTAGACACTAGAAATAATAAATGTAGAGGTATTATTATAAAAAATTAAAGATAATATATTCTAATTTAAAGAGAAGGAAAAAAATCTGGGTGGTTCTATACAACATTTTCACACAAAAACCATTTTACCGTCGCAAGAATCGCAAAAAATGACGGAAAATGGGGTCTGGTTACCGAACCAGACCCCATTTTCCAGCTAAATACAGCTAAATCCGCTACATATTGTAACGTGAAAATAATAATGAATTGTAGCTGTTATAGTCCTCACCCCGTGTAGGTTATTTTTTTGTACCCAAACTAAATACTTTTTGAATTATGAGAAAGAAAATACAGGTACAAAACGCACCGTACTTACTCCATACAATTTCCTAAGGAAAAATAGTGGGCGCAGTCGTATATAGACTTGATTTTCGTTTCGCTAGCCAGACCGCATTCAGGCGCGTTTTTTTCCGTGGCTTCGCCAAACGGCTCTGCCGGAAGACCAGCGTTGGCCGCTTGTCGGCCGACATATGCTGAGGCAGGGTCCGTTTTGCGGCACCTTAGCTTCTAGTTCTAAGTAATTGTTAATATTGTGTCGTAAATAAATACCTTTTCTTCTTTCTTCTTCTTCTTAGACAATAAGGCTGCAAATGCATTTAGCGGCCATGTTGTGGCGGCCATAGATCTTGGTTTTCTCTTTTAAATGTCTTATGCAACGCTGCACTGCGATCCCTACAAGATTCATTAACTTTCGCTCACTCAACTACTCCTTCTTTCTGACTTCTTAAAATATCTAGAAGTCTATTATAGAATAAGAATCATTTATTGTAAAACTGTGTAGAAGAGATTTTAGGGTAGGAAAAGTTTCGATCGAAACTTGAGCATTATTTTTGATAAAACACCAAAATCGCTTACTGATAAATTATTTCCAACTCCATTCCAGGCGGTGAACGATATCGGCAAGCACAACAGATCAGTAGAACTAGTTCAGAAGCCGGTGATAGAGTCTCTTGGCGCTGCAAGTGGCAAGCTGACGTGGACAATCCACTCGCATCTGCCGTTACAGGAGATCAGCGCCCAAGTCCGGATGATGAGCGAAGATGGGGTAAGCTATTGATATAAGGTCTACAAAATCACAGCTCAGTCCGGCAGAGATTTTACTCTAATAGGGATGACGTCACACCTCGGCTGAAAACTCGTTTCACCCACTGATGACTGGAGTTTTTAACGTCATTTTGACGTCATCTGAAGCCATAAACAGAGAAGTTTAAGTTGAAGTCTCTAACGAACTGAGCGTAAGGCCCTTGGGGCCTTAACGTCACTATCATGACACCTCTATATCATGATATTGGTTTTAACACCGTGTTAATTAATTGAATTGAATTGAATAGCTAATCATTTACCTGCCTTTATCCCACGCTAGGTGGGATCAGCACAACACGTCTTCTTCCACTCACTCCTATCATTCGTCAACTGAATCTACTCCTCTCACATTCATATCCTCTTTCACACAATCCAACCACTTCTGCTTCGGCCTTCTTCCTGCGTACCTGCCCCTGGGGCCTTATGTAAAATGTAAAAGGAGCATAAAGTTCTGAGCTGAACATTTAAGTCCTAACAACATGGACGTTGGCGAGAAGAAGTCTTCAAGAGATTAGCAGCGTTTTACCTACCAATAAAACGCATATTAATTTACTTACCTTATTCGAAGCTTATTTAATTATATTGAGAGTAGCGACTACTTGATTTCCCGTCTTCCGGTTCGATTTCCTATCCTGTTCATGACTTTATGTCTTTAGCTACGTCACTTCCGCCCGGCAGTTGGAGGAACTTTAGCTTTTGAGTTCCGCCATTTTAAAAATTCATTGAGTCTTAACTACCAGGCAGAGATTAACCATAAGCTTCGAATAAGGTAAGTAAATTAATATGCGTTTTATTGGTAGGTAAAACGCTGCTATTAATTTGACTTGACCGTTATTCGAAGCTTATTTAATTATATTGAGACGTGTTTGATATCGCCTGGTGGAAGGGACGTAGACGCCAATGTGACCGCATTCTAAAAAAAATAATAATATAATAAATCTCTACCTTAAATACCTATCTGGGTAGAGTAATGAGTAAGTACTTTCGAATGAAAAGTACAAGTATAAACTAGAGTTTTGAATGCAATAATACGACAAAAATATAAGTTGTAACCAAAATATTATATTCTCCTAATAACAATAAATGTTCATTGATTAATCAGAACACATAATCACAAATTATTATATTACATTTCAATCAACCGGAGTAAATAACATAGGCACTGATCTGGAATTACAAATAGGCATGACTTCGCGCTTATAAAATTTACAAAAGGTGTTTTGCGAACGCCAGTTTCCCCTAGCAAGTATTTCTTCAATAGGGTAATTATCTAACCAATTTTTTGAGGCCACAGCCGACCTTATGCTCCCTGGAGTTGCTTTTATGCCAGCACAAGACAATAAAGATTTAATCCAACCTGCTATCAGTGTTCGCGATGCAGGCTTGGGTTCACCTCTAATGTTTATAAATAAATGTTTAGAATTACTAGTAGTTCTACGATTCTCTAACAAAGAAATTGTATGTTTAACCCAAAAAACAGGATCTAATCTTTCATTTTCTGGATTAATAAATAGTCTCCAACCCGACTGTCTGAATTTAGCTGAATCCGTTTTTGAACCAAATGCAGGCCAGAGAACTAATGAGTTTGGCTGAGTAAATGAACAATTATCAGAATCTACTGTGAGCAATGTCAAATCATGAATTCTCCTCCCAGAACACAGGAGTAATAAAGCGGCTGTGTGTCTTTGCACTTGAAACGTGCTGTTTTTGTCTATAGAATATTTTTCTAAGTAAGAAGCTAACTCATCAATGTTCCAAACTGGAGACTTGGTATGGTAGACTGGCTTACGTAAGGATATTGATTTTAAAATATGCTTTACAAGAACATGGGAGCTTAGCTGGCCAGATATTTCTGGATTGCATAGAGTCGATACTACTGATTTATACAGCAGTATTGTGTTATATGCAAGATTATGTCTCAAGTATAAATCAGACAGAAACCTAGCAAGATCGCTTCCTGTTGGACTTCTGGGACTAATCTTTTGCGACTCACACCAAACCAACCATCTTCTCCACGCAACACCATATACCTTTCGAGTTGACGGCCGCCATGATTCCGCCAGAAGACTTATCTGTCTTCTGTCCCATGCTTTTAATAACCTAGGCCACCCCCACATTTCCACACCTCCAGAGTCATCTCGAGGACGTTCGGAGGTGGCAGTTCTGTCGCGGTGTCGATCAGGACTCGGTCTAGGTGATGAAGTGTGAATGGGGCTGCTACGGCGCGACATTTGATGTCCGGGCGCCAAAACACACGCTCCCAGCGCGGAACTACTATCAAGTACATCCCTCGAGCCTGATTTAGGTGACTCAATACTTTGGGTATTAGATATGGAGGTGGAAATACCCATGCAAGATTGTAATTCCACGTTTGGGAAAAGGCGTCGTGGAACAGAGCTTGATTGTCGGTCAAGTCCAGTGATACGTAATTGCTTACCACATGAGCTCGACTGGAAGCGAACAGGTCGATTAATGGAGTTCCCCATTTCGAGAAGACTTTGTGAGTACATTCCGGAGACAGATGCCATTCCGGAGTTGCGCGTAGTCTCGACAGGTGATCGGCGTGACTGTTGTAAATTCCTGGAATGTGGAAGATGTTTACATGGATCTGATGATCGTCTAAAATTTTGAAGAGGCTGTACGTCAAGTCCATGAGGGGAGCCGATTTGGTTCCTCCTTCGTGTCGGAGATATGCTATAACCGATTTGTTGTCGCTTTGTATCAGCACAGTACTGTGACTCAGGAGCCGAAAATGATCTTGAAAAACTTTTAGGATTGCTAACATCTCCTTTTGATTGCAATGCAAATTCTTTTCTGCTTCTGACCACAGGCCCGTCAACGACAGGTTGTCCAGTCGGGCTCCCCACGCGATATCGGACGCATCCGTTGTGAGAAAGTGAGTTGGAGGTGGTTTGTGTATGGCTGTTGCGCACCTGCAATTTCGGAGCCACCATATCAGGTCCTCTGTGGCTGCTTGAGTTATCGTATGCAGCTCCCTCGGGTGTGAATCTAGAGATTTGTTCAGTAAATTCAACAGAGCACGGTAGTTGAGCCTGCCTTTTGGTACTGCAAAGCTGGCAAAGTTGAAGAGACCTACGACGCTTTGAAGTTCCTTGAGCGTCGCACACCTTTTTTGCAAAAGCAGATTTATTTTGCCTACAAGTGTGGGCACCTTCTCTTCGGGAAGGCTCTTGCGGTTTGACCAAGGATCCCAATAAATTCCCAGGAACACTAGAGCTTTTGACGGAGTCAGTAGGGATTTCTTGTAATTTATTAACCAGCCTAACTTTTCCAGAGTCTCGGTTACAGTGCTGACATGGTCGCGTAGTGTATTTCTGTCCTGATGAGCGATCAAAAAATCGTCCAGATAAACTACTATCCGGATACCTTTTTGTCTGAGTAGTTGTGCTACCCAATTTGTGAGAGTCGCAAATGTCCTTGGACTTGTGCTCAGCCCGAAAGGTAAACAGGTCATTTCTAGTAGTTCCTTGCGATAGACTAGGCGCAGAAACCTTCTGTGGCTGCGAGCTACTGGAAGGTGAAAATAAGCCTGTGAAAGATCGATTTTGCTCAACCAATCTGTCGGTTGTAAGAAGTCTGGTATACGATGTACATTTATCAGCTTGAAATGATCTGTTATTATGTATCGGTTCAGTGCCTTCAGGTTGAATATTGGACGTACGGAGCCGTCGCTTTTGGGAACAAGAAACATCGGTGAAACAAAACTTGGAGATGCTGCAGCATGTTCTAGAACTCCTTGAACTTTCATTTTGTCTATAACTGATGTCATTTGAGCAGATTCTGGCACATGCAAGACGCTTCCGATCGCGTCGGGGAGCAACAGCGGAGGTTTCTTGCGAAAAGGTATGCGATACCCTCTTATTATTTTCAGAATGTATACAGGTGCTTGCATTTGTTCCCACTGAGGTCGAAAATGTGCGAGACGACCGGCACTGAACGGGACTGAGTCAATACTTGCGTCGCTTATTGTCTTTGTTCTGACGAGAGGGGGACGAAGTACGCTTGCGTCCGTTGTTCGTCTGATTTTGTCTTGCGTTAGATCGGTAGGTATTTCCCCGAAATGTATTTTGGTGCCTTCCATTATTCGGTGCGACCGTATTATATTGGCACGTATAACCGCAACCACCTTGCGGAGGTGCGTAGCCTCCTTGCGGAGGTGCGTAGCCTCCTTGCGGAGGTCGGTAAGCGCTAGCACCATGAGCGTGCGCATAATGACGATTGCTCGCCTTGGAAGTACCCTGCGAGGGCCTTGGGAACGGGGCAGACTCTTGCGAGGGGCCTCGAGGCTTTTTAGGGTCCACTTGTGAACTGGAACTGTTCGGTTTTTGTACTGGCCAGAAACATTTTCGTATGCCGCCTGATTTTTCAACAGCTGCAGTAAACTTTTCCGCCTCGAAAAGACTCGTCGATGTTGGTGGAATCTTTCTAAGGCTAGATTTAACCAGAGGGTCCTTAGCCTGTTTTGTAACACAATCTCTCCTCATCTGGATTATTTCTGAACGATGGCCACATATCATCTGTAATAAGTCTGAAGAAGTCTTATGAAAATCTCCTGTGGAAAAAAGATCATTACTTTTTCGGTGCAAGCCCTCATAATCTAGAGAGTCACCTTCTTTTACCCAGGATAAAAGGTCTCTCAGGGCTTTTTGCAGGTACTCGTTTTGTTTAAGAACACACATCGTCAAGGCGGCAAAAGCTTTGTCAGCATTTGCAAGGTAACGCGATGTGTCATACGCCTTAACTTCCTCATTCATTTCAATATCTGTAAAACCTGGCGTGCAGTTATAATGCTTTTGTGTCTCAGCAAACCGAACCTCATTCCAATCACTTTTATTAAGATGTTGAAGTTCACAGAGCAGCTTTAAATAGTACTCAGAAGTCTTTGGAATTGAAGGCTCTTTTAATTTGGTTTCAAGTGCAAAGGTAAACTCATCGTCACGGTGTATATCGCTCGACTTATCGTCAGGTAATTGTTCACCAAACGATTCACTAACACCGGACATAAGTGATATAGCATCATTATCAAAATTGTCACTCACTTGAGAAACGTGGTTTTGGCACGCAATTTGGTCACGAAGACTACGTATTTCTTTTGCCAATTTTCTGTGCCTTCGAGCTCGGTGATGTTTGCGTTTGCCACCTCTTCTATTTTTGCGATGTTTGGGCCTCGGGGAGGTCGAGCTGGATGAGGAGCTACTACTCGAGCTACTACTGCTGGAGCTCGAGCTGCTGATTGACCGAGCACGTGGTTTATTCCGTTCACCCGCTGGTAATACTTCACCCATAGCTTTATCGCTTCTATTAGGCTCATCCATACTAAAACGGCAAAAAGAATTTAAAATATACAATATGAGGGTAGACTTCAGTAAATGATAATACTCTGAAAAATAGCTATAAACGACCGTTAAAACGGTTCTGCTAATAAAAACTCCATCAATTATTTAAATAGAACAGGAAAAAGTTTTGGAAATAAGAAATATAAACGACGAGGTTGTACTTACGTAAAGATGTTACACTCACACCTTTTTTTAACCTGAGTTCGTTTACTATTATATTTCCACTTTTTACTTTTTACACTTTGTTAAACTTATTAGTAATTTATACTAGCTAAGTCTTGTTGAAAGTGTTGGTACGTCCGAACACTGCGGGAAACAAGACGCCAATGAATTTTTAAAATGGCGGAACTCAAAAGCTAAAGTTCCTCCAACTGCCGGGCGGAAGTGACGTAGCTAAAGACATAAAGTCATGAACAGGATAGGAAATCGAACCGGAAGACGGGAAATCAAGTAGTCGCTACTCTCAATATAATTAAATAAGCTTCGAATAACGGTCAAGTCAAATTAATAACATAATTAAACCAAAAAGTTACAGAGGGGCGAGTACGAGTTTACAGTGTGCAATACGTCTGACGTCCAGCACAGCGGTGTGCGCTGCTTGGTATGGAAACACTGAGCGGAAGCTTGACGAGACCAAGCTTCTCAAAAAATCCGCTGACTGTAAACTCGTACTCGGCCCTCAGAGGGGCGTGTTTCCATACCAAGCAGCGCACACCGGTGTGGTTGGCGTCAGACGTTTGACACCGTTTTGTACATTGTCAACTCGTACTCGCCCCTCAGGTGAGGAAAGATGTGTTCAAATATTAACAAAATATGTTTTGTTCCAGGAATGGAAGGAGTTTAAAATCCCCCTACCTTCAGAACAGCATCACAAGTACGAGATTATCTACGACCTTCATGATAAAGTCGACGCTGGTAAATACGAGGCCATTGTTAAGGTGAAGAACGACTACAGCTGGAGTGATAACGTGGACCCCGTAGTTTTTGATATTGGTAAGTTTATTTATTTCCATTCACTTACATCTATTATTACAGGAGACCTAATGCAATAGAGTTGTCAAATTACTTAATACTAAGTTAATTAACAACACGTTACAATCCTACTAATATTATAAATGCGAAAGTTTAGATGTTTGGATGTTGTGTGTCAATCACGTCTAAACTACTGAACCAACTTGGATTAAACATGGCCTATATACAGTTCGTAACCTGGATTGATATATAGGCTACTTTTTATCCCGAATAATTAACAGGATCTACAGGATAAAATGAACGAAAAGGATTAGCAGCGCCAATTGGCAAGAGGATTTCATTGTCATGTCATATGTCAGTTTGACAGGGCGTAGTACTACCTCTTTGGTCTAACGACTAGCGTTTGACATTCCAGTAGGTACGAGTTCGGTGTAATGAGGTGTAATGTCAAGTTTCTCAAAGAAGTATCCACTCGGTACACGCACAGATAATATAATGTACACGGAAACTGTAGACGCGTACGAAGTCGCGGGCAACTGCTAGTAATCAAATATACCTAAATTGTTAATTAAAAAAACGTGTTAGGAGGTAGTTACAATGGACGGCCTTATTGCTAAAAGCAATATCTTCCTGGCAACCTTTGAATGGACAGGAGTTAGGTGGGGGACAATCGTTGGAGCAAACTAATACTCGAGTGGTGACCACGTTTACCCAAGCCGTAGTGTAGGACTGTATATTTGCTCCTAATCACATTTTTTTTAATAATCATTGTTGATTTCAAGCAATTAAACAATAGTTTTTTCTTTACCAAAAACATTCGTCAAATATCTACAAAAACAGGTAGTTTTCTTTTTTTTTGTAACATGCATGTTTTTATTTTGGTTATTTTTTTTATTTTTAGAAATTGAACCAGAGGTGATCCAGCCCGCCTCAAGTAAGAATGTTTTATTTTTTATTTACTTGCTAACCTTCTTCTTTTATTAACCGACTTCCAAAAAGGAGGAGGTTCTCAATTCGGTTGTATGTTTTTTTTTATTTTTATTTTTTTTAATGTTTGTTACCTCAGAACTCCGTCATTTATGAACCGATTTCAAAAATTCTTTTTTTATCTGAAAGGATATACTTCCAGATTGGTCCCATTTTATTTTCATCAAAATCGGTTGAGTAGTTTGGGTTATAAATAGAAATAACTGAAAAAAATAGGCCCGGCGCGGTGCAGCGCCTACCATTTTACTGCTAGCAACGATGCAATATGCCAAGTTGCGGCGTAGCGCCTATCATTTTACTGCTAGCAACGATGGACCCTTTGTGGTGCACACCTAAATTTTTACATTTTTCTAAATTTGTCAATAAACCCAGTTTGTACATTCAAACCGCATTTAATTGGAGAAAAGCAAAAACCCACCAGTTGTTCCTCTAAAGAATCAACACCAACCACGTGCACGAAATTGCGTATTTTGCTTTCCTGTGACTTTTATGTGGTGTTTATAGTGACTAGAACATTCCCAATGAACTGTCATCATCATCATCATCATCTGATGATGAAGCTGGTAGTCGAATTGAAGTCGGTTTTCCAGTTTTTTAACTTATAAATTATGTTTATATTTTTCAAATGTGTCGTTTTTAAACGCAAAGGCTCAAAAATTTACAAGAATTGAACATCTTCTTAAATTATACTTAATTGTTAAGTAAAGTGGGGAACAATCTCTCAATGATTTTGTTTTTTTTTCAGTATTAGGCGCCGGTGGTGACGCATATTCCATCAGACCATCATCTACAATTCTATCTACAATCTTAATGTACCTCCTCGTTCGATTGCTATAAACAAACAAACAGACTAGTAATATAACTTATTTATTATACCCTCTATCGAGTATTCACGAATCGGAGACAAACGAAAAAAATGTACTTTATAATGGCTTTATATGTCTAACTTAAAGCCGTGTTGGCCGAGTGGGATTGTACCTCGACTTTCGATCCGAAGGTCGTGGGTTCAAATCCCGACCGTGCATCAATGCATTTTTCGTTCGAAAAATTTATATGCGCATTAACACGAGCTTTACGGTGAAGGAAAACATCGTGAGGAAACCCGCGGCTTAGTCAGCTCCGCACGTATTGACCTTGTCTTTCCTGTGGATTCAGCTGACTAGGCTGAGAGGATGGTATAGGTGCTGGGCAAGCCTACTCCATCTAAACATTGTCCCAGGCACTACAGTGTCCCGTTAAGTGTAGGCATAGGTTGCCTCCTGACGCTGTATAAATCATCTTCAATAGATGTAAAGGCCTATTATATATGTCTAACTTATAATTGCGTTTAAAATAAAATGTCATTTTAAAAAGTAATAAGTTTTTATTTAAAAATGTTATTTTAAAAAATAAGATTTTATTTTTGGGTCATCAAATCTAACGAGCCAAAACTCGATGGTGTTGCGTTGTTTTATCAAAGAGTTCCTTTGCCCACCTTCCGGCTCCATCATCAGATCAGCTCGCTGTCAAAATATTATTGCACTGTCACCAAAGACTAATAAGTATGCCAAATTTCAGCTAAATCGGACATCGGGAAGTGGGTCAAATTTGGCTTGCAAGATTTGACCTCAACAAACACACAAACCCACAAAAATACATTGCAACTATTACAAGTTAAATAAAAGCTTGTAAAAAAAAAGTTTTTTGTCTTCTGAGGTTTTGTTGGTACAAAAAAATAAGTACATTTTTGTTTAGTCTCAGTTCCAGTTTTTTATAATTATAAATGTACAGAATTATTGTAAGTAACATATTATTATGATTATATTTAGTTAATAAATAATATTAAATGAATTGTAGAGCAGAGATACTTAAAAAAAATGGTATGTACAATATCTTTTGCTGCTTTATCATCATTTTCAGTTTGAAATTTCATAAAAAAAACAATAAGTAAGTACAATAAAATATTTTTAATAAGTAAACGATTCGCATTTTGAGCTTTTTACTTAATTAATGGTTTTATAAAAAAAATTATTTACAGCTACTTCTACTTAATAATACCAGTTTTTGTAAATATTATTACATATTTTTTACAATCGAAGCAAAATTAGAATTAATTAGCTATTTCTTAAACGTAGTCGCTATAAATTTTATAAATACGCTTATATAAAAATGTTTTTGTATGCTTTGCAGTATAATAAACGGAGGATCGATTCATAATTTTATATATAAAAAAACACGTCTGCTTCTTATTATTTTAGTATAAAAAAATAAGTAGTTGGTTTTCTCACAATTAAAATTAGTTTAAAAAATAGGTAATGATTACCAAAGTGTAATTAAGAATCACATTTAGTTTGTAAATTTAGTTTTATTTTATCACATAAATTTTGATTCATGTAATTTTGAAAGATTTTTTTCTCTAAAAATGCTATAATAAATTTAAACAACCGTTCCACAATTAAAATACTGTATTTTACCTATTAGTTTATTGTAATAAAAATAGACAAGTCACAGAGCTGCCATAAACAGAAATAAATGTAATAAATATAAATAAATTTACCAGTTTATAGAATAATATGACGTGCCTGTAATTTATTACAAATAATAAATAGTTCCATCAAAAGGTGCTTAGTCTTTTACAAGTACATTAACTGTAAGATCATTATCTTCCATTTTAAGTAGTAGAAAATACCTACTAGTCTTAATGTGTATTACATCGCCTATTTAGTAGTTATCACAGTTATTTAACCATTAGATTAAATTCATTTGTTTTCATTTAGTGTTCATTTGTTTAGCTTTATTTGAATCTGTCGAATTAATTTCTGTTGCTTTTATTTTGACAAAGAATATTAAATAAGAAATTTAATTCTTTAATAAAATATGTACCTATTTTAACTTATAATATACTGGTGCGATCACAATAGGCCAGAAGGCCGCAGTGATATCATAGCCGCAAAAAGCTAATAAAAAATATATATACTGGTGGTCTCAGCATTAGGCCTAGTCTGTACTTATCGCAAAAGTTTGTGAAGTTCATCTCGGTATCAGTTTTTTTTATAATTACTTTGTTTCAGTCGCAAAACTTGTTGTTTACATAATTATTAACAAAATGATCATTATAAGTGCTTTGACCTATGACATGTAAGATAACTTATCAAAATATCTTGCGTAAAAAGTAATACGTGAACATTATTATGCAATTCTAATTAAATTAATATAAATAATTAGTTTTGTTCGCGGGTGCTAACGTGATTTTCCTGTTGGCATAACTGAAATACCTTCTGCTTCTTGTAAATGTCCAGCTGTGGACTTTTTGAGGCTGATTTATAACAGAATGAAAGAACGTTCGTCGTTGACACATTGCCCGTTTTACACATCGCGATTTTTTGTAGCGATACAAACATGTTTTTGGTATGTGATCATATTACATCGCTTTAACATCGAGATAGGACAGATTGATATTGGTAGCAATTATACGCAGAAACTACATTGTGAAAATTAGTATCCCAGGGGATGCTTAGGTGATGGACAAAAAGAACAGAAATCTCCTTCGTAGGAGGAACTCGCAGGGGATTTCGAGCATAAGCCCTTTTTTAATAGGCGTGTATGTGCAGACTACTAGCGACAATATCGCGAGTCGCGACTAAATTGCTGTAAAAACAGTAAAAAGTCGCGATGTGTAACTATTCTAAGTAAATAAACTGTAATTGTTTTTGTCAATAGTTTCATCTTGCATTGTGCCTTCTTTAATGTAAGGAAGGTGATATTTTGTCGTATGAAATAAATGATTACTTACATGTTTGTAAATACAATAATTAATCATTGTTTTATTTGAACGACCAAAAAAATTGTCTCACAAAAATGGTTTACAAAATCCTCAGAAGCAAGGGTCGATATACGTTGGTCAAAGTGTTAAGCGAAGTAAGTAGATAAGTAGGTACAGGTGCCAGCTACTCGCCACTGTCCATGACCAATGTAAATCAGCTCAACTAAGGAATTTAGATTTTCA
The DNA here is from genome assembly GCA_947859175.1 of Gandaritis pyraliata. Taxonomy (NCBI): domain Eukaryota; kingdom Metazoa; phylum Arthropoda; class Insecta; order Lepidoptera; family Geometridae; genus Gandaritis; species Gandaritis pyraliata. The sequence continues at coordinate 1,339,840 of OX401877.1, read as the reverse complement.
TCTAAAAATTACTCACAATATCAGGTGAGATGGTGGGAGGAGGCCCAGGAGAGAGAACATTGGAAGCCTTTGGGGGAGATCTTTGCCCAGCAGTGGGACGAGATAGGTTAAGAAAAAAAAAATCAGGTGAGATTGCGGTCAAACTCTTGCTTATAATAAAAAAAAGAGGTTATTAGTAAAAGAGTATAATGTACTTACCTACCTACTATAATAGAAACAGAGGGTACTTAATAATGTAAGCTTGGCGAGTTTATTAAGTGCAAAAATCATGATTAATCAAATATATCTAGGTATGTATGTATTAGAGATCAATGACTAGACCAGACTAGCCATCTATAGAGGACCCCAAGCCAGAAGAGATGTGGCCATATTCCACAGGGCTTTTGGCTGGCAGATAATGCTTTAGGATTAAGTCCTCCCTTTGTATAGAGTTTGTGTAATTCTGTGCAATAAAGTGTTAATGACTGGCGTCAGCTCAGTCGGTAATGGCTCCGCCTTCCGTGCTGTGGGTCGTGGGTTCGATCCCCACTGAGAACAAACATTTGTGCGTGGAAAACATAGATGTTTGTTCTATGTCTGGGTGTTACTATGTATTATAAGTATGTATTTACAAAAAAAAAAAGTATTTAAGTATTCTATCAGCCATCTAGTTCCCATATCACAAGCTTTGCTTAGTTTGGGACTAGAGGGCGTTGTGTGTAAAGTCCATGAATATTTTTTTTATTTTATTTATATTTATAATTAAAAAAACAAGATGATAGTCTCATCTGTCACCCTACTGAAAAAGACAGATCAGGATAACAAAAGAGAATAATTCATTTAGGTTACTTTTCACCCATACGCCTATGAATGGGACACGTGTCTGGAATATGGTTTTAAATGTAGTAAGCTTGCCCAACACCTGTACCATCCTCTCAGCCTAGTCGACGAAGGAAAACATCGTTAGGAAACCTGTGGCTTAATCAGCTATGCAGGTAGATTCCTTCCTTCCTTCCTGATTGATCCTTTTTCCTCTAGATCCAACAAGGAATCATAACTTCTTTAAAAATAGATTAGATTAGATTAGAAAATTCTTTATTGCACATATAAAAACAGTACAGAGGCGGGCTTAATGCTAATTAGCATTTTCTTCCAACAAACCTTTGTGTAGTGTGGAGAAAAGGTAGTGCTTATATTATGAAAAACTTGGTAGGGAGAAAATATTTCAAAGAGATGTTAAAGAAGAGGTTTTATGCTGTACTTGAAAGAACTTGACACTGTAGAACTGACATATTCTTCTGTCCTAATTTCGATAATCTTCGCTACAGAATGGTTTTGATATTCTTCGTTTTGTACGACTTTTTAGTATTTTTTGTATAGGTAATCTCATGCAATGGTAAGTAAATTAGTAGTATAACTACTAACCTTATTATGGGCCTTTCTTGGTTCTATTCTCATACCATCGTTTGGCCAACAGGCAAGTCCTGTGCCCACTATCGGAGGCGGTCGCTTCCAAATCCGTGCTACAGGAGAAGCAGCGAAGAACTACGACTTTGCACAGGCTAGGGGACAGAGGAAGACTACTAAGTTAGTTCACAGCATCCAGTAATAAAATTCTGCAAGGCATTTTGACTGCGTCACTCTGAAACGCTGTCCGTATTTTGCTCCCGACAACCATACAACTTGGAACACAGCAATGTTAAGTTCAGTTGTGCATGCTTGGGCCAGACCATGCACCACTGCTTGCAGTCAAAATATCTAGGTAACTCAACAGTGGTAACCTAACCACCAAGACCCCTTCATCTTGCGTGTCGATGGTCTGGACAGCAACACTAGATGAAGTTAAAGATTAGACCCCTTAAACCTGAGACTTATTTGGTGAGCCATTGTCATAGGCAGAGGTATCTGCATGTAAAATGACGCAAGAATTGCCTCTTTACTTACTAGCTAGGAGAAAGTGGACAAGTGATACAAAAACGCAGCATTCGTCATGGAAAGCATATTCTGGAGCGAATGAGTTGAGAAACCTCATCCGTAAAAAAATCTTCCAGTTTCTAAGAGCTGCGGGGCTTAGTGGTAAACTGGCGAACACTGAACTAGACACCCCGATACTTGTTTAGGTTCACTTAGGCTGCAGTGATAGTTTGTTTAGACACTTAGCTTGGACCATGATAGTTCGGTCACATATCCTAAGTAATGAAAACTTCAGTGTGGTGGAGTCTATCGGTCACCTCATCAAGAGCTGCCTCGGCGGCGGCGTGGTGGCCATGCATGAGTCGTACAAGGACTGTGGACTGTGGACAGCGTTGGGCCTCAACGTGATCCTCGGGTTTGCTGTCACCTATTGTATGTGGGTGAGATGTTTGAGTTTTGAAATAAATATGGGTATTTTCTCCATCTTTTTCTTAGACCACACGGTTTCCCACTTGCTTCTAGAAAGTAGAACTTTTGCCACTAGTAACAGCGAAGCATTTGAATTATTTGGGATGAAAAATCTCTGATAGTGAATGAACATCTGATTCTGTGTTTGTTCTTAGGGGCTATCTTTAGTCATACATTTTAAAAACGGCTTCAGAACCTTTGTTATATAGGTCTACTATACAGACAGGATCAAAATGTCAAAGAGAACAATCAAATGGCTATTATAAACCAGCTTTAATAACAACTAAATAGCTTCCATATACGGGCTCTAAGAAGCTTCTTGCAGCAGCTCAAGTATGACAAGTGGCTGTTGGCCACTTCTGGCCGTGGCGAGTTGTTCATTTGCAAGAAAACCTACGAAAATATAGAGAAACCATGATGCTAAAAATATAATAGCAAACTAAATATTAGGTTGGGAGTTTGGGACAAACTAATAGCCAAAAAGAAAACAGTTTTATTCATAGATTTTGATGATAGGTGAATGTTATTTGACATGCGTTTTTGGACGTGTTTTATAGATGCTAGCCAATTCAGCTCAGAGGATGTACGGGAGGGTGCAAGTGCCTATTATGACATACCCTGATCTGGCTGAGTGCTCCCTGGCAATAGGACCCTGGAAGACTATGAAGAAGTTTGCTAAAACTTTCAGGTTTTTATCCTTTTTCCTTGTTTCTTGAATTATGAAATTCTCAATATATTACTTCAAATACCTCTTACCTTTCCACAACACAAGTCTATATTATGCCCCCGAATTTATAAACAGAGACTGAACAACCTGAGAAACCGTTTTAATCATGTCCCCTTGCGCAACGCCTGAATCCTTCTCTATAGAGGAGCGTGTACATCGTTTATAATATCGAGGATAAACCCTTCATCTTCATAACCGGTGCTAGTCCACTAGCTTGTAGCTTTTATTTGTTCCAGATACATAGTAGACGTCGTAGTTGTTATTGACCTCTTCGGTGCCTGCTGCGTTTACCAAGTGGTTGTCGCGAGGGCTATCAAACAGCTGGTGGATGGGACTGAGAGCGTCAGCGATGATGGTCACCCTCCCATCAGGGTGTACATCGTGATGCTGCTGTTACCTTGCATCCTGCTCTGCATGATCACCACTTTGAAGTATCTAGCACCGTTTTCTCTGCTTGCTGATATTTTTATCTGTAAGTTATTTGACAATCAGAATCAGATTGTCAGCTATTTTATTAGAAACAATGATACAACAAGAAGGTCCATGCGAATACCTCTGCCTATATCATTACGCAGAAAAAGTCTACTCAGGGGGGTGATTCTAGACTGATAGACTTTTTTATCACGATAGATATATCCCCCAAAAACTGTCAAAAACTATGGAGTTTTGACAGTTCTTGGGATATATATCTATCGTGATAAAATGTCTATCGGTCTAGAATCGCCCCCCTGGACGTGCCCTGTGAGGCGTATCATGCAAGGGGTATGGTTAAAAAATTACGTTACATTTATTTCTAGTTTCAGTTCTGAAGTTTTTTCTCCATCACCAGTTACGGTAGCAGTTGCTACAGTCTACTACGGCGTAAAGAGCAACACACAGAGTCCGTTAGACATGCCGGTCTACAAGTCCATCCCCGGTGTCTTCGAGTTCATAGGAGTCTGCGTGTTCAGCATGGAAGGGATCGGAGCTACTCTCGCTATTGAGAATAATATGACCCAGCCAAAGAAAATTCCTGTTGTACTTTTAGGAGGTGAGGGAACATAATTTCATGGTGATGAATGTAATTATAGACAGCATTGAAAGCACCGCTGGTTTGGCAGCGACATCATCAGGTTATGGTGTTTCCCTTCATCATTTGAAGAGTCAGTAAACGGTTTAGTTAGCTGTGCTGTGCACTTATTGAGCAGGTCTTTCGTATAAGACAAACTTTACCGTCCATCTTATAACTTATAGCTTGTCCCGGACACTCTCATCGTCCCATAAAATATGAGGCATTAGTAAAAGAGTATTGTGGCCGTTCACTCTGAATAATTTTTGATCCAGGTAACAATGCACCAACTTTTGAAACTCTGTATTTATTCAGGTATGTCGTTCGTGGTGGGCATGGTAATGGTGGTAGGCTTTTTTGGTTACTGGGGCTTCGGGGAGAAGTCCATGTCACCGATCACTGTCAACTTCCCGTGGGAGCCGTAAGTTTCACTTTAAATTGTTATTGGCACCCTCTGATCGAAAAAAGAAGAGGTTATTTAACCTCCAATCGAAAAGGAGTGTTACAAGTGTGAGGTAGAGTGTCTGTGGCCTCCTAGCTTCGAAATCAATGAACCAGTTAGTCAAAATCAGGATCGTATGTAAGGCAATTCTAGGTGCCAGTTCCACGCGACAAGAGCCTACGAGAACAGGCTAGAAACTACGGCCTGGTTCCTAGTGTTTAATGTGGTTTTTAGTAAGGAAGCTGATTGCATTTATGGATCTTAAAAGTTATCTGAGGTACTGAATAAATGATTATATTTCAGCTTCCCAATAATGTTGAAGGTGTTCATGGCTCTGATGATCTACATGACGTTCGCGCTGAATTTCTGGATCCCGTTTGAACTGATCTGGTTCTACATCAAAGTACGCGTACCTAGTTTTATCTTAGGAATAACCCTAAGCCCTAACCCTAAGCGAAGGTGATTCTAAACCCTGGCCAAAAATATTTCTCCCACGAATATATTTTGCGCCTTTTCTGCATCTAAATAGAACATTGAATCAGTTTAAATTTTCCGGTTTGAAAAAATATTTTTTGTTATGAAAGTGGAACTTCAGATGGATTATCTGCTGGTTCCATAAAAGCAGATGGCCCACCTGATGTCTAGATGTAACCTCGGCCTTTAACAATGCATCACCTTGCCGAGCATGTCCATTGAAGAAGTGCCCTGTGAAACATCATACTGCGTCCATTACTCTAAGACGTAGGTAGTCTGTCTGTAATTGCACCGGTACCCCCTTTAAACCAGAACACAACAATGCGAGCATCACTGTGCGGCGAGAAATAGATACGGTGCTAGTACTGCCTCAGGCGAACCCTTTCATAAAGAACTTTGTCTATTACAACTAAAACAACTTTTTCCTACTTAGTTTATTTTATTTTTACAACTGCATGGCATGACTGTGTATCTTTAGTTTTGAGAACCTGTGAGTTTTAAGGGTGGTCAACCACGAGCACCTAGGAGCAGCTACAGTCGATGCTTCAGGCTGCATAGTGAACTACAATCTTCTATTCATAGTAACACACATATCCAATTGAGCAGTTGCATAGCATGGAAGATTGTCGTTTGCAGATTGAACAGCTGCAATCGACTGCTCCAAGTGGCCCGTACATCTTTAAAAATGTTTATTCTGTGTAATTCTTTAGAGACGCTACGATGAAAGTCGGTTTTGGCTCTGGGAGCGCGTGTACCGGGCCATCTTCGTGTCCTTGATCACTCTGATCGCGTTCACTTTCCCCAACGTCTCCAAATTTATGGGACTTGTAAGTATCATCAGGACCACTTTAGATCCTTGGGGCGGCTTGCACCAGAATCGTTAAACGCGTTTAACTATTAAATAGTATTTAGCGAGTGGTCAAGTCATATAAATACGTCAGATTTAAATCTATTTAGCTGTTAAACACGTTGTGATTCTGGTGCAAGCCGCCCTTGATCTAAAGTTTAGTGTATCAAGTTTTCTATTCCAGATCGGCTCCTTCTGCTTATCAAACATGGGGTTCATCTTCCCCGCGATCATCGAGCTGGCAATGGAGTGGGAAGAACCTGGGCTAGGTCTGCTGTACTGGCGACTGTGGAAAGCCATCATCATCATAATTTTCGGTGTCATTCTGTGCGTAGTGGGGACCTACACCAATGCTAAAGAACTCATCATGGATGTGTTTGTAAGATATGATTCCGCTGTTTGGTGAAATAAGGAGTCAAGCTTTCGTGCAACTTAGATCTTGTATGTAAAAGTCAAGTTTGGTTTGGATGTGTTTGTAAGATATGATTCCGCTGTTTGGTGAGATAAGGAGTCAAGCGTTCGTGCAACTTAGATCTTGTATGTAAAAGTCAAGTTTGGTTTATCAACTAAATTATGTGTAGCTGTATTGGAAATAAATAGATTTGTAGTAAGAATATAGGTGGAGAACGATGTTATCATGGGGTATACAGTTTCCCGCTGGCATCCCTGGGGGTGCAATTTGGGGGTATAAGCGTGAGTTTCTATGTAAAATGGATCGGTACAGGTACTAAGTACACTAAAGACCTTATTATGCTATGATGAAATAAAGTATTTTTTTTTAAGAGCAGTTTTATTTGTATTGTTTTGAAGAAATAGCTAGAAAAGTAGAGCAGAGATTAGAAAAACTCTTTTTTCCACTTTCTCCTCCACTTTGGACGATGATAAACAATTTATTTTCTGTGGATAAAACTGTCTGAGAAATCTTCTATATTATTATTTTGAAGCCGAGCAACTCATTCCATGGTTTTATTTTCGGAGCGATTTCAGTTTCTCCAAGCACACCCCAGGGTTGAAGCTGCACCAGACAGGCCACACTGGCTGGACGTTTATACCGTGGAAAAGCATCCTCCATCTGAAAACAAAACCTCCCATTTAAACATAATTATACAATTAATTAATAATTAATTAATAATTAATTAATTAATTTTGTATTAATTTATACATTTAAGTATTTAAACCACTTGCCTTGTTTGTAAGTGGTTATGGCCAACTCTTGCAGAGGCAATCTGTATGAGAGGGGCCTTACGCGCTTCTCGATATTTACACCACCACCACTAATGATTGCTCTCCCAAGGGAGGCATCCAAGATCTTTGAGAATCATCAGGGTCGATTCGAAGATACCCTACCCCTGGACACTCCTCCGATTGCTCTCCCAGAAGTGTCATTGGAAATCGCTATATCCGTTTAAATATAACACAGCAGTACATGACAATAAGTGCTAAAAGATCTAGAGTAGTTAGTTTCTAGGAGTTTTACTTGGAGAATACATGAGCCTAACTATATAGCTATACAGGAATATAGATAGAACAAGCCAGGGCCCATCATCTAACCTTTGACTGTCCAGCCTGACATAAACAGGTCCTCCCACGGTGCCATTGACCATAGTATCAGACCACAACCGCTCTGCCACCGCCGCAGCCCTCGGCCACAAGTGGAAGTCCAGGTTACCAGAGCTGACCAGATCTGTCCACAGTACTGCTTCACCACCTTCAATAGTGAACACCTCGATGTTTCGCCAGGATTTCCAGCTGTACATCTCTTGCCAGGTTCTGTAAATGTTTTTTTTAGTGAAAAATTGATGGAACCAGCGGTTTGACTTCTAACCTCGTTGGTATTCTAATAGTGAATAGAATAGTTTTTTAATTTCTAGACATAAGAAAACCTCCACTTTTTTGAAGTCGGTTAAAAATGATGATAGTCGAGCTACTTCGTAACTCATTGCTACTCCGCCATTGAGAAATGCTATCAATTTATCATTTAGCTGAACATTAATTTTAAATCAGTGCCACTACGAACGTGTAAGATAAGAAAGACAGCTATGTATTACTAAATTTATCTTCTTTTGATGTTACCCCCTGACCCCCAGCACATGTTATGTCAACAACCTTTTGTAAGAGATAAAGTTTGATACCTTGTAATGAACTAATTGGCAAAAATTGTTAATTAGACAATACAGGATGTAAGCAAACAATTAGTCTATACAGGGTAATAAAAACCTACTTCCGAAAACTTTGATTTTGAGACCATTATTTCTCCATCCTATAACACCCAAAACGTGTCAAATTTAGAACTGTTAGGGCCTGTTTCACCATCTCTGAGTAATGCTATCCATAATATAAAACTATACCCCTCTTTGTCTTTGTCAGATCTAAAGTGGAGACGGAAATATTTATACTACGGATAGAGTTATCACGAGATGGTGAAATAGTGGCAGTTTTTCATAGCTCAAACCAGACAAATGCATAGAATTCGCTACAAAAAGTCTTCTAGGTCAAAGTCGTCATTCAAGGTAGTTGCATGACTAAAGTGTATGAAAAACTAGACAGGCGTAGACATTAGACAAATACCGATAGATAGCTGCCCAAGTCTTATTTTCTTTTTAAGTCTATTGACTTGAAAAAAAGATAAGACTTTTTTTCAGAAATTCTAAATTCTTTACTTTCAGTCATAAAACATTTTTGAAATATGGAATTTAAAATCTAGAGTCCTAAGTACATAGATTTTGAGTAGTATTTGATTATGTTATGGTTTTCTTTTGCAAACGAAATATATAGCAGTTAAAAACTGTCATATCCAAATTCGGAAGTCAAAAAGGTCAAAATTGTAATATTTTCCAAAAATATTAACTATTTTTTATTCTGAGCTCAATCTAGACACGACTGATCTCTTATTTTTTATATATTTAAGAAAATATTTTTTTAAAATTAGTAGTAAAGACTACAGTACGCACAACGGATCTTTATCCCTCTGAATTTAGGTGCAATAATCATTGCGCATGTGCGGAAAAATAACTAACCTCCAATTCGCCCAAAAATGGGTTCTGCGCAGATACTTCAGAGGGACAAAGATCTGTTGTGGTATGTATATAAGGTATGTAATATATACTATCAAAAAGAATATAATTTGTAGAAGCATAAATAGTAACTCCACTCACCTGTATTTCCGACATCGATATTTCTTCATCTCGCAAGATAGGTCCCATTTACTAGAGTGTATAACCTTGAACTTGGACATGTAATCATCGTTCGTATTCTGATTTATCTCATTCAGCTGAACCCCTAGTCTATCCCAGGTCTTCGCATCATAATCTTTCATCAAATGTGGAGTATACCACACCACTGGAAGTTTTGGCAGGAACCCCTGGTTAGCTTGCTGGAGAACTGCTAAAATCTTATCCAAAAACCCTTCTCTGTCCTCTATCAGGTAGAAACAGTTGGATAGAGAGAATATCCCATCAGATAAATGGATTATATCATCAACTTTGGTCATATCCAGAATCTCAGCGTAGATTATTCGTAAGACGTTGAGTATGGAGTCTTTCATGCTCATCCTAAGGCACAGAGTATTATCGCAAGAGAAGTTTTCGTTTTTCGTCGGACAGGAGACGTCTGGACTCCACGACCACGGTCTGCCGACTGGGCCGGGAGCAGCGACTTCGATCAAAACTCTGATCCCACGATAACCAGCTCTACTGACCACTGCTTTAACGTCCTCTTTCGTGTACACCAGAGAGCGATCATAAGCGCCATATTCAAAGAGCTGTGGCAGTGAGGGTAAGAGTAGAGGGAAGCTGGTGACGTCAGATATCCTCCAATGAAACGTATTTAGTTTGACACTTGCCATACCGTCCAGGGTTCTCATCAAATCTGATACAGGTATGTAGTTCCTTGCTGTGTCTATCATGAGTCCTCTGTATTTATAGTTCGGAGCATCCTTTACGACAGCGCTGGATAGAGTAATTAGTTTCCCTGTACTCTGATCCTGTAGTATCATCTGACTTAGCGTTTCTAGACCATGTCTAACTCCACAGAAAGACGCACTAGAAAGTTGTATAACCACTTTTTTGTTAACAGTTTCAATTTTAAGATGATAAGCTTCTTCAGTGTTCAACCTTAGTCTTGGCTCAGCGTCTGATTCTACATCAATTTGGATACTCATTTTCTTGATGGTCAAATCTATGGTGTCATTGTCACGCTTCTCAGCACTCTTTTCTAGTCTAGCTAAATGTCCTATAAAGAGTTTGAAGGCTTCAGCCAAGTACTGCTGTACGGCATCTGAAGGTATGGACTGGAACTTGTACTCCAGTTTGCTGGTGGATAAAGCGACGATCTTTTTGCTGTAGTATGTGTAGCCTATAGGGTATGGCCATAGCTGTGGACCCATGCAGATGAGACAACAGCGACTGTAGGATGAGAACATGTGCTCGACAGGCTGGTAGACTTTGTGGCAGAGACCGTTCTTGCAATTCCAAACGTGGCCTCCCGAAGGTCTGTAATTAGGATTATCAGATGAAAAATCATGGAGAAGGCACTTGATAACATATCTCTGAAATGTGAGCCAGAACTACACAAAATCATCACTCACCTGGTTTCAGTTAACTTAACCAATGTTACCTTCCCTTTCTCTTCTTTCTTAGATCCCATGAATGGTACAGTGGAACACACCACCACAATGATTAGCAAAAGCAGTGCCGCTACTGCTGCAAAGTATATCTTCATATTTTTTGTGATTTTTAATCCTGATCTGAAAAAATCGTACCTGACTCAGTATTTTAGGTCACGAGATTATATCAGATCTGCAATTTACTAACAAAAAGCCGAAGATATGATTTAATTTCTTCCCATCCGGCTCGCAGGCGCCCATGGTATTGCCAACGTCACCACAGGCGGATCCAGTTGTACTGCACTTTTTGCATGCGCAGTTCTCCAAACATCGGGGTTTTTCTGTAACGTGTTTTACAAATTACTAACGAGACACTGGGATAAGAGTAATGCTGTATGGAACTCTTAAGAATATAAGAACTTTATAGTTATTTATGTTTGTTTTCGTCCAAACTAAGAGTTAAAACTTTACGAATCCAACCTATGATGGTCATAGTTAAACCTAAGGCCTCCAGTTTGACACAGTACTAAGAACCAGGTCGCAAGTTTTTTGCCTATCTCTGTGATTGCAAGTGTCAAATTCTGATGAAGACTTGAGTTTTTGTATAATGCTTCTTACAAAGTCTTACTTATTTCACTCGGGTCTGCTAGAATGCTGTTTGGATTGCTGGTCAGCGTATCTATCTCCTTTTTGTGGCTTAGCTCTGTACCATAAACATGGTGTTTTGACATAGCATACTCTCTTGCAGCACTGCTTCTTGTAGTGCTTTTTTTTGTAGTGTATTCTTGTACAGTGTCTTCTTTTTCAGCGTTTTCATTTGCAGTATGTTCTGAAACATCAACACTTTACTTATGTGACGTACAAGCTATATGTCGTCACTCTGGGTCAATTGCTTCCGGAAAAAATAAAGATGATTTTGTTAACAATTGCCGTGTAGCTGTTCTATGTATGGTGTGACACAAAGATATCCCTCAAGCAACAATATAATGCGCACATACCTGAACAGAGATGCGTATCAGCGCTGGGCAATGCTGGTGACACCACCTAGGTAGGTAGGTAAACCCTCACCGGCCGGTGGAACTTCCACTAAACTTGTAGGTTTGCACAGAGGAACACTATTTTGATAGTCAACACACAGTTTATATGGTTTTGAAGTAAGTATGTAAATTTAGCGTGGATACGATTCGGTATTATGAAAGTTTCTTAAGTTGTGTCTTTCGCATCAGGCGTTACAGGATCGTACTGATTTTTTTGCATAGTTTGTGGGTAGGCGTGCCCTTTCGCTGTCCTCTGGTTTAACGGTAGTGGTGTCGCATAGGACAAAGAAATATTGCCCGTGTTACGAGAAAAACAACTCTATGTCCACCACACAAGAACTATTCATTAGCAAAATCTATGAGAACGAAACATCCCGCCCACCAAAATACAGCTGGTATTTTCTGAGAAGTAACAGAATGAATCCTGAGATTATAATAACTACAACGATTAAAACTAAGAGATAAAATTATTAAAGGCATGCTAGATACGATAAAAATAATAATTTTCACTACGACTAGGTAAACTATATAATTATGATAAACTAGGGTCTAAATTTGTCCCTTTGCAGGTACGTTATTCCGTTGGTAAAGGACAAAGTTTTACCAAGGGTCGCTTTATCAAAGTGTTTTTGGTTTTTATGGTGGCTACACGGACTTCTCCGTCAGGGCCAGGGTGCAAATCGACAACCCGACCGAGGGGCCAATGCAGCGGAGTGCGGATGTCATCTTTAATTAGGACCATTGCATTTATTTGTAGCGGTTTACATTTGTTGGTCCACTTAGCTCGTTCGGTGAGTGTGTGAAGGTATTCATTTTTCCAACGAATCCAGAAGCTCTGTTGAAACGATTGAATCAGTTGCCAACGATTTAGTCTTGATATGTTTACATCAGACATGTCAGTGTCTGGAAGAGAGGTTAAAGGCTCCAAGGTGAGGAAGTGGCCGGGAGTCAACGCTGATAAATCGTTCGGATCTGCACTCACTGGACACAAAGGTCGAGAATTAAGAACTGCCTCGATTTGAATGAACAATGTAGATAATTCCTCAAACGTTAATGTTTGTTCACCGACGATACGGTAAAGATGTGATTTCGCAGCCTTGATCTGGATCTCCCACACACCTCCAAAGTGAGGTGCTGATGGTGGATTAAACTTGAATTCGATACGTTCTGAACTCGCAGCTTCTTCCATTAAAAGAAGAAACTGATTTCGAGCCCCGACAAAATTAGTTCCGCAATCCGCATGTATCGTATTGCATCTCCCGCGGCGTCCTACGAATCGGCGCAAAGCCGCAATAAAACCATCAGACGATAAAGTGGACGCCACTTCCAAGTGTACTGCCTTAGTCGCAAGACACACAAATAAGCAAAGATACGCTTTGTCTAATTTAGCTCCGCGATGAGTGCCGAGCTTAATGCGAAACGGTCCACCAAAATCAACGCCAACGACCGAGAATGCTTTAACCTGATTAACGCGGTAGATTGGCATGTCGCTCATAGGTGGTTGTATCGCCTGGGGTTTAACACGATAGCACCGGATACATTTTGAGAGGCAACGTCGGATAGCCCTTTTTGCTGAGACAATCCAAAATTGTTGTAATAGAAGGAAGTGCGTGGTATTTACCCCAGTATGACAGTAGGTCCGATGAATTGAATCGATAAGCTTGTTCGTGAGAGGGGAGCAACTAGGCAGCAGTGCCGGATGCTTTTGTTCAAATCCGAGTCCGGCATGGCAAATTCTTCCACCCACTCGAAGGATTCCCTGATCGTCAATGAACGGATTCAATTTGCGAATTGGTTTTTGTAGTGGTTGATCCTTATGTAATCGTATAATTTCATCCTTGAATGCTTCGGATTGGACGTGCTTGACTATAAGCATCAAGGAGTCATGCCGTTCTTTAGTAGCGATACTATTGTTGTTAGGAGGGGGAAATCCACTAGCCTTTCGAGTGGCACGGATGAATCGACGACAATAACAAACGATACGGAGAATTTTGTCAATTGATGAGATTCTGAACAAGAGTGAGTCGAAAAGTGATTGATTACTTTGTTCTTCGAGCAGTGTCGTTGTCTGTTGTAGAATCAGTGAAACGGGAGCCGTAACTTTAACTTCATCCAGAGCGCGGGGGTCTTCACCTACTACAGTCGATGTGTCTAACCGTGGGTTACCAGGTTCCGAAATCCAGGATGGTCCCGCCCACCATAGTGAGTTGTGTAACAGTTCTTGAGGGAGTTGACCTCGGGAGCAAACATCGGCCGGATTATCGGCTGATGCGACGTGTTGCCACCATTCTGTAGGTGTGATGTCATGAATGTGACTGACACGATTAGCCACAAAGGTGACCCAACGAGAGGAATGGGAACGTAACCATGATAACGTGATAGTTGAGTCTGACCATAAATGTACGTTTATCGGAAGTGAATCGCTCATTCTATATGTATTTTTGAAGAAGTCATATAAGTTTGCCAAAAGTACAGCTGCGCACAGTTCTAGACGAGGTAGCGATATCTTTTTAATCGGAGCTACACGTGCTTTTGAACATACCGGTAAAATCTGTACATTATCGCTTTGATCGACCACCTTCATATAAAACACCGCTCCGTAAGCGATTTCCGAGCTGTCGCAGAAGCCGTGAAGGTCGTATGATTTTGCATTATTCACGGTAAGCCTTCTAGCAATTTTTAAAGCTGCGATTTTATGGACTTGACTCTGATATTCCTCCCACAATGTCACGATGTGATCGGGGGGAACATCATCCCAACCACCACCACATACCCACAATTGTTGAATGAGGCACTTAGCTTTGATAGTCAAGGGGGTTAAAAACCCTAATGGATCGAAAACTTTGGCAACTTCGCTAAGAATTGTTCGCTTAGTGCATGGGCGATTGCTGGGAGCAACATCGAAAAGAAACGTATCAGACTTTGGGTCCCATTTCAGACCAAGGACCTTGAGGGTCAAGGGTTCCATTTCATCAAAGGAAATGGCATCCAATAAACAGTCTTCTGTTGGTAAATCTGATAAGACTCTCAAATCATTACTCGCCCACTTACGCAAATGTAAGTTAAACAAACCGATAATTTCCGATTTTGCATTGAGTGCTTCCTGTAGCGAATTCCTGCCGCAAATTATATCATCTACGTAGATACCGGTACCAGATGACAGTACTTCCTTTGCAATGGGAAAAGCATCTCCCTCATCCCGAACCAACTGCTGGATTATTCTGCAAGCAAGAAACGGTGCTGAAGCTACTCCGTAAGTTACTGTATTTAACCGATATTCCTGAATAGGAGCATTACGATCGAATCTCCAAAAAATGCGTTGGTAATCACGGTGACACTCTGCGATTAAACATTGTCGGTACATCTGTTGAATATCTGTCATGAAAACGATAGGAGACTCACGAAAACGCAGAAGAATTTCATTTATGTTAGCTTGTAGCTTAGCCCCCTTTAATAACGAATCGTTTAGTGATACATTGTTTGCATCTCTAGCAGAAGCATCGAAGACCACCCGCAGCTTAGTAGTGTGGCTGCCGGGGTTGGTGACACAATGATGCGGGATATAGTACTTACCCTTTTCTAACTCTTCCACAGGTACCAACGTCATGTGCCCACAAGCTAAATAATCAGCCATGAACTCGGAATATTGGCGGCTGAGCTCAGCATCCCGTGACAAGCGGCGCTCGATAGCGTGGAATCGGCGAAGAGCAATATCACGTATGCCACGGAACGTAGGTTCAACCTCATCTTTGAACGGGAGCTTAACAATGTATCGACCTGAATCGTCGCGGGTATGTTCAGATTGAAACTTTTGTTCGCATAACAGCTCATCTGGTGTCAGTGTTGAAGCTGGAGGAAGCGTATCTAGTTCCCAAAATCGTTGCACAAGATTTGTTAGCTCGTTATCCCCGCCAGATTGCATAGTCGCGAACGAGTGACTGGCTAAAGGCGACTTACCCAATAGAAGCCATCCAAAAATGGAGCGGAAAGCTGGTGGCTGGGTGGACGTTCCTTTAATACGTTCACTAAGGAGGCATTCCGCAAAAACATCTGCACCAAGCAAAACGTCAACAGGGCCAGGAACATCAAAACCAGGATCTGCCAAGTCCAAGTCTTTAATGTGCGTCCAACCAGTGCTATTCAGTTTGGCAATCGGCTGGTCACCACAAATAGTTCGGATCACGTGTAAATCCAATTCAACCACCGGAGTCTCATTAACTCCCAAGGAACAAACAATATGACCCTTAACTGCTGCCGGTGTACCACCTAACCCATTGATAAGAACGTTTGTCGATGAAGGTACGAACCCTAACAACTGGACGGCTTCATCGGTTATAAAGTTATTTTGACTCCCAGTGTCCAACAGGGCCCGAAATGTCATGAACTGACCGCTAGAGTTTTTTAATTGTACCAGCGCAGTCGCTAATAGCACTGTCGTATTGGTAGGTGATGGCAAAGAGGACGAGGCACCATTCGTCACCAGCGTGGCGTTTGGTTGTACTGGTTTAGTATCGTCGTTATGTAGTAATGTATGATGTTTGCGCCTACACTTCTGGCAGGTAAATATTGACATGCAATCTTTTAATTGGTGCGACGGTTTTAAACAATTGAAGCACCATTTATTAGTTGATGCTACATCCATGCGTTCCGTTACGGATTTAAGTAAAAACTCCTTACACTGCGAGATATTATGAGCTTCTCCACAGAAAGAGCACTTGTAAACCAACCTCGACATACTTTGGGACGAGAGAGGCTTTGAAGTATCTTCTTCGGACGAAGCGAGAAGAGTATGACTTGTGCTATGGTAAGGCCGCTTCGATATCGAGTAAGTTTGATTATTTTTGATTGCGTCCTTACCAGATGCATTAGCCTGTTTCGTTGTTTCAACAAAATGAGCATCTCGTGTGAGCGCTTCACACTTCAATTTCAAAAAGGCTTTTAGTTCAGTAAAGGTAGTGAGTTTATGAGTGTGTTGTTGTTCCTCAAATTCACAACGCGTCTTAGAGTCCAACTTTGAGAGTACAAGATAATTTAATACAAAATCCCAGTGATCAACAGGTAAGTTTAATCGCCGTAAGATTGATAAGTTTTCATCAATCGAGTCTAACGAACGGCGAAAATCTTTAACGTTTGTAAGTTTCATACTAACATTTAATATATCCCGCCAACAGGTAAAAGCCAATTCACGCTCATCTTGGTAACGTGATACAAGAGCAGCATAGGCATTTAGGTAGTGTTCTCCAGCCAAAGGAAAAGTTCGAACAACACTAGCCGCGTCGTCGGTCAACGACGATACCAAGTAATGGAATCGTTCAGTGTCGGTAAGCGAGGAGCACTCATGAATGAGGGTGTTGTATTTGTCTATGAACTCTGGCCACTTCTTTATATCACCAGAAAAAACAGGTAACGAAATCTTGGGTAATTTGACTTGTGAGAAACCCGTTTTATTTACCGATGATGACGATGATGATGATTGTGATTCAGGTTTTGTAAGCACGCGATAAACTGATTTAATTTCAAAATACATTTCATCAAATGCCTCTTGTACCCTTTGGTCCTCTTCAGGCCTATCGGAGAGATCGATGATAATATAATGAAGCTCCTCAAATTTATCTACATTGATTTGTATATCCTCATAGTACGAGAAAAACAAGTTTTGTTTGGATACCTCCGATGACGCTTCTCGACTCAAATTAAGTGTTTTATTGATTCGATTAAAGATAATCGTCCGTTTTCGGCGCAAGGAAGGTAAATCGAGTATTGAATAACGTTCATCAATCGATTTAGATTGAATAGATTTCGATTTACTTAACTTGCGTTTAGACTTTGTACAATATGACATTTTGACAGAGTAGGTACAGGTGGTAAGTGACCAGCCTGGATCCCCGTACAAGCTATAGTTAGTTACCTACCTAGTTAGGAGACCCGTAAATAGGTATCTATGATTGAGTGGAAGGATATAAAGTGCAACATAAAAGCATCAAGCTGAGAAAAATATATAAACACCGATGGTGGTAGATTATGCGCTTATATATACACTTACGATAATCTTGATGCCGTTATGAGACCGTTACGATAAAGAGTACAATTGAAAAAATGAATTTTGTTAGTTAACCGATCCACGAAATAAAAATAATAAGCAATAGTAAATAGGCAAACAGAAATTCATGCGCTCGATGTAAAGTAGTCGATATACACCCCTGCCTATCTATCGAGTGTTTTTGTTCGGGGTAGACAACGCCAGACTATTAATATTATCCTACTCATGAACCTCTCATATGCCTATGAATGTTAAATACCTATATAATTAATTGACTTTACAGAAAATACCAGACTGTAAGTTATTATGGTAAAAGTTGTTCCCTGGTTTCGGCACCAAAAAGATGTGACGTACAAGCTATATGTCGTCACTCTGGGTCAATTGCTTCCGGAAAAAATAAAGATGATTTTGTTAACAATTGCCGTGTAGCTGTTCTATGTATGGTGTGACACAAAGATATCCCTCAAGCAACAATATAATGCGCACATACCTGAACAGAGATGCGTATCAGCGCTGGGCAATGCTGGTGACACCACCTAGGTAGGTAGGTAAACCCTCACCGGCCGGTGGAACTTCCACTAGACTTGTAGGTTTGCACAGAGGAACACTATTTTGATAGTCAACACACAGTTTATATGGTTTTGAAGTAAGTATGTAAATTTAGCGTGGATACGATTCGGTATTATGAAAGTTTCTTAAGTTGTGTCTTTCGCATCAGGCGTTACAGGATCGTACTGATTTTTTTGCATAGTTTGTGGGTAGGCGTGCCCTTTCGCTGTCCTCTGGTTTAACGGTAGTGGTGTCGCATAGGACAAAGAAATATTGCCCGTGTTACGAGAAAAACAACTCTATGTCCACCACACAAGAACTATTCATTAGCAAAATCTATGAGAACGAAACAACTTACTAATTTTGGATACATCTTGTTTTTCTTTATCTGAGACTTGAACTTTGAAGTTAAAATCTTAATATCAAACTATATTATAAATGTGAAAGTTTAGATGTTTAGATATTTCATCACGCTGCAATTACTGGTCCAATTAAGATGAAACTTGGAATATATGTTTGTGACTTGGATTAACACCTAAGCTACTTTTATCCTGATAAATTAACGGGACATGGACGAAAACGCAGGCGAAAGCTAGTATCCAATATATCCAAGTTAAACTACGCAGCAACGACATCTCGATTGTAGAACGTTGTTGAGTAACCGCGCAGTGTAACTCGTGACACGATTACGATTGCCAAAATTATGCTGATTAATCATGATTTGTTTGAAAAATTGGTAGGTATGGTACGGGCAAGTCTCCAAATAATGTCGATTAGAATTCAGCAAAGAACGAACCATTAGCAGTTCCCATAGCGTACACAAACTCGTCAGAATTCATATACACTTCTTTCTCCATCATATCTTCAGAATCTGTCACCAGATCTGAGTAAGTAGACGTATCAGCCATGACAGAAGGTAAAACTGTTATCGAAGAATTGAATTTCAGGGTCGGTAGCTTGACAATGTCTGGTACAATCGTGTCGTCCGATGGTAAGGTGGTCATCGAGTCTTTGGTCGTGGATTCTGTTGAAGCACGTGCTTCTGTATCACTGGTGAGTGAGGAGTCAAGCTGGTCGCTTTGAGCTTCAAAATCATCTAGACCGATGAAATCAAAAGCACCTGGAATATGAAGGTTGATAAACACCAAGGTTGGGATCAGAAAAAGTTGCACAACAAGTTAGGCAGTTCCACGCAAATAATCTTAAATAACTGGTTAGCTTGATTACCTAACTTTCTTCGTATTATTCTCGTTTAGGTATAAACGAATGGAATTTACCACTAAAAAAGAAAATGTCTGCAAACCTCTGATAGCTCTTTCAACGTTATTAACAGTAGCCTCCATATCACAAAGGTTTTCACAGAACTTCAGGATCAGTTCTTG
Source organism: Gandaritis pyraliata (assembly GCA_947859175.1). NCBI lineage: Eukaryota > Metazoa > Arthropoda > Insecta > Lepidoptera > Geometridae > Gandaritis > Gandaritis pyraliata. The sequence goes on along the minus strand of OX401877.1, from coordinate 1,320,330 downwards.
CTCATACTTCGTCATCTCCTTGCAAATATCCTCATCAACAGCTCCGGTTCTCGAGCTGATGCAGCAGTGGTACAGAATCATGGTTGTGGTGATGTAGAGCCTTTTTGGTGCATTACTCTCTTCAGACACAAAGCTGTAGCAAAGCATCTATAAAAGCTATCATCATAACAGCTTGAAATTCTCTGCCGGACATTTTAGATTCTCCAGATTCGAATGGAAGATCTAAAATCGTTACTTCTGCTAATCTGAGTCCAGCAGTAAACTTTTGCAGGCTCGTTCGAGTTAGTTCGACTCTGGTGACGGAATTTTCAGGCCGCCTTTAGGCCTCCGTCATGGCTTAACTGCTAGAGCCCGGGACCGACAGTTTAACGTGCCCTCTGAAGCACAGAAGCGCAGTAAACGCCACTAGCGGTCACCCACCCGAATAGTGACCACGTAGAACGATGAAGCAAGCTACGACACGAGCACTTCTTCAGGCTGATAATGGTGATGATGCTGAGCAGTATAAATGTAAATGCTTTTGTAGATACTTAATATGAATGTGACTGGGTATGCAAGTAGAGGAAGACCGAAGAAGAAGTGGATTGTGTGAAAGATGACATGAATGTGAGAGGAGTAGATTCAGTGTTGACGAATGATAGGAAGGAGTGGAAGAAGAAGACATGTTGTGCCGACCCCATCTAGCGTGAGATAAGGGCATGGGAATGAATGATGAATAAAACGCTAGGAACCAGGCCGTAGTTTCTTGCCCGTTTTTTAGGCTCTGGAACTGGCACCTAGAATCAACTAGTTAATATAAGACTATTCTAAATTATTCTTGTGACAAATTACTTACTGGAGTCTCAATATAGGATACTTGTACTTGATAAAAGGTTCGACGTCATCGGTGCATAGTATGGCTCGGTCTATGTCGTCGACGCACACATCTTTGTTGTACTTTTCCATGACATCGGCGAGGCTTTTTGGATTGAGTCTCTTCACCCTTCTGGTAGATATGCATCTGTTTATCTAAAGACAAGTTAATTAAACCAAAATTGAACCTCTGGATCATGAAAATATCCTAAAATCCACTTCATTATTGCTGATGATCCTAAGCATCTTCAATAATATTCTAAAAAGTTAAGTTAGAGTTAAATTACTCATTACTTAGCCTGTTTTTCGGCTAAATAGTCTAAGGGTATCTATCAATAGCAATGTACCTACGCTACCAAAAAAAATCAGACCTTGGAGTGTGAAGTTCATACTCCAAATTGAGATTTTGAATTGAGATTTGAATACTTGATGTTCATAGTATCAATTTTTTGAGATAATTACTAGTGCTTATTTCTAGTACCTGTTAAATAGGCACCTATATAATTTAGATTATAATTTATTTATTACTGTCCTTAATAAAATCATTGGTCAAAGCAATACCTATTATTTGAGTACAAACCCATTTTAATAACAGTTGCGTCCATCTTTTCTCAATAAGTTCTATTTTACAATCAGAACATGAAGGCTCATTCAATGCCCTTAGCATTATTTTCTATTACTTAATCAATTATAGGAAAATAAATAAAATTATAATTATTTACAAAACTCGTACTAAACCCGTGTAGTAAACTTTGGTAAACTTCTTCTTCTTTTCTTATTTATGGCCGTCATATCGACAGACAATTTTGCCAGTGTCAAACTGTAAATTCTTCTATCAGCTATAAATCTTTTCACTGATTTTAAAAATAAAAACGTACTTAAACCTTTTTATTCACTGTAAGTATAATATAATCCTGAAAAATACCATGATAATAATCAAGCATTTATGATTTATTTTGTATGAGCCACATCATATTACCCATGCCCCGCTGTACGGGAGGCTGCAGTGCCTGGGACATGGTTTAGATGGAGTAGACTTGTAGCACCTATACCATCCTCTCAGCCTAGTGTCTATCCACAGGAGAGACAGCGGATCACGATATTTTCCTCTCTGACATTATTCACATATATATATATATATATACCTAAGAAATACGCACAACGGATCTTTATCCCTTTGAAGTTAGGTGCAACAAACTGCGCATGTACTGTTGTGCGGAAAAATTCGCTTACCTCCTATTCGACCCAAAAATCGGTTCTGTGCAGATAGTTCAGAGAGACAAAGACCCGTTGTTGTGACTACTAATACCTCTCCTTATCATATTAGACTAGTAGTTACCCGCGACTTCGTACACGTTTACAGTTTCCGTGTACATTATATTATCTGTGCGTGTACCGAGCGGATACTTTGTGAAACTTGACATTACACCTCATTACACCGAACTCGTACCTACTGGAATGTCAAACGCTAGTCGTTAGACCAAAGAGGTAGTACTACGCCCTGTCAAACTGACGTGACATGACATGACAATGAAATTCTCTTGCCGATTGGCGCTGCTAATCCTTTTCGTTCATTTTATCCTGTAGATCCTGTTAATTATTCGAGATAAAAAGTAGCCTATGTGTCGATCCAGGTTACGAACTACATATATGCCAAGTTTCATTCAAGTTGGTTCAGTAGTTTAGACGTGATTGAAACACAAACATCCAAACATCACCACAAAGAGATGTACCTAATTGATTTTTGATAAATTATTGATTTTAATAGTCATACCGTGGGGTATATGTTATATCTAATTAAAATAATTGTTTTTAGTATAACTACTGTAATTTCATAAGACATTATACGTAGATATTGAATTTATCTTTGTATTGCTAAGACAATTAAATAAGAAAAGATATCGGAGACATTAGGTAGTGGAATTTTTTACAAGACTTGCCCGCAACTTTGTCTGCGTTTTTACGACCTGAGTTTACAAATATGGAGGTTGCGTGGTAAAAATATTTTTTACCACTAAATATTTGTCTATGGCGCTCGTGGGTTAGTTTGCTAGTCAATTTTCAACGATTATCTAATTAGCACTGTCACTAGTTGGATGGGTGACCGCTAATGACATCTGAGCGCTTCCGTGCTTCAGAGGGCACGTTAAACTGTCAGTCCCGGGTTTAGCAGTCGTCAAGCCAATTAAACTATAAGGGCGGCTTGCACCAGAATCGCTAAACGCGTTTAACTCTTAAATAGTATTTAGCGAGTTGTCAAGTCATACAAATACGTCAGATTTAAATCTTTTTAGCTGTTAAATACGTTTAGTGATTCTGGTGCAAGACGCCCTAAGTGATCTTGGTATTCAATTCCGTATTGGTTTCCAAGTTTTGAAGGGAAAATCCACCATTCTGTCTACAATCAAAACAAACGACAGCCGACTTGACGTAAGACTCGACTTGACTAAACTTATTTCAAATAATTCACTTGACACTGGCAAAATTGTTTGTCGAAATGACGGACAGAGGCCATATATAAGAGAAGAAGAAGAAGAAATAGAGCCTCTTAAGTTGAGTATGTAACCGAAGTAGTATTTAAATAGTTATTTCCTAAGTAAACCACGTGTTAAGTTTCCAATACGACATCGAGTAAAGTGTAACCGAAGTATTTAGGTCGTGACCGCAGTTTCCTACAATGTATTTGTATCTATTACGAGGCAAAATACCTATAATACCTAGGTAGGTCTATCCTATCCTACTAATATTATAAATGCGAAAGTTTAGATGTTTTAATGTTTGTGTTTCAATCACGTCTAAACTATTGAACCAACTTGGATGAAACATGGCATATATATATAGTTTGTAACCTGGATGTAATGAGGTGTAATGTCAAGTTTTTCAAAGAAGTATCCGCTCGGTACACGCACAGATAATATAATGTACACGGAAACTGTAGACGCGTACGAAGTCGCGGGTAACTGCTAGTACTAATATAATTAAGTACCTAGGTATTTATAGCCGGCTCAGAAGTTCAAAAGATTTTTTTTAACCACCAATTTTTTATACAACTGAATGATGGTACAAGCGGATGGCCCACCTGATGTTAAGTGGTTACCTCGGCCTATAACAATGCATTGCTTCACCGAGCACGTCCACTGAGGACGTGCCCTGTGATGCATTGCACTGCGACGTGACTCTAGGAAGCCTAGGAAGGAAGGACGCTTTTAAAACTTTTTGTCAGTCTGTGCGTGCGACCTCCTATGCTCCATTGAGTCAACGTGCGCTTGCACACAGTACCGACATCTACACGATATCGTAGGGAACTATTCAACCTATCTCGTCCCACAGCTGGGCAAAGGGCTCCTCCAAACAGCCCTTTCACACGGCAGTCCAGTTTTTAACAGGATCCCGTTTTCTGCAGGATCCCGTTTGATGGCGAATGTGTTTATTTATATGTTAGCGTTCACACGAGCATCCTGCAAAAAACCGATCCGGTCGAATTGTGCCATTCGGTTTTGTCACTAGAAACTGGATCCGAAGTCCAGTAAAAAGCGGGATCCCGTTTAATCACACATATATTTCAATAGCAGTGTTCATACGGCAGTCTAGTTTTGCGGGACCAGCTTTTTAAAAAATCCTGCAAAACTGAACTGCCATGTGAACACAGCGTCCAGTTTAGCAGAATACCGTAAAAAGCCGATCCTACAAAACTGGACTGCCGTGTGAAAGGGCTGAAATACTTCAAATCCTCCCTATCCCGGCCCACCTTCTTCTAATACATTTAAATAAAATAAAAATATTCATGGACATTTCACACAACGTTCTCTAGTCACAAATTAAACAAAGCTTGTATTATGAACTAGATTGCTGATATACATTTTTTTTTGTAAATACATAGGTACTTATAATACATAGTAACACCCAGACATAGAACAAACATCTATGTTTGGAACATACAAATGTTTGTTCTTGATGGTGATCGAACCCACGACCCACAGCGCGGAAGGCAGAGCTATTACCGACTGAGCTGTGACGCCTGTCACAGCAATAAAAGTGATCTACTTCTAATACGACTTGACGTATGACTTGACTTGACTAAACTTATTTCAAATAATCCACTTGACACTGGCAAAATTGTCTGTCGAAATGACGGACAGAGGCCATATAAGTAAGGCAGCTTAGCCTATACCTACCTAGTTACTAATAATTTGACTACTTTTTAATAATACCTACCTACCTAGATGTAAGTTTGTAAAATTTAAGGAAATAAATATATTGAATTGAATTGAATATATGATTCTAAATGATCCTTGTGATTTTATTGAATAAAGAAATTTTGACTTTGACTATAGAAGAAAAGAAGAAGGCTACTAAACGTCAAAGTCAAAGTCAAAATTTCTTTATTCAATAAAATCACAAGGATCATTTAGAATCGTCTTATATATAATATAACGTATGAGATTAGCTCTAAACCGATATCGTGTAGCTAGATATCGTGTCGGTGGCAGTAAACACTGAACAGAAATAGGCAACTATTATATAATCTGACCGTGAATCCGACAATTAACGTAAAAAGTGATTGTTTATCAATGAACAGATATTTCGGTCAAGCTCAATGCTAATCGGCAATTTGTAACTACGGGGCTTATGTTAAGGGTTATTTTCTATAACACTGGTGGTCTAGTGGTAGCTTCGCCGGTTCAAATCCGACCGTGCACCAATGGGTTTTGTTTTAAAAATTTATGTGAGCAATGTAACTCTCAAACGGTGAAGGAAAAAATCGTTCAGAAGCCCTTCGCTTAGTCAGCTCCGCACGTATTGTTGTCTCTCCTGGGAGGCGATTCTAGACCGATAGACATTTTATCACGATAGATATATATCCCAAGAACTGTCAAAACTCCATAGTTTTTGACAGCTTTTCGGGGATAAATATCTATCGTGATAAAAATGTCTATCGGTCTAGAATCACCCGCCTGTGGATAGACACTAGGCTGAGAGGATGGTATAGGTGCTACAAGCCTACTCCATCTACATCATGTCTAAACTAAACTATTGAATACCTACACATGTAATATTTATAACTATTCAGTATCTCTTGTCGTCTACTTGCTGTTTTTCTATGTCTAAATTCAAAATAATCTGTGGAAAGTTTTAATTGGCCATCAGTTCGGCCATCTTCTTGATTCTTGTGTCATGTTTGTTGTTCTATCGTGTTACCTAGCTGTTAATTTTCCTAAAATTACTAAAATAAAATTATGGTGGAACAAACCGATAGCCTACCTGATGTTAAATGATAACCACTTCCTATGACTATGCATTGCGTAACTGAGCACGTCACTCTGATTCATAAAGATGTTAAGTGTGATGTGCGTGTAATAGCACCAGCACCCATACCCTTCAAACCGGAACACAGCAATGCGAGCTTGACTGCTTTGTGGCTGAAATAAGTACGGTGGTTGTACTTCCCCGGAGTTCTTTCACTAAGGGCGTCTTGCACCAGAATCACTAAACGTATTTAACAGCTAAATCGATTTAAATCTGACGTATTTGTATGACTTGACAACTCGCTAAATACTATTTACTGACAGGCGTCACAGCTCAGTCGGTAATGGGTCTGCCTTCCGTGCTGTGGGTCGTGGGTTCGATCCCCACTGAGAACAAACATTTGTGCGTGGAAAACATAGATGTTTGTTCTATGTCTGGGTGTTACTATGTATTATAAGTATGTATTTACAAATAAAAAAAAAAGTATGTAAGTATTCTATCAGCCATCTAGTTCCCATATCACAAGCTTTGCTTAGTTTGGGACTAGAGGGTGTTGTGTGTAAAGTCCATGAATATTTATTTATTTATTTATTTAAGAGTTAAACGCGTTTAGCGATTCTGGTGCAAGCCAACCTAAGAGTCCTTCGACTTCTTATAGTTACTACGTATAGTAGTCACAACAGATCTTTGCCCCTCTGAAGTATCTGCGCAGAACCCATTTTGAGTCGAATTGGAGGTAAGCTAATTTTTCCGCACAACAGTACATGCGCAATAGTTTGTTGCACCTAACATCAGAGGGCTGAAGATTCGCTATGCGTACAGCCCCCGTATTCCAATCTTTTGCTGTCAAGTTATATTTCACTGCCCAGTGTAATTTCTTCAGGTCACGTGGTACAATTTTGTACCACGTGGATCATTCTTTTTAGACACTTGACAGCAAAATATGCGCGAAAGCGAATGACATCATAATGCCACTATTTAGTCACAGAATAACTATGAGTTAGTATAAATATAAACTGATCATGATTTAAAACTTTGCAGTTCAACTGAGATTGGAATACCCCTGCTGTAACTCTAAATATAATATAGAAATAGAGGAAACAAATTAGTTAAAAAAACTAATAAACTTTTCCACAGTCTTCAAGTGATAACGAATTATGAAATAACTTCTGTATCTATTGAGCCATAGTGGATAAGGTCAAAACATAAATTAGATTGTATATCCTACTAATATTATAAATGCGAAAGTTTAGATGTTTGGATGTTTGTGTTTCAACCACGTCGAAACTACAGAACCAACTTGGATGAAACTTGGCATATATGTAGTTCGTAACCTGGATTGACATGTAGGCTACTTTTTATCCCGAATAATTAACAGAATCTACAGGATAAAATGAAAAAACGGGATTAGCAGCGCCAATTTAGCAAGAGGATGATGTCATGTCATGTCACGTCAGTTTGACAGGACGTAGTACTACCTCTTTAGACTAACGTTTGACATTCGAGTACGGGTTCGGTGTAATGTCAAGTTTCTCAAAGAAGTATCCGCTCGGTACACGCACAGATAATATAATGTACACGGAAACGGTACTCGCGTACGAAGTCGCGGGTAAGCTGCTAGTTACTCATAATATGACAATATTACAACATTTTTGTATTCGTAAAATGCGTGCGGAAGTCTGTGGCCTAGACGGATTCATGTGTGATGTTTTTTGTGGATAAGATAAAGTAGATTAGACCGAGAGGATGGTATGCTGGCAAGCCTAAAAAGACTAGATTATTATAGAAGAGACTAAAATAACCCATTATATACGAGGCAGTTTAAAAACAACACACAAAACAGAGTTATACTTAATAGGTTTTTAACGCCGTGTGTTACACTCTACTTCTTACTACGATTGCAAGAAAATAAAGTAATCCAATACAATATTAAATAATTTATTTTATTAAAAATTAAACCTATAACTTTATTATATAAAATAGAATGTTCTAAATGTTCGTAAATGTAGGTAAGTTACGAGTACAGTCAGCGACAATCATAATTTTCAAAGATTGTTGTTACTAAAAGTTTTATAAAACATCTTTGTGGATCCGTAGCATGTTTTTGAATATATTTATTTGTGTATATAATAAAACATACAACCGAATTGAGAGCCTTCTCTCTTTTTGAAGTCGGTTAAAAACCGAACCAAACCTTCGTGTTTTGTAATGTCACACATTATGTACCTATATACTTATAAGAATATTTATATTTTTAATTGTATTAAATATTTTTATTTGTATATATGTATGTATATATAAGATAAGATATATATACATCTTACTGAGTGTACCTATACCTCGTTTAGGTATCCACCTAGGTACATCTATTTGTTTTAATTCATTCATATTACTCTATCATTTAACTTTATCCTGTGAGCACATTTATTAAGTACACCTACCTACCTAGGTAAATACTAACAATATGTGGCTATTTAAATAACATAAATAATTAATTACGATGTTAATTAATTGATTAACACCACAACAAAGGTAACCTTGCGAGGTAAATGCACTAATAATTTTAAGATTGAGCAAAAGATACACTATAGGTACAGTCGAAGACACGTCCACCTATTCTACCATCTTAATTTACACATGTTAAGCAAATAAAGAAGACTATGGGGGAGACTTTTGCCCAGCAGCGGGAAAGTACAGGTTAAAAAAAAATAAGCAAATAAAGTATCTATATTTTTCTACTGATTTATTTTTATGAGTATTGGAAGTCTCTGTATGGGTGTGAGACATGGACAATGACACAAAAAGATAGAGAGTATTTAGAAGCATTTGAGATGTGGTGTTGGAGGAGAATGGAAAGGATTAGCTGGACAGAAAAAGTAACTAACATAGAAGTATTAGGTAGAGTAGGCGAGGAGAGAGCCCTTATAAAAGTTGTTGAGAACAGGAGAGGAAAGATGATTGGACACCTTATACGACATGACAGCTTAATCGGAAATATCATTGAAGGGAAGGTAGAAGGAAAGAGAGGAAGAGGAAGACCTCGTATTAGCTACATGAGCCAAGTGAAGGCGAAGATAGATGTCATGTCGTATAAGGACGTCAAGGAAGCTGCCCTGAAAAGAAGAACCTGGCGGGAAATGCATACATTACGCCGACAAGAGCATAGCTCTTAAGTTAGAAGAAGGAAGTCTCTGGGGGAGACCTTTGCCCAGCAGTGGAACGAGACAGGTTAATTAAAAAAAAAATATACTGTTTGGACTTTGAATTGAACTATTAGAAGTTGAACGTTGCAAATCGTGTGAGAGGGACGACAGTCATTTCGAACACGTACTAAAATAAAAAACAATACATTTTATTAATTTCAGACATCATGTTTCAAAGTAACATTTACTGCTTAATCGATACTATTAGGTATAGAAATAGTGTTAGTTTTATTTTTCAAAAAGTCCAGGTTCGATTCCCGAGCTGAGTACAAGTTTTTTTTAAATGTATGAACGCAGTTTTCCTTGTTACTAAAATCGACGACATAAGTAGTTCCTCAGAACAGATCTTCGTATGTCTTTTAGTTTCAAGCTTTCCCATACTGACACATTTGAATGTTACATCCTGGGGGGTGATTCTGGGTATGGCAGAGATTTTACTCTAATAGGGATGACGTCAAATCTCGGTCAAAAACTGGTTTCACCCACTAGTGACAGGAGTTTTCAACGTCATTTTGACGTCATCCCCTTTAGAGTAAAATCTCTGCTGAAGTGAGAACAAGGCCCTGTATACTTGTATACTCGTAGACACCAAACTATTATGGTAGGTAATTAATTACAGTTTTTCCATACTTACCATGGCGTGGTAACTATTATTAGGTAAATGTAAGATAAGATAAGATAAGATAAATTTTTATTTGACCCCAGTATAAATACAGTAAGTATAGTTATGAACATAAATACTTTGTGGTTGTAAGGGGGCAAAATGGTCCCCGTCTCAGCATAATACTGCACTATACCTAAGTAGGTACCTACCCAGGCATAATGCAGCGCTGGTTTTCAGACGGGGCCGATGCAGTCAGTGAAGCCACCAACATCGGAAGAACCTTATAAGAAAAATAAAATAAAAATAGTAGGCAGGCACCTCATCCCACAATCCGAGCACATGCCTACCGAGAAAACTTAAACTAGCATCTATAGACTCATGGGAATTCAAACTATTGATTGTTCTTCAGGAAAAATACTATTATTACGGGACTGAACCGTGTCAACAGCTTACGGGAAATTCTATGACTGGATGACGCTAAGACTGTCAATCGGATCGGTACCTACTGGTATGACTAAGTCACTACAGATTATTAAACTACTTAGTAGTGTCTCTTGGACGAATAAGGACATGGGACACGTAACTCGGCCGATCTCGCCTTTACTCCCTCTTGCCACGAATTCAGCATTTTTGCCTATAGGCTTGACACTATCGATAAATAATATCGATGTAAAATTTCAAAGTAAAAAATTTCTTTATTCCCTAAAATCACAAGGATCAATTTAAGAAGATAATAAATACAAGAAAAAGTTCGTTTTCCATCATTCATTCATTTTTATTGATACTATTTCATCGAATGCGTCAATTACTAGTGTCAATTTAGAACAATTTTAGCAGTGATATCAGTATATTTCTCTGTAAAAAGGATCATACAATGCAACGCTAGGAACCAGCAGGGGTATGCCAATCAAATTTGAACTGCAAAGTTTTAAATCATGGTCAGTTCATACTAACTCATAGTTATTCTGTGACTAAATAGTGACATTATGACGTCATTTAATTTGTTTTCGCGCATATTTTCCTGTCAAGTGTCTAAAAAAAATGATCACGTGGTACAAAATTGTACCACGTGACCTGAAAAAATTACACTGGGCAGTGAAATATAACTTGACAGCAAAAGATTACCATACGGGGGCTGGCCGTAGTATGTTGCCCACTCTTGTAGGCTCTGGTCGCGTGGAACTGGCACCTAGAATCACCTAGTTATATAACACGATTCTAAATGATCCTTGTGATTTTATTGAATAAAAAAATTATGACTATGTAATCGCGTGTTTCTTGGTCACGTTTGACTTCATGTACTTTTATCAGCTCCACTATTACCTACCGCAGTTTTTAGCGGCAAATTATAAAAAGATAAAAGAAGTTTGCTGTTTATGGTTATCTATCATACATAAAGTACTTATTTTCAGAGTCGTATTTTGTAAAATCTATACACTCTATAAATGTCAGGCGTCACAGCTCAGTCGGTAATGGATCTGCCTTCCGTGCTGTGGGTCGTGGGTTCGATCCCCACCAAGAACAAACATTTGTGTGTGGCAAAACATAGATGTTTGTTCTATGTCTGGGTGTTACTATGTATTATAAGTATGTATTTACAAAAAAAGTATATAAGTATTCTATCAGCATCTAGTTCCCATATTACAAGCTTTGCTTAGTTTGGGACTAGAGGGCGTTGTGTGAAATGTCCATGAATATTTATATTTATTTATTTACTCTGCTACACGATTCCTACATAGTAGTCACAACGGATTTTTGTCCCTCTCAAGTATCTGCGCAGAACCCATCTTTGGGTCGAATTGGAGGTAAGCCAATTTTTCCGCACAACAATACATGCGCAATCGTTTGTTGCACCGAACTTCAGAAGGATAAAGATCCGTACAGTTGTGCGTACTGTACCCCTGTTAAAGTTCCCACCTTCCCAGACAATCTGCCTGATTCCAAAATTTCAAAAGGGGGAATCTTAATGATTTTGAGACTAATCCAAAAAATATAGAACTCTTAGAAAAAATCTTCAATAAAATATTTTAGTGAAAATACGCAAGTGAGACCACCTCCGGCAAGATGGGGCGACGATAGATAAAATAAATATTCATAGACATTTCACACAACGCCCTCTAGTCCTAAACTAAACAAAGCTTGTAATATGGGAACTAGATGCTGATAGAATACTTACAACGATCTGTGAAATATAGCGCAGACACTGGATAAGAAGAGTTGAAGACCAGGCTCAGTGGCGGTCGCGGGAGAGACCTACGTCCAGCAGTGGACTGATATGAGTTGATGATGACGATGGTGACGCTGGTGATAGTACTAGATGTAATAAATAGATGTATAGGTCTCTGGTTGGTCAAAATAAGAAGACAAAAGAAAATGACGAGGCCAGGTAGCTAGCTACATGCAAGCGAAACAGTTTCAAAAGTGGTAAGGCGGAAAGTTTTCCGATAGTACATAATTATACATAGATGATTATTAAAATAACAGATGAAATCTATGCACCGATTTTGATGCTTGCACCTATCGTTTAAAACTTTGCTAAACTCTACTTATCTCTCGGAGAAGTGGACTCTTCAGCGGCCCCGTTGTACTGTCCGGAAAACCAGCTTCATCTGCAGACGATAATAAGTAACCTAATTACTGAAGTTATCGTATGTTTTTACACCAGCACCTAAATAATGGTATCTAAGCATATCACGTTTATTTACATGACTCTTTCATAACTTTGTAGAATAATAACGACAAAGTGGATAAACTGTTTAAAAACTATCTGGAGAGACAAAATAGATTCTTCTTCTTTTATATATGGCCTCTGTCCGTCATTTTGACAGACAATTTTGCCAGTGTCAAATGGATTATTTTAAACAAATTTAGTCAAGTCGAGTCATACGTCAAGTCGTTTGTTTTGAAGACAAAATTATGGATTTTTCCTGAATTTCATCAAATAATAAAAACACACACATTTGTTCCAATGGCTTAGTCTCTCTTGTTGTGACAAAAATGGTTGTAAAAAGTCAAAATATCCATTTTGAGATATTTTCTTGGATTCGAATTCTGTCATTTGTAAAAGCAACATATCACATTTATTTTAATTGTTTTTCTTTGTGTTATTGTGAATGTAATTCTTTAATTTTGGTGGAATTCTAACCAATTATACTTGAGGTCATAGCATAAAGTGTGATCCATTTGAATAAATGTGTATTATTTGATGGAATTCGTTTTGAAGAGAAAATCCACCATTTTACCTCCAAAACAAACGACAGCCGACTTAACTAAATACTATTTCCATTTATTAATTACAGACACAATTATCTGTCAAAATGACGGAGAGAGGCCATTATATAAAAGAAGAAGAGAGGCTGGGTGGGTACCTTTCAGTATCTACCCGTATGCCATCGCTTGACGACAGATCGGTGAATACCATTATGGTTTTAAAACCCTAATTCTATGTATTTTTTAGTAATCAAAATATTAACTATAAAAATCATTAAATAATAACAGGTTGGTCTCAGTACCTGCAAACACTCGAGGTGTTGCACTGACTAGGTCCTTTTTACCGCATCTCACATTAGGTAGGCATGGTATTTGGGTAGGTATATAATTTTGTATCTTTTCAGGTTTGTTCAAATATTGCACAATGATAACCTCTGCGTGATTAAAACATGCGCCTACACACATATTTACTATCGCCATAACAACACAAAGTTCAAAAGCTTCAAGAAATATTCCAAATAAACAAAGATTTATCTATTACAAAATTATATAAAAATGATGTCGCAACATAAAAAAATGTTTTGCAACAGTCAGTTCCGATAACCTAACGATCAAAATCATTTGTAGTTATTGATTTTATTAGAAGCTACAGTACTATTGTGTATAAATATAAATGATAGCACCCCCACTCTGATCATTTCAGCCAAGATCGTCACAGGCGGCGGACCTATTTTTTTTTTCAATAATTATTCCGTTCTCTCATGCTATTACCTTGGCCGTAGCTTGAACGTTAAAAACTACTTGCTTACCCCAGTAACCGCCATTCGGCAAGTGACTGTCAAAGTGACGTTTCGAAGCGTGCGAATTCGCGAGTTCTTTTTTTGAAATCCACGTGACAATGAAGGAACTGAACGGAGTGTCTACCAGCCAGGTTGTGGAGAAGAATGGCGGAGTTATTGTGAAGAAGAAGACGGAGAATTCTGGTTAGTGGCTTCTTCTAGTTTTTTTTTCAGTAGAATGACATGCGTTGGGAAAAAGGTTTGTAAAAATATAGTAAATTATCTTTTAAATTAGTGTTAAGTACTTGAAATATACTATCTGAGGTGATCTGTGAACGTAATTTTACGATACATTTACTTTTAATACTGGTTTTGTTTATATTTTCACCAACGTAGATAATAATTTAAACCTTTCTATACCAAATGCGATTTTTCTTGTTTACATAAATAACTGTCGAATTATAATTTTAAAAAATCCAACTTTTACCGGGTGGTAAATATCTGAAATAAATCGAATCATAAATCATAGGACGTACGATGGTTTTATTTATTTAATTTACATTAATTTATCATTTCTTTTATCCGACTATTATTATAGTTTACTTTCTCAGAATCTATGGTAGAGCTAAAACCTGTCTAATTTAAAAATGAAACTCAGACATTGAAAGTAAAAATGTTACATATTTCTATAAACAAGGATCATTTTAAAACATTCGGCTTTTCGTCAATGCGAAGAAACACGCATAATGGGCCAAATTTTGAGCCTAACTGCAGAAACGGGAGTCCTATTTCAATGCGAAGAAAGCGGCGAAGAAAGCGGAGAAGGGCATGTAGTTTTGAATTATCCGGATAACTTATGTCCCTCCCTAACTCCCTACATAAGTTAACCGGATTTTTTATGGCGGCTGCAACAAACTACACTAATTTGGTATAATGCGGAAAAATGAAGTTGGCATGCAATGCTTTGTCTTATTAAAATCTTCGTTTGAAAACGCATACAAAATTATCTTAGATTTTATCTGAAGCAGGAAAATTCATGGTTTAAAATTGTTTTTTTTTTATACATTATAGACAAACGTTTGACCGCAATCTTACCTGATGGTAAGTGACGATGCGGTCGACGATGTAGCACATTTTGTTAATCTAAGAACCAACTAGGCAAATTGTTGATATAATAATTGACCCTTTTTTTATCAAAATAACGGCACAAACAAAATGGCCAACCTTATGTTAGATGACGGTAATCTTATTACGGTAGCCGAAGTTTAGAAATTCGTTCTTGGAACGAGTTTAGTTAAAACACATTTTGTGGTGTTTCTTTCTTGTAGATTGGTTTGTTCAAAGGTTTCGTTTTGATTCAAAATCACGTGAAAATTTTTCAAGTTTCAAATAAATAAAATACTATTACAGTTTGTAAGTATGGATGAATGTATGGATGTTTGTTACTCTTTCACACAAAAACTACTGGTCCGATTTGGATGAAACTTGGAATACATACAGTTCGTAGCCTGGATTAATACATAAGCTACTTTTTATCCCGGAAAATCAACAGGATCAAACGAGATGTGGACGAAGTCGCGGGTGGAAGTTGGTAAGTTGAAAAAATAGGGAAACTGACTTCAGATAATAATGGAGATGGCAGTTCATTGGGACTGTTTTTCTGAATGTAAACTTCATCATCAGATGATGATGAAGCCGTAAAAGTTAATGACTTTTGAAATTAACATTATTTATTAAAAATAATAAGTACTCATAATAGGTACCCACATAATAAAATACCTATAGTTTTTCGAGATAAATATTTTTTTGTAGGTACTATAAATTATTATTTTTGTTAAATAATAATAATCTAGTGCAACTATCTTATTAAATAATTAGTACCAGCCCCCGTATGCGAATCTTTTGCTGTCAAGTTATATTTCACTGCCCAGTGTAATTTCTTCAGGTCACGTGGTACAATTTTGTACCACGTGATCATTCTTTTTAGACACTTGACAGCAAAATATGCGCGAAAACACAACAAATGACGTCATAATGTCTCTATTTAGTCACAGAATAACTATGATTTAGTATGAACTGACCATAATTTAAAACATTGCAGTTCAACTTTGATTGGCATACCCCTGCAGAGAGGTAGTTAAAATTGATCTATGGTTCAACTTTAGTTTAAACGCTAATTATTTTTCTTACCAACTATGAACACTGGTCTCATCTTCACAATATCTTTTGTTCTGATAATCTTATTTAGGATTTAACCTCGCGGTTGTAATTACCTACCATCTTTGATTCTTGGTAATAACCAGGCCTTTACATCTAATCTAGATTATATAAACAGCATCAAGGGCCACGTTTTACCCACGCCCGATGTAGTTTAAATAAACAGGCCAAGGCGAATGTTTTATTTGCGCATGGTAGTGTTCCGAGTGAAAAATAAAGAAAAAAAAAAGATTCGCTTTTATAACCAGCTCGTCACTTTTATTACTTATTAGTATATAAGTATTTAATAATTATGTTAGTAATATAGTTAAAATACCTAGTGACCATTTTTAAATTGTCGTGCCCTAACTGGGCTCATGTTGGTAGCATAAATATATTTAAGACCCTTTTGTTCAACATGAACGCTATAAATATTGAGTATTGAGTATTAAATGAAACCAATGTAACAGGAGCTCCCATTTGTAGGATTTTTAATGACGATAAGGTGTCCATAAGTGTTGCGTTTTTCCAAAACTGAACCGGAACACTAAATAGGATTATATTTTGTATGAAACTGGATTTTTAATTCGCGCCGCACTGTTAATAATTTCATAGAAACGTTTTTAACCCCCGACGCAAAAACGACGGGGTGTTATAAGTTTGACGTGTCTGTGTGTGTATCTGTCTGAGGCAACGTAGCTCCTGAACGGATGAACCGATTTTGGTTTTTTTTTTTTGTTTGAAAGGTGAAAAAGTCGGGAGTTTTCTTAGCTATGTTTGAGGAAAATCGGTCCAAGGTTAGGAGGTTTTTTGAATTTTTAATTTAATTTCTTGTTTATATTGATGAGTGTTTTAACCCCTTGAAGTTTTCAGAAGTGATCTCATTTCACCTTGTAGGTATTTTTGCTTGATAGTATTGTAAAACTTTTTTTTAGTTTAATAAAAAGATAGTGGGGGAATGAAGCGCGTTGAAATCTTTTCATTTTAGTTTTTTTTCGTAGCACTTCGTAGCGTTTTATTTTAGTCATGCAATTTCTTTTTGTTCTTTTTTGGAGGTTATAATAATTTTGAAATTCTTGAAATTGATCAACTTTTGATTCTATCTGTACCAAATAAATATTATAAATATTATTTTTTGTAAATATTATAACTATTATATTATTTACTGGATTAGTTTTTTTTTGTGCTTAAAAAAAGGTTTATTGATAAAACAATAACTTTATACAAATACTAATAAGAAAATAGCAATTTTTGGATTATCTAGATTAGTTGTAATTTTATTTGTGAATAAATGTTTTTATTCGTATCTATTATTAGGTACCTATAGGAACAATTAAAAAAAATCTGTAGATATCTAATGCCGCCAAAGCTATTTTATAACTAAAATTTTATAAGGACTTTGAACCGTCATTATCACATGGTTTGTACATAATATTTGTATTGGTTATGCTAAAAAGAGCCATATACGTTTTTTACGAATAAACAATGGGTCTCTGAAAACTATCAAAAAGACAAAATAAAATAGATGAATATTAGTAATGAGTGTAGAATGCAAAACGTTCAATATAATTCTGGAAAATATTTCCATTCAGTTTTCAGCACGTGTTAGAGATAAAATCTAGTTAAATGTGTTCAATGACTTAAACGCCATCTTGAAGTTACAACGAATACAGGAGATCACTTATCTAATAATAAATTAATTAATTTAATTAGTTATACATTGCATGTAATATTTAATTATTTGTAGATAATACTAATTGCTCTCTTGTAGGTACTTTGTATTAATATCTAATTATTTGTAATTTTGTAAGTTCAGCCCCCGTATGCCAATCTTTTGCTGTCAAGTTATATTTCACTGCCCAGTGTAATTTCTTCATGTCACGTGGTACAATTTTGTACCACGTGATCATTCTTTTTAGACACTTGATATCAAAATATGCGCGAAAACAAATTAGACGACATCATAATGTCACTATTTAGTCACAGAATAACTATGAGTTAGTATGAACTGACCATGATTTAAAACTTTGCAGTTCAATTTTGCAGTTCAACTGAGATTGGAATACCCCTGCAGGGATGGTCTCATGGCATCTTGGATTCAGTACAATAGCTACACTAGATGACTGTGCTTAAAGCCAAAGGCTTATCCGTAGCGAATTTTCCACATCGTTGATTGTGTGACTTGGTCTAGTTAACACTAAGGCCATCCTCACACTCGTATCCTCAGTCATTCATGATGATGATGATGTCCTCCGCGACGTATCCGTCGATGGCGAACCTTGATAGTAGGATTTATTTATTATTATCATTCTCTCATAGTCTGGAGCTAAATCTACTAGGTAATGGATGAGGAAGCATAAGTGTGTGTTTTTTTATGTACCTACCCAATGTTTTTCGTTACAAATAAATATATTTTATTCTTATTTATTCTTTATTCTTATAAGGACATTCTTAAATCATGGTTAACACTTAGGGCGGCTTGCACCAGAATCGCTAAACGTGTTTAACTCTTAAATAGTATTGAGTTGTCAAGTCATATAAATACGTCAGATTTAAATCGATTTAGCTGTTAAACACGTTTAGTGATTCTGGTGCAAGCCGCACTTAGAAATGAAAAACAAGTAATTAAATAAAAAATTGAACAAACCCCCGAATCTTGGACTGATTTTCATCAAACATAGCTAAGAACACTCCCGACTAATTCACCTTTCAAACATAAAAATAAAATCAAAATCGGTTCATCCGTTCAGGAGCTACGTTGCCTCAGACAAACAACACACAGACACGTCAAACTTATAACCCCGTCGTTTTCGCGTCGGGGGTTAACAAAAGAAATTCACGACAGCTCTGAAAATATCTGTTTCAAAATTCGTAATTTTTTTTTATTAGCCTATTCTGTCCCACTGCTGGGCAAAGGCCTCCCCCTCTTCCCTCCACTCGTCACGGTCCCTCGCCAAACTAGGCCAGTCCCTGTTAAAAACATCAAGGTCGTCCCTCCACCGCCGTTTCGTAAATTAAGATTGGTAATTAGCTAGATCGCGGTATTGTTGCGATTTGCAATGTTCATCTCAAACATTGTTAAAAAAATGTTTTATGTGGTTTTTTTTCTGATATATAGCTACTTTTTTAGGGCAAACTACTACATACTTAGTATGAATAAGATCGAAGTTTCTTATTTGAGTGAGAATATTTCTCGACTTAGAATACCAGTACGACTAAATAATAGTTGGTATATGTTACGATGATTAAGTGACTTATTTGTTCACAACATTGATCTTACAAAGTTAACTAAGTATGGATAACAAATTACGTACATGAGTTCAAACTATCTATGTACTTCCGGTATTGTAGTTCAATGCTTCCGGTAGTGATCTGAATAATTAGTGCTATCTCTAGATTGTTTTTTATGATCCTTTGATAGTTTTTATTGAATAGAGCAATCCGTACGACACCTTCTTACGTTTCAGACATTATTTCAATCTGTTCCGATACCTACCTACGTAAAAGATAAATTATATATTTTTTTTGTTTGTAGGGAAAATCTTCAGATCTATATAACCAACCCCCCTTCCCAATCCCTTCCTATCTATTCGATTTATATTAAAGTTTGCACACCTTCTTGAGGTAGATTGTAATGGATCAAATTATATTATAATAACAACTTTTGTACCTACACTCACGCAAATAAATGATTTACTATTTACTATTACTATTTACCAACCCCCCCGCCCCGCCCTGCCCCTCAATTTGCCTAATTCTGATATCAGAGTTTTTTTTGTCAAAATCAATATACATTTTTGTTTGTTAACACACTTATTAACACCCACACATAGAACAAACATCTAATGTTTGGCACACACAAATGTTTGTTCTCAGTGGGGATCGAACCCACGACGAGCGCGGAAGGCAGAGCTATTACCGACTGAGCCTGTGACGCCTGTCGAAGAAATCAAGTCGCTGAAACGTAGACAATGTTGCGGGCAGACCAGCTAGTATGTATAGGTACTTAGATAGGTAGTAGTAGGTACCAACCAAAACATAGGTGTAGACGAAGTGTTGCGAAATACCACAGAATACATATAAACTAACGTAATATTATACTTTGGTTAACCAAAACCACACCATATTGCAATAGAATTGCTATAAACAAGATTTCTAATTTTGAACGTAGCTATGTAATGGACTGATAAATAAATAAATAAATATTAATGGACTTTACACACAACGCCCTCTAGTCCCAAACAAAGCAAAGCTTGTGATATAGGAACTAGATGGCTGGTAGAATACTTATATACTTTTTTTTTGTAAATACATACTTATAATACATCGTAACACCCAGACATAGAACAAACATTAATGTTTTCCACGCACAAATGTTTGTTCTCAGTGGGTATCGAACCCACGACCCACAGCACGGAAGGCAGAGCTATTACCGACTGAGCTGTGACGCCTGTACTGATAGTAGTCACAACTGATTTTTGTCCCTCTGAAGTATCTGCGCAGAACCCATTCAATGGGTAATTGGAGGAAAGCTAATTTTCCCACACCATGCGCAACCGATTGTTGCACATAACTTCAGAGGCACAAAGATCTGTTATGCGTACTGTATTTTGCATTTCAGGCGTAGAGTAACATCAAACAATGTTCTTGTTCATACATTTCACAAGTATTTGGCCATAAAAAGCATAGTTTTGGTCGGAAAACTTCTTTGAATCAAAATGATATTAATTCTGAACCTTTGCATTGTTATTCTCTTACGAATCAGTGACCAACTGACATTGTGATTATATTTTAACAGATTCTGATGATATTAAAAGCTAAACTTATTTCTGTAGAGATTATTGATAAAACTACCTAATAATCCTGTGGAATAATTTTATAAATAGGGGAATACATAAAAGATCTTGTTGTTCACATAAATGTTTTATCGGAAGTACCTTGAAAGTATTTGTCAAACCTACATAGACAAATTCTACTCATAGGTTTTATACTGTTGTGAAATAAGGCTTTAATTTAATTTCGAATATTTCAACAATTTCAAATAATCCACAGGCAAAATTATCTGTCTAAATGACGGACAGAGGCCATAAATATATATAAGAGAAAAAGAAGAAGATAGACACATTTTTAAATTCAATATTTTGAAAAAATATTGAACGCGCAAACGTGTTTTTTGCTACTTT
The DNA here is from genome assembly GCA_947859175.1 of Gandaritis pyraliata. Taxonomy (NCBI): domain Eukaryota; kingdom Metazoa; phylum Arthropoda; class Insecta; order Lepidoptera; family Geometridae; genus Gandaritis; species Gandaritis pyraliata. The sequence continues at coordinate 1,299,056 of OX401877.1, read as the reverse complement.
CGTTATTTAGACCTAAATAGGTTAAATACCACTTTATTCATTGAAAGCCTTTGAAGTACTTTGCTCAAAGGATTGCGGCCACAGTCATTTTATCCTCCACTTGAAGCTGAGAGTGGACCAGTGAAGTCCATTTACTGCGTCATAGAGTTGACCTACTGAAATGTGCTTAGAGCTTAGCTGTGGCTTTTTTCACACTGATACCGACACGATATTTAATTTAAACTGTTTAGGCCCTAACGATATCGTAAAACAAAACTGCATGGCCCGATGTCGCTCCACCCATCGACAGCTAACTCGACTTGCAGACGTGCTATTATCGTGTTTTATGTATATTTCTTTGTAAAAAGGATCATACAAAAAAACGCTAGGAAGCAGGCCGTAGTATGTTGCCCGTTCTTGTTATCTCTGGTCGCGTGGAACTGGCACCTAGAATCTCCTAGTTATATAAGACGATTCTAAATGATCCATGTGATTTTATTAAACAAAGAAATTTTGGTTTTGAAAAAATTATTACAGTCAGATACATAATAAAAATAATATCGTAAAAAAAGTCAAAACTCTTTTATTCAATAAAATCACAAGGATCATTTAGAGCCTACAAGAACGGTATTCAGATGATCCAATGTCATGCACCAATGGATTTTCTATTCAGAAAAATTAAGTGGGCAATGCCAGTGCTCTCAAACGGTGAAGGAAAACATCGTTCAGAATCCCTTGGCTTAGTCAGCTCCGCACGTATTGTTGTCTCTCCTGTGGATAGAGACTAGGCTGAGAGGATGGTATAGTGCTACAAGCCTACTCCATCTACATCATGTCCCAGGCACTGCAGCCTCCCGTACATCGGGGCATGGGGCACAAGTGCCTCCTGACGGTGTAAAAATCATCTAGAATGCAAAGGACTAATTATTACCTAAGTAATTCATTTTCATAAAAGAATTATCTTGTAAAACAATAAAGTACTTAAGTACATTACTTGCAAATTGCTGTGTGAACCTTGACCTCAATTACAGGTAGGTAATTTTATTTTTTAATCAAATATTTAAGTGTTTAGTACATGAAAAAGTTTTATTTGGCCTTTATTATAATTTAATAATGTATTTACGCACTTATAGGTATGCATTAAGTACATAATAAGTTGCTATACATTATGTAATTAAAATAATTAATTAATAATTAAATAATAATGGTATGATTGTCCCAGGCTGTAGGCATCTCTTCTTCTTTTTTTCTTATTTATGGCCTCTGTCCGTCAATTCGACAGACAAACTTTGCCAGTGTCAAGTAGCTATTATTTGAAACTAGCTTCTGCACGCGACTTCGTCCACCTCCCGTTTTACCCTGTCGATTTTCCGGAATAAAAAGTAGCCTATGTGTTAATCCAGGTTACGAACTATATATTCAAGTTTCATCCAAATCGGACTAGTAGTTACAGCATGATTGAAACACAAACATCCAAATCCAAACATCTAAACATCTATACTTACATTCAAACATTGGAATACCATAATAATAATATCTACTAAGCAATTCATTGGTACCATGATCTCGCTATGAAAAACGCCAAAATTTCTTATTTGGTCAATAGTAGGTACTAATTATGTTTGGCGTGCATTGCAGATTGACACTCTATTACCCTCAAAGTGTTCTATTATCAAGCCCTTAATGTACTTATAACTAAATGTGCTCACGCCTTCGCCTGAGTACTATTGTACCGTTCCATTTTGCATAAAATGACGTTGAAGTAGATACCTATATAAATAAATGCATGTGTCATACCGGAAAACGACAGGACAAACTGACAAACTTCATTTTTAAAGGAAAACGTATGCGGAATCCCCTATTCTGTACTCTGACGTCAAAGTGTCACTTTTACTTGATAGTTGACCGGTGCGGGTTTGTGAATTTTACCTGTTTGATGACGTCGTAGCTTGTACCAGACTAAGTAGAATAGATGGTAAAACTAATTAAAAACTAATCAAAAGTATGAAAATTAATAATAGTTTTATAATCAGTTTAAATAATTATTTAAAATTTTAAATATTACGGTACCTAAGTAGTTTTTTATTTATTCAATAATTTTTTATTTAAAACTTTATTCAATAAATTTTTTACTTAATTTTTATTTAATAAACAAAATTAAAGTAAATTACTAATTTCGTTTAATAAATATTGTAGTAAGTATCATTTCAAAATTAAATTATGTTAATAAATTAATTCGTTATTATAGTACATACAATAAAACACGTAGGTACCTAATCTACCGATTGCATGATCTTTTTCGCAGAAATAATTATTATTTAACCATCTCCAAGAAAACTAAGTATATTATTAACTCATTACAACGACATATTGGTGTAGTTATTAATAGTTATGTTAGAATATAATGAGGATTACATACTTAAATTTATTGATCAAAACAATAACTAAGTATATACAAATACTTAAGAAAATAGCATTTGTAACAATAAAATTATTAAAATAATTATATACTTAAATAATAAATTGTTAAAAAAAATTAACTGTTAAATAAATTTTACAGGTTAGTTCAAGAAAATGCAACAAGAATCGACACCATTGTTAGTTGTCTGAATTATCACAAAAATGCTGAATTTTCTAATAAGTTTGAAAAGCTTCTATAAATAGTTATTATTTATATTTATTTGTAAGAAGAATCATACAAAAATGTATGAACTAGACCATTCCTTTCTTGCCCGTTATTCTAGGCTCTTCAGGGGTATTCCAATCTCAGTTGAACTGCAAAGTTGAACTGCAAAGTTTTAAATCATGGTCAGTTCATACTAACTCATAGTTATTCTGTGACTAAATAGTGACATTATGATGTCATTTGATGTGTTTTCGCGCATATTTTGCTGTCAAGTGTCTAAAAGGAATGATCACGTGGTACAAAATTGTACCACGTGACCTGAAGAAATTACACTGGGCAGTGAAATATAACTTGACAGCAAAAGATTGGAATACGGGGGCTTGTCACGAGTTCTAGCTCCTAGAATCACCTACAAGCTGCTACAAGCAATCTTCCCACGACATAATTAAACAGTTTGTTAATAGAACAACTTGTAACAAAACACGCCACACCATCTTTTGGCACGCCCAGGGAGACTGGCAGACAATGCTCTTAGCATTAAGTCCTCCTAGCACTACCTATTTGTGTGAAATTTTAAAATAAATAAATAAATAAGAATAATAATTAATTAATTAATTAAGGCAGTAAGCAACCTACTCATTTATTGAACGATTTTTTTTGGTACAAGCCGATTGCCCACCTGATGCTAAATGGTTACCTCAGTCTATAACAATGGATTGTCTCACTGAGCACGTCCACTGAGGACGTGCTCAGTGATGCATTGTACTGCACCCATCACTCTGAGACATAAAGGTGTGATAAAAAAGAAAAAAATACTCAACTGAAATAAGAGAACCAAAACATTTAAAATAAAATATAGGTACTTACTTAAATTAAATATGTAAGCGGTAGTAAAAAGAAAACCAATAAATTTGTCTAATTATATAAGGCTAACATTAGGATTTCATTCCATAGAGTCTTTTTTGTTTTTTTTTATTTATACTCCGGCACTAGCTCCCACCCGCGACTTCATCCACGTCCGTAGCTTATGTATTAATTCAGGCCACGAACTATATGTATTCCAAGTTTCATCCGAATCGGACCTGTAGTTTCGCGTGAAAGAGTAACAAACATCCATACTCTAGCTTGCCCGCGCGGTAAATATTTTTATTTGATAACCAACATTGACATTACTTGCATAAGTCATTCTGCCACCTTGGAATTGCAAGTTGTAATGATGTTTTCAATAAAAACCCAAACATTATGGTTAACGAGATCCCACTAAGTATTACTGCAAGGAAATTTTCCACTAGTATTTTCCGTTGCGTCATGGTGATATTTTTGATGTACCAATCATTTAATTTTACAAAAAGCATTATTTACAGGCGTATTAATAAATTAGGCATCCATCACCTTGGACAGAGAATTAGTATTGCCATACAAAAAGGTAACGTTGCCAGCCTTTTGGGCACCCTGCCTGCAGTCGGTGATTTGAACTCTGTTTTCTATCTCTATTTCTATTTATCTATCTATCTATCGCATCTATCTATCGCATTTAGAATTCAGAGTTCATTTTAATAATTTTTTTTGGTTAAAAATTGCTATTTTCTAAAGTATTTGTATATAGTTATTGTTTTAAAAAATAAATATCCATTTTTAATACAACTACACGGATGGAATAAGCCTTTAACGGTGCATTATCTCACAGAGCACTTTCACTGAGGACATGTCCTGTGATGCTTTGCGACCATCACTCATCATTTTTAATTCGTAAATACATACTTATAATTAACCCCCGACGCAAAAACGACGGGGTGTTATAAGTTTGACGTGTCTGTGTGAGTGTGTGAGACAACGTAACTCCCAAACGGATGAACCCGATTTTGATTTTTTTGTTTGAAAAGTGAATAAGTCGGGAATGTTCTTAGCTATGTTTGATGAAAATCCGGCCAAGATTCGGGAGTTTTAATAATTTTTAATTTAATTACTTGTAACATAGATTAAATTATGAAAAATACTAAGGGCGGCTTGCATCAGAATCGCTAAACGCGTTTAACTCTTAAATAGTATTTAGCGAGTTGTCAAGTCATACAAATACGTCAGATTTAAATCGATTTAGCTGTTAAATACGTTTAGTGATTCTGGTGCAAGACGCCCTTAGTGTAAATAAAATTTTTGACAATTTCAAAAGTTATTTCTCCAGTGTTTATAAAGTTCTAAAATCTGTAACTTATACTGTCGCAGAGAATTATCATTCGGTACCGAAACTTGACTGCGATCGATTTCTGCTCCACGCAAGCGCAGTACAAAACACATCTGTTGCGCGCGAACTCGCTCAGTCAGCCATAAGATACAGGCGTGATAACACGTCTTAGTTTTGTTTATTTTTTAATTGTGTTTTCAACCCCGCGACCCGTAAGTTTGATACAAACTCATTGATTAGACACTTTCTTTTTAATTCTCTATATGGATTGCGCAATAGTGTTGGAATTATAACAAGAGTGGAGATAATTACTTTTAAATAGGTCCTTGTTTGTCTCATTTATATAATACTATAAGAGGTTTTACAAGTTTTTCTAATAATAGATTATATTGAGCATATATTAATATTACTATACCTTATATATTAACAATGTTTTTTTTTTAAATCATCAATTGACAAACTTTTTATATTTTGTGTACAATAAAAAACTTGGTAAGTTTTATTAAATAATTTAATTTAAAATTGACATTATATTAATTTCTTAATCAAAATATTGCAAAAAACTTAATACAAAAACCAAATTCGTAATAATAATTGGAGTTTTTTTCCAAAATAAAGCATAAATAATTCATTTAGCGTGTAAATTAAAACAAATAGGTATTAAATACCTTTCACTAATTATCAAACTCAATAATTATGACTCTATCAATTCCAATGTCATTTAGTTGGTATGTAATGCCATTTCCTATTACCGTATTATGGCGTTCTAGGTCATAACTTGACCTACGATATCATTTTGATAAATTATTAGTTCAGTATTTTATTGTTTATCAATCCCACTAATATTATAAACTAGGAGTTACCCGCGACTTCGTCCACGGAACAAAAAAATATATAACTTAAAAAAATAAGTAGCCTATGTGTTAACATGCTACTTTGGCTGAAGCGAATTGTTAATAAGTTTTGTTTTGTTAATAAAAACAAACATTAATATTAATTTTTATCTCAAATTTTACCTACTTTATTAAAATGTCAAATGATAACATGTTGAAGAACCAGAAGTGCCGCATAAAAAAGAAAAAAAAGCAATAGGTATGACATGCACTACATTGTCGATTCTGATGTTGCATTTTTCTAAACTAACCTAATTTGACAGCACTAAAAATGTTGCTGTCCCTTTTTCATAAACTGAAACGACAAAGACAGCTATAATTTTAGCGCTGTCAAATTAGGTTAGTTTAGAAAAATGCAACAACAGAATCGATACCATTGCACTTTGTTATCGTTATAAAAACTGATTATTGCTTTTGATTTTGTTGTACCAAATTTTGTGGTACCCAAGTAATTAATGATTAACACGTTATTTTGTTTAAACAATAGTTTATCACGAATTTTTTAATGCAAACTTTTATTTTCTAACTAGCAGTTACACGCAACTTCGTACGCGAGTAGCGTTTCCGTGTACATTAATTATATTATCTGTGCGTGTACCGAGCGGATACTTTGAGAAACTTGACATTACACCGAACCTGTACTCGAATGTCAAACGTTAGTCCTTAGACCAAAGAGGTAGTACGCCCTGTCAAACTGACGTGACATGACATCATCCTCTTGCCAATTGGCGCTGCTAATCCCGTTCGTTCATTTTATCCTGTAGATCCTGTTAATTATTTGGGATAAAAAGTAGCCTTTGTGTTAATCCAGGTTACGAACTATATATATGCCAAGTTTCATCCAAGTTGGTTCAACAGTTTCAACGTGGTTGAAACACAAACATCCAAACATCTAAACTTTCGCATTTATAATATTAGTGGGATTATGTTTTCTACCAAGACCTATCCAATAAACTTAAATATTTCTGAGTTATATACCACAAAGACCTGAGATTATGGTACAGTACAAGGATAGATAAATAATCAGCAGGGTTATTCCAATCTCAGTTGAAGTGCAAAGTTTTAAATCATGGTCAGTTCATACTAACTCATAGTTATTCTGTGACTAAATAGTCACATTATAATGTCATTTAATTTGTTTTCGCGCATATTTTGCTGTCAAGTGTCTAAAAAGAATGATCACGTGGTACAAAATTGTACCACGTGACCTGAAGAAATTACACTGGGCAGTGAAATATAACTTGACAGCAAAAGATTGGAATACGGGGGCAGGCCTTTGCATCTAATCTAGATGATTAGCGTCAGGAGGCACTTGTGCCCCATGCCCCGATGTACGGGAGGCTGCAGTGCCTGGGACAAGATGTAGATGGAGTAGTCTTGTAGCACTATACCATCCTCTCGGTCCCTATCCACAGGAAAGACAATGATGTTTTTCTTCACCGATAACGAAGATAGATATACAAACTTCCAGATTGTTATTATACCTACGTCTTTGGAAAAAATTACCATCTGGTCATGATCTAACAGATAGATAGATAGAAAACTCTTTATTGATTACTAAAACGTACTAAACACAGGTTTTACAAACATAAAAAATCTTAAAATAATAGGTAGGTAATACAATGGGCGGCCTTATCGCAAATAGCATTTTTTATTTTATAGCTAATAACATTCGCCTCAAAAACTAATCAAAAATTGTATTTCCGAGCAAAAATTTTTCTTCTTATTTATGGCCTCTGTCCGTATCCCAAAAAACCCTACTGAGCTTGGCATCGTCCACCTCTGGACTGGATACGTAACTGGTCACTGATCTTTATCTCTCATCATCATCAACCTATACTCGTCCACTGCTGGACGTAGGTCTCTCCCAAGACTTAAACAGACAATTTTGCAAGTGTATAGTACATTACTGCAGTGGCCAGCAACCAGAAGCAATACCTAGTTGTGGCTAAGGCTTGTATAGTACTTTTCTCAAATAATGCGTGGAATTTAAAACTAAGTTGTACCTACCTACCTAGGCAGAACTTTTTATTAGAAAATACAATTTACTTTTCAAAAACAATGACGAACAACAACATTTTTTGTTTTGTTTTTTTTTTCAATAAACAGGTTTCTATTTGCAAGCCAGTTCGAAATTTAAACAAAACCTTTGTTAAGACCTCCTTGGTTGCCATATTTCGGAGTAAAAGATCGTTCCATTTTTAAATTACACGACAGATATGAGTTTACTATGTAATTTATTTGGCCGCTAAACACGATTATGGATTTTCAGACAACTTTTGCCGGCCGCTGGTCGCATGTTATTGGTCAGTATAGCAATTTCGATTTATCTCGAAGGAGGTTGTCAAAATAATGCTTAAATTTCCAAGCATATTTGAGAAAAAGTATTAAGTTTTATGTTGTGTAAAGTATTCTGTATTTGAAATTGAGTAGAGTCATTTGTCAAGTCAGTTGTCATTTGTTTTAAAAGCAAAATGGTTTTCCCTTGAAATCTTGGAAACGAACTCCATCAAATAAAAAAATTACATAAATACACGTTTATTCCAATGGCTCACGTGATCATTCTCAGAACGGAAATAGTATTTAGTTAGGAAGTAATGCATTTAGCCTTCCATTGAGGTTTAAACATGCATTTCTCACATGAAATCTGGTCAATCACCCGTCAGGCCACTAAGGTCATCAGCTATTAAGTAGAACTTACACACAATCATGATTACTGAATGTTATATGATCATTTGAGACTTTCTCATAAATTTATATTCCTTGGTACTTTAAACATCTTTTAACTATAATTTTTTTTTGAAAATCCAGTTTTTTGTGAAGTCCGTTAGGTAGTTTTGAAGAAAACTTTTTATAATTTCGAAATCATTATGACATATTAATTTATAATTATTTCAATACTTAATCAAATTGTTATAGATCATAATTGAATTATTAAATATTTTTTTATTTTCAATAATTTTATTAATAACTAAATAAAATTCTTCATTTTCAAATAATTCGTTATTATTTTATTGAGTATTTTATGTTGCCTTATGTTTTTAACTTGCTTTGAGATTTGTCATAGATAAATGATCGGTGCAAAACTACAACCGTGAACAACGGTATTGGCAAACATTCACTTTTGCAGCAAGGACATAGAGCAATTTCATACTGCCACCGACACGACAAACGATATCGAGGCAAAGCTAAAACCATGTCTTTATTGGGGACAAAGTTACGAGATATTTACATGCAACCGTCCGGCGACAATGCCGCGAGACATTTCTCTCATCCACACACTAATTGCTTTTGAGATGTCGCCCGAGGAGGTACCCTACTGACATAAACCTCGATAGTTCTAGAACACACAACAACATGCGTCTTGAGTAGTCTTGACTATCCAAACGCTGTCGGGCCACTGTCGTGGGGAACGAAATCGCGCCCCACGTCATGTCAAGTCATGTTTCTTGTCAACGCTCTCGAGCGATGTGACATGACATGTCATGCGACACGTTACACGTCTTTGATTTCGTGTTCTACGACAATTTCACGGGACAAAATGTCCCCTAATAAATACGAGGCATAGTAAAAGAAAGAAAGAAAGAAAGAAAAAGTATTTATTTTGAAACACAAACACAACAGCACAACAATACACAAAAAAAAACAAAAATAAAAAAAAATATAATATAAAAGACAGCCGCTTTCAGACCATGTCAGCGCCAACACCGATATTCGTTGAAGCCAGTATCGTGTCGATGTCGGTGTAGTCCAGTGTGCAAACCCATTGGCGACCTAATAATATGTACTTTATGCTATGTAACTTGATAATATCTCTGTGGTTTGTTATGTGATATTTGGTGAACTAGCCTTTGAAACTTTGTCAGTGCTTTCAAGCGGTGAAGGAAAAAGACCCTTGGCTTAGTCAGCTCCGTACGTATTGACCTTGTCTTTCCCGTGGATAAGGCCGACTAGGCTGAGAGGATGGTATAAGTGCTACAAGCCTACTCCATCTACATCATGTCCCAAGCATTACATCGTCCCGTTCATAGGGGTATGGGTAAAAATGGTCTCCCTGACGTTGTATTATCATCTAGATTAATCTCAGCAGGGGTATGCCAAAGTTGAACTGCAAAGTAGAACTGCAAAGTTTTAAATCATGGTCAGTTCATACTAACTCATAGTTATTCTGTGACTAAATAGTGACATTATGACGTCATTTGATATGTTTTCGCGCATATTTTGCTGTCAAGTGTCTAAAAAGAATGATCACGTGGTACAAAATTGCACCACGTGATCTGAAGAAATTACACTGAGCAGTGAAATATAACTTGACAGCAAAAGATTGGCATACGGAGGCTGAACTTTTGACCAGATGTTTAAACCTTAAGTTTTGTTTTTGTTACCCGTCATTTTGTTGTTCTTCTCAAATTTTACTCAATGTTTTATTATTGACCAGAAATCATTCTATTATAATAATCACTTATAACAAATAATAAGAAAATCTAAATAAATTCTAAGGAAAGGACATTGGTGATCTTTTCAACATGTTTTAATAAAGCTAAGTAAATAATATCTCGCGCTCGTCAATAGATTTTATTGAAGACAATCATTTTCTATGATTTTTAAATGACAGTCAATTCATAATAAAAATAATTGAAGTTTTTGTATGAGTTTGTTTTTGTATGATAGTTCAGAGAAATACTATCAGCAAGCTTAAAAGTATTTTTATTATTCAACAATTTATTGTAAAACAAATACACGTGTAAGTACAAAAAGAGAGTACTAAATACGAACTTTAGACTTAATTAAACTTATCCACAGCTAAAGCGTATACATTTTCCGAATGCAATACAGTACTTTTGATTCTGTCCACTCGGGCCCAGCGTCCTATGGCCGCTCAGAGGTCTCTAAATAAAAATGACTCAAAAAAGAAATCTTATAAACGAGTAAAATTAACGAAAGTGACCGAAATACTTTAAGTCGATTAATTTCGATTCCGGTCGTTTTTAATTGACAATTTATATTCAGAGCGCAAGTCATATTGAGAGTAAAAACAAAAACTACGGGATCTTGAGACTTTTGAGCGCCTTCGGGCATTTAATTCGCTTTTACCTTACCTGTTAAAATCGTATAATTCACGTAGTTTTTAAAGACGATCTTTTCTAATACTGTTTCTTAATTATTTTAAGTATAGCTTATTTTGAGGAAATTGTTTCTAATTAATAAAAATAACTATTAAAAAGACAATAATAAAGAATTTATTTTATTTCAAGGTTTACCTAATTTGGTTAAGCCGTTATGACAACATCAAAAGTTTTACATTTATTTTATTTGGTAGATATTTAAAAATTCTTTTTGAAAAAAATAACTATAGTATTATGACTGTTACTATGTATTATAAGTATGTATTTACAAAAAAAAGTATATAAGTATTCTATCAGCCATCTAGTTCCCATATTACAAGCTTTGCTTAGTTTGGGACTAGAGGGCGTTGTGTGTAAAGTTCATGAATATTTATTTATTCATTTATAGTAAGACAAAAATGTACTTCAATGTCACAGTACATAGTTTTGTGTTAGGTATAATTATTTTGAACGTAAACAAGATCACACAACGCATGCTTGTTTGAAATCCTTGAGCTCTGCGAAATCTAAGAACTAAGTCCGGTAGCGGACAGTACCGTTTCAGATGAAACCTTGGTCGTGTGACCGAAAGTAGAGGTTATTCGAGCAAGGTCAATTGACTTCCTAATAAAAAAATGTTGTGTTGCTAGGTGTTGTTGTTCCGGTTTTTTATAACTTTACATTTGTTTATAATACTTAATGTAAATAAAACAGTCATTATAATTATTATTTTACATTTTTTTTTATTAGCCTATTCTGTCCCACTGCTGGGCAAAGACCTCCCCCTCTTCCCTCCACTCGCCACGGTCCCTCGCCAAACTAGGCCAGTCCCTGTTAAAAACATCAAGGTCGTCCCTCCACCGCCGTTTCGGTCTACCTCGGCGGCGATTTCCATCTCCGGGGAAAATAACATTAATTTATTGGAATTTTAATACGGTCTACTTTTGCCAAACTAAATATTTTTTGATTTGGTAGATTTTTAACTTCGTGATACTAAATTTTATACAAATATTTCCACTAAAGTCAAAGTCTAGCTCTATAAGCTTTCTCAAACATTGACATTTATAATATTAGTAGGATAATAAAATCCCGCAGGCGAAGTCACGGGTCACTAGTGTTAATATAAAATAATATACTAAAATGTATTTAAGTTAGTTCGATGTTAATTCTAAAATAATGGTTGTTTAAACCAGTAATATTAGTACTAGGTCAAGAATACATAATCGTGTGACTAAGAAAGTTATAAATCTGACACCTATAAGTGTAATAAAATTCGATTACTGTTGAACCAATAAATAATTGATTATCAGAGATAGGACAGAGCTTTTTTAAAACGCATTGACATCGTGTTAACGTATAAAAAATACTTTTGTGGTAAAAATTATTTAAATTATATTTTGTTAACTAAAATACGCAGTAAATCGTACACACAGCCACATTCAAATAGGTTATCATTTATCAAGCAAGACGCAACTTCTACATTGTAGCTGATAACCCCAGATCAACTCCAGACAAATTGTTTTTAGTGCTACTGCGCAATCCATAGATACACATGTAGATACACCACAAATTTTATTCATACTTATTTAAAATTAGACGTAGTTACAATAGTTAAATTTTGTATAATAAATTATTATCTTTAATAAAATTTATTATTATATATAAATAATTTATTAAATAAATAGTTGATAAATAAAAAAGTTAATTCTAGATCGAATGCAAATATGTCGGCAGTCAACGGAACCAATTCAAATTCAAACTCAGAACCGATAGTGCCGCCATCTTCGTTGATCAGACGCGTCAGTTCCCGCTCGATTCGAAATTCAATTTCTGAAGAAGGCAGTGCTGAGAATGGCCAGAAGGGCTCATTTGTAAGCAAGTACAAAAAAGCGCCTGAAGCGCTGAAGGGTTTTCATCTAACTGACGCTGAAAGCGAACTTGAGGTTCCTGGAACACCCATGACGCCGAGAACTTCTACCACACCTGGTTTGTATTTTGCAATAAGACTTTGTTCTTATTTATTAAAGTTCATTTTTCTTCAACATTTATTTCGTTACGTGCAGTATTTGCTACAAAATAAAGATACGAAGAAGACACTTATTTGGAAAGTCAGTCGTTTCTTGCTACTGGAAGGTATCTACTTTTAGGCACTAATATTGATATTCTATCTAGTTCTGTACCTTCTTTCGTTACGCATAGCGCTTAATTTGATATTTTAAACAGTTAATATTTTTGTAAAATTATTTAAAATATTAATAATAAAAATATAGTAAGTATTATTAAATTATTAAACAAAATAAAATATTACTAATTAATAAGTATTGAAGGGTTAACTTTAGCTGTATAAGGTTATTGTCACTGGAGCAAAAATATGAGGCATAAAAATAATTTGATTTACACTTTGACAACCAATTTAAAATATACATAGCTAGCTATAATACCGATATCAGGCTGTCCTAGCTTAGATTTTACATGATTATTAAAGATTATTAAAATAACTTTATCGGTCAATGAACTATGTGAATTTGATTATTGGGCTAGTGTGTAGTCTTTATTAGTTTTAATGCCAAAAACCAGTTTAATTAAAAGAAAATAGAAATCTGGTTTCAATAATTAATAAAACAACTATACTTAATTGTGGTTTATTGTTAGATAGAGTAAAAACAGTAGAATGAGGCTTGATAAGCGTTGTACGTATGAAAAAAACATTTTGCTTACGGTTCCACCTAGCAAGTTTATCATATTTGACACTAACTTTTTTTTGGGTGTTACTATGTATTATAAGTATGTATTTACAAAAAAAAGTATATAAGTATTCTATCAGCATCTAGTTCCCATATTAATTACAAGCTTTGCTTAGTTTGGGACTAGAGGGCGTCGCGTGAAATATCCTTGAATATTTATGTTTATTATTATGACTTTTAATTATTATCTTTTTAACTACTACATTCCACCAAGGTATAAATTATTGTCTATTTTGGGAAATATTCTACCGAAAATAGTTTGCAAAGCAATCTAGCAAATAAATCTTACTTAATTTAGACGACTACAATGGATAAATAACAATATTGCCAGAGTAAATATAGTACGGTTTTGAATATTTATTTTATCTGGCTAGTGATTGCAGAATGTCAATCTGGTGGGCGAGTATTCTATTTAAATTCTTGCTCTATACCTTAAATTGTTACTCTTTGCTTTCAAATGCCTGTTTTCTTACGCAACACGCCATTTTGTTGCATATTGGTCGGAGAATTTCGGCTTGCAAATATAAATCTTATATTTAAATGCTTTAACTGTAAACAAACCTTACTAATTTTTCATTTATTTAAATATAAAAATATTATGACAGATTATGTTTATACAATAGATGGGATATTAATTTATGAATTTTGTTTATGTAGGTACATTATAATTTAATTTTAAATAAATTCTTTTAATTCACTTTGATAAATTAATAACTGGTTATTATTTTCGAGTAGCTAGCTAGCAACCAATAATTTCATAAAACTGTCTTAATAAGTTGTCAAAAAATTGCAAAAGTGTATGAAAATAGTACCTACGACACATCGTTAAGTTAGCTATTCCCATATCTACATTTTCATTCATTTAACAGGCGTCACAGCTCGGTCGGTAACGGCTCTGCCTTCGGTGCTGTGGGTCATGGGTTCGATCCCCACTGAGAACAAACATTTGTGCGTGGAAAACATAGATGTTTGTTCTATGTCTGGGTGTTACTATGTATTATAAGTATGTATTTACAAAAAAAAAAGTATTTAAGTATTCTATCAGCCATCTAGTTCCCATATTACAAGCTTTGTTTAGTTTGGAACTAGAGGGCATTGTGTGTAAAGTCCATGATTTTTTTTTTTTTATTATTTCCTATACTCAACTAGACTAGTCTACAGTAAAAGAGATGCTATTCTGGTAAAACATAATTTTGTGTTTCGTTCAATGTTCTGAATAAGTAGGTAAATCACATACAAACACTTTGTTTTCGAACAAAGTCTACAATCGTGTCCCCAATTTATAATTTGGTAAACAAAGTTCTTACGGCTTTGGTAAGATAAAATGTTTATTGAAAAAAGATCGAGCATCAAAGCTTAGAATACACAACCATTTTTATTTTTAGGCTCTTCATTCTTTTCTATTATTTTTGTAATATTGAAATTGTGTATTTTAAAACATCAGCATTTTATTTATCATTAGGTACCTACACCGGACCATTTTTTTATTTGTATTTATATATATCAGCAGGGGTATGCCAATCAAAGTTGAACTGCAAAGTTTTAAATCATGGTCAGTTCATACTAACTCATAGTTATTCTGTGACTAAATAGTGACATTATGACGTCATTTGGTGTGTTTTCGCGCATATTTTGCTGTCAAGTGTCTAAAAAGAATGATCACGTGGTACATATTGTACCACGTGACCTGAAGAAATTACACTGGGCAGTGAAATATAACTTGACAGCAAAAGATTGGCATACGGGGGCTGTAATGATCAACAACTACTTTGATCGTTATTCAGAAATACCAACAATTTTGACAGGCGTCACAGCTCAGTCGGTAATAGCTCTGCCTTCCGTGCTGTGGGTCGTGGGTTCGATCCTCACTGAGCACAAACGTTTGTGAACCAAACATAATAATCTTGTTTTATATCTGGGTGTTACTATGTATTAAAAGTATGTATTTACAAAAAAGTATATAAGTATCAGCAATCTAGTTCCCACATTACAAGCTTTGCTTAGTTTGGGACTAGAGGACGTTGTGTGAAATGTCTATGAATATTTATTTAAGTATATTAATATTATTAATTCAATGAGCACCTTTGATGAAAACAGCCGAAGACCAAGCTCAATGGCGCGTCGCGGGAGAGACCTACGTCCAGCAGTGGACGAGTATAGGTTGATGATGATGAGCACTTTGACTTCTAATTGAATAAGTTGGTTATAATTTTCTAATGGGGGAGACCTTTGCCCAGCAGTGGGAAAATACAGGTTAAAAAAAAAATGTAATGGTATGTTTTTGTCTTCAGGTCACGAGAAATGCACCTTCCACCATGATCTGGAGCTGGACCACAGGCCCCCCACCAGGGAGGCACTGCTTCCCGACATGGCAGCCTCCTACAGACTACTTCTCACAGGTATGGTATCCATACAAGATAGATAGATAGATATTCATTTATTTGACACACAATCACAACACAGGTACAGCACAGAACAAACATAAAAAAAAGAAAACAATAAGTACCTACACAATTATAAGTACCTAGTAGGTAGGTAGGCTGGGCAGGTGTGAGTGCTGACCAGCGCGTTGATGCAAAATATACAAATTATTTTATTAAAGTATTAAACTATTTATTTATATTTAATTATTGAATTTATATATAATTATTGAATTTATATTTAATTATTGAATTTATATATAATTATTTGAAGTGGTTGGATTGTGTGAAAGAGGATATGAATGTGAGAGGAGTAGATTCAGAGTTGACGAATGATAGAAGCGAGTGGAAGAAGAAGACATGTTGTGCCGACCCCGCCTAGCGCGGGATAAGGGCAGGGAAATGAATGATGACTTATATTTAATTATTATTTATTAGTAATTATAAATAAATCATAAATTATGTTTACTTACATAACTAAAAATATATTATATCATAAACATAGTTAATAATTTTATTTACAAAGAAAATTACGTCTAATACAGAATTAATATTTACAAAATATCTAATAATTTACTATAACTTTAGTAGGTAACTACTTAATTATTTATTTTTAAATAAACAGTTAATTAAGTTGTAATAACTATTTTAGTAACTATAATAATTGGTTCCAATTTAACTAAAACATTAATAAATTAAAAAAAAATCGTTTATCAAAAGATATTTAAATAAATCATTATTATTTTGATATTTTGTTGCTGTATAACAATTGTTTTTATAAAGGAAATTATATTACTTATTATGGGTTTTTCAGTAAACGCATATAGATGTCACAAAAGCGTCTAAAATCTAGTTCTAACCGTTTTCCTTTATCATTTCCAGGACTTGGAGAGGATCCGGAGAGAGAGGGTCTACTGAAGACTCCAGAGCGTGCAGCTAAAGCTATGTTGTTCTTCACAAAAGGCTACGACCAAAGCTTGGAAGGTAGGTTATCTAAACAGCCTCTAGCCAAACTGACATTTTCCAATCACTGGAGAGTAAACCAAACAAAAATCAAACGTATTTCTACTTTCACAAAATGTCAGCTTGACCTTTAAATTCAATTCAATCGTATATTTATACAAGATAATTTTTAATACGCATTTATCAAAATGTAGGTGTAATTGGAGGGTTCTTAAAATGATCCCTGTGATTTTATTGAATAAAAGATTTTTGACTTTTACGTTTCTTACATAACAGTTTTTAATTATATTGCCTCGTTGTATCGTGTTTTTGTAAGTAAAAAGATAAATCAAGAGTCTCAAAAATTTATAACGAAAAATATACTTCTATCACTTATTAGGACATCTAGCATCCGTATCGCAGCATTTTCATCCCAAAACATAAAGTATAGTTAAAATGCTTTTTTTTAAAGAAACCATTGCACACTTTTCAGAGGTACTAAACAATGCTATCTTCGACGAGGACACAGACGAGATGGTAGTCGTAAAAGACATCGAAATGTTCTCGATGTGTGAGCACCATCTCGTGCCGTTCTACGGAAAGGTCTCGATCGGGTACCTGCCTCAAGGCAAGATTCTTGGATTGAGCAAGCTGGCTAGGTAAGTTACCTTACTACATCGTCCACTGGCCTCAATGGATATGCTCTGTGTATACTGTCAGCAATCTAATTCCCATAGTATAGCTTTGCTTAGTTTGGAAGAAGAAGGCGTTGTGTAAAACGTCCATTAATATTTATTGGTTAAGCTCCTACACTGTCCCTTTACTGACGGGACCTCATAGTTAACACCTGGGAGAGGTTTTCGATCTTAAAGACACACAGATTTGTTATTTTTAAAACCTAACTTATCCACAGAAAAGGCTATATAAAGGCAAAGACTTAACACTACTCCTACGGACAGTTCGTCGCTTGGATATGTTTTAAATAAAAGGCAATAAGATCTAGTTTATTTTCAAAACCTAAGCTATTCACAGAAAAGACATGATTTTCCTCATCATTCCAGGATCGTGGAGATTTTCTCTCGTCGTCTCCAGGTCCAAGAGAGGCTTACGAAGCAGATTGCCATCGCTGTCACTCAAGCTGTGCGCCCCGCCGGCGTGGCAGTCGTCATAGAAGGAGTGTAAGTTCAGTACCTTGCCATCTTTTCTCCAGCGGTTGTAGTGTCCCCTTCAATACAGTTTCTTCTTCAAAACCATGTAAACCCATGCATTGTTATAGGCCAAGGTAACCACATAACATTAGGAAGCTAAAGTGCCTGGAGCATGGTTTTAGATGGAGTTAGCTTGCCCAGCATCATCCTCTCAGCCTAGTCCACCTTATCCACAGGATCCACTTCTTAGTAGACCCTGGTTCTTCTCTCATACCTCCTGATTATATATCTTGCGACAGGTCTCAAATGCAGCTATTGCTGTCAATAAAAACTAAACCAATAATATCTTCTTTCAGTCATATGTGCATGGTGATGCGTGGAGTCCAGAAGATTAACAGTAAGACAGTGACGTCATCAATGGCAGGTGTCTTCCGCGACGACCCTAAGACCAGAGAGGAGTTCCTAAACCTTGTACATTCGAAGTGAGCTGATACTATTTAAGACTATTTGAGCACTGGACGGGAAAAAAAGAGGGGGGTATAAAGGCACGAAGAAATAGTACAAATACGGTAAAGACGCTGTAAAAATTACAATTAAATAGCATAAAATAGTCATCTTCTTCTTCTTCTTGCGTGTCAATGGCAGCAACCAACACTAGACGAAGTTCGAGTGGAACTTCGCCACTTTTACCCCCTCGTCTGTGATCCATAATATCATCATAAAAATTAGTTATAAAAGACAATAAAGAAAAATAAAATGTTATGGCTTTCAATACTTATTTATAAATGTAAAAATTGGATTATTTTGAATACTTATTTGGCTAGCAATGGGTATTTTTTAATTTGACAAAGGTTTTTGAAAAGGTTTTTTTTAATCACACGGTAAAAATAACCAACAATTAAACTTACTGCTCTAGAGTCTATTAAAGCGCCCTACTCACACATCTGCCGCAGGGGCAATCTAGGGTGCATGGCGGTTGTGGCGATATCGGGAGTATCTCTACACACTTGCCTGCCGTGCAGTGTTTCCGAGTAAGCTGAGCTGAGCACACGTGTTGAGAATGGCACCTGTATTTTTGAAATTAATAATAATTATAAATTTTTTTTTGAAAGCCGGCAGATCCATGTTGGTTTTCAGTTCCCCAAAAATTTCAAACATTAGTGTGAATGTTTGCTGCCTTGAGTCGCGGTTAAAATAATGTTTATGATTTTTATCCCACATGTGAGGTCGGTCTTTATAAACTTCTATAATTCGCGTCCAAACTTCGCGTTCGTTGTCGGCCGCCATTTTGATTGTACGCTATGTATACGTGCACTCCGTGTGACAGATACTGACAAACTGACTGAGAAATTGCCCCAATCGCGCTACACACGCAGCGACGGCAGGGACGACTTAGGGATCAAGGATGGTCTCGCGCTCCTGCCGCCCTGCCGCAGGGCCAATCCTCCAAATTGCCCCTGCATGCCTACACACATCACAATTAAGGATGGAATTAAGGGTCATCCCCACTCCTACACCCTAGATTGCCCCTGCGGCAGATGTGTGAGTAGGGCGCTTAAGAAAAGACAAAAATAATTACGCAAAATAAAACTGCGTAGTTTTACGTCGGATATTTAACATCCGTAAAATTTATGGACAAGCAATTTTAAAAGACTCACAAAATAGAAGTTCGCGTCCAGTGGTCAAATAGTCTCCGTTAAATTCGAATGTTCGTAGTTGTTTTTGAAAAATATAAGGGTTCCGTATTTTGTCTAATATTATAAAAAAATGGTTTTTTTTTTGTTTTCTAGGTAAAAATTTGAGACCTGGTAAAATTAAATTGCCCGATTTTAGCAGCATCTCAAAATTTATTTCATCTATCTAAAAATAATATTACTAATAGAATTTAATTTAATTACAATAATTATTAGTTAAGTTCGGAATCCTTTATGTGCATGAGTTTTCATTTTTGTACATTTAGCTTAAATTGTAAATGAAATTTGCAAATGCACAAATGTTTTATAATTTGCTCGAAAGAATGTGATATTATTTAAATTTATAAAACAAAAACTAATTTTTCAAAAACAACTGCTAGCGTACTCGTTTGTTAATTTAGTTAATTGTTATTTTTAGCTTTTTACTGCCCATTTTATGTATAATTTTATTTATAGATGTAAGTACAACTATAATTTCTTATCATTTAAAGTGTTCTGGAAACGTTTCAAAATATTGTAGGTAATATTAATGAAGGCACCTAAACCTGCAGTTTTAATGTAAGAAAATCTTATATAGTTCACAATATTTTCTATCTAAATAAAATCACACTTTGAAGAATATCGTATTTTTAAGACATTAATTTCATGACAATAATTTTATAGAAGGAAAATATAGTAACGAAATATATTGCCCAAAATTACTATATTTTCCGCATTTTTGAATATTTTGTACTTGCCTATATTTTTTTATGATATTTATATCATATTAGTTAATTTAATATTATATAAAAAGTATATAAATTTTGTTCGTAAAAGGACCAATTTTTTAAGCAAAAATCTCAAACAACATGGCTGATGTTTGACATTTTTGAGAAAATTTATTTTATTTTCTCAAGATTTATACATAGGTCTAAAATATAGCCTTAACCTACGAATTTTCATGTGTTAATGAGTTTATTATGAATAAAAATAATTATTTTAAGTTATTTCTGTATTTTTATTTCTGCTTCATTTGCTTGCTAGCTTTTTGCATCATATGATGACTCTATTTATTTTATAGGATTTAGAATCAATAGATCAGTATCAAACCGGTTTCGGAACTATAAATTGATAAAAAAGTACCTATATAAAAACAAATTAAGAAACTTTTCATCTATAAAATCGTGCAACGAATAAAAACAATCTTTAAATAGATACTTTTAACTGTCGGTAAAGGCTTGATCTGCGTCAAAGCCATGTTTTAAGAAATAAGCTATTGCTAAGATAATATTATTAGGAAGCTCAAACCGAAGATGGATTGAATATTGGTAACTAGCAGTTACCCGCGACTTCGTGCGCGTCTACAGTTTCCGTGTACATTATATTATCTGTGCGTGTACCGAGCGGATACTTCTTTGAGAAACTTGACATTACACCTCATTACACCGAACTCGTACCTACTGGAATGTCAAACGCTAGTTGTTAGACCAAAGAGGTAGTACTACGCCCTGTCAAACTGACGTGACATGACATGACAATGAAATCCTCTGGCGCTGCTAATCCTTTTCGTTCATTTTATCCTATAGATCCTGTTAATTATTCGGGATAAAAAGTAGCCTATATGTCAATCCAGGTTACGAGCTACATATGTGCCAAGTTACATCCAAGTTGGTTCAGTGGTTTTAACGTGATTGAAACACAAACATCCAAACATCCAAACATCTAAACATCCAAACATCTAAACTTTCGCATTTATAATATTAGTAGGATAGGATAGGATAGGATAGCCATACGAGATCTCATCCCTCACAGTAAATTCCGGAGTTGACGATAGACAAAAGGAACGCAAATTTGACACTTACCCGCACCTCCCTAGACCAGAAAGGTAGAGTCTTAGAGCCGAGATGATGACAATGATAAAACGTTCACTTTTGACAAACAGTCACTTTGACATAACGCTGACATGACATTGATTGTTTAACATTACCATTTAGTTTCAGCGGGATGTAGTAAATCTATTTGGAATAAGAACTCGTGAGTACTGAGACTATAATAATATAGGGATAGAACCTTTTCTTGAATGATTTCATTGGGTACCTAGGTACTAAATCATGCGTAGTCTTAAAATTTCATGTGCTTTCTCTAAAATTCTGCCCGGAATTGTGTCCGAAAGTTAATTGCGAAGCTAAATCACAGTATTACGCAAAGCTTTGTAACAGCTAATAATTTTTCTTGAATTAGGGCCTTTTTTAAGATCTTATAGATTAGTGTTTCCATAATTATATGGTGTCACAGCATGTGAAGAGAAACAAATAACTTAAAATGGTTAAAGATAGAAATTACTAAGTAGTTATAATAATATCAGGAGTATAACTTTTCCGGAGCAATATTTAGGCAGGGTAATAAAGATTGCTGGAATAGCTATATGAAGAAGACCTAACTTACAATGTGAACAACAGTGATCAATGAAAGCATATGTTGTCTTTCACAATTTAATTGAATTTACCAATATAAAGAGCCAGTATTTGTTGTGCATGACATGTTGTGCCGACCCCGCCTATATAGCGCGGGATAAGGGCAGGGAAATGATGATGATGATGAAAGAGCCAGTATTTCTAAAACTTAATACCTATACAGGGTGTAACATAATGTCCCTATAAGTCCGAAAGGGGATATTCTACACGCGAACAACATTTTCTTCCACTACTTTTAATATTTCGAAGTTTTTCATTCATGAAAATCGTCTTAAAATTTCCTTAAAAATAGCATTGCACACGTGCCAAAGTGTCTATGTGTGTGTGGGCGCGATGTGATAGGAGGGTGCGTGAGTATGTGTACTAAGGTACTAACAGGCTGGATACATACGCAAAGTAAATAAACACTAAGACAAAAATTAAAAAAAAATGGAAATTTCAAACGTGTTGAATTCAACTTTTGCGTATGCCAATCTATTCACGTGTTTGGTCTGAATAAGCCCCTTTTCGGCTTATAGGGACAATATGTTACACGTTGTACCTATAGGTAGGTACTTTGAGTTCTTACTCTCACCAGTCAAGATTAGTACTAACTACACCTATAGTTTATATTTTGATAACGGAATCATCACTGACCTTAATGTCAAAAAAACAAACGATAACCTTAAACGCGCAAGACCCTTATTACATTGACATAAGAATCATTTTCGAGCAAACCTTCTGAAAGTTATATATAAGGCCTAATTATTGCTGCTTTATATTATATACCTAGTTTGTTTGTACCATTTGTGTTTTGCCCGAGCTAAGGTGAGTGTGTTCTATTTTCAAACTCCAATTTAGGAATTTAGTTTTTCATTAACCTACCCTCATAGTCATTCACGATATTTTATCCCTGGTTTAGTTTAGTTCTTCTTCTTCCCTTAATTCTGGCTGTTCGGTGGCTAGGGCTTTAGTTTAGTTCTTCTCCTTTTCTTATTTATGGCCTCTGTCTGTCATTTCGACAGACAATTTTGTTAGTGTCAAGTGAATTATTTGAAATAATTAGTCAAGTCGAGTCATTCGTCAAATCGGCTGTCATTTATTTTGAAGGTAAAATGGTGAGTTTTCCCTTCAAATTTTTAAGAATCGGTTTTAAACCTTTTTATAACCAAAATAACAAATAAATAAAATAATGTATTCTTATTGAAATTCAGAACACTTTCATTCGCTTATTCATTGATTTGTTTCACTGATTCGATTCTCTGATTGGTTTCCATAAAGGCATTTTTAACTAAATTGGACTAAAACAACTTAAGATAAAATAGAATCATGGTCATGGTTTTAAGGTCTCCATCGTGGCTTAACAACTGGTAAAGCCGGGACCGGCAGTTTAACGTGTCCACCGAAACTACTAGATTTAGATAAGACTTAGATAGATTAGACTAGGAAAAGTAGATAAATTAGATTCTGGATAATAAATAACAATAACATAATAATAACAGTCGGTAATGGATCTGCCTTCCGTGCTGTGGGTCGTGGGTTCGATCCCCACCAAGAACAAACATTTGTGCGTGGAAAACATAGATGTTTGTTCTATGTCTGGGTGTTACTATGTATTATAAGTATGTATTTACAAAAAAAAGTATATAAGTATTCTATCAGCATCTAGTTCCCATATTACAAGCTTTGCTTAGTTTGGGACTAGAGAGTGTCGTGTGAAATGTCCATGAATATTTATTTATTTATTTATTTTAAATATGACGCAACAGAGATGTGAACCATAAATTGAAATAGGTAGATAGATATTCGACTATTTATAAAGAAAGAAAGACGACATGAATGTGGTGATAATGATTAAATAGTTGATGAATAAGTTATAGTGGATAACATGTGGGGCAGACGAAAGAATGTCTTATATCATGATTAGTGTGTGCGATAAGAAAAGAAGGACTCTTGTTAGGGTTAAGCTCGCCTTTGTACATGTCATCTATTTCTGTCTTTTGTTTAAGTCCTGTGTTGTGTGCAATAAAGAATTAAGGATAGATTGCGCGAAAGATGAGATGGATAAGGGATGTTGTCTAGTAGTAAGTGGAATTACAGATCCTCAAGAGAAGATAATCTTGGGATAAAGACAAGAGAATCATAATAATAGTCCCTTACAAATAGGTAAATGTTCCCGCACTTTTGTCGCTGTAGATTACAAAGTTGGCGTTTCGTTTCGCGATAACGCTTTAGGTTATCTAAGAATTAATTACTATCATTCGCTATTAATGACCTTTTGTCGAGATGTGACTGTTGTAGACAACACGGTCATAAAACGTGTGATCTAAATAAATATTTCGACCTAAGACTTTACAGACTAGAAAATTCATAGAAAAACGTACACACACGCACGATCAACACACATACACACACACACACGCGCACGATCGAGACACATTCCAAATCTTTGTTCTTATTAAATATTCATTGAATGAAGATTTCAAACTATTTATGTTTTTGTTTTTCATGATTTCAGACCCAAAAATGAAACACCTGGCAATCCTGGTACTTTTCGTGGCCCTGGCGGCTTCCGCGCCAACCTCTAATGAAACCGCTTCAATAGAAGACGACAAATTAGTTATTACAGATGGATTCTTCCCAGATGAGCTTAACATTTTCACAGCTGAGTATGATATAGTCAACCTACTGTATCCGTTGAATAATTTAAACTTCGACGATGACGATGATGATGATAATGAAGATGATAAAACCATATTTTTTGTTGAAGCTGATCTGACTAACGGTCTTGAATACAAAGGTCTGAGTGTATACAAGAACAATGTGACTACCAAAATCCTTCCTACAGGAACGTCTGCTGCAGCAAATGTGGATGACTCGAAAATTGTTTACTTCGGAGCCACTGACGGGCTTTACATATATAACGAGAAAGCAAATACGGCTATGAAATTTGGGCCTATCACTGACAGTATAATTGATATAGCTAAAGCCAACGGTACGGAACTTATTTATATACTGACAGATAAAAACGAAATCTTCAAAGTCTCCGAAAACGGTACTAAGAAAGACAAAGTTGATATTGACGGCGCAAAGCAAATTGTTTTAGATTCCTCTAATAACTTATATTATTACACTGACGACAACATACTTAACGTTGTCACGGAGGATGGTGTTAAAAAAGTTGAAGGTCTACCTGCTAATTCTAGCTACGTAAAATTATTGAAGCCAGCATTTATCATGGAAGATAGCGTACCAGTTATTCTAGACAACAAAGCATACATAGTATTTTCTAATGGTTCCAGCGAGTATTCTGAAATTGATTTCGAAACTAAACCATCTGCCTACGCCCCGGAAGCAACTCTTATTCAATACTATGCGTATAACAAGAGCATCTATGAATACAACATTGTTATGCTGATTCTAAGTGATTTAGTAGAAGATCTTAAGACCTTCTTCGCAGGTAAAGAAGGCGAAATTCAGGCACTAGCTACCAGGTCTGTAGGTGGCCTTAATCCTTGAAATTTAAAATGATAAAAGTCTAACGCTGTTTTTATGGATAGTGGTAGCCGAGAACTGGCTGAAAAAAAAGCCGTATTCGTTTATATGGAAATTCACAATTACTAAGTAGGCACTAGCTAGCTTTTAGAATATTATTAACTAAATCAATCTCTACTGATTACAGTGAAGCTTTTGATCACACCGACAAAATATCAAAACCAACACAGATGACTTTAGATCATTTTCTTGATAGTACCATTGGTCTATGTCAAAGTCAAAGTCAAAATTTCTTTATTCAATAAAATCACAAGGATCATTTAGAATGATAGTACCTACCTACCTATTTTCCGTACACCGTAGTTGTAGTAGCTAACAGCATATTATTGAGTGTATTTTCCGAGTGGTGTGCCCCAGGGCTTGATACTGAGGCCACTTCTATTTCTAAATTCTAAAAAAAATCTGAACTTTTCTTATATTTTTATTAGTTTGTTTTTTACCTATACCTACCTACAGATTCTTTGTATCTTGTTGTTCTGCGTATGCTTTATTGTTCTGTATCAACTTATTTTTATTTTTCTATGTACCTACCTACCTATGTATACCTACTTTACTTACCTAACTTATTTGTGCCAAAATAAATTATATTTATTTTCATTTTTCATTTTAAATCTGATCGCCACGATGTTCATAATCATAACATTCAAAATACAGTTTCAATCTATACAACAACTGCAAACATTACGCATTAAATATATCAAAAGTTATAAAATACACAGTACACAAAAAGCACAAAATAGTAAGTAAGTTCTGAGCAGAAATCGAACCCACTACCTAAAGCATTGAAGGAACGCTACCAACTGAGCTGTAAGGCAAAGACACGATTAGGTAACATCAGATAAACATTATGAAGTAGTACCATCTTATCATGCTCACAAAGACTTCTTTTACGTAATAGAAGAAAGTACCTATGTACAGTCAGCGACATAGGTAAGTGGATTAACAATTTGAGAAATTATAGAACTAATTTTTGAACAATTATTTTATCAGTCTTCCGTCTTTCCTGAGAAATATAATCTGGGTCTTTTTAAGGCAGGAGTGAATAGGTGTCTTCTAGACTGTCCTGCTCCATCGTCGGCCTCATCGTCACTTACCATCAGGTGAGATTGTGGCCAAAAGGCATTCTATTCTATATTATATATAAAAAAATCAGTATTATATGCACTTTGGTAAGTATTTTAAATAGGTACTTAGGTGTTTTTTAAATATCTATTCATGTCGTATGCAGCTCGGTCACTATACAAAAAAGAGGTTTTATTCAACTTATCACACTGACGGTACATAGATCACCATGTAATGTCAGGTGAAATAGGCTTTCTATTTTCTCTAGATTACGGTTTTCTGAAGTACTCATATAAATTCCAACTTATTTCTACTCAACGCCATTTCGTGGTTAGCCATTGGTCAATACACACGTAAACGGTAAAGAGATCAAAAGAGGTGGAGATTTTGTGACGGGTCGCAAGCCTATCGGCGCTGCTATAACACTGGTTGACTCGTAAGCACATTTGGATTTGAATGTTCTTTTAAAAAAATAACTACTTAAGTAATACGTGTCGTATCTAATTACACCTTTATAGGTACGTGTTCATATTTTTTTCCCTAAGTAAAAGTGTTCCGAAACCAAATTAGAACATCGATACAATTTTTATACTTACTAGATCTCATTGATAGCGTAGAGCTTTTTTTGAAAGAGTTCGTCCAGGTTTAGTACTAGCACCGTACCTATTTCTGTCGCCGCAAAGTGGTGCTCGCATTACTGTGTTCAGTTTTATAGGTGCTATCACAGACACCTTTGAATGATAGATGCAGTTCTCATAAAGCACGTCTTCAAGTCTGTGATGTCTACCGTGCCTTGGAATAACAATCGCGGTAATAGAACTATAAATAAATATAACCATATATTAAGTATAATTTATCTTTAATTTTAACTGTTATATAAAAAATAAATATTTTTCCAGTGTGCGTTTTATTTTTTCACATTTAAAAACTTTATTTACAGTTAAGCTAACTTAATATAAATAACGATAAATGTTTAACTTAATTCAATTAATATTTACAATTTAATTTACTTATTCTATGACATCGTTCATTTTTCATTTCACTTATTTACAGAAAAATATTGCACAAAATAATTACCTAAATGACTAAAATTTTCATTTCGAGGAAAAACGAGGTGAATATCTATTTCATAAATAGTTACCAATTAAATAGCTTATGTGGGATAAACCATAACCAATAACGTTATGACACTTATAGGCAAGTAAAATAAGGTGTATTTTTGTAAAATAACTGCCTTGGCGCAGTTATTTTCCAAAAAGACTATGGTCACTATGATGGTATAGGATCCAAGATTCTTTATTCAAATCCCGAAAACGTTCGATTTTCAAAAAATACCTATTGGCCCCTCTGTGGTCAACCTCCTTTATATACACAAGGAGTATTGATGCAAAAACAAGAAGAAGAAAAAAGAATAACATTAAATTCAAGTGTTACTTCTGCACATCGTAAGTTATATCAGCATGGTAACCTTCAGGACCTGCGTGGTACTTCACCTGCTGCATTCTACCATCAGGTAAGAGTACATGGTAATGCCCCCTGGTTTTCCCGTTCTTCTTTGACTCACGATGACCGAAATCGTTGCCTGTATGATGGTCTTTAACTCGGTACCCAAATTCATAATTTGCTGCGTAGTGGAGCTGAAATAGAAAATAATAAATAAGAGTTTGAACATAAAAACCTTTAGTTGCACTTCTAAGAGCACCGGTGGACTAGTGGTAGCGACCCTGCCTTCCGATCCTAAGGTTCAAATCCGAGCGTGCACCAATGGGTTTTTCTACTTGGATCTATGTGCGCAATGCCGCTTTCAAACGGTGAAGAAAAACATCGTGAGGAAGCCCTTGGCTTAGTCAGCTCT
Source organism: Gandaritis pyraliata (assembly GCA_947859175.1). Taxonomy (NCBI): domain Eukaryota; kingdom Metazoa; phylum Arthropoda; class Insecta; order Lepidoptera; family Geometridae; genus Gandaritis; species Gandaritis pyraliata. The sequence goes on along the minus strand of OX401877.1, from coordinate 1,270,419 downwards.
GCACATATAGCTTGTGTTTCCTGTGGATTCTAAATGATCCTTGTGATTTTATTGAATAAAGAAATTTTGACTTTGACTTTTATACACTAGGCTGAAAGGATGGTAGGTATAACTACACGTCGACTCTATTTAAATCACGTTCCAAGCACTGCAGCATCCTGTTCATCGGGGTATGGGTAAAAAGTTCCTGACGTTGATATCATCTAAGTCTTTTCATCTAAAAGGCCTGGTTATCTAATTTGGGCTTTTGCAAACTGGCTGATAAAAACACGTGTCGTTGGGTTTTACATAGATTTCATAGTACAACTAGAACACAATAGAACAAGTTGACAATTAAATTCGAAATCATTCTTGGCATACCATTGTAGATCAAATATCAAAAGTGAAATCAGTTTTTAACGTAAATATTGTTGAGTCATGTTGCATGATCGCTTGTGGAAGCTTGTGCTTGGTCATTCTTCACCGATCATCTGAGTTAAGCGACGTTTTGCGCGGTCACTGTTTGGATGGGTGACCGCTAGTGGCATTTACATCTGAGCACTTCCGTTGTCGATGCATTTACTCTCAAACTTATGGTAGTGTCTCTCTTTTCAGTCAGTCAATCAATCAATTCATTTATTAAGAAAATTATATTTATTGCCTACCTACTAGGTATTTTAATATAATAATTAATTAAAATGTCTTAATTTCCTTTTTAGCAATCCATACGAACGTTCAAGTTTGTCTTATGAAATGTAAAGTGGCCCAATTTTGTGACTAATTTATTAATAGATTAATTTGTCACTATTTTTATTATTACTTACACAAACTTGTGAAAAAACTGGTAAATAATAAATATTATTTATATAATTTATTTATTTATACTTGCTTACGTTTAAATTTATTTTATAATCTATCCTTTCAATATCTGCATAAATTAAATATCTAAATAAAATTATGCTTATTATTTAATATTATTGTTTTATTATTACCTACTTAAAATTAATTAAATACTTAAACATCATTATTATCGTAGCTATAATAAAACGTTTTTTTCTTTGAATAATAATAAATTAGGAGCATTACAACTAAAATACTTTTGATCTATGAAATAAATAAAAATAAATAAATATTGATAGAGACATCACACAACGCTCTCTAGTCCCAAACTTTAGTAGGTATCTGTGTTTGTCACACACAAATGTTTGTTCTCAGTGGGGATCGAACCCACGACCCACAGCACGGAAGGCAGAGCTATTACCGAGTTAGCTGTGACGCCTGTCAATTGAAAAACCCTATAGAATCGTTAGCTTATGCAATTTTGAAAGATTTTTTCTAACATTATGATGATTCGGTCTTCTATATTTTTTTCTATACTTCCTCGGACGATGTCGCCTACTTTTCATTTTAGCCTGCCATTGATATACATCTAGATGTTGTATATTCAAATTATGGTGTCCTACTATACTATTTAGCTGAGACTGGGTCAACATATAAACTGGTTCTAAGGAATCTACAACAGAGGATATATCAGGGGTTTTTGAGACCTCATGCTCATGGGAGGAGTGAATATGCTCGTATGGTGCCGGGACACCATACCCAGATGTTCCATGAGATATAGGAACCCCATAAGATGTAGAAGGTATGTTATATGAGTTAAATTCTGAATAGCTGTGAGGAGTTTGTGCATATCTATTTCCAAATCTTTGAGAATGGCTACCTTTTAGATCATTATGCATTCGATGATTATTTGTATAATAGTGTTGTTTCATATTGTTTCTAGTATATTGCTGTGATTTTTCGTTAGGCTCATATTCGTAATCTATGTCATCATAATCTATGTATTCGTCGTCATTCGGTCTGTCAGTCTCATAGTCATAATCTTCAAAAGTAGCTTCTTCAGCGTAATTTTGAGCTAAAAAAGGTACGTCATTCTTGTAAAACACCTGACGTCTTCTTAGCTCTTCTGGTACTGGTAAAGTTTCATTTGTATCAAAATTAGTAGCATTATCGAATAGTACAAATGGTTTTGTGTCTAGATTAGGCGCAGATCTTTTTGTTCTATTAGAAATACTTACATCATCATCACCGTACGCTGAGACTCCAGTCCCGTCTTGATTTAAGTGCTGAACTCCGAAGGTCTGACTATTATGGTGTAGATATCTTTCGCTTTCATCTCCATTTTGATTGTAAAATCCTAGTGGTTTCTGGTATTTCAAAGTTTCGCTTTGATCTATTTCTTGCAGAATGAACTCAGGCTTAGTTGCAATAGTTGGGTCTATATAATAGTCAAGATTTGTAGTGATATCTTCAGTAGGTTTAGTTGGCGCAACGGTGAAAGGTCTTTTGAGAACTTTATTTGGGTCTTCAACATCATCGATCTGTTCTGTTATTGGAATATGGTCCTTAACTTCAGGCATATACGCGCTAGCGTAGTTTTGGGTTGGTTCATGTGCGAATAGAGACTGAGAATATTGATGTGCTAGCTTTGGATCTTTAAGATAGAAGTATAAATCTATTGGCGTCTCCAGCTCTTTATCTTTATCAGAATGTATCAAAGCATTGAGCTCGTTAACTTGGTCTTGTGGCTCTTTTTTTAGTAATGCATTGAGAGCAGCTATATCTTGAGCAGATTCATAATTTTGCATTTGATGGAACTGCTTCGGGTAAACGTATCTACTCGGTACGGCTTCTGTATATAAGTTACTAGGTTCTTCTTTAAGTAAATGAGTTACACCAACATTGCCGTTTGGTTTAATCGTAACACCTTGGTCATGTGCAGGTCCTGGCGAAACGTATACAGTTCTATACCTTTTTGTCGTCAAATATTGCTTGTGTTCAACTGATCCATACGATCTATGATTTCTGTTTTTCTGTGACAGCATAGCATCCTCAATTGTTATCTTCATTGGGTCTGGTCCTCGTATTCTTTTCAAGGTTTGTCTTGATCTTTGTCTTGGTGGAGTTGTTACTGCTACAGGTTCTTTTGAAATCTGTTCTATTGTGTGAAGTGTTTCTGGAGCTTCAGTAGGTTTAATCCTTTTTATATTATGTCTCTGTCTTAGTCTGGGTGTAGGACTGGTTACAGTGGTCTGTCTCTGTCTGATTGAAGTAGTGGTAACTGTAGTTTTTTGTTTTGGATTAGGAGTAGCATTTTCTTTATCGTTTAGACCGGCTTGCTGTTGTTCTAAAGCAAGCTGATGGCTTTCTTGTGACTCGTGGTATGCTTTCATGTAGCTGTCAGTCTGTGGAGAATGTGGGGGTATCTTAGTCCATCTTTGAAGCTGTGCTCTGTGCTGCCTCACCCTCTCTGCGTTGAACATAGCCTGTTGGTGCTGTGCATGGATTTTCGCATTTTGTATTGAGTTTCCTGCTAACGGATTCCCGTAGGGTAGGAAGGTCTGAGGTCCTGTTCGTTTGTCGTCCATCCTAGCTTGTTCGTTGACCTCGTACACTGGACTGGCTGCGTTCTTCGCTGAGTTTGAGGATGTGATGTGGAAGAGGAGTAGTAGAATAACAGTATGGGTTTTTGACAGTGTCATTTTATCTGAAAAATAGAAAAAAAATGTTATTTTATAAATCGAAGGACATCGTATGCATGCAGTGATTCAAATTCAAATTCAAAATCTTTATTGCACCTTTATGTTGCATAAACAGGTGTTATAAAGGTCTTGTGATTATTTTGATTCAAACTCTAACTATTGTGCAATTAGATAGAAAGTTCGTAGCAGGTAGTAATGTTCAAACATTGAAATCAGCATACACTGTGTGCTTAGAAAGGTTTGTTTGATGGGTGCCTCGAACGCATTTTTCGTCGGTACGGTACGTTTTTTTCCCTAATCGCATTTTGCCTCGATAGTGTTTTGTCATTAGAAATGACAACAAATATGGTGCAGTATGAAAATTCAAATCTTAATAGGTACTTACATGAAGGCGAGCTACTAATAAACCATTAAGGTAACGAAAAGGTAGATAACTAAATTAATTAATTAATTATTTCTAAATTAATGATAATGGTGTATATAGTCGATTTAGGCCTAAATTGCTCACTTTAACAATATAATAATTCTTTACAGCTGTAAAAAACACCATAAAAGTTCCGAAACTCTAATTAAACTTGCTCTAAAGTAGTTAAAAACAAAGTCAATGCTAATGGCATTCATAAAAACGCAGAGCTACATATCAAAAGCTAGTTAGGTTAGGGGAAGTACTACCACCACAAATTAGATAAGTATGTATAGTAGGATATTTGATATTTTTGTTTTAGTTTATTAAGTTTAAAATTTTGCACACCGCCGCCGTTCTATATTTTTCATCATTCCTGCCCCCGTATGCCAATATTTTGCTGTCAAGTTATATTTCACTGCCCTGTGTAATTTCTTCAGGTCGACTTCTTCAATTTCTTCAAGTTTTTATCGAGTCAAGTGTCTAAAAAGAATGATCACGTGGTACAAAATTGTACCACGTGACCTGAAGAAATTACACTGGGCAGTGAAATATAACTTGACAGCAAAAGATTGGCATACGGGGGCTGGGCCAATTCGGGCCATCAGTACTTGAGTAAGTGAGATAATGTTTACGGGATTTGTAATAGTTTTCTTATTATTATTTCCGCTTACATCACTCATTATTATTACACTCTGTGCGTAAAATGTCTTTATTATGGCAGCTAACTACATTATGTAAAAATAAATTATTTTAATATACTGGCCGTGGTTGACTTTGCGTTACCGTACAGTCAGCGCAAAAATGTGTGCGAGATTTGCGTTTTCACTTCTTTTTTCTTTCAAAAAGCGATTACGTTACCTACTTGAATAAGATAGGATTAAGATATTTTCTGTGGATAAGATAATATTATTTATTTATTTAATTAAGTAATTATTCATTTGACTGAACATTACTATTCTTTATACGCCTATTTAGTCAGTATTTGAGCTCGTTTAGCTCCCCCAGGGGACACGTGCAGGGTTGTAAAAGGTAATTTCTGCGGACGGCGAGCATACTATCGCCCCCCTTACTACCTTTTTTAGTTTTTAAGTTTTAGTCTTTTAATTAGGTTGTTTGCTCTTAGGATAACAAATTTATTTTGATTTAGTTTTTAATAAGATCTGTTACGCCTTAGTCATACGATTAAATAAATAAATTTAATTAATTAAAACCACATTTAAGGGGGCGTATACTGTGAAAATCGCAAGCTGTTTGTAACTGGTTATCCGTAAATACAAATAATAAACCAAAAATAAAACTAAGCACAGAAAATCCATCATATTTTAGAGATTTGCTTTAATCCAGAAAATCACCTTCCTTAATTACAAGAGAAGTTTTAATTACCCAGCAAAAACGGAGATGTAAACATTACAAATATGGCTTAACGACTTTTTTGCTGACAGTACCTGCGTAAGCGCAATGACCATGGAACTTTCACTGCTATAAAGCTTCTACACACGATCAATCTCGATCAAATCTAAACTAATACGGGAGTCAAATGTTTGCACTTCTAACAGCGACTTATACTAGTTTTTTTTATATGTACGCAGTGCATCGAATACCTACCTACCACGTACCTACTCAGTGAGGCAATGCATCGTCACAGAACCATCGAGTTGTTAAAAAAAATTAAAAATATTTATTTGCAGTAAAAATAAAAATACTTAAAATTCCCCTCGGCCGCCATCGCAACTGTGATTCGCAACCAGTTTATTAACACTATTTATTCAGTGCATACCTTTCATTTATTTGTTCAAAGCAATAACTATATACAAATAATTTAAAAACTGCATTTTAAACAACAAAAAAATTATTAAAATGAACTCTGAATTCTAGTGAGTGTGACTGGGTACGCAGGTAGAGGAAGGCCGAAGAAGAAGTGGTTGGATTGTGTGAAAGAGGATATGAATGTGAGAGGAGTAGATTCTGAGTTGACGAATGATAGGAGCGAGTGGAAGAAGAAGACATGTTGTGCCGACCCCGCCTAGCGCGGGATAAGGGCAGGGAAATGATGATGAACTCTGAATTCTAAATGCTAGAGATAGAAAACAGAGTTCAAATCACCGACTGCAGGCAGGGCATTTTTTAAGTTCACTGATATCTTATAGGTATTATTATGGTGTCCAATATATTGCTCGTTTAGAGTTTATGAGAATGAAATACATAAAGATTGTGTGAAATGAATATATCTTTTGAAAATGATGGTACATTTCTTCATCAAAAAAAATGGTTAATGACTTTTGGCTTGATCATGTGTAGGGACCCTAAAAGCCTTAGTATGCGTACTAGCTCTACAAAGATAAGTTTACATATACATACATATAATACATACACCTACTGTATATACATAATAAGTAAATAGTTATTTATTTCCGTTGTAAAATCGTTTCCATCTCATTCAATCTAAATTAATAACAGGTATCATCAGCTCACGGTAAAAGCTCCGCCTTCCGTTCTGTGGGTCGTGGGTTTGATCCCCACTGAGAACAAACATTTGTGTGTAGCAAACATAGATAAGTAATTGTTCTATATACTTACGTGTATCTACAAAAAAAAATATTAAGTGTCTATCAGCAATATATAGTTTGCATATTATAAGCTTTCCTTAGTTTGAGACTAGAGAGTGTGAATTTAAAAGAAGCCATATTGTTTGTACAGTCGGCTACACTTCAACTTATCAACGGTTCGAACTTTGAACTATTATAATTTGAATGTTGCGAATCATGCGAGAGGGACGATATGTTTTTATGTGAGACTCGCTGCTTGCGCGCCACGCGCCTATTGCGATTGCGATTATTTGCGATCCTTGATTTGCAACATTCAAATTATTATAGTTCAAAGTTCAAACAGTGGATAGGTTGATGTGTAGCCGACTGTACTACGTAAAATAATATATAACAAAGATGAAAAATAAAAAAAAACTCAATGTAAGAAGGTTAACGTTAAGTGGATAGGTACTTATTTCTTATTAGCTATAAGTATACAAGTAATTAAATTAAAAATTAAAAAAACCCCTGAATCTTGGATCGATTTTCATCAAACATAGCTAAGAAAGAACACTCCCGACTAATTTACCTTGCAAACAAAAAAAAACAAAATCAAAATCGGTTCATCCGTTCAAGAGCTACGTTGCCTCAGACAGACACACACAGACAGGCACGTCAAACTTATAACACCCGGTCGTGTTTGCGTCGGGGGTTAAAAAATAGTTAGACAGACACAGTACACAAAGTATTGTGTCATTGTGGATATAAGATCATTGTCATTGTGTCTCAAAATTAATTAAAAACAACCCGATCACATCGGAACAATACAACAACCTTAGCCACGGTTATAAAAACTAATTACAAATTAGCAGAGTAGTAATCAACCAAGCTATAGATAGTGTAGTATGAACTAAACACCATATCACTAAAGTTAAGCATTACTTGACAAGATAATCTAGTAGTGTTGTTATCAAATGTTAACTAATCACTATTATTAAAACTAAGGAGATAATCATTAAAAAAATGCATTTTTCGATGTTTTCGCGGCGCCGCCGCCGGCGCGGTTATAAGCGTCAAAGCAGAGCGCGTGCTGTTTTGAACTTTAATTTAACGCTTTTAAAGCCAATTTTGAAATTGCACGCGGCGTGTTGCTATGTGGGTGAAAGCGCCTAAACTGGAATTTGATGTGTACGACGTGCACGTCACCTGTATTTTTTCCCGTTCATACAGGTATGTTTTGCTTACGCTCAAAAGCACTTCTCCGCGCTCTACATTATTCTTATTCCGATAGATACAAAAAGCAGCTAAGTGCACGTGAGAATGCTTAGATCATATTCAATGTGATTATTTAAGTTTTTAGTGCGTGAAACTAAATCTAAGTAGAAGTTATGTGATGTGATCAAATCTATACGATAGTTTATTGCTAAGATCTATAAGTCTTTACCTCAAATAATCCTCGATTCGACCTCGAAATCATGCTTTGGTAGATTTCAGTTGTCGGTGAGTATATTTTTGATCATTTGCTTAAACGTCTCTCAACTTTTGAGAGAAAACGATCTTCCTTTTGAAAATACCGAGAATTTTCGTGGCCTTAATTCTGACATCCGCAGAGATTTTACTCCAATAGGGATGACGACAAAATGACATCGAAAACTCTTTCAACTAGTGGGTGAAACGAGTTTTTGGCCGAGATATAACAACATCCCTATTAGAGTGAAATCTGTGCCGAAGTGAGAATAAGGACCCTGCAGAGGTATGCCTATCAAAGTTGAACTGCAAAGTTTTAAATCATGGTCAGTTCATACTAACTCATAGTTATTCTGTCACTAAATAGTGACATTATGACGTCATTTTATGTGTTTTCGCGCATATTTTGCTGTCAAGTGTCTAAAGAGAATGATCACGTGGTACAAAATTGTACCACGTGACCTGAAGAAATTACACTGGGCAGTGAAATATAACTTGACAGCAAAAGATTGGCATACGGGGGCTGATCATTTGCTTCCACCCCTAAACTTTTAAGAGACGTGTAAGAGGCGATTCTAGTTAAAACCGAAATTTTAAACCACGACAAAATGGCAGAAACTTAGTTTAAAGTTTAAACTAATATTATACGTTCAAATCCGGATTTAAGATGCATAGGTCGTGACATGACTCGTCGAGAATGGTTGCATTCACTTTAAAAGGGCACAGGGTAATTACCACCGTCTTATTCATGAACTTTATACTTTGGTCTTGAGCTCGGAAACGCAATTATCTTAAAAGAAGTTGAGATAAAGTTGTGAATTTGTTTATAGGTATAAAAAAATAACTCGGTAGCTGGGCCCTCTATTAGTAGCTCGAGTGGCCCCAGGTTGACTTTATAAACACGAAAATTATATCATCTGTGCCCACATCCTAATCTAATCAAAGTTAGTATGTAGTAGTATGTATTAACAAAAAAAAAATATGTTATCTATTCTATTACGAGTAGCAAACTAGTTTTCATATTACAAGCTTTGCTTAGTTTGGGACTAGAAAGCGTTTTGTGAAATGTCCATGAATATTTATTATTTTATTTATTAAAATACTCATACTTCAGTGCACTCAAAAAAAAAGCGTCTTAGGAAAATATGAAACTTGTTTTTATTACATAGATACACTTATAAACATTGAATCATCATCATCATCAACCTATACTCGTCCACTGCTGGACGTAGGTCTCTCCCAAGACGCGCCATTGAGCTCGGTCTTCGGCTAATAAACATTGAATAATCTTAAAATAAAGTATTTTTATTCAAATGTTTATTTAACTAAAATGAGCTATTCATCGTTTTATTTCCGGTGCAGGTACAGTCGGCTACACGTCAACCTATCAACAACGGTTCGAACTTTGAACTATTAGGTATAAGTTGAATGTAGAGAATCATGCGAGAGGGACGATATGTTTTTATGTGAGACTCGCTGCTTGCGCGCCACGCGCCTACATCTATTACGATCCCTGAATCGCAACATAAAAATTATAATAATTCAAAGTTCAAACAGTGGATAGGTTGATGTGTCCCCGATTGTACAATAAAGAGTTTTCTATCTATCTATCTATCGTTTATAAGTATGTCCTATCTGTCCATACTACTTACAAGCTAAATGTAACACGTTGATAACTGTAGACCTACTTATTAAGCGCTTTCGCGACATATCGTAAAACAGATTCTCATGCCAAACAGATCGGAAATGACCTCAAAAAAAAACGCTTCGTAATTCAAAATCTCAATTGCGTTCCGTTTCACACAGTTGCGCAACGTGACGCAACGAACGGAACGCATGTCCTTCCGGCATACGTGACCTACGATTTCTTATTCTACGACGTTTCAGCGGATAAAACTGTTGTTACGTATTTTTTTTTATTTAACTAAGAGCGGCTTGCACCAGAATCACTAAACGTGTATAACAGCTAAATAGATTTAAATCTGACGTATTTATATGACTTGACAACTCGCTAAATACTATTTAAGGGTTAAACGCGTTTAGCGATTCTGGTGCAAGCCGTCCTAAATGATGACTAAGGGCGGCTTGCACCAGAATCGCTAAACGCGTTTAACTCTTAAATAGTATTTAGCGAGTTGTCAAGTCATATAAATACGTCAGATTTAAATCGATTTAGCTGTTAAATACGTTTAGTGATTCTGGTGCAAGCCGCCCTAAGTATTAAATGATTGTTGTCTCTGTTATGAACCCAAAAGTCAAAGTGAAGGTCCACATACAGTTTTATTAAAAATTTTATTTCTCCCAATAAAAACATCATAATAGGTAAACAAGCTAACAAAAAGGCGCCAATTGCTTTTTTTTATACATTTTATATGGGCATAAAATTGGCTAATTTATATAATTAGTTTTATTTTATAACAATAGGCTAAGTCACAGGGTATGCCCTTCAAACCAAGATGACATTATAAAATTGCTTGAGAATAACAAACGAATTATATGGGAATTACATTTACTTTTATCTGAATGAAATGAATTATATTACAATGTCATTCGAGAATGGAAAGCAAATGTTTACAGGGGGGGGCAAATAAGCATTTCCTTACATGCCAGTTTTATGAAAGAATTAGCAGTTACCCGCGACTTCGTACGCGCCTACAGTTTCCGTGTACATTATATTATCTGTGCGTGTACCGAGCGGATACTTTGAGAAACTTGACATTACACCTCATTAGTCATTACACCGAACTCGTAGGTACCTACTGGAATGTCAAACGCTAGTCGTTAGACCAAAGAGGTAGTACTACGCCCTGTCAAACTGACGTGACATGACATGACAAGGAAATCCTCTTGCCAATTGGCGCTGCTAATCCTTTTCGTTCATTTTATCCTGTAGATCCTGTTAATTATTCGAGATAAAAAGTGGCCTATGTGTCAATCCAGGCTAGGAACTATATATATATACCAAGTTTAATCCATGTTGGTTCAGTAGTTTAGACGTGATTGAAACACAAACATCCAAACATCTCAACTTTCGCATTTATAATATTAGTAGGATAGGATAGGATTTCAGCAGTTTTCTTTTGTCTTGGCTGTGGGCAAAGAATTAAATAATCTGTGGCTTCTAGCTGGCGCTTTTTACACTAGCTTTACTCAGGAAGCTAAGACGAATTCTTGCTGACTGTAAGGTTGAGAACTTATTGAGGCAAAGGCTTATGTCCATTATAGTTTTCAGAGTCAATTACAGAGTCTTGAGAGCAATCGTATGGAAAAAGTCCGTTTGGAATCATCCTTTTTTCCAGACGCGAAACACTTGTAAATCAACAGAGCGAAACTCTTCTTCTTATTTATCTTCTTCAAAACAGACAGTTGACAAATTGACACTGGCAAAGTTTGTCTGTCGAAATGACGGACAGCCATACATAAGAAGAAGATTGTCAACTTGGGCAGATCTTCCATACCACTAGCGTTGCGTAAACAAACCATTTTCGCCTTGAACTACATGTAGGAGGATGAAAGTTGAATGCCTTGTACGGTCAATTATTGACAATTTAAAATGCCAGTCTATAAGTATAGCGGGCGATATTTCGCCATTCCCTAAAACTTCGGGGGTCAAAAGTCAAAACCCATCAATATGAACAACTTTTTCTATGAAACTAACAGTGACAGTGCGAAACAAATCAGCTGTACAGTACGCACAACGGATCTTTATCCCTCTGAAGTTAGGTGCAACAAACGATTGTGCATGTCTCAAATTTGACCCAAAATGGGTTATGTTATGCGCAGATACTTTAGACAGACAAAAATCCGTTGTGACTACCTAAGATGGTAAGATGATGTACCTACAAACCGTACAATACTTACTATGTTAGGGTGCTACTATGTATTATAAGTATGTATTTACAAAAAAAAAAAAGTATGTAAGTATTCTATCAGCCATCTAGTTCCCATATTACAAGCTTTGCTTAGTTTGGGACTAGAGGGCGTTGTGTGTAAAGTCCATGAATATTTATTTATTATTTACTTAATCCGTGTGGGGATGCCTATTTATTCAACAGCAGATTTAGTGTGGTCACTCTACATTGATTGTTATTTAATTGTCATGATACTATGATATCATCTGTGTGCCAGCTGATTTAAACATACCCTTGAAACAGTTTTTTAATTATTATCAACACAACTTTTAAAAAGAACAATGACTGCTTTTAATTGTAGATAGGTAGGTTGGGTCCCCACTCAGTTGATTGTAAATTTTCGACTAATGTCGTAATGTCATTAGGAGGCCTTAAGGCGGCCTAAAGTTTTTAAACTCCATCTCTAAAGTTGACCACCTCACACGAACAAACAAACGATCATTATGTAATTGTATGTGAAGGCATCAATCTACATTTTATACCAAATCATTTGCAATTGCAATCCAGCTCTTTGCATCCATTGAACCATAATTAGCCTTATTATTGACTGTATTTTTGGGATCTTTTTTTAGGAAACAGGAAGCGCTCGTGGCTAGGCTTGCTTAGACAATCTTCACCGATTTCTCTAAGCTAAGCGACGTTCTGCGCGGTCACTATTTGGATGGGTGACCGCTAGTGGCATTTGCATCTGAGCGCTTCCGCGCTTCGGAGGGAACGCCAAACTGTCGGTCCCGACTCTAGCAGTCGAAAAACTCCGTCACCTTTGGCCACTAACTCATACCACAGATAATATATAGCTCATACGAACGAATGAACGGGAACTAATAATAAATAAATAATAAATATTCATGGACATTTCACACGACGCCCTCTAGTCCCAAACTAAGCAAAGCTTGTAATATGGGAACTAGATGCTGATACAATACTTATATACTTTTTTTTTTGTAAATACATACTTATAATACATAGTAACACCCAGACATAGAACAAACATCTATGATTGCCACACACAAATGTTTGTTCTCGGTGGGGATCGAACCCACGACCCACAGCACGGAAGGCAGAGCTATTACCGACTGAGCTGCGACGCCTGTCAAATACACGATAGGTCGTAGACCTTTTGGCTAGAAAGAAAAACATCGTAAAGAAACTCAATACCTAACTGAGCACATCCGCCATAACTAGTCGTTAAGTGCATGGTAAGTAGACATGCACGGAACCTTGTGTGGCTTACCGGTTTTCCGATCGACTGTTGATAACTAAACTTTTACTTGAACTTAGGTTTAGGAACTGTTTATAATAAGATACCTACACTTACTACTCAGGTACTTCCTGCCTATCTATCTGGATACTTATTTACATACAAATCGGGTTTAGTAGCTAGGTAATGTACTTACCTAAGTACTTAATTTTTCATGAATTACACGCACGGACTAATAATTTTCCTAATTTTTTTTATCGTTGCAAACAACAAACACTACGAAAATGTAAATAAAATCTTTAAATATTTTGTAACATTTTCAGTTACGCATTCTACCTACTAACATATTAATAATTATTATATATACAATACAAATAGAAAAAAATCTCTTTTAAACTTACAGGAATCGAACAATCCAGCCATCGCAAAAAACAAACTTTCCTTTTTCAAATCAACACATTTCATAAAAAGAACACTTAAAAAAACTTTAAAAAACAAAATACAGCCTCCTTGGTTAGAATATAAATTGTACTGGCAGGTTGAATGTACGAGTTAACTTTTTAAACAGCTTCGGCAGTGGTAGTGGTTGCATTCTACTAGTGTGCATATTTTTATAGTATATTGCGTGGTTTGAATGAGTCGAGACTGTCTGAACTGTGAAAAGGCAGCAATGGTATTGTTATGTAATTTTCAACCTTTGCTTTGGTCAATGAGGATCATTATAAAATAAAATTTTATCATTTTTAAAATGTTTGCTACGAAACCTCTACGCCGTAGCACATAGAGCCTAGCTAGTTTAATGGTAGCAACTAGCAGCTCCGCGTTCTGATCCTATGGTCGTAGGTTCAAATCCAATAGTGCTTCGTCGGATAGATTTTAAAAATAAAAATACCTATTTTATCACCCTTTTTCAAATACATATTTACAAGTAAACACCTAGGTAAATAAAAAACTGACATCACCATTAGGTAAGTAGATAGGTACCTACTCTTTTTCGAAAATATATCTACAAAATTTGTAATTCTTAGGTTAAATAAATAAATATTGTATTTTGTATTTATTTATTTCTTTATTATATAAATACCTGAACTAGATATCTTTCCACAAAACTACCTAGATAGATAGGTAGATAGTTACAATAAAATTACAATGCAACAAAATACTGGCCATATCTAACGTAATCTAGCTTCTAAAAACAATTTTACCATAGAGTAGGTAAGTAGGTTCTAGACAATAGAGTTGTACCGATCACAGACAAGTTTTTTTTTTGTTTTCGTGTGAATATATTTTCACTTTGTATTATTGCGAGGTTATAGACTGAGAACTAGGTACATTGAGCTAAAATTATGTAAGAAATAAAATAGATGCTAAGCGCCGTGGTACCTACCTACGTATATCTATTATTATTATTAGTAGGTAGGTATAGGTACCTAGTTCTTTGATAAGCTATTAATTATATAGGTACCAATACCTAAAGATAGGTAAGTAGGTACTTAAGTAACTTCTATTTTCCATACCTACCTAGTACCTAGGTACTTACCTAAGTACATATTATTCTAATTATTAGATCACATTCAAATCTATTACCTTACCTACCATATACCTACATCAGTTTTCAGTTTTATGCCAAGAACGCCATCTAGGTGAAAACTGAAGATCGACTATAACTTTATTAGAGTGACATCTATTATTTTATTATTGAACTATAATACACGTAGTAGCATAAAAATACGCTAGATGTCGCAACTATCAGTACCATTAAAGCCTTTTTAATCTGTGGCATAAGAGATACAGAATGACAGTGACAGCCGAATGCGCATGGAAATTATCTGTCAAAACGTCTATCTCGCTCATACCTTTGACTTTTGTTTGAGAGTGAAACTATCAACTGCGAGGAAGACCGCGCCTGCGTGCTACTGCTACGCTACGGTCTTTTTTTTCCTTCTGGAAGCCTGTCTTGTAGTTTGTGGGCTGTGGCCTGTCTGCTGAGCCAGCGAATTGCCTTGCCAGCGAAACATCGCGAAGCACACGCAATTTTGTCCAAAATACAATATTTTCTTTCGTAAACATTGACATAATTGTTGGTGCTGGTGCATGTTATTTAGTGATATTCCGTAGATAAAATTATAATACCATGGATTTCATGAATCTACCTCTTGTGATGATTGAAAATATACTGTCGTATCTAACGTACGATGAAATCGCTAAAGCTAGATTGGTAAGAGGGTTTCAAAGTATTTTATTAATAGAAATGAGGAGTTTTAAGCTTTGGTGTGTTCTGCTTTTACTAAAACCTTTTTGGATAAGATTTTGTATAATAAATGAGCCAGAATTTGCTCGTCAAGTGCAGACAATGCTCGCCTCTGTTATGCATCTGTATGGTTTTACTTGGTACCTACGTAGGTATTATGTAGTGTCTATTTATAATACTCACAGAATGCAAATACAAAGGTGTAGTAACTTGTATGCACTGAGGAAACAGTTATAATGTACTAGGTAGGTAGATGTTTGTGCTAAGCTACTGACTAAATACTGCATCATAAGTAGGATTTAGGAGACACTAGTACTGGGACAAGTTTAGATGGAATCAGGCTGGCCCAATACCTATACCATACCATCATGCCCATCTGATGTTCAGCGGTAACCGTTGCCTACTACAATGCATCGCTTCACTAAGTCCGTCCACTGATGACATCTTTCTTTCTTTTCTTAAAACGTGAGCATTACTGCTTAGAGTCAGATATAAGTATGGTGGTACTTCCCCGGACAAGCTCTTTCACAACGAGCCCTATTACAACCAGCCTGACAATCTCTCTCACAGAAAAGACATGGTCAATATTTACTAAGATAACAAAGTGTGGGTTCTCTATGATGGTTCAAAAGCACTGACCAATTAAAAACGATTTATTTATGCCCTAACATTCCAGGTGTCAAAATCGATAAATGTAATCTGCTGTCGTATGCTGAACAGAGGATTTTGCCTGATCGAGAGACGGCACTCAGCTGCATTAAAGAATGTAAAGGCACAGCTACCGCGAAGGGAGTCTGAACGCAGGTAATAACAAGTTCTAATGCTGGTCCGATCCTGCTCCATCATAGTCTTCAGACCCTGGACTAATGGGTATGGATTGAGTACTCGGTGAAACAGGATTTAAGTCTGTCATGAAATGACATGTTATTTCAGATATCACCAACTATCCCGGCACTGCGACATCTTGACTTCCATAGAGACGAGGATCTCGATGCTCAATATGACCTACTCCAAGTTTATCGACCATAAGATGTGCTGTTTTATTCCCGGAAAGGTATGTCAGATTTTAAAAACCAAACTCTGAAAAACCTTTTTTTTCTATGAAATAAAGTGAACAAGTGGAACAAGCACAAGGCTCAACTGATGTTAAGCTGTTACCTCTTATAACTACACAACACTTCACAGGCTAAGACCCGTGAGGTAATGCGGTCATGATTTTGAGATGAAAAAGTGTTATTTCTGCCGCCAAATAGTGATACTCGCATTGCTGTGTTCCGGTTTGAAGGGTATTGGTGCTATCGAACCCTTGAAATCGAAAGAATTTTGTATGATATTATCTATTTTCAGGTAATAGACGAGATTCGTCGCGTACTAATCCTAGTAGAAACGGAATCAAACCCGCCCCGCGCCCATGAAGTACTGCAAGAGCTGCGAGATATATCGAGCATGGCGATCGAACATTTTGATGATAAAATATCACCCGTGTTCCGCAAACGTCTGCAGGAAAGCGCTACGCCTCCAACTAGGCAGACTCATTGTAAGTACAAGTTACTTTGGATTGCTCAGAGTCACTCTGAGTAGGGCTACAGTCGTTCTAGATTGCTCTTAGCCCCTGAGTAGCTCAAAAGTCACTCTGAGTAGTTGAACAGTTATCCTAGGTTACTCAGAGTCACGCAGAAGTTACTCTAGATTTCTCAGTCACTCTGAGTAGGTATAGAGTCGTTCTAGATTGCTCAAAGCTGCTCTGAGTAGCTCAAAAGTCACTAAGTAGTTGAAAAGCTGCCCTGGCTTGCTCAGAGTCACTCAGAAGTTACTCTAAATTGGTCAGTCACTCTGAATAGTTCTAAGGTTACACAAAGATCGTATCGTATCATTTTTCTACCCACAGCAGCGGTACTAGCATCGCTTGCAATGCGTCAGGAACTTACGAACCTGCACCGTCGCTCGCTGTTGAACGCCAGAATGTCACTACACATGGCGAGTCAATACAAGAAAATGTATAAAGGGGTACGTGGAAAATATTGGTGACCCGAGGGCTGGTGATTATCTGGGCCAGCGAATCAGCATTGCTATTCAGCGCGGCAATGCAGCCAGTGTCTTGGGCACGCTTCCGATTGCTACTGATTTGGATCAGTTGAGCTATCTATAAATCGTTTGCAACGGTGTGTAGATAGCTCAACTGCTTCATGTGTATTTTGTACATATTATAAATATTGTAAATACTGTATTAGTCATAATTTTCTTTGTGAATAAAGTTTTTATTGTTGAAAAAAAAAACTAATATTACGAAATATAATAATACCTAGGTCATACTAAGACTAAGCTGTGACGCCTGTCTTATAAGAATGTATTTACTAAAACGCTGTTTATTTAAACAAAATGCGAAATGTAGACACTGGATGAGAAGAGCCGAAGACCGAGCTCAATGGCGCGTCTTGGGAGAGACCTACCTCCAGCAAAAAAAAACCAGTCGCTGCTATCTCGTTGTTAAATAACTACGCTGTATTTTTATTAAATTATTATCATGTTAGATAGATAGATAGATATATTCTTTATTGTACTCTCCACTTAAACTAATACAACAATAATACAGATTATTTAAGAGGTAAGTACAATGGGCGGCCTTATTGCTAAAACCAATCTCTTCCGGGCAACCTTTGGATGGACAGGATCTAATACACAAAAACAAGGACAGCGTACACAAATATAAATTTAATTTGTATAATTAAAATTCATGTTATGAATTATCAAGTTGTTTATAATAAATAAATAAATATTGATGGACTTTACACACAGCGCCCTCTAGTCCCAAACTAAGCAAAGCTTGTAATATGGGAACTAGATGGCTGATAGAACACTTAAATACTTTTTTTTTGTAATAATAAGTTTTTTCCTTTGCAGTTGATGGAGCAAAAGCACTTAATTTGCCGGCAGTTTAGAATTATAAAGAAGATGTCGGCGAAGCATAAAGAACAAGATGCAACTATTGGTAAATACACTATCCTATCCTACTAATATTATAAATGCGAAAGTTTAGATGTTTGGATGTTTGTGTTTCAATCACGTCGAAACTGCTGACCCAACTTGGATGAAACTTGGCATATACAGCGTGTAGCTACAATGGCGACATTAAATGAACACACGGGTAGAGCTACTTATAAGTATTCATAAAAAAAATAAAAAAATAATTATAGTCCAAAATAGAAATTTCGAATTTTTCAAACAAACTTAATAATAAAATACGCAACAAAAATTAATCACCCTATGAGTGTCTTTACCTACGTGTTACCGCGCCCGCGCCCGCGCCTGCCTGCCCGGGCGGCTCGGTGGCGGCGGCGGAGCGCGGGGCGGGGAAATCAAGCGACACCAAGGAATTCAAAGAAATCAAATAATTTCACTTCACCTTGTTCACTTTACTATTAATTTTATTGTGACCTATGCACCTAGCGCCTTACACTTATTAAATCTTCAAGTTCTCAATGTAGCCGCCGCGCCGCCGCCGCCACCACGTCGGACACAAAGATGTAACCGGCGGCGCTGAATATTTGCCCTCGCTTTTGATAATAAGTACATTTTATTTTATTTTAGCATGAACGTCGTCTTTCACAAAGCCCCATAAAAAAATCGAGGGGCGTGAGGTCAGGTGACATTGGGCCACCTAAGAGCTCCGTGTCGTGTCGTCCTATCCGGTATCCACTGAGCACCAAACATTTAATTTACCCGCTCCCTAGTCGCAAAGGTAGACAGATAAACAAATAATAAATCAAAGCGTCTTTATCGCTGTATCTACGTAGACCTGATTGGGTACTTAGAATAGAAAAGCTAAACTAACAAAACCAAGCGTCTTTTTCGCGAAACATTGAGAATAGGTAGATAATTAGCAAAATTATTAAAATAAAGTGTGTCAAGGACACCGGCCCGCGTATCACTGGCTACTGGCTAGGCAGGACGAGTCGGTCGAGCGGGCGGCGCGGGCGGCGCTCTTCAATAGTTAGCTATCCCTTTCATGCACAACGTCGCAATTTCGGGTGTCCTATTCTAACAATACTTTCTTGCTCTTCATACGCGGTTACACGCGGTTATGACCCGTGAACCCGACAGATGACCTCTGCTCATACGTACAGGTTGCTCCGAGGCGTTATTTAAGAAAATTGATTTATTTCGATAAATCTTATGTTTAATGAAATAAAAAATATGTCTATATTCTGAAAACGCGAAACCGGATACGCTGGTTAATTTAATGTCGCCATTGTAGCTACACGCTGTATATGGTACGTAACCTGGATTGACATATAGGCTACTTTTTATCCCGAATAATTAACAGGATCTACAGGATAAAATGAACGAACGGGATCAGCAGCGCCAATTTAGCAAGAGGATGATGTCATGTCATGTCACGTCAGTTTGACAGGACGTAGTACTACCTCTTTGGTCTAACGACTAACGTTTGACATTCGAGTACGGGTTCGGTGTAATGTCAAGTTTCCAAAGAAGTATCCGCTCGGTACACGCACAGATAATATAATGTACACGGAAACGGTACTCGCGTAAGTCGCGGGTAACTGCACATAATATTTTATTATAAAATAAGTAAGTTCGTATCAGTTAGTGACCAACTTTGGTGACGGATTTTGTAGGCCGCCTTAAGGCCTCTGTCGTGGCCTAACGACTGCTAGAGCCTGGACAGTGTAACGTGCTCTCCGAAGCACGGAAACACTCAGATGTAAATGCCACTAGCGGTCACCCATCCAAACAGTGACCGCGCAGAACGTCGCTTCACTTAGATAATCGGTGAAGATTGACTAAGCAAGCCTCGCCACGAACGCTAAATCCGTAGATAGCTCATAAGAATTTAGCAAGTTCAAACCAACAATGAGCAATACTGACAACCGCTGGGAACAAAGGCTCTCGGCCACGATCCGGAAGACGAAGCGTAGGATAGCCTGATGGACAGACGACATAAAAATCGACTAAAGTCGAGAAAACTCAATGCTATCGATTCTGTTGTTGCATTTTTCTAAACTAACCTAATTTGACGTCGCTAAAATTATAGCTGTCTTTGTCGTTTCAGTTTATGAGAAAGGGAAGGCAACATTTTTCGTTCTGTCAAATTAGGTTAGTTTAGAAAAATGCGACAACAGAATCGATAGCAATATCTGTCTTCCATAGAATTTCAATCAATGTCAACTCTTATTCAATAAAATCACAAGAATCATTTAGAATCATTGTTATGGATTTTTTCAGTCTGGTATGATGATAGTAAAACAGCGTCGTTGAGCTTGCCACCCGTCACGAATGCAGCAAAAGTTGGTCCCAGGCTGGGGGGTTGTTTGGTTTCATTGTATATGTCCGAATTGAGACTCATTACTACCCTTCTTAGATATCACATTTTTGTTTATTGGGTTTCCTTGATTGGTTTACAAGGCTGTGTTCATCTAAGGGGAAAGGGGGTAGGTAAGGCACGTCCATCGGACACGTCACTATACCCCTCCTTAGACACGCTCACAATCCACAGTTTTGGATTTTATGGTAGGTACCAAGGTGGGTATCTAAGGGGTTTGGGATGGGAAGGAGTCGTGTAGAAGCTCTAAGCCCCTAGGGCCCTAGAGGGCCTAGAGACTAGGGTCTAGGAACGTCCAAGTGGTTGGTACTTGAATGTGGTTGCTGACTTTATGGGATGGAGTTAGGCAGTGACACGTCCAAGGTTTTATAGGTCGGGACACTCCTTTAACACGCACACATAATCTCAATGTTGTGGAGACTTAGCGGGTATCGAAGGAGTCGGAAAGGGATGATAGACAGAATCACGTCCAGACATGGCGTGGAGGTCGAAGTCAATCGTCCTCAACACGCTGGAAGGTAACTTCCAACGAGCGACCTTTGGCTCGGGATCCTAGGACCAACAGATATTACTTACAGTTGTTACTTACACTCAAACTGGAAAATAACTTCGTTTGCGCGATTCAGAGCTTCAAATGTTTTAGTGATCGTTTCGCTAATAGATGGCGCTGTTGTTGTAATTATCAATCAATACTGTCTTATGGTAATTCCCAATATTCAATGTAAGGGCATCGTTTAGCGTTTTTTTCTTTACTAAAGGTATATTATTGAAGTAACATTGCTTATTTTATGAAAAAATAACTTTTACAAAGGGTTGAGTAGGTACTGGGTTCTAATGTCAGCTGGCTTGGTGACTACTTAGTATTAGTGTTGCTCGCTAGATGGCGCGAATCTGAATAAAAGTTGGTATAATTTTATCATCTGCGCTTATAGGTCGTGAGTTCGATCCTCACCAAGAGCAAACATTTTTTTTACAAAACAAACTTTTTTCTTTGTTGATTTTTTATACCTTATCTGTTGTCTGAATGTTCTAATATTTACAAATTTTTTTTTCAGCTGATCTTAAGAAGCGTATCGACGAATGTGATGTAAAGTACAGTGAACTCACACACGCAAACGTAGGAGGCAAGACATTAGCGGGTTAGTTAACGTTACTATTGAAAAATCTGAAATAGGAAGTGCTAGTTGCAATTGGCAGGTCATATAACTTGTAGGACCGCAGAGAATGGCACAATGAAAGAGAGGCCTATACCCAGCAGTAAATAATAATAAATAAATATTCAGGGACATTTCACACAACGCCCTCTAGTCCCAAACTAAGCAAAGCTTGTGATATGGGAACTAGATGGCTGATAGAATACTTATATACTTTTTTTTGTAAATAGATACTCATAGTACATAGTAACACCCAGACATAGAACAACCATCTATGTTTGCCACACACAAATGTTTGTTCTTGGTGGGGATCGAACCCACGACCCACAGCACGGAAGGCAGAGCTATACCGACTGAGCTGTGACGCCTGTCAAAAAGCAGTGGGTAAGATCAGGCTGTGGATGATGATGATGATGATGATAACTTGTAGAACTGACAATTTCTGGGAATAATTGTTGACGGCTGGCGACCACGAACCGGAAGGCGTAGGACGGCACACACCCGATGGACCAAGAACATTGTTAAGATGGTGGTAATTTAATGCATGAAGAAGGTCCAAAATCTTACAGGCGTCACAGCTCAGTCGGTACAGCTCTGCCTTCCGTGCTGTGGGTCGTGGGTTCGATCCCCACCAAAAACAAACATTTGTGCGTGGAAAACATAGATGTTTGTTCTATGTCTGGGTGTTACTATGTATTATAAATATGTATTTACAAAAAAAAAGTATATAAGTATTCTATCAGCCATCTAGTTCCCATATTACAAGCTTTGCTTAGTTTAAGACTAGAGGGCGTTGTGTGTAAAGTCCAAGAATATTTATTTAATAAGACCAATTTCAAATCCAAGATGGCCGCCACCACAAAATGGCGAACGAATTAGATATTTTTTTCACAACTCCCTCAATATGGGTATCAAAAACGAGGGTTTTTTAAATGTTTAACTTAGGTACGTACTTGTTGACAGGAACCAGTGAACCAACATCATCCCAGCCTCTGCGTCATTTCTCAAGTCAAATCAAATTGGACCTCTCCGTCTTACCCATCGGCACTTCGAAACGAACATCTAATAAACGTTAGTATAATTATAAATAAACGTTAGTATAATTATAAATAAACGTTAGTATAATTATAAATAAACGTTAGTATAATTATAAATAAACGTTAGTATAATTATAAATTTAAGTTAGTATAATTTGTATTTGTGCGTGGAAAACATAGATGTTTGTTCTATGTCTGGGTGTTACTATGTATTATAAGTATGTATTTACAAAAAAAAAAGTATATAAGTATTCTATCATCCATCTAGTTCTCATATTACAAGCTTTGCTTAGTTTGGGACTAAGGGCGTCTTGCACCAGAATCACTAAACGTATTTAACAGCTAAATCGATTTAAATCTGACGTATTTGTATGACTTGACAACTCGCTAAATACTATTTAAGAGTTAAACGCGTTTAGCGATTCTGGTGCAAGCCGCCCTAGAGGGCGTTGTGTGTAAAGTCCAAGAATATTTATTTATTTATATAATTATTTATACTAGTTACGCCTATTTAATTTTAACTCATACGATTAAATAAACGTTAGTACACTTGTTCGTGCTAGTGGTCAACTCTGGTGACGGGGCTACTAGGCCGCCTTAAGGCCTCGTGGCTTAACGACTGCTAGAGCTGGGACCGCCGGTTGAACGTGCCCAGGACTGACTAAGGGGATTTCTGGACAAAAAGTCCAGAAATCCCCTTCGCAGGGGCAACACGTAGGGGATTTCTGGAATAAGCTCCTCCGAAGCACCAGGGCACGTCTTAAGTCGTGTTCAGAGAGCCAATGCATCGTTATAGACAGTGGTTACCACTTAACATCAGGCGGGCCCGCGACTTCGACCGCGTCCCGTTTTAACCTGTTTATTTTTCGGGATAAAAAGTAGCCTGTGTTAATTCAGGCTATGAACTATATGTATTCCAAGTTTCATCCAAATCGGACAAGCAGTTTTTGCGTGAAAGAGTAACAAACATCCATACATAGGATATTGTAACAATATTAGTTTCAATTTTCTTTGTGAATCCAAAAATAGTTAGATAGATAGATATATTCTTTATTGTACTCTCCACTTAAACTAATACAACAATAATACAGATTCTTTAGGAGGTAAGTACAATGGGCGGCCTTATTGCTAAAACCAATCTCTTCCAGGCAACCCTTTTTTTTTTTTTCAAAAATCTTATAAATACCCGTTTTTTTTTTCATTTCAGTGCTTCCGAACATGAAGCCCCGCAAGCCAGTGATTCGGCTCCCGAGCCTCTCGGAGATGGAGGGCGAACCATCCCCTAAGGTGCTCAAAACTGAACCGAAAAAGATGAAACTCAAAAGCCCCGCTCTTAAAAAAACCAGAAGTATCGTTCAAGAACTACGGAAGTTGAATGATATGAGTTTGGAGTTCAATCGGGTTAATAAGCAGTCAGATTAAGTATGGACTTGCCGCTGACTACCTGTTTTAGATGGCTGAGAATCTGTGTTTGGGTACTCGCTCGCATATTTTAAGATTTTTGAAGGTTTTGAAGAAAAAAAATCGCAAACAACCAATGTTTAGAGAATTACAATAGGTACAGTCGAAGACACGTCGACCTATACTGTTCGGACTTTTAACTATTATACCGGCTTTACACTCGCGCTTCGTCCCTCGCCTCGTGGCTCGCCTCGTCCCTCGTGCGAGGCTTGTGTTGATCGATGGTAAATGAGTTGCCTGTTTACACTCGCGTGCATCCACTCGGGTGCGACGCGAGGTCCTTTGACTCGTGCCCCAAAAACCGCTCCGGACGCGAGCGCCGCGAGTGACGAGGCGAGGGACGAGGCGAGCTACGAGCGTCTGTTCACACTCGCACCTCGCCCCTCGCCTCGTCCCTCGCCTCGCGACTCGTACGCGAATGTAAATGGGGTATCAGAAGTAGAACGTTTCGAAACGTGCGAAAGGGACGGACGACAGTGTGTTTGTGTAGGACGGGCTGCGAGCGCGTTGCGCTCTCTTTCCGACCATTCTCTGCATTGTATGTAGCGTAGTTATTGTTGTATTGGGTGTATAACCTGACCTGTTGCCGTGTGTACAAAGGTTCGGTAAAAATATAATTTTAATCCAAACAAATTATTTAAAGAAAAAAATTAAATTCGTAATTTGATCGGCTAACTTGTTTGAAACAAAATAATATTTTTACTAAAACATTGTAGGTATTGTTATTCTCTAAACAATGTTTTTTTTTGCGATTTTTCATAATTAATTCAGTGATTTCATATCTCAAAAATATTAAAATGTGCGAACGTAATGTTTAACGCTTGTCATATCAGAAAATCTATTTGGACTTGCCTGTGATTACCTTTTTAGGGATGGCCGCCAGCCTTGTCGCGAACTTGCCACATACGTACTGTAAAACTCATAACCCTCTTTTTGGTCCTAGTTGGGTAAAAATACAGTTTCGAGAAAATTACATCTATGTGAGGTACTGTGAGGCACCGCTTAACATCAGGTGGGCTATCTGTTCCATAAGTTTTTTCCATGAAAAAATCTATTGTCATCAAATCAGGCCCCATGGTAAGATTTAAGACGATTCTATGAGATTTGCTATTTACGGTCATTAAAGGCATTTTAGCTAATAAAGGTTTAGAGATAAGTTAGTGGATGATTATAAAAGTAACGGTATAATATTAATATTTTAAATATTAAAGTATATGTGTTAGTAATGTACATTATTATTGATTCTTAAAAAAACGGCTGTACCGATATGGATGGGATATCGTAGAGTGATAGATTAAAAATAGATTAGATTTATTACATATACATTGCTGTGTGCAATAAAACTTTATAAGTTGCACTATATTAGTTATAATTATTATAAAGCCTTTAATAATAGCTAATATTTAATTTAGACTTTATAATATAAAATTTAACTTTCATGTCGACGAAAAGCGATGTGAATAGTTTTTTTAATAAATGTAATGTGAAAAATGCAAAAGTTTAGATATTTGAATGTTTGTGACTAAATTACACAATACCGGCTCGACCGATTTAGATAATACTTGAACTAAATATAGGTTGTGATCTGGAATAGCAATAAAATTATCCGGGTACCACGTGAGAGAAACTGCGATCGAAAACGAGTTATAAAAGAGTTTATTTAAAAAAATAAAAAATATGTATTTTACAAAATCATTATTAAGTTGATTTTAGTCAATATAAACATTAAAACATATTGGAAATATATTCACCATATATACAGGATGTTTGGTTTATGGTTTTGAAACACACTGTATAGTGCAGATTTAGATTTTCTTTACAATAATTATTATTAGCTACAGTACGCAGAACGAATCTTTATCCCTCTGAAGTTAGCTGCAATAACGATTGCGCATGTACTGTTGTGCGGAAAAATTCGAACAAAATGGGTTCTGCGCAGATACTTCAAAGGAACAAAGATCTGTTGTGAATACTATAACTTACTGACAACTTGAATTAGTAAATTATAAAAAAATATTGGTAGTTATTCGACAGGCGTCACAGCACAGTCGGTAATGGCTCTGCCTTCCGTGCTATGGGTCGTGGGTTCGATCCCCACTGAGAACAATCATTTGTGCGTGGAAAACATAGATGTTTGTTCTATGTCTGGGTGTTATTATGTATTATAAGTATGTATTTACAAAAAAAAGTATTTAAGTATTCTATCAGCCATCTAGTTCCCATATTACAAGCTTTGCTTAGTTTGGGACTAGAAGGCGTTGTGTGTAAAGTCCATGAATATTTATTTATTTCTCGTTTTGCTATTTTACAATATAATTTGTAAACACTTATATGTAATAACAACTAATTTCAACACGTAGAATGTTAATGTAACAAAAAGGTATAGTAGTGACAACGGATCTTTGTCCTCTCAAGTATCTGCGCAGAACACATTTTGGGTCAAATTGGAGGCAGAACAGTACATGCGCAATTAGATTAGATTAGAAAATTCATTATTGCACATTTAAAAACAGTACAGAGGCGGGCTTAATGCTAATTAACATTTTCTTCCAACCAACCTTTGTGTAGTGTGGAGAAAAGGTAGTGCTTAAATTATGGAAAACTTAGTAAGGAGAAACGTCTTTAAAATATATAAAAATTACCTACTTAAAATAATAAAACACTAACCAAATATATATATATATATATACTAACTAAATACCTATATAAATACATACATGAATTGCTCAACTTTGTTGAGCATTCGTTTGTTGCACCTAACTTCAGAGTGATAAAGATTCGTTGTGCGTACAATTTTATTACATAACGTACTAAGTTAAATTTTTGGTTAAATTTAAATTAATAAGCATAAAATAAGTGTTCATTAGTATAACAACTATTTACATAACGTACTGTGGTTGTATAGTAGATACTTTAATGAAAATAAACAATAAATACGTGTTAAAAACAATATTGTATTCTTTCCCTATTTTTTTTTATAATTGTAAGTAAAACATTTATTTGCTACACAAGTCACTTAAAAAACATACTAATACACTTGGGGCGGCTTGCACCAGAATCACTAAACGTGTTTAACAGCTAAATAGATTTAAATCTGACGTATTTATATGACTTGACAACTCGCTAAAGGTACTATTTAATAGTTAAACGCGTATTTATATGACTTGACAACTCGCTAAAGGTACTATTTAATAGTTAAACGCGTTTAGTGATTCTGGTGCAAGCCGCCCTAACAAATAAACAAGTTTCAAATAGATAAATAAATACATTATGACAGGCGTCACAGCTCAGTCGGTAATGGCTCTACATTCCGTGCTGGGGGTCGTAGGTTCGATCCCCACTGAGAACAAACATTTATGCGTGGAAAACATAGATGTTTGTTCTATGTCTGGGTATGTATTTACAAAAAAAAAGTATTTTCTATCAGCCATCTAGTTCCCTCACAAGCTTTGCTTAGTTTGGGACTAGAGGGCGCTGTGTTTAAAGTCCATGAATATTTATATAGCACTCTTAATACATACTCTAGTGTTACTAAGTGATACTAGGTAGATAGTTAAAATAATATGACTGGCCAGATATTAATATGTACGGACAAGAGGTCAGATAAACTTAATTTACTGTCAGGAGAAGAGGTCGACTGATCTATCTGAAAGTGGTCGTGTTCGCCGTGTGAACGTGTATTATTGTTGGTAAGTTTATTATTTATTTATTTAAATACTTATATATTGAGCTAGGCTCTAGAAATGGATGAATTTTGTTATAGTTTAAGTAGGTAGTGAGATAATTTAGTTTAGATAAACAGAATTGAATTTTGTTCTATTTTAGATATAGTTAAGTAGGTAGGTTGGGTACCTACTAAAGGGTAACATAAATCATTATCTATACTCGATATTTATACTAGAAAGAGGAAAGATTTGATTGTTTGTTTGCATTGAATAGGCTCCGAAACTACTGGACCGATTTGAAAAACAGTTTCACCGTTGGGAAGCTACACTCCCGGGTAACATAGGCTATATTATATTTTCAAAAAATCAAGGATCCTAACTAAAACTCCACCCGTGTGAAGCCGGGGCGGTCTGCTAGTTCAAAATATAATAAAAACAAAAGAAAAAGACGAGATATAAAATCTTGTTTTTTTTTTAACTACTAGATAAAAAACTAGGAATTTTATTAGTAAGTATAATAAATTGTTAAAAATATTTTTTCAGACACGATGATAGTAACAAGCAGCATAATTACCCTCTTGATCTCAGTTGCAACTGGATTTGTATTAGATAGCAATTTATATAACCCAGAATCTCTGCTATATACAGCTGACAACGACATCGTCGACATACACTTATCGAGCATTGACAGTCTCAATAACCTCGTTTTTATAGTAGAAAAAAAACTACCTGATGGAGATTTCCAGGGACTTTATACTTTAAAAACATCTGAAACGGGCAACACATGGATTACCACGAAAGAACTGGATAACGGACAATGTATAACCTCTGATGATTCTGTTTTATACATTGGCGCTTCAAACGGTATTTATACTTACAACACTGCAACAAAGAAAGCTGAGAAATACGGCAACATAACAGCTGATATTAAAGCTATACTAAAACTTGCACACAACGATGTAATGTACGCTATAGCTGACAACCATTTAAATAAAATCACAGAAAACGGCACAGTAATGAGGAAAATTGAATCAGTTAACGACGTACAAGAAATCGTTCTAGATAATGATGATAATGTCTATCTGTATGAGAAACGCGACGCCAATGCTAAGAAATTCGAAGATAAGTATAGCAAACCCAAAGTTATAGTCAAAGATGAAGTGATTGCTATAAAAGATTTACCAGATGAGTATAACCAAATAAGATTAATCAGAACCTTTATGTCTTCTGAAGGCGCACTGCTGGTGCTAGACAATAAGCTATATAGAATCTTCCCCAACGGTACTAGCATGCCTACTGTATATAGTTTCGTTAATCCCCCTACAGCATACTTTTTAAATGCAGGTCTGATACAACTCTATGCACATGATAAAAAGCTGTATCAGTTTAATTTCCTTGGACTGCTATTTCAAGGAATTATTTCTGCTGCAGGAGAATTTATCACAAGTTAATTTTGTTAGCTTTTTAATCTGTATAAAATTGTACGTAAGTATATAGACGAGATTTCCTACTTTTATATTCATTAGTTTGAAGGGTTAGAATGTAGTAGGTAATGGTTTTAGTATAGAAATAAAAATAATAAGTAAATGTTTTTCATGCCTTTTATTAAAAAAAATCCGTCTTATTACTTTGGTCCATACATTCCTTTGTGAAACCCAAATATTCCATCTTTCGCGTTTTCTAAAACAGACAATATGATGCTAGCCACACCTTTGGGTGACACTGACCCTACCCCAAAGAGTGACTGCAGCATCACTTCCATAACATTAAACTCATATATTTTACCATCAACAGCGGCTACAAAGTATAAAGCTGCATCTACACTTAACGCGCTAGCTCTCTGCACTATACTTAAATCTTTTTTCTCTTCAGTTCCGTTTACATGTAGTATGTAAAGATTACCGTCACCTAGAAACGGTATGCATTCTTCCATTATGAACGCTGGTCTTATTAGCTTTATTTCATCAAACTCATTACTCTCAATCGCTGACAGACGATGATTTCTTCCATCAGATTTTACTATATTAATCGATTTGTCTCCACAATCAACGAAATATATGTTATTCGATGTGTCTAAAACGAATTCTGTAGCGCAAACTACAATATCCACTTTTGTTCTGACCGTACCGTTTTTTTCTAAAGTTAGTAGCTTTCCATCGTCTCGTAGGATGTAGATTTTGTCGGTACCGTTAGCTTTCTGTATTTGGATGACACTATCTCGGAATGGTCCAAGTTTTTTCGCTGAAAAGCTTTCGGGGTCATATTTATATACGCCGTCTCTCGCTCCTAGATACACAGATTTCTCTGCACCATAGTCAGCTGTTGAATCTCTTCCTCCTTCTAAGATCTCATAAGCTGCAAAATCTTCTAAAACGTAAACGCATGTTCCGCCCTCTAATCTTGGATCACTGACTGTAAAGAATATAGAAGGCAAGCTCGAAGAGTCTTCGTGAATAATATATCGACTACCATCAGCCGGTACAAGTATTTTGGTGATGTTGAAGTTTGAAGAGAATATTATTAGCTCCTTGCTGAATATGGATTCGTTGTTGTTTGGAGATGTCGGCGACGAATGTGAAGACAGCGCTGTTGCGAACAAAGTCGTGATAACTTGCCACATTTCATTTGATCTAGAAACAAACAAGAAGAAGTTGGTAACTAGATAAATATTAGCAAGTAGTTCTATTAGTATGTATGGTAGGTACTTATACCTACTTAGTTTTTAACCAGTTCGGAGTTTCAAAGATAAAACGAACGCATATAATCCTACTAATATTATAAATGCGAAAGTTTAGATGTTTGGATGTTTAGATGTTTGGATGTTTGGATGTTTGTGTTTCAATCACGTCAAAACTACTGAACCAACTTGGATGAAACTTGGCATATATGTAGTTCGTAACCTGGATTAACATATAGGCTACTTTTTATCCCGAATAATTAACAGGATTTACAGGATAAAATGAACGAAAAGGATTAGCAGCGCCTCTTTGGTCTAACAACTAGCGTTTGACATTCGAGTAGGTACGAGTTCGGTGTAATGAGGTGTAATGTCAAGTTTCTCAAAGAAGTATCCGCTCGGTACACGCACAGATAATATAATGTACACGGAAACTAGACGCGTACGAAGTCGCGGGTAACTGCTAGTAATATATAAAGGTGACAGGCGTCATAGCTCAGTCGGTAATAGCTCTGCCTTCCGTGCTGTGGGTCGTGGGTTCGATCCCCACTGAGAACAAACATTTTTGCGTGGAAAACATAGATGCTTGTTCTATGTCTGGGTGTTACTATGTATTATAAGTATGTATTTACAAAAAAAAGTATATAAGTATTCTATCAGCATCTAGTTCCCATATCACAAGCTTTGCTTAGTTTGGGACTAGAGGGCGTTGTGTGTAAAGTCCATGAATATTTATTTATTTAAAGGTATTTAGCATAAGACCAAATTGTAACACTTATTTTGGCAAATAAATGTATCTTGTATCTTGTACATAAGCGTCAACGCACATAATAATATGTATTATGATAAATATGCCTTAATTGATAGGTATGGGTTCCTAGTTCCTACTAATACATAACATAACAAAACATTATTTACAGCTGACAGCTTCAAATATATTTAGAGCAAGTGTAAGTGTTGTGTAAGAGAGATAGCTCTGCGCGCACGCATCGCGATTCAACCGAGCGTAAATGTGAAATTGTTTCCATAATTTCTGTTCATTTATCTGTATTTGTTTTTCGTCTCATATCTCTTGGTCTCCGTTAGGTCAGTGACCTGCAGATTTTGATACTTTTCATTTGTTTGTTATTTACACATTCATACGTCCTATCGTTTTTATTTTCGTACTTGCATTACGTTCTACGGGTTTAATATTAGGTTACAATGTAGATATCCTACTAGTGTGGCAATTAACGAAGTTCAAAGCCGCAAGGTCTGTAGATAGCCAGTCTCTTGGTAAATTCATATTCCTAGGTCACACAAAAGTATCGACCACAGCATCAACTAGTTGTCCTGTGAGAACATAGACCTCGCGAGCCTTTATAACCATGCAATAACCGACTGAAATCCGTCGATAAATAACGCTACAGCAAACTTTCCCTCTTTTCTCCCCTATTTTCCCCCCAATAAAAAAAGCGCTTGACAAAAAAAATTAAATAAATCAAGGAACATGTGTGCCGATTTTCGTCGAAATCGGTGGATAACCTGTAGGCGATTACTGACAGACAGACAGACAG
Organism: Gandaritis pyraliata; assembly: GCA_947859175.1. Lineage (NCBI taxonomy): Eukaryota > Metazoa > Arthropoda > Insecta > Lepidoptera > Geometridae > Gandaritis > Gandaritis pyraliata. The sequence goes on along the minus strand of OX401877.1, from coordinate 1,238,246 downwards.
CCGGACAAAAGCATTTTTGACCAATCTCGAAACTGAGACGCTTTGCTCGCTCGGTCAATTAACATAGTTAAGTCCTCCAAAGTAACGTATAGATTGTAAAATATAGTTTTTCCTTTATACTTTGGAAGCTTTGATTTAAAGAATCAAGTCTTCGAACATGACTGAATCTACCATATTTAATCGTAATGCAACTGTTCAATCATATAGGTAGGTAGGTCCTTACCTACATATATATCATGAATCGCCTTGTTTTGATAACCTTAATGTTATCAATAGGTATAGATAAAAATAATTGCTATAAGAATAAAAAACAATGCGTACCTATGTTAAAATAAGATATTTTAGTAGGACACGTAGACAAACCGACATTTTTAATACTGAAGAGAATGGAAACACGCAAAATAGACTTCCTTCCTTCCTATGCTTAGATATATAGAAGGTATTGGACTGTAACATTTTCATTTGCCAATTCAACGCAACACAATACAAATTATATAATAAACAAACATAAAATAAGTTTTCATTTAAAAAAAATCTGCAAATTTATATATTTTTGAACACAAGTACCTACCTAGTATTCAGAAATAAGTCCCGTGTATTTTGATTTGAACGATGTTATGTTGGCCTATGATATATTTGTGTTAAATTGATAGTCCATTGAACTTACAGAGATAGGTCGTATTTCAGAGATAATTGTCGTTTCTCTCATCAGTAAAGTCATCAATATCTTGGAATTCAGTTGTGTGCGAAATGTGTGGAAACGTGAGTGGCCTTTTTTTATTGATAACTAGTTATTAATACCTATAGGCTATTGCAAATAAAGATCTTAAAACCTACTTATTATTTCAAGAAGTTCAAAAGTTTATTTAAGTGAAAATGGACATACATGACTTCGTATGTATGGTGGTGTTTTTACAGCCATAAACTCTATTAGGCAGGTAGGTACTGGAGCCGTTGAATTTCAGGAAATTATTTTTGGGCCTAAGTATGAACACTAAAATAAATTCAAAGGGAAGATTTTTCAAAATAATATCATAGTGAAACTTTAGTTGGTGTTTATTTAGTCAGCTAAGCATTATATTTATGAAGTTATATTTAGCGAGAATTATAATTATTTTGCAGCTTTTAAATTACGTAGTAACATGTAGGTATTTAATTAAAAATTTAAAAAACCCCCGAATCTTGGACCGATTTTCATCAAACACAGCTAAGAACACCCCCGACTAATTCACCTTAGAAACAAAAAAAAAAAAAATCCAGATCGGTTCATCCGTTCGGGAGCTACGTTGCCTCAGACACACACACACACACACGTGAAACTTATAACACCCCGTCGTTTTTGCGTCGGGGGTTAATAATTGAAAAAATATTTGATACTTAGGTACCTATATGTGCAAATCTTTGTCGAAAACTATTTTAGGTTTTAGATAATTTCAAATACATAAACACCTACCTAAGTCATTTTAAAACATTATTCACTGCGTTTCTAAAGGGGTCTGTATTTTGATACTTATAAAAAGCGCTACGCCTAACCTATATATAGCTATATATAGCGCTAGCGCCTAACCTATATATAGGTTAGGCTTAATTTTAATAAGTAGTAGGAATATATTCCTACCTAACCAACTTACCTACCTATTAAAATTTTTATTTATTCTTTTATTATTTCAGATGATGCTGCCGTTGCTACTGCTGATAATTGCAGCTGTATCCGCAGATAACTGTTCATACTACTACGAAGGGCAAAACTATAGTCGATCATCTATCCTAACCATAAAAGGACTAGCAACAAACCTAGCCTACAACCCAGCCAACAAGGACCTTCTATTCACTCTAATAGATCTAGATTCTCTACACAATGATGGAGTTCAAACTAAAATGGATCAATATGTGCTAAGGAATAAAGAAGCTATTAAAATCGATGATGTAAACGGTCAAGCTGCGGCAGTCGATACGAAAAACAATAAGGTCTACATCGGAACTGAAACTGGTCTAGCTGTAATGAACGAATCTTTAAAAGCGAACACAGTTAGCATGCTAGACGAAGATATCGTTCAAGTATTCAAACCAGCACACAAAGATGTTTTATACGCCACTCTCTTCCCAGAAAACGAAGTCTACATCATAGATCTTCAAAAAAACGAGAAAACTAGAGTAGATACCATACCTTGCGCATACTTTTTGGCTGTAGACGATAAAGAAAATGTATATTACGAGTGCAATTCTAAGTATGTCAAAGTTATGCTTAAAGGTTTTCATGAACCAATTGAATATGTCGGTTTGCCGAAGAATTCTGGTAGAGCGATAGCTATCGATAGCTATGGGAGAGCTATTTTAGCTACCAACGATGGCTTATATCATTTAAGAGCTGATAATATGATACCTGTTAAGTTAATGGACTTAGATGTAACGCCAGCTGGTCTGGCTTTCGACGGAGATGACTTTTATTTATCTACGAATGGCATTATTTATAAATATAGTGGGGATGGGTGTGATGACGAATAATAAATTGGGGAACTGGTTTTTGCGTTTAATTGACGACGACAATCACTTGAAAAATGTTTTCATTTCACATATTTTCCTACATTTACTTAGCATTTTGTATAAGTAGTTAGGTAGGGTAAGTTACAGTAGGAAATAAATAGGTACATAGGTAAACGAACTTAAAAACTATATAGTAAAGAATAATAAACACGACAAGAGGACAGTTAAATTGAAATTTCAAAAAGAAAATAAAATTACCTGTATTAAAGAACTGAACACACGTCTAAGACAACTATTACTGAGAGTGCCCTAAGGGTTTCTCGATTAGTTTAATAATCCTAAGTAGTTGTGACATCATTCATTAATAATAGTTCATGATAATAGGCGAATTGCGTCATTCGTTTTTAATTTTTTTAGAACACAGGGTGCTTCAACCATCGACTTTCTAGCTTTTCTAAACAAGGTCGTCTCTGATAAAGAATTTTATATCTAACAATTTCAGATTTATATTTTATGTGAACAAAGATTTAGGTAAATTGCAAAGCAAAACAACAAATTAGATCGTGGGACTGTGTCCCACCCGTTCGATATTTTCACACATTTGCTTAGGAGCTATATAATGTCGGTCTTGCAATAAAATTTTGAAACAAAAACTTGCCCATAAGTAGGTAGGTACCTACTGTGAATTCGAAAGATATTTCGTGCTTGTGCATCGTTAAGTTTGTCTTTCGAATTGAAATTGGAGCTTTTGTTTCAAAGTCTTGCCCCTAATATCAATTTTATCAGTCTTTTTAGATTTATCTAAAGTCTCACTTTCACAAGACTCTAGATTATCAGTGTCAAACACCCTATACAATTCTTTATGTAAACATATTCCAATGTTTATAAGCGTTCTATCATATGACACAACGGAGATGTTTTATAAAGACTGACTCCAGTTTTTGGCTGCATATCTACTGCGGCTAGCAAGTTGGACTAGGTGAGTCTATTACACCTATACTTTATCTATCATCTGTTTGGGAGACATTTGACATTTGTTTGGGGATTGCAAAATAGGGGCCTTATCCTATATCTTCCTGTCTTTATTCCCCTATTTCAAGCGAGGGCAGTATGTGGGTTTCTTCTCTAGTATAGGTAAGTATACCCAGTTTTCTGACTAATTTATTTCCAATCCCAAGTATTTTGTGTTTTGCGATCTAGGGATTAGGTAATAGGTATAGCATAAAGGTATAGGGAGACACATGAAACTGAATTGCACATACTGTATTGTTATTTCTTTTTACAGATCGAAACCCTGTCATGTCACAATGAACGCTTTTGAAAGTTTCATCACCATCCTGCCTGTTATTTTCATTCTCATCCACGCCAGGAAAGCAGAAAAATGCGACCGAACTAAAGTCGGCCACGAGTTCTACAAACGCCAGCTAATAGCCACCATCGATGGATACCCCACGGGCATCGTCATCGACCCAAGAACTGAGAACATATTCTTCATCCTCCACAAGAGAAATTATACCAAAGGAATACATCTTCTGAAACATGGATCTTTAGGCATCAAGGAGCTACCAGTCTCTGACGAATTAATCGGTCAATCAGTTGCTGTGGATGTTGCGAACAATGTTATTTATATCGGGACGAATCAAGGTCTAGTAACTTACGATTATTCAAGGACAGAAATCACTGCAGAACGACCGATTGGAGACGACGATGTCAGAAGCATTTTTATAGACAAAACTGACAACCAAATGTACATAACAACAGGATCAAACCACGAAATATTCAGGTTTGTCAACGGTTCTGCAGCTGTTAAAAGATACGAGAGAATACCTAAGGCATACAGCTTTGTTTTAGACAGCAAAGGCAACGCGTTTTACGAATACGTCGACGGGAGAATGTATTTCTTCTCCACAGACTTCTACGAGCCGATTCAATACAAAGGTTTCACACGAGAGCTGAAGTATATCTTACAGATGAATCTGAATGATGAGGCTATAGTGGCAGTGAAAGGGTCTTTGTTTAAACTGACGACGAAAAGTATGCTGCCGCAGAAGATTGGACAGCTAGGATACAAGATCACAGGAATGGCGTTTGATGCTAAAAATAACATAGTGGTGGGGACTAAGGGGAAGATTTATAGGTATAAACCGATTGACACGAATGATCCATGTCCCGCTGATGATTATTTTATGTCCAGTATATAAGTCCTTATGTAATGTTTATTTATTGATAAGTTGAAGGGAATAAAGTCGTTTCTGATATAACTGTTTCGTCATACAATAGGCTTAGAATATAGATAATCTGTGACAATAGGTATAGTAGTCATAACGGATTTTGGTCCCTCTGAAGTATCTGCGCAGAACCCATTTTGGGTCAAATTGGAGGTAAGCTAATTTTTCCGGACAAAACTAGGTACCATCAGCAAAATTTCCGCCTTACCACTTTTGAAACTGTTTCGCTTGCAAGCAGTTAGCTACTGATCCCGCCTTTTTCTTTTGTCTTCTTTTTTTTGACCAACCAGAGACCTAAACATCAATTTATTTTTATGACGGTCCATTGTTTTCATAACTTTTACACCCGAAATAATTGGCTTCTATTGGTATTCAAAAATTGACGGCTAGTCGGTTCACAGGGAATGCACCCTTAAGGTGGTAAGGTAGAACTTTTGCTGATGGTACATACATGCGCGATCGTTTGTTGCAATTGTTGCACCTAACTTCAGAGGGATAGGTAAATATCCATTGTGTGTACTTTGTACCTAGTAGGTACGTACTTGTAGATATATAAAAGGTTAGAAGATTGCTAGATGTAGGTATTTCCTTAGCAATACCAACTTTGAGAATGACGAAGATCTTTGCAGGCGCACCATTGAAGCAACTCTTCTAAAATTTTCTAATAATTTTAGCGCAGTAGATGTTTTCCAAATAGAAAAACCAAATTCATCTGAGGTATGGTACCTATGGCACAGACAGCTAATAAGACCTAAGTACCTACCTATAAATTAGACCAACACCTTCATCTATACTGTGCTGTGGGTCGTGGGTTCGATCCCCACCAAGAACAAACATTTGTGTGTGGCAAAAACATAGATGTTTGTTCTATGTCTGGGTGTTACTATGTATTATTAGTAGGTATGTATTTACAAAGAAAAAGTATATAAGTATTCTATCAGCATCTAGTTCCCATATTACAAGCTTTGCTTAGTTTGGGGCTAGAGAGCGTCGTGTGAAATGTCCATGAATATTTATTTATTTATTATACTTGTACGATGGAGATAACATCATTTTGTACAATTTGTACTAGAGAGCTGTGTAGGTATGTGTTTATGCCTATGTGTAACATCTGTGGTTGTAACTAACGAATTATCATCATCATCAGCCTGAAGAAGTGTGTGTTCCGGACATACTTAAGAAAGATTTTGGCGCCATCTCTATCCGCAGACTACTTTCGGTCTTCAAAATGTTGTCGGTCCATCAAGTAAGGCCGTTGTACGCTTTGTTTCTTTGTCGCTTCAACACTCGCTTCTTTTGAAAAAAATATTTTTTAATTTTGAATACGCGTTTGCTTGCAGTAGATTTCAAAAAAAAAATTATAAATAAAAAAACAAAAAATTTGGGCTCGTCCGGGATTTGAACCCGGGACCTCTCGCACCCTAAGCGAAAATCATACCCCTAGACCAACGAGCCGGCTGATAACATGTTCGAAATTAGCGGTTAGAGATGACACAGCCACACAGAATACCTACTATAAATACTTGTATGTAATCATACGTAGTAGTTGTCACATTTATTGACCGCGAGGTGGCGCCACAGTTCTCTTCTCATCTTTACTCTCACTTGTCATACATGTGGTCATACACATGGGATATAATTCTTATCTCCCGTTGTTGGTTGGCCACAAAAGCATTTGCCACCATACCTTCTACATTGCTCCATATTGCAAGTGCCAGTGGACAAGACATGAAACACTACTTCTACCTACTGAAGGAAATAGAAATCAGTTTAGATAGGCTAGGTGTAAAATAATCGAAACTCACTTCTTTTGATGTCGCATAACATTACAACGGCTGTTGGGAATTGAAACCGGATTTCGAAAAATAATCTGGCTAAATGTAGGCTATATACAAATAAATCTAAATAGGTTTTTGTAGTCTCATGGATCTCGATAAAAATAGAGTATGCTAAACCTACCGCATTTTCTTGAAAACTGCATCACACACAAATGATTGTTCTCAGTGGGGATCGAACCCACGATCCACAGCACGAAAGGCAAAGCTAATAGCGACTGAGCTGAGACCCTGTCGCAATACATACCTATTCTATATTTTAGTGTAGGTACTAGAAATGCCAATAACATAATCTAATAAGTGTTCAGTTTGTCCAAAACTGAATAGGAACATTAGAAATGAAACAATTAGTTCAAAATCTTCGAAACTTTTATTTACTTAGGTTATGTAAGGTTTTGTGACAATTGACAAAGGTTTGCACCAAATTAGTTGAGTTTTATTTTAATTTCCAGAATAGTAAACTATTAGGTACAGTAGTATCATCGATTGTAGTATGTAGTACAGCTTTCATTGTTTTTTTTTGTGTCTTGTTTCTCCTTTGTGTAAAATAAAGTGTTTATTTATCTATCTATCTACAGTACGCACAACGGATCTTTATCCCTCTGAAGTTAGGTGCAACAAACAATTTGCGCATGTACAGGTGCGGAAAAATTCGCTTACCTCCAATTCGACCCAAAAATGGGGTCTGCGTAGATGCGCAGGCTTCAGAGGGACAAAGATCTGTTGTGACTACTATACATAGCACGTTCTAATGGGCGAGTATGAGTTTACAGTGGGCAATACGTCTGACGCCGAGCACACCGGTGTGCGCTGCTTGGTATGGAAACATTGAGCGGAAGCTTGACGAGACGAAGCTTCTCCGAAAATCCGCTCAGTGTCTCCATACCAAGCAGCGCACACCGGTGTGGTTGGCGTCAGACGTATTGCACACTGTAAACTCATACTCGCCCCTCAGGTTATGTACAAAATACAGAGTGTAACCACACCCGAAAACTTTGAGAGGTTAAAGGATTAATGTACCTACTCATCAATATGAACCACCTTTTCTATGGAACTAAAATAGATAGCAAAAAAAACTGTTATTTCAAACAATTTTTGAAATAACAGTTTTTAAACTAAACTCTCTCAATTTTTGAAATAACAGTTTAAAAATTAAGCTAAACTCTGTAGGAAAAATTGAATCAATAGTGGTTCGTATTGATGGATCCTTATAGAAGTTTTTTGTACTCTTATAACAAATTCATAAAATCTTGAGCAAATCTTGAGGCTATGTCGTCACTAAAACAGGGATATTATTAGGTAACTACTATGACTGGAGAGTGCATTTTAGTAACTTTCACACTAAGAACGAATCGTATATTTTTTTTTAACCAAAATATAATTATTATTACCTCAAAAACAATAGTATTAATTTAAAAAGCAAGTTCATTCGAAGACGTACTTGTATTGCACTGTATAGTGTCAAACTAATAGAGAAATAATCAAACAGAGGTCCTAAGCTCAGTTCGGCAGAGATTTTTCTCTAACGAGTAAAATCTGAAAAATCTCTGAAATCTCTGAAATTTCTGAAATCGAAAACTCGTTTCACTTGTTTCATGGTAAATATCCCGTTTTTAGTGAAAATGATATTAATAATCATGAGTCTCAAAAGTGTATTACAGATCTTGTTAGTAACACGTCTGTCATCAGTAACACTTTTCTTTGACTATTTCGGCTCTCAGCCGTTAATGTATTGGAAGTAGGACCTTCAACATACATTTTAAAATTTGTATTAATGACAATGTAACGGATTAAACTTATTAACAACATTGAATTAATTTTATAATGCAAAAGAATTAACCATTTTATGTACAAAATTTGATAAAACCTATCTACCTACCTAATGGTCAAAGTACAACCAACAAATGCACCAAACTAGGAGTTAAACTACACAAAAAGACATGCTTCAGCACTGTTAAAATAAAAATCAGCTTCTACCTTCAACTACGTTTGTAACTTTGTTGCAATCAACATCAATAGGTTTCCATTAGCGGTAAATTAGTATAATTTGTGAAAGTATAGTTAGCAATAATCACTATATTTGAAATCAAGCTTTGTGACCACTTGCACCCAATAATCGTAAAACCGTCATGTCTTGTTTCAAACAGAAATCGATTGGATTGTATCAAAGTTACATAATCACCATACAAGACATAGGCTCGTATTCTGATAACAAACTCTAGAAAACTTCAGTAGAATCTCATATAAAAACGTAAAAAATCTATGCTTGAGTCTAAATCAGTATTTGAGCTGTATATGCGAATACACACCTTAGGCTTGTACACTGACAAAATAATCAAGTCTGAACTCAGACATGGTCGAGTCAGTTTTTTGTGCAAATATGGCCGATAACTATTTTTAACAGTGCTAAAACATACTCTATATCTATAGTTCAAACCTTACTCATACTAGGAAGATCACAGTGCTTCGTCTTAACATGGAAACGCAAGGACGTGTTATACTTAGTTGCAAATGGACACACCTCACACTTAAACCTCTTTTCAACGGAATGTTTGTACTTATGCTGAACTAGATTGGCCGGTAGAATCGTTGCATAATCACATTTATCACATTTATACCGTTTTTTTCCTGTAGAATGAGCTTCCTCGTGGTATTTTAAGATGTATTTGTTCATAGTTTGGAACGGGCAGCTCGCACATTGCAATTTCACACCTAACTCTTGATGCCGTCTCTTGTGTTTTAACATAGCGTCATCGTAGAACGTTTTGTATCTACAGTTCGGGTAGTCACAGTGTAATGTTGTAGCATTTTTGTGCCTTAACATGTGCTGGGTCATGCTAACACGGTTTTTGCTTTTGAAATCACAAAATCTGCATTGGACCTCGATTTCGTCGTGTACTTTCATGTGTTTTGCTAATTCCCCTCTGCTCATCATACCCCCACAAACTTGGCATTGTACTTCTTCTACCAAATGATGTAATTGCTCAAAATGAACGCGCAATAACTCCCAGTTCTCAAACTCTTCGGTACATTTTGTACATTTGAAGATATTTTTAATATCGTCCTCCTCTTTTTTGATAACGAGAGGTTGTATGTCTCCGTGGACGAAGTTATTATGCTTACAAAGTTCGAATTCATCCTTAAAACTCTCCGGGCACTTTTCGCATTGTTGCATTTTCGTTTCAACAATGGTAGTAGTTGGATGCTTGTTCATAACATGCTTTCGGTAACACTCCCTTGTTTTAAACACTTTGTCACAATACTTGCATGTATAAGTCACTTTTAAATGTACACGGTTGTAATGAGGTTTAAGTTGCCGCTTGGTTACAAAACCTTGGTTGCAAACCGGGCAAAAAACCGTTTTCGGACCGTCCAGTTTGTGGGTAGTTCTCAAATGTTTCGCCAACCCACCCTGACTAGCGAATATCAGTCCACAAATTGTGCATTCTTTAACAACTTTAGCGTGAGAGTGTTTCAAAAACGCTTCTCTATCACCAAACTGTCTATTGCACTCGTAACAGAAAGTTCCTTTATCATGTTTTCGTAGTACATGACGTTTTAAACTCTCAGAATTAGCGTAAGACAGATTACAGATCTTACATTTAAGTCTAAAATCATCTACCATGGCGTTATGTTTTCTTCTCAGATGCCATTTGAGATAGCCTACAGTTGAAAACGCTAACGGACATTGACTGCATGTGAGTTCCCCGGTTTTCTCATTTGTGTATGTTTGTTTGAATTCTGCATCATCATCTCTCAGTTTTCCATCTTCATCATTCACTCGATGATTCCTTTGTATATGACGTGTATAAGTTTCTCTTTTGTCAAAAAACCTACCGCAGAATGGGCAATTGAGCCATTGCTTTCTTGGTTTTGTTTTATGTGTGTGTTTTCTTCGTATATGAACAAGAAGACTGCATTGTTTTTCATAAGTTAGACCACAGTACTCGCATTCATGATTGAAGGAATCTTCGTAGAACCCATGTTTCCGTCTCATGTGCATGCGTATTCTAGCTTGACCTTTGAAGACCAGTGCACACAGATCACAGGTTCGTTCTAACATGTCATCTTTAACAGCATCTGGGCCATGTTTTCTCCTAATATGAGCGACTAGGCTGTTCTTAAACTGGTAGGACATTCCGCAGTCATCACAAATATGAGCAAATGACTTTCTATAGTGCTTGTGCGTGCGTTTTCTGTGCGTGTCTAAGGATTTTGCAGTTTTGAACACCAGATGACAGACTTCACAAAAATGGTTTTCGCCGGAGGGCTCGAGTTTTATCTTATTGTCTCGTTTGAGATAGTTGTTGTCTTTGTTCAGCTTATTGCTGATTATGTTTTGGAAGGTCAAAACAACAGCGTCTGAGCTCTGGTCTTCAAGTTTGATGGTTGGTTTTAGTTTGCATTCTTCAAAGGAGTCCTCATGCAGAACATCATCATTGTTGAACTGAAAGTTAATTAAAAAGAAATTTCATTATTAACAATATAATTCATAAATTAATTATTTTTCTTCACTGTTTGAGGGCTCTGAGATTGCACACATACATTTTCCGAATAGAAAAATCTGGATTCGAACCCATGACCTTAGGATCATAAGACGAGGGTGCTACCACTATACCACCGGTGCTCTCAAGAAGAAACACGCTTACAAAAACCAGCATTGATACTCACCTCCTCAGCATTCAAGTCCACCTCAATATCCTCAACTTTAATCGTAACCTCCGGATCCAAGGACCCAATATCTGGATCTAATGCGGTTATATCCGGTTCCCGGAACACAGCTAGCTTAGCTTCTACATCTTTGAAGGGGTCTTCTTGCTTCTTTTTTTTCTTTTTCTTTTTTTTCTTTTTGATCTCATAGCACATCTCTTCTTGGGGGAGGAAGGTGGTTGGGTCTTTGCGTTCGTCAGGTTCTAGCTTGACTTCTAATGGTAAGGACATTTTTAAAAGCTTAACCTGAAATGGACAGAAGAGTTATATTTGTATTTTAACTCAGTACAAGTTACAGCTAATGGCCATGCCCAATGTTCTTAATCAATTATTTATTTATTTTTCAATTTATCTCTGGTTTTGTCTTACTAAAGATCCTATCTATACCCATTAACATAGCAACTTACTTTAGATGTTCTGTGAAAGGAACATAGCTTATTTCATCAAATAATGTATGACTTTCATGCAGATAAATGTTTAGCAGAGTAGATAAATAATTATTAAATTGAGTAGGGAGTTTTTTAATGGTCATCCAGCATTCAAAACATGTAGAGCAGCAAATATAAGAAAAAAAGTTTGAAGTTTGACCAGAGTTTGGTGTTTAAAACTCACAAGTTACACCTTAATAAGGCTATGTTTACAAAAAATTTATCTAGCGTTATTGGCAGTCTAGCTGAGTCTAATTGAATTCTGCACTCTAACATTAGCATATATGCACAAAACCGACGCGCCAGTCGCACAAGGTTATCAATAAAACACGTCATAAAATAAAATAACTTACCAACCAAGAATCAGTTGAAAATTGTTAAATGTCCCATAATTTCGATCAATAACACTAGCTATATCCAAACTTCAACATCTAAATCCTTTTATTTAGCTAAACACACGCCCAACCACCACCTTGGTTTTAGATTAGATCGATAATTTTAATAATTTTTTATTTATTACAAAATATCCAAAATGGCTATATTTATGACGTTGACGTCATATGATATGACGTTTAAAATTATTAGGTTGCCAGCTCACTCATCACATAATTTTACCCCAACTGTTTAATAAATACTGGTTGGTATAACTAAATCTACCACCTAATTCTATAGTACAATAAGGGCGTCTTGCACCAGAATCACTAAAGGTATTTAACAGCTAAATCGATTTAAATCTGACGTATTTGTATGACTTGACAACTCGCTAAATACTATTTAAGAGTTAAACGCGTTTAGCGATTCTGGTGCAAGCCGCCCTAAGAATGTTATAATTCGGAAACTTTTGACGAAGATTCCAAATAAAAACTCCGAATTCTTCTTTGAAAGTTTTCGGTATCCATTCGAAAATGCTTTCCGTATGAATCAGAATGTCCCACTTGATCCCGATTGAAATATCAACGTTCGGATACTTGTTTGTTAGCGTTTGGACATAAATCTTTATTTTTATTCTTACTGCACTGGAGTTACAGACCTACATACATACATTTAAATTCGCATTTACACACTTAAAACGGATAGCAATTGAGCATTAGGTATAATGTATGTACAATGATGCTGAATGAAATCTGCAATAGTCTGGGTATAGTTGATCGCAGGCAATAGTAATGTATGCAAGTAGATCAAGTATCCGATTTTTCTGATCACCTGATTTATGTCAAATGAATTGTCTTTGTCAATGTCAAGCAAAAAAAAAAAAGCCGGAAACTCCGAAAAGTCGTCAATATTTTCTTTCTAACCAAACATAACCAAAACAAACGTGAAATATTTATTTATATGCAGCGATAAATGTACAATAAACAATGTTCCGAGCTGTGATAAAGCGTTGTCTAACGCAAACTAGTTTTAAAACAATACGGGGGCGATTGTCCGTGCAGATTCGTGCATTTCATGGAACCCTGAGTAAGACCACTTTATTTACTCCTAAATTACCGAAAGAGTTCTTTCTACAATTCTTATCTTCTGCAGGTCTTAAGCATGGAGAATACGAGTGGTTAGATCCAAAAACAGAAGATGAAGTGTAAGTTTAGAAATAATGTTTCATAAGGCACCTACCTACCTATCGGCAACCGGTTTACCTACCTACCTACACGTACTACTACATAATATTTCCCCTGTCTGTGCATTTATTTATTAGTATAATACTCAGATCGAATATGAATCAAGACTCATACATAATATGGATTTTTGACAGCTTTCTATGAAAATCTACTCAAATCTATGCTTATGTTGAAGTTCTTTGTGTTATTATATCTGAGATACCCTATAGCTGTAAGAAATACTAATAATAAAAGTCTATTTTGTCAATTTCAGTGTAAATATAGTGTATGTAGACAAAGACGGAATCAAAACGAATGTGAGAGGCAAAGTCGGTGACAACATCTTGTATCTAGCTCATAGATATGGAATACATATGGAAGGTATAACATTATTATGTATTAAATAAATTAATGTATGCAGAATTAATATTTTAATAGGTGTGGAATAAAGTAACAGCCGACCCCAACATTCAATGCAAACCCTTGACAAAGTATTTTATTAATCTGTGGTTATACCTTGCAGGTTTTAGGTTAGGTTAGGTTAAATTGCACTTAAACTACAAGTGTCGTTACATAGCTTGTACAACATAAGCTTATGTAGTACTTATTTTTAGGATTTTGGGACCTAGTATGAAATGTTCACAAATTCTTTTTAATTTCCAGGTGCCTGTGAAGCCTCGTTAGCATGTACCACATGCCATGTGTACATACCACATAAGTTCTTAGACCATTTACCACCATCAGAGGAAAAGGAGGATGATTTATTAGATATGGCTCCGTTTTTGAAAGAAAATTCTAGATTGGGTAAGTTACAGCTCAGTCGGTACAGCTCTGCTTTTCGTCCTGTAGATTGTGGGTTCGATCCCCACTGAGAACAAGCAATTATTTGCAGAACATAAGCGTTTGTTCTGTATCTGCAGAGTCTGAATGTTACTAAGTTTTTTGTAATGAGAAAATGTCTCGAAATAAGTGACAGGCCTACCTGATGTTAATTGATACCAACGCCTGTAACCATGTATTGCCTCACCAACAATGTCCATAGAGTATTTGCCGGTGAGGTACAAAGATGCCTGTCCTCACACCCTTCAAACCGGAACACAGCAATGAGAGCATCACTGCTTGGCAGCTGAAATCAGTCTGAAATAGGTACAGTGGTAGTACTTGGACAAGCTCTTTAACAAGTAGCTCAACTACTAAGTATCTTGTCAGCCATGGTTCACATAGAACAAGTTTTGCTAAGTTAGGACTAGATGATGTGGAAAGGTCCTCAAATATTTATATATCTCATATTCGTGCTTAAGACGGATTGGTGCGATACCTTTTGGGGGAGGTTTTTGCCCAGCAGTGGGACGAGATAGGATAGATAAAAAAAAAGTTTATAATTTTTTTTTATTCCAGGATGTCAAATTGTACTCACGAAAGAACTAGAAGGATTGGAAATTCAACTACCCAAGGCGACAAGAAATTTCTACGTAGATGGGCACAAACCTACCCCACACTGATCAATAATAATTATCTAAATTAAAAGTGCAACAGTCTATGTACAGTTAATAGCTGGTCTGGCGCTTATCAACCTGTTTTTTAACTGTACCATAAATTTGGCAACTAAGTTTGGAACAAGACATAAATTGAAATTAAAATTTAAGCTGAAAAATGTTTAGTGTTGCACACAAAAAGTAGATATTTTGTAGATATGCAATTATTTTTTGTAATGTTATGTTAATTTTGTATAAATAACTCTTGTTATAATATGAGAGTGACTCCTTTTGTTGCTGCTCGGACACAGAAAAAATACATTTTAGCGCACTAGTAAAACTAGTCTAGATTGAATGTTTTCTATGTTACCGCAGTAAATGAAGTGTAGGTGCTTTTACCTACTCTGAAAAGTAAAAACATTTGTAAATAGTTTTTAAGTTGATGATGATAACGATTGATACAAATAAGTATGTGATTCAAATTGTTTATTGGTGATGTTTTATTTGTTCAACTTGATATTTTAAACTTCTGTTTAGATTTTCATGTAGCATAAACAAGTAGATATACCTTCTACAAATCCTTCTCACCCTTTTATATTCTCTAGTAGAGTAGATTTCTCCAAGAAACCTGGTCTTTGCATAAAATTCAATACGTGTAGATGTAGAATAATTTGCATAGGAAAAGAGTAACTGCAACGTCTGCAACGGGGATTTTTCGGGTTTGATTTTAACGAAAATGGAAACCCTGAAAAACATGGTAGGTTTTCATTTCCTTTTCATGGCAACAGTAATCGCGTCTCATTCATTCATTCGCTCGATCGACGCGGCGCATTTCATTTTCATTCGTTCAACAATCAGTCAACTCGCGACCGCCGTAGTAGGAGGCTGGCTCGTTTCGTCCCAACTAAAGCGCGTTTCGGTGTGATTAGTGTTTTGTTTTGTGGTGCATGATGGCTTACAACGGTAGTGGTGGCAAGAGACTCTGTACAGGCACAGACCTGGACGTGGAAAGGGTAGGTACAGATTGTTTAGTTGCGATTGTCAAAATTGTAACTTGTCCTGACGAAAATGGCCGTGTATTATAAATTTCCCGTTGGTTGGTCGCGTTAGAGCTCTGATATCGCGTTGGTGTGCTTATGTATTCGTTGTTTTATGATGCCATACAACTCTGCAATGTGTAGGATGCCTCGTTTTGTCACAATCGCGTTTGTTGTTGATTGCGTTTTGAGGTTACGTTTTGTTGACATAAGATTGCTTTTTTCTGAATCTCGATGGCTATGGAAATTATATCCATTCAACCAAGTATTTTTCTAGCGTGAAGTATGTAGGTTCGGTTCAAAAATAACTTTGCCAGACACTTGTCAATTAATGTGATTGACACCGGTGGTCGGTCATTAGCTCACGCTGTGTTCGAGTTTCAACTACTTTTCCGAAGCACTGGTTTTTTCTGGGTCAGTAACAATACTAATAAAATCGTGTAGGTAGGTATTTTTAATTAAAAACTAATTTAGGTAGGTACTTACCTAGCTCTCTGTTCTCAATTGTTGTCTGGGCCCGTACCCTGCTCAAAAATAATATAAAGCAATATACCTACCTACTCTAATTAGATTCCTGGTTGTGTTAATGTTGTAGATTGTTGAAAAATCTTCGTGAATTGTATAAAATGTACCAGTAGGTCCGATCTTGCGCTTATTTATGTGTCCCAGCTGACAAATATAACATAAAAAAACTATTTTTATACATGTGGCCCAACCTAATTCGTGTAGGCAGGCAAGTATTTTATTTAAATAACATTCGAAATTAGAATGTAGATTGTCAGTTAGAAAAAAAATCCCTAACAAAATTAGGTTATGGGTTTAGTAATTTTATTATCATTACGCTTAAAAAGGAAATTAAATAATATACCTAGTAGGTATACGACTAGGTACTACTTAATTTAGATAGGTACCTAACCTAGTACCTACACAAAGGTAGACTATACAAGAATCGTAGATTTCTGTTGTCATTGTTACAATAATATCTAGACTTACAGAAACAGATAAGATAACCTTCTATTACCTACCTATACTACCTACATAAATATACCTACACTGATGCTAATAAATAAGTAGGTAATTAAACCTATAGGTATTACCTAGGTAGATAATGTGTGAATAACTCAAGGTTGTTGCAAATAAATAATAAATAAATAAAATAAAATTTGTTTATTGCAGGTAACCTTCATACAAAAAGCAAAATTTACCATCTACATTATAACAACTATCTAGGCAGGGCAGGTAACCTATTCACTGTACAAAATTCATCAAACATTATCTAGTCAAGAAGGTAGGCAACCTAACTCATTTAAAAAAACCTAACCAGTCAGGATGGTAGAATCTACGTACTAACAACGAGTTGGTTACGATAAGCATCAAAACCATGCAATGCAATGTTCAAGTGGGCTTTAGGTAGGTAGTGTAGTACTACCTACCTACCTAATGTTGTTCTGTACATGACCTAGCCTCAGGTTACCTAGTTAGAAGTGAATTTGTGGCCAACTTTGGTTACGTAGTTTTTTTCCTTTCAAAGTCCATCGGTTTAATGATGCCCTTGAAGCACGGAACGGATGAAAATTCGATTTTACCACACCGCTTACCAGGTGGGCCATCCGCTTGTTTCATGCCATCACTTAATCCCATAAAAATTATGATTATGAATGGAATACAGGTACTGTGTGGTTTTTGTCTAAATCAAAGGATTATCGGTCCATTGGACCTTGGTCAGAACGACCCATCCGGTCTCCTTAGGACCAACGTAAAAAAGGACCAAGATTAGATAAAATACGGATGATCTATTCGTATACCTACTGCAAAAATGGAAGATTTTCCCATTCAGTGTTTAGTGTTTTCCGTTACACTGATAATTATGGTTTTCTTGTCCGATTTCGATGGACTTTTCAGTGTGTAAACGTAGAGAATAAATCAAGCTGAAGTCTTTAGAATTCTCATTTTGAATTTCCATGGAAGTGACTTGATAAAAGTTTCATATAAAATATCCCGTTCGTTTTGCCTTACGATCTTAAACTGTTTAAATAATGTAAACTTTTTGATAAGATAAAACGAAGATGCAAGCCTGTCGGCCCCTTGGACTCCTTGATCGGTCGCGTCGACCCCTTCCGGTCAAACAGACCCTCGCAAGGTTGAAGCGTTCGGCAAGTCACGAAAACCCTATCAGAGTCTTGTTATCCGGAAATCGACTTACGATTTTTTCCATTATTCGCAACATGTTAGCCTACGTTGACATATTTTTAGCGGCCTAGTTTCTTACAATAGGATTTTTTTAGCATTTTCGACGTACCGACAAGAGATTCTTTTAAACAATATAGTGCTTTAAGTTCATGTAGCTACGAGTATACCAGTCAATTTATTTTGTGAAATCACAAGGTAGCTACAAGACGCTGTGTTTCCATAACCAAGTTGACATAATATTACAACTTGATACTTTTAATTAAAAAAAAATCAAAAATTGCTTGGAATTGTCTCGTGCCAGAGACCGTGGCAAATGGAAGAAAACTATCGATAGAGTCCTTCCGCGGAAGCACGATCCCCAACAATTGGGGAACAATTGAGAATGTTAAAAACATAAATTCTTAAATTTTTTTTGTACAACAAAACTCGTTATGAACTAAAAATCATGAATAAGAATGCTCTACATAAGATTACACGAAACAGACGAATATCTTGGCTTTATTCTTAACGGCAGTCCTTTGTGAGTATGACATTTAAATCTTTTAAAATATTTAACGACCCATAAACGTATGATTTATCACATCTACTGGCTAATGGGTGCGGAATTTCATTCAATTCACAGCTCGGAATGGAGACAGCTAATCAACTTGCAGACTATAAACATTCAGTCATCGTTTTTGGATATATTGAATCAATATACCCAAAAACGCTGACTGAATGTTACTGAACTGAGCGGATAAGTTCAAAGTTCGATAAAAGCATTTACATATTAAATTTAATTACAAGGATCACGTCATTAAGCCTGTGAATCAATGATCATCAATGATCAATGATGATCATCTGGCAGACAATGCTCTTAGCATTAAGTCCTCCTAGCACTGCCTATTTGTGTGAAATTTTAAAATAAATAAATAAATATACAATGGTGAATTGAGGTGTGAGACTGAAGGATAGATTTTTTACACATTCATATTCTATTAGTAATCAGGACTAGCATGGTGCACCCTAGACAGCGATTTGTCTACGGAAGAAAAGATCAAAGCTAGTCCTGTCTCTGTTTTCGTCAAACAAAAGAAAGAGACGAAGTATGGTTTTTTTGTATATAAATTTTATAGGGAAGCGTTTGACCGCCATCTCACCTGATGTTAAATGACGATGTAGCACGCTTTACCTAGAAGATACATATTCGCTTGTCTCTTCAAAACATCCAAATTATATGCCGTTGGAAACACAGACGCCGGCAAGGAGTTCCACTCATTCGCTGTCTGCATTATAAAAGTTGAAGCGAAACGCTTAGTGAGGGTATGTCAACCATGAATGGATGTCTTATTTCCGTTCGTCTGGTCTGGTGGTTGTTGATAGAAAGGGGATGAGAGAACTAAGTTATTTTAACTAGAAAACTAGCTCAAAGTCCAAGTCAAAAATTTCTTTATTCAATAAAATCACAAGGATCATTTAGAATCGTCTTATATAACTAGGTGATTCTAGGTGCCAGTTCCACGCAACCAGAGCCTAGACGAACGGGCAAGAAACTACGGCCTGCTTCCTAGCGTTTTTTTGTATGATCCCTTTTACAGAGAAATATACCTACATAGAACACAAGAATAGCACTGACATTGCAAGTCGAGTAGTTAGCTGTCGATGGGTGGAGCGACATCGGGCCATGCAGTTTTGTCATTAATATAGTTATCTATGGTTATCAAAGTGCACTAGATATCCTTCTCTTCACTGCACCATCTCAGTCTCGACAGAGCTCTTTGCCAAAATGGTTTGTTTAAATATAAAGCTTCAAAGGGCTGTACTCTGCATAATTCAAATTTTAATCAACTTCTAATGTAATTCCGACCTCATTATTCGGTTGCGGTAAAGGTGAAGATTGTGAGATATTAGAAAAACGACGAACTTATAGTATAGGTGCTAGATTAGATTACTCCTCGCGAAAGGTAGAAGAAAAATGTTTCGGAAAATACCTATTTCTTGATTTTTTTTCTTTTTTTAACGGACTTCAATAAAGGAGGTTCTCAATTCGGTCGTTTTTTTCTTTCTTAACTGTGTGTTACCTCAGAACTCCGTCATTTATGAACTGATTTGAAAAAATATATTTTTATCTTAAAGGATGCACTTCCAGGTTGGTCTCAGTAAATTTTCATCAAAATCGGTTCAGTAGTTTGGCTTATAAATTGAAGTAACTGGGAAAAAATATGCCATCCATGTGCACGAAATTGCGTATTTTGCTTTCCTGTGACTTTTTTAGTGTTGAATAATAATTATTGTGGAGTCAATGGTCTAGGTATGTATTATTTATATAAAAATATTTTATTTTAAAGCACAGATTTGAGTAGTTCATACAAAAATCTATTCTTGAATGAATTGTCTGGATCAGTGCACTTAATAAGAATACATGATAAAACAAGCAGATGGCATAGTTATGCATTGCCTCACCAAACACGTCCATTGAATGATAAACAGAATTTTGAACATGCAAAGTTCAATGACTGTTAACTCATGCACGAGCATTTTATTAAAAACAAGTTTTTCAAGTTTCAAAGTTGTTTTTCAAGAAATATGATACTCGTTATCGTATTTCTTTGACAAAAATGCTTACACATTATAAGTGGGTGAGCATAAATGATGACTTTACAACTCAAATGAATAAATAACAGCAAAAATTCGTTGTAGCCGGTGACCTCAATGGCCGACTAGACTGAGAGGAGGGTAAAGGTGCTGGGCAAGCCTGTTCCATCTTAATCATGTCCAAGGCACTACCAGTTTGCCGTGCATGGGTAGTAAAGTGGCTTCTGACGCTGTATAAATCATATAGAATAGATGCTGAATGGTGGCCAAGATGCGGTTAAAGAAACGCGAGGCGTCCTGCAGCAAGATGGACAGACGACATCGTCAAAGTCGCGGGCCGTAAATGAGAGAGATTAGCTCAGGATCGTGGTGGATGGCACAAACTTAGGGATGCCTATACCCAGCAGTGGGTGAAGTCAGGCTGCTGCTGCTGATGATGATGAGATGCAAATGCAAACGTAGTGTAGGAAGTTCTCCGGGAAGATGGAGCGATGATCTGCGTCATGTAGCTGGCAGACACTGGATGAGGAGAGCCGAAGACCGGGCTCAGTGGCACGTCTTGAGAGAGACCTACGTCCACCCGTGGACTGATATAGGTTGATGATGATGATGAGATGCAAAAGGCCTATGTGTGTGTATGTACTGTTGCAAAGAATTGACACCTAGATTCACTTTTAAAATGATCCTTATGATTTATGTATAACGCATAATTCTTATAATTAATTTGAGAATACCATAAGGAAACACTTTTGGATGACATAGACCGTAACCTATTTCAAGGGAGTTTTACGAAGCTCCCACTTAACAGTGTCGACCAATAGGCTCGCTGTGAACTCATGGCAGACAGACAGACACGCCTTTTTGGCAGCGTTCAATAATTATAATTCACATCAAATGGATTAGGTTTGGTAAAATTAAAATCGAAATAGACACAACTACGCGCGGGCACCAGAGTTATTCAAGACACTGATGGTATTTAGGGGAGAGTCGGAGACAGAATCCTTGATAGAGTTATTCCCCATCATGGCACTGATTCTGTTCATCCGGTTGTAAGCTCATCGCCCTTGCTAGATACCTCTTATCAGCTTTTAGACTAAATTGTTCTATCACACCAGCGAAGGCGTAGAAAACTTATCTCGTCTTCACCGTGAGTTAGCTACAAACACGCGGCGAGCCACGTTTAGGCAAGCGTAATATTAATAGATGTGGAATTGGAATGGAAGAATAGAATGATAGGATTCTGAGTGCAAGGAAACGTAAGAAATGAGTGAGTGAGATCGATGAATGAGTGAAAGGGAAAGGAATGAATGGCATTATGGAGGCAAGAAGAGAAAAAGACAGTCGGGGTAATTTGCAAAGAAATTTAATAAAAGTGTATCCTGGAAATTAGTACTGGTTTTCTGTCAGTCCGCTCCCCTGTCCTACATAGATAATACTTATGATCTAGCAACAAGGCAGACTAATTAGTAACTACATTGACCTACATTTTTAACGTAAACTAATCTAAGAATGTGTCCATTGGCACTTTTCTTATTGTCTCTATTTACTTAAGACGAAGACAGTTTTTTCTTGTGTTCTTTATAGGTGGCACTAGTTTGCACTCGCACTATCACCACCATAATCAGAACCAAGACAGAATGCTTCTGATGCACGCAAGCACACAAGGAAGCACAGAAGCGTTTTAAGCCGATGACAAACAGTCCGGCACACCCTTTTGGCATCTCCGCTGGTGAT